>CM070481.1:2375466-2975466 GCA_036324585.1 Champsocephalus esox | reverse complement strand
AAAAAAAAGTCGGCCCCCCCCAACACAAATAGTCAGGCTCAGTGGCGGCGCCAGAGATTTATTTTGGGGGTGCTGTGGGGTAGCTTGATGTTTCATAGAGGGTGCTCAAACATTTAGGATTTCCCATTAATGTACCGGTCGCAACAGTGGAATTTTCTACTGCAACACTCCCCATGCATATACGCAGTGTACCCGCGACGGTTACAATGAAGGCTCACAGCATATAGGTGTAAGCAGGGGTAAAGTGCTATTTTTATAGGTGGTCAGAGCCCAGGATGCAGCCCAAGATGCAGCCAGACCCTGAGTCGAAAGATCTCACGGACCCGAGGGTGCCTGCAAACTCTGACTCGTATGGGCCCCAAAGCAATTGCTTCCACAAACCAGTGGGAGAGCCGTTGCTTAGTAACAGGCTTGCCCTTATAAGGGTTAGCCCAGGACACAAGGGGTTTGGTCATTATGACGAACCACCCTTGATCTGTCCCTGTACATGCGTAAAGCATGGGCTGGACACGGCAAATCCGGCCACTGTCGCCCGGAGGAATACAGTGGCGGGGAGGATGCCTCAATGTCAAATGTGGTACCTGAACCAACCGCCTTAAGATAAAGGCAGGGTTGGGCTTCAACCACATTCTGTTTGCCCTGGGGCGAACTGAGTGCATGAAGACTGTACAGATAGCGCATGAGTGCCACTGGCTCGTTTGGCAGCTGCCAGGGTCAGCTTCATGTCACACTGTATTCAGATTGTACCACTCATGGGCCAGGCCCATAGAGCCAAGCGCTCTGGGTGTGGGTGAAAGATCGCCCCCCCCACTTGGGACAGTATGTCCCTGCGTAGTGGGAGCTGCCATGGCTGCCCGCACAGCAGCTGATATATCTCCGCTAGCCAGTACATAGCTGGCCAGTGCGGAGCTATCAGAATAAGTGTGTGGCGTTGCTCTCTCACTCTGGCCAGAGTTGGGGGTATCAGAGCCAGGGGTGGGAACGCGTACAGAAGGCCCAGGGGCCAATCGTGCATTTAGATCGCGCATCGAAAAGAACAGCTGACACTGAGCAGATCCACCGCGGCTCTGCCGTAACGCACCCACAGTTGGCTCACAATCCTTGGATGCAGAGTCCAGTCTGCATAAAGTGGTATACCTCTGGACAGTAGATCTGCCCCGAGTTTCATCACTCCTGGTACGTGTGTCGCTCTCAGGGAGAGGAGACGTCTACCGCTCCATAGGATAAGTTTGCGCGCCAGTGTGTGTAACTGGAGAGAACGTAAACCCCCTTGGCGGTTAATATACAATATTATGGTCGTATTGTCTGTCCTCACGAGGACGTGATGTCCCCTGAGGAAAGGCAGAAAGCGTTTTAGCGACACTGCGCATGCGCATGACGGTGGTGCCTTCACAACCCCAGCCGGCACTGCGCATGCGCGTGACGGTGGTGCCCTTAAAGCCCCAGCCGGCACTGAGCATGCGCGTGGCAGTGGTGTCTTCACAGACCCGCCTGTAATCCGCCTTTTGAGAGATGCCGTAGCTGCTCTCAGAAGGGGGACAGTTGACAGGCTGTTTATTGGTTTTATTGTTTTTCTTTTCATTTTTTTGAGCTGCGCCCTTGGCCTGAAGCCTGGATGCGTCAGCGGCAAATGTTTTATGACAGAAAAATCAACCAATGTGTGACATGTGTTTGTACGGACTTGAGGATGGTGTTGAGGCATCTCTCGAGGCGGCGGGAACACATTTAGAGCTGGGGAACCGTGGACTTCCAGCTCTGTCACAGAGGGGAGAAGGAGGGGCTGTCACGCCGCTTGTTTCTTCTTCCTCGCCTGCTGGCCGAAATTCTGGGTTGGCTGCGCCTGAGCTGAAGCCGGAACCGGAGATTTTCTAGGCCAGCTCGCTCTCGTCTCCAGCCTGGGCTGGGGACTCGGGGCAGGCTGCGATCTCTGCGTCTTCGGTGCTTTAAACCGAGCAGGGTTCGAGGCAGCTTGGGCGAAGGACTGCTGCTGCGAAGGACTGCTGCTGCGGGAACGATGGGCATATCCAGCACATCCTCCTTTTCCCGGTCCGGGAGGTTGGTGAGGTTGAGCCATCTCGCTCTTTCCTGCACCACCATGATCCCCATTGCCTTGCCCGTGGCCTGGACGGCGCAGCGTTGGACACGGAGACAAATGGCCGTGACCGCTGCCATCTCGTCCAGAGTGGCTGCCCCCGGTTTACCCGACAGGTCCTCGCAGAGCTCCGCTTGGTAGGCGGTTAGCAGCGAGGACACATTCAGGGCCCTGGCGGACAACGCTGCAGCTTTGTAGGACCGTTCAGTCATTGTCGACTGAAATATGTCCGACTTTGCTGGCAGCGTGGGGCTCCTGCTCGGTGACGGGCCCATCCTCGGTAGGAGGTGGGCCGCTACCAGCGGTTCCATGGGCGGCATGCAGAGCAGGCCGAGCTTCTCCATTCCGTCACAGTCTAGGGAGGAGGCACCCTGGATTGGGACCTTGTTGCTGAAGGGCCGGTCTCTCCACGAGACCGACACCTCATCCAACATCTCCGGGAAGACCGGAAGGAGTTGCCTCATCGTCCGCGCTGCTTGGGGAAAATGTTTCCCTTCGTAGTGGGACCTGGAGGTCTCCTTGGACATTTCAGGCCTCTGGATGTCGAGTCTGGCCGCAGCGCGTTTACACACGGCCTGCAGGTCCATGCTCAGACAGGGGGAAGCTGGTGTGCTATCGCCCGGGAGAGCAGCCCTCGCTCCAGGCTTTGCAGCCTGAGCCGATGACATGAAGGTGTCCTCTTCCTGTTCATCCGACTCGGACAGGAGGAACGCCAAGGCGTCCTCTTCGTCCTCATCGTAGTCCAGCTCGAGGAAATCCTCCGCGGGTGAGACCATGGTGAGGTCTAACCGGGAGCCCCAGCTCGATAAAGCGTGGGGTCCCGTTTCCGCATGTCTTGCCGTCACCAGGTCCCGGCCTGCCAGGGCGCAGGATTCTGGTTCTGTAGCCATCACAGATAATGTGCCCCAGACCGACACGGAGAGGGGTTCACTCTCTGCGGCGGACGCCCCCGTGTCTTGACTGCCGGCCGGCGGGTCAGTGGACATGGGGGGGGTCCTGCTCCGACAGGCTAGCTTGGCGTGCTAACCGTCGGCGGAGGCTCTTTACGGTGAAGCGGACACAATGTCCGCACGACCCAGGGTTGTCGATAGCGCCTTGGGCGTGTTCCAGCCCGAGGCAGGATGAGCAGACCTGGTGTGTGTCTGTGCCTGAGATCTTCAACCCGCAGGCGCAGAGTCGAGCCACCGAGTCCCTGACTCCTCTGGTGTGAGGGAGAGGGGCGTCCATCTTGTTCGCCTCGTGGCGTGGAGAGGGCCCGCTCTCAACAGGTAATATGGGAGAACAAATATGTTACCACCCTGTCCTTAATCCGGAGAAAAGGACGGTGTGGGTCTTTTATTCCCGGAGAATACTGACTTGTGTGACAGTATGCTCCTTTAATCCTTTCTTCCTCCGTGGAGAAGAGAAAAGATAAAACGTCCTCACTACCGTGGTGTCGATAGTGAGCGAGCGAGCTAGCAACAGGTGTGTTGCTAGCTCAAAAAAATCAGACCTACCTTACTTTCCGGGGAAGAGAAGGACGAGGTCGATTTTAATACTAACTGGCGTTAGTATTACCGTCTTCCTGCAAAGCAGAAGGAGTAGCCGGCGAGCGCCCGTCGACCGGAATGGATATTTGGGTTCAGTCTGTGGACCGTTAAGCTTGTCCGGCTACTGTAGAGATGTGCTCTGAAGCGAGAAGAGGTGTTTGAATGACGCATGCGTCGTGGCGCAAGCTACTTATAGGGGGTGAATTCCCTGACGCTGAAGTCAAGATCACCAGCCAATCAGGATTGGCGTAATGAGATTGATGCTTCTGTTTGCTCCGCGATGAGGCATAGTGAGACATCGAACAAACAGAGTGTTATGAATGAGAACTTAGATGTCTATAAGCGCATGCAGTGAGGTTCATGGCTGGTGAGGCACTGGCACTGACTCTTCAGGTTTACAAATATTATATTTTGACCTAAATCAAAATATAATATTATTTTCAAAAGCTTTTTTTGTCTGATGCTTCAATTAATTTTAAACAGACAGTGTTAGTGAATTCTAAAGCCCCGAAGGCAGGAGAGACTGAAAAGAGTCAAGGGAAGCTTATAAAAGTTAACAGCATTTAATTACACAAAAGATGCGGTGGTGTACAACATGAAATGTGCGAGTGCGAGTGGAGGCGGCTCTCCACATGCGTCCGGTCAGTCCGGGTCAGCCGGAGGAAGAGGTCAATCTTTTGCTTGCTCTTCCTGTTGTCATCTGAGGTCTTCTCCTAATGGCCGACGTCGTCGGGGGGCGGGTCCAATGCAATTCCTGCCTTGTTCTGTCGTTAAATTACATCATTCTGGTGTCTGTGGTTATTTAAACATTCCCTAATAAACGTTATTCAGCGGCAATAGATGAGTGCTAAACCCAGTGTGCTCTGTGTACAACACCACATGTCATTTCACCTTCGATTCATGGTTTGAACATGCAGCATTTCGCCACATGCTAATGCTAACCGGAAATGAAGCATTTTCAGAATAAAAGTATTAAGTTAATAGTTAGTGAACTTCAGGTTTTTCAGAATAAAACTGATTTAAATTAAATAGTGTATTTAATTCAAATTACGCCATATCAACATTGATTTTAATTTCTAACAATCCCTCCTTACATACCTTTTAAGGTATGTAAATAATATTGAAATCAATGAGTTCTTCATCCGAACATTGCATGGTACATAACTCATAAAAGTAAAAAAACAAATAAGAATACATATTCATCATAACTATGAAGTTTTTCATTTGTGCATAACTTCTAGCTTAAACCTTTAATGTCACTTCGTAAAAATAGCAGCAATTAGCTTGGTATGGAAAACGTCTGACTCCCTCCTTTCACATCATAAATCATCTTCTTACTGTATCTGGTGTAAAGGCACTTGTTCTTTTACAAAGTATAAGAAGGATTAAACTATCTGAAAATAGCTAAATATTACTCTTTATTTACTTCTACTGTGTCTCTGGTGTAATTTCTGAATCTCTGCTGGTTCTAGTAGATATAGTTCTCCCCATCCACATTCTTGTTGGTTGTGGGACAGAGGAATAATAATTCAGAACCTGCTGATATTTGAATCTTACTACTGGGCATATGTTACAAACAAAAAACATCTTCATGGTGAACTGAATAAAATCCTTGTAATCTTTCTCAAATCTAAATATAACCATGAACTATTCCTGTTTGTGGTAAAGACACACACTAACATTATGTAATACAATTTCATTATGGATTCAAAAACAACTAAAGTCATGATGCTGTCAGAGTGAATGATTTCCTGAGTGTATCTGTCCTGTAAGGTACGTCATTCTCTGCTTGGATCGTGTGCAGAAATCCCATCGATTGCACCTGGCAATACGGCTTCCACCTGTCTATTATCAAGCTGAAAAATGAATACAGAATTCCAACATACTATCATCAAATGTCTTTCTATTATGAATTTAAATTAAATGTATTCCATAATGAACTAAACAATAAAGTCTATGGCTTTTACTTCTAATTATTTAACAGGCTAGTTTCAAGATGTTGTCTAAATTAAATTCGGTCTCATTACATTACTATGTTTTAGCTTAACTTAACTGTAATATGTTCTTTCTACATTTCAAACCTCAGTTACTCTAATACCTGTTAAAGTATTACAAAATGGTTTCATTATCACAGGTCAACTTCTTCGGTATTCCATTCTGGAATTACATCTCTCACAGTAGCCCCTTGGCCACTGATTCTGCATCTGTGTTACCTGCTATAACTCAATCAATATTAGAAACATGTCAACATCCATCAAACAGTATCTTATCCCCAGATATGGAGCAGGTTAATTATAAAACTATCATTCAATGCTCAGTTTGAACATCTGGGTTGGGGCGGTAGGTTTCAGTCAATCCTTAAAAGAAAAATTTAAATTGTGAATTTTACAGCCATGTTGACATTATACACACTCCCCCCTTTTTACACATGAACTCATGTGTAACAACACCCTGTAATGGGGAGGGGGAAAAAACTGTTAGGTAAATAACAAACATTATTTACAATTTTACATCCATTATCATAATTTCCACATTAAACACTTCAGTGAAAATAAGTGTTTCTCTCCGTCCTTCAGATTTTAGTTTGAGTTTTACATTTGCAAACCGCTAACTCCTGTGGGAGTAAAATATCAAGTAGATTAGAAACGGGTCACATGTGCGGTTTCCCCTTTTGTGGAATTTTTAGGAAACCTCTCGTTTCCCTTGGAGCTCCAAAATAATATGTTAGTCCAAAAACATGCTTGGTTAGTTATTGTTTTAGAATCATGCAGTTACACTGATCAGATGCCGGCATTCATTCACACTCACACCGTCTGGTTGTCAAGTCAGGTTTGGTCAGGTACACCCCAGAGTCAGTCATGGACAGTGCTTTTGTCACACTGTCAGTCAGGGTTAAAGGTCATTTGGTCTCGGTCTTTTGACCATGTCGTGCTCTGCAGAGTCTTTTCAGAGGTAATTCAGCATAGGCGGGTACCCTTTATCTACAAAATTATATCATATGCAGAGCGCCATTCCTTATTCATTCACGATTTCAACTATTATTTTCAAGATGGTTCTAACTTTTCATTGGGAATTCTGCCTCCCACCTTTCTTGAAACTTGGTACAAAACTCACTTCCTTGGAGTACTACTACTACTGCAATTCATTTACACCTAATTAGTATTAAAATGTCTAGTAGATCTATTTCAGAAAATTGTGTAGATCACTTTTATCTTGTGTAAAAACATTACTAGGATCTGTGTAGCGCTGCTATGCATTTCATAGCTCATCTTCAATTTTGGTCCACCTAAAAATCAATGTTAGACTCTTTAGCAGTGTGTGGAGTCATTTCATATTTCCTATGGTAATAACTATGCTACAATGGTGAAATCAATTATTTAGATTGGAACACTATATCTGGCTTGGCACTAGCTCTCCCTTTAACATTATCCATACAGATAAAGATTTGTCTTATAGAGTGGTTCCTAAAACTATCCCTTTAATGGTGATCAATATTGTAACAAATGAGATCACTACTTTATTCACACGTGAATACAAATCTCTTAAAGAATATGTTGTTAACATGATGAAAAGAATGAAGAATATGGTTCTACTCTGTCATGTCTCCCCCTTTAACCCTCAGTGTGTTCTCATTTTACTTTAATAGTTTCCTCTTGACTGCTATTTTTAATTTAATAAATCTTTCTGTCTTTACGTATTTATGCTTTAAATGTGCGTTTTGTGAATAAGTGTGTTTATGTGTAAACTCACTCATTCCCGTTCTCCTTTTCTCCTCCTCCGGTTTTTTCAAGCCGTGACCCCGACCTCCTCACTTCTAATCGACCATGCCAACTCCTCTGATTCTGTCTTTTCTTCAGTCCATCAGCTCTTGAATCCATCCGCTGTAACTCTTTTAGGCAGCCATTGGCCCAGCTACATCTGCAGCCCCCATCATGCCACTGTTCTTGTACTGCTTTGCATTTCATCTCCTCATTTACAGTCTCTCTGCTGTTTTTATGGAGGGCGGATTCTGCTCTCATGTCCCACACTTTGCTCTTGTGCCATATCTCGTGGCTCAGCTTGGAACGTCATGCCCTGCCCGAGGGACTGATGAGCGTAGATCTCTGCCTGTCAGCAAGCTGTTTGGTTCTGGATGCCACAAGTGGAGATAGTTCTGGCTGCAGTCTTGTTGTTGTTGTTGTTTCAGCTCTGGTTCTCTGTCTGTTCGATGGAGAAGGAGGAGTCTCCTGTTGGGTTAGGTATTTCGTCTGCTTGGAGGGTCGGGATCGTAGCCTTTTCTAACTCAGAGGGGGAGTCCAGGTCTCGGGACGCATTACCTATAAAAAAAGTCTAGCACACTGAGGTTAAATAAATCCAACCCTTTCCACTCTGACACTTTCTAATCATACTATCTGTCTTAATTGTTAAATGCCATCTAAACAACATCATTGATGTCTACTAATGATATTACAAAAACTCACTCTAAAAATTGTTTCATCCATTGCTACATATTTACCCAACAACTCTTTCAGGAAACCATTTTCTCCTATAAATTGAAAAACGTACATGTTTCCAGCATCACATATTCCACACACTACGAGAGAACATCTTCATATTTTCTCCAATATTTTAAATCCCACCGTTACAATAGTAACCCTGCAGAGCACACTAATCAGATCACAGTAATGACATTTGACTCAAGTGTATGCCTATGTCTACTTTCCATTATACTTATTACTTGTGCTGAACATTTATTTATATTGTCTAAATTCCTTGTCTATGATGTGCAAACAGTTCGAGTTTAAAATGTGTTTTTCTCAATGTATTTACACTCTACAGATTCTTGAGTTTACTCATCTCCTGGTGCTGTCCTTGTAAAAAATGTTCAATTCCTTATTGTTTTGTACCAGTTTTCCAAAATCAGTTCTAACTGCCGTGCCGTTTCAGGAAAGGTGGCGGTACGGCTACACAATGTGTAAGTGGATGCCAACATGTTCCCTTTTTAACTTTGATCCGGAGTGCATCTGCAGTGCGTTCTACAACTTCCCATGGTCCACTCCATACAGGTTGCAACGAGTTCATCTTGTGGATTTTTACATTTACCCAATAACCTGATCCAACAGAAATATTCGTCATGGCCCTGACATATGCTTCCGCCTCAATATTTCTAATATCTAACACTGGTTCTCCTCTGCATTGTGAGGTGCTACCTCGTGGTGGATATTGCTGAGTGGGGCAATCTCTGGCCAGATGTCTACAATCTCCACATATGAAGCAGCCATCATTCCTTCTTCGTCTCCATTGTCCCTTTTGTTGATGCTGTATGGGAGTGTATACCTGTGCTTGCGGCTGTACTTGGGTAGGAAGATACACAGGTGTCTGCTGTTGAAGATACTGCGGTACTTGTGGCTGTACTTGGACAGGAGTATACACAGGTGGTTGCTGTACTTGGGGATAATACTGTTGTGTCTGAGGTTGGAATTGTGTAGGATTGTATTGTAGCACTTGTGGTGGGTTTTGTATTTGTTGATGCGGACAATCTCTGGACCAATGGTCCATCTGACCGCATGTGTAACATCCCACTTTCTTGAAACCCTTTCCTCCGCCTTTTCCTCGGAATCTTCCTCCACCTCTTTGCTGGTACTGCATCTGATTTTCTGGCACCACCTGAGCTTGAACTGTTAGCGGTGCCTGCATTACTGTCTCCGTTTCTATGGTCTTCTCTGCTGTAGTTGCCATTTGCCTTGCCGCTTTCTTGTTTTTATTAGCTTCGGTATCTTTCTCAGCTATTTGTAGCTTCACGAGTCTCCTTGCTTGGATTTTATCGTCCTCATCAAGTCCCGTTTTTTCTGCCTGGTGTCTGTTATCGTGGTGAATGAGATGTTGTCTCCATTGTTCAGCGGGTTTATTGTCCAATCCCACCACTTCTTCCAGACGTGCCTGCACTGCCAAGGGAAGGGCTTTAATGACAGAGTTCTTCCACACCATTTCAATAGCTGGAGAAAGATCATGTCTTTCACCCGTGCAAGCCTCCCACACTTCTTCACATTTCTTCAAGAATGCATGCATTTCTTCCTCCGTGCCTTTCCTCAGGCTGTTGAGGGCATGTAAACTGCATGTTGTCGGGTAGATGTGACGAATAGCAGCCCAATAATTCGACCTGATGTAGTTGAATGGAGTGTCATCTGGGTCATTTGTGCAATTGGCCTCGGAATCTATTGCTCTCACTTCAAGTCGTCCTTCAATCCGTCCGAGCAGGGCCCTCATGTCTCCCAAGCACAGGTGGTCTTGGGCTGTGTATCGCTCCAGATCATTCACCCACTTCTGACCTCCTTTCGTGAGTGGAGGTAGCTTTGACACTAATGCTTCCATGTCCCTGTGAGTCCATGGTTGGTATTGAAATCCTCTTCTTCCAGCCGCTATCAATGGCATGGAGGTATGTGCACTGGTCTTGGTTCTTTTAGTTTGGGGGCATGTCCCAGGGTAATGTTGCTCATTTCCGCTGTCGTCATTTTCATCTCCCTGTCCATTGGAATAGTCAGGAGAGTAGTTTGTCCGGCGTTTTCTTTGAGTTATTTGTTCTTCTTGTTCTCTCCTCTGTCTATCTGCCATCATGTCCTGGAATCTTACATCTTCTTGTCGTCTTTCCGCCAGAAGTTGTTGGTATTTATCTTCCTCCCTTTGTTTTCTGCAATAATGTTATTATGGGCTTCAACTGCCTTCCGTTTTTCTTCAATAATGTCATTATGGGCTTCATCTGCCTTTTGTCTCTCTTCCATCCCTCTGATGAGTTCTGCTTCCAGTCTTCTGCCGAGTTCCTCCATTCTTCTGTCGAGTTCCTCCAGTCTTCTGTCGAGTTCTTCCTGTCTTCTGCCGAGTTCTGCTTCCATTCTTCTACTGAGTGCTTCATCTCTTCTGCTAAGTTCTTCCATTACTGGCAGATCTTCTGCTGCTACCACATGTAAGCTGTTTGTCAATCCCTGGCTGGTATATTTTAGATAGAGAATCAGATTTGCAACCATAACTTTTCTTTTTTCAGCTTTTTTCATAGCGTTTTTAGCAGGTCCATACCGAGGGGGTTGTCCGGCTTTGATCCATGCTTTTTCCTGTTGTAGGTATTCAGCATTCTCATGTTCAACTACAGCTTTTCTATGGGCTTCCGTTGGTCCAGGTTGATCATCTGCTGGAATCAATCCTCTCGTTTGCCACTGCTTGAACAGTTCCTCTATTTGGTTCCATTTCTTCTGTCTTTTAGTGGGAACTGTCCCAGCATCTGACCAGGTTTTATTATTGATCACATTATATAGTACATATTTCTTAATTTAAGCTCCAGTATATATGAATATGTTTGGTGTGTTTTTTAGGTATATTTGTTATTGACCGAGTAAACGCTTTTATTTTGAAGGCAGTTTTTACAGGCCTCTACCGTAATGCATAGGATATTCGCGCACCGCAATACAACGTGCGGGCTGGCTTGACCTCAGTCTGTTTACCCAGTGTTTCCTGACATGAAACGTTTTATTCCACCTTGCTATGTGTTTTTAACGTATATTAAAGAACGGGGACATTTCCGGGGACAGTTTCAACCGGGGACAGGCCAATACAAACGGGAACTGTCCCTGGAAAACGGGGACGTCTGGTCACCCTAAGTTACATAGCAGTGAATATAAACAGACTGATTAATGTGAATATTACTGTAAACTAACCTGTGTAAAAGTTTCTCGAATAAATGTATTTTTTTGGTGGAAGAAGCATGTATTGCAGGTCTCCCTTGAAAAAGAGATATATGATCTCAATGGGACCAATCTGGTAAAATAAAGGTTTGAAATGAAATGAAATGTATAATTTGTTTACCCTGCCCCTCAAATAATCGGAATTGAGAACCGTTAAGAACCGGAATCGAAAAGTAGAATCGGAATCGGAATCAGAATCGTGGAAATTCAAACGATACCCAATAAAACCCTCTCTCTTTTCCTCCGTACCCAAATCTTTTAAAAACAGGGGTACAACGAGCAGATACAGATTTTCGAGCCTGAGGCCGGAAAAATAGGCTCAGGGCTAAACAGGTTACTTGTTTGATCAGCATTATAATCTCCACATATTAACATTACTTGTGATTTTTGAAGCATTAACATAATCAGCATAAATAAAAAGCTAACATTAGGCTATAAACTAACTACATCCCTGTCACATGGCTGCTCATGGCCACTGCTAAGCTAAAGGCGGATAATGTTCGGCGTGATGACGTTTAGTAATTGGTCACTTGTTAACAACCACCTTTTTACTGACACATAGAAGCTTTAGACCAGGGGTGTCCAAACTTTTTTCACTGAGGGCCACATACGGAAAAATATACAAAGGGCTGGGCCGCTCACTAAAGGTATAAATTAAGTTATAAGTTAGCTAAATCAATCAAATGTAGGTAAATGATGCTTAATACTTGAAAATGCTTTAAGAAACACAACAGCCTAAATCCCAGCTCTCCAGATGGTTTACTTTATTTAGTTATACGACCTGTTAGCAGCTCATTCCTTAAAACAGAAGCTTCAGATTGCTTATAAAAAGAGGAAATATGAAGGATAGATTTCAAGCTTGTTATAGTAATAAGCTATTGGGTTTTTTTTAATCAACTATGATTTGTTTGACATTCTTTAATTGACAGTATTTATATGAAACGTGGGCTTTTTAACACATGAATGATGTGTAATATATTTTTACATATATATTTATTTTAAGAAGTTCAATATATGAGAAGCACAAGTTAATTTGTGGGCCATATTTCATTATACTTTTTTAATTAGCTGAGGGCCGATTCAAAATGGACCACAGTTGGCCCCCGTGCCATAGTTTGGACACCCCTGGTTTAGACATTCCCGATTTCCTGGCGTATTTTATGTTATAAAAAAAAACTTTGAATTCTTGTAAACTAGTATTAACCTCAGACCTTATTTCAGGATTATAACTAAAACACGTTCACGAAGCGTTGACTTTGAGAAAAGGGAACCGGAAGTGCTAAAATGCTAACTCATTTCCTGGTTCTATTCTCATTCCTGCACCACTCTATTAAGGTCCAGCCAATGAATCAAATTGGAAATGTAGCAATCAAACCAAGGTAAAGACAAAGAGGATATTATCGGGAGAGGGTTGGATAAAAGTGCTGTGAGGGAGGGAGGGGGTGAAGGGATGTATGAGAGGGATAGAGGCTGATAGAAGGAGGGACTTAGTGGGGGAAACAGATAAAGAGAGCTCAGAGGATACACACAGAAGAGAATGGAAGAGAGATAAGCTTAGAGCATGCTGTCAGACAGGTGGAACTAACGGAGAGAGAAGTCACCACCGAGAGACTCACAGGAAATATGTGGACAGAGTCTCCTCAACAGCATCTCCAGGGACACTGAGCGTGTGTGAGTAACTGTTCTGCTTTACACTCCTCACACTGCTTGTTGATGAGAAACTGAACAAAACACACCAGAGTCTTTTAAACGGAGTGTTTAACGTACTTGTGTGTGTTGCTTTGTTTCAAGTGTAGCCAAGTACCAAGGGCATTCCTGAAGCGTGGGAGGTGGGACAGTAAGCCGGGGTGGGGGAGCGTCTCAGCGGCTCTCTTAAATCAATTAAAGAAGTGACAGCTAAAGAAGCAGAGCTGCAACCGAGACACGCTGTGCATTCCTGAGCAGAACGCCAGATCCCTGTGTGGGTTCCTTTCATCCCTTCATGACGGTGTGATGTGGAGCTTGAGTACAGGAAGTTCAGGATTCATTGAGCTGTTAGGGTTAGTAGACAGATTGTTGAACACAAGTGAAGCATTCCTTTAATGAGGAAGCTTTTCCAAGAGGTCAATGACAACAACAAAAGACTATAAACTATATATAAAGAGCATTATAGTGATCAGATGTTTTCTCTTCTCTGTGAGCTGTACTGTTCTGTAGGATAATACTTTAAGTGTGAATCTATACGCGTACTGCCTGAATCTGCTTTATGGTTTTCACTTTCTTTGCTTCTTTTGCTCTGTTTTTAATTCAGTAGGTGAACCTATATGTTCGTAAAATAGTGTGTGTGAGCTTAAATGTGTGTTTTAAACTAAAACGGAGCATTTTCTGTCAGCTCAGATTTTATTTTTTTTATCTTTAGCATGTGCTCATGTGTTGTGTTTCAGTTTTGGTGTATAGGCTACTGCCAGAATATGCTTCATGAAAGGCAGCTTTTCCTATCAATAATATCATTTCTGATCCTAAATATCTTGGTTTCTTCTTTTCTACGGTTCTATTACGAACTAGTAGTTGTTACAGAATACATTTTAAAAGTAACCCTCCAACCCTAATGATTGTATCAATCATTTTCCTTTTATTTCACAATAATTTATATTATTTGGAGAACTCAAGGGTGTAGCTTATCGGATTGCATTGCAATCATCATTAATTGATAACTATGTGTGTACATTTTATTACACTGCTGGTTGCATAACATTACTTTTGTAATCACTCATGTGCCAGATGAGGGATTTTAATCCCCTCGCAGAAACATTGTGATTATCAGACTCAGTGTAGCATTCACATTGTTCTGAGAGCCTGTTCTGGAGTGGAGTTTGTCGTTATGACATAACTCAAAGATAAGAGAAATTGGATGATACAATAAGGAACACAAAGAATGAGTTGGCGGAAGAACAATATTTTACAATAATGTTAGATAGGGCTGTGTGATTTTGAAAAAATAACAAATTGGGATTTTTGTAACTGACTAAAGTGCAATTGTGATACGAATCACGACATTAGATGGAATGATTATTCTTGAAATTGTTTTCATATTATCATTGAATAATAAATGAAAACGCTGACTGTGATTTTTAAAGAGGATCTGGGCCATAACAGCATTTATTTTATTATTTGTTGAGTCTGTAGAATACTGTTTGTAGACTGGGAGTTCTCTACAGCTCTCCAATACGTGACTCAATTATTTGTACATATTGTGTCTAAGAGATATGTGAATATTGCACTAGTCCAAATTGCAACCTCATTAACATTTCTATTAATTGTGTAGCTTTAATGTTGGACCAGCGACTGACAAGTAGAGTTACAGTAGTTTGAAAGATTGACTTTGCTTATTGCACCTGATTAAAATTGGGTTGATTTAACCTGCATTGTATATACAGTATATTTATTCATACTCAGGTTTATATGTGATCACATAATCCATACAAATTGGGATTACTAGAAGGATTTAAATGTCACAATAAATTAAAAATAACGGAAATTCATTACGGTTACATTACTTGTATAGTGTAATAATTCAACTATAGTTGTAATGCTCAGCCAAATGCTGTTCACACAAAATTTGCACTCAAAACATATTTGCATCTTTGCACCCCTAACTATACAGGGTCACATATTGGCTGCTACCATGATGGAGTGTAATGTAGCTTCCACAATGAGTCTGAATGTATGTCTAGTAGAAACATTACTTTGATGATACTGCAGGTACACCCGTGACAAACAAGGTTTCATATGAAGAAATGAGTCTTGCCTGAAAGTCTACTTAATAAAACATCAGAACTGGAGTGTAGATGGACAGGTTGAAGATGCCTTTTTTTAACAATTTGAAACTCCTTAATTCTGAATGAAGTTATACAAATACATATAAAGTGGCCCTGATCTCTAACAGCAGCTGGTCTGAGGTAAAGGATTTAGGTATCGGAGGATTTACCTCATTAGATTACCTTTCTATGATTAAAGCTAAGTGTAGACGTTGTTGTTCATCGAGGTGACTGGATATCACATTTATTCTACTATCTTTCAGAAATGCTGTTGTTTCATAAACATTACAGCCATATGTGATGTTTGGACATGTGCATACTGTACATTCAGCCCAATACTGTGACAGCCTGTAGCGTAATTAGATAAAGCAAGTGCTCTAGGTCTAGAAAGCAATGTGCGTTTCCCCATTCATCATGAGCGTTAGCTTAGTGGCCATTGAAGTAGATCTGCTTCTAGACGGATCCACTATCATCGTCATCGTCCCTTAAAATGATCTTCATTTGGGATGTGTTCATCAAACTACCATTTCCAAGGTCACAAATGCCCTTTAATCCCTAACTTTAAGCTAAAACAAAATCACAGTGGGAGCATGATAGCTGTCTTGAGTAATGAATCACATCCAATGTGTTAAATGGCGTGCTCAGGCTCAGGAAAAGCAGGCTGTTCAAATAAACACCTTTTTAAATTGAAAGTTTCCAGCCAGGTGTTCAGTGGGTATTGTCATGCCTCTCTGACATATCATTACTTCTGATGCTCTTCTGTAACTATTAGATGCATAAGAATGTTTCCTGTTGTTTTATGACACAAGTCATGATATCATCTGCATAGAAGTTACATTGCAATACTTAGTTGGGAAATAGATCAGTGTTGCGGTTAAATCTATGTCTTAATGACTATAACTTTACTTCAGCAAGTTTTAAAAAAGAATATCCTTCTTTACCAAGGTTGGATTGAATTCAAAATAAATGTAATAGTGTATCTTAATGGTTGCTTGTACTCGTCACCTTCCTGTCCACATGTATTCATTGACATGAATCCCAATACAATTGATTTTATGAAAACGTTTTGAATAAATACAATTGTATGCAATATATACATAACGTGTTAGGCCTACACATCTATCACTGTGTATATCATCTAGTGCAGGGGTACTCACACGTTTTTGTTAAAGGTCCACTTGTGACTTTTATACAAGGTCAATGGTCCGGATCAATGCCAGTAAAGTAACAAAAACTCTCTTTTCCTCCGTACCCAAATATTTTTTAAAAACAGGGGTACAACGAGCAGATACAGATTTGCTGCCGATCTCACGTCAAATCAGTGGCGGACCCACAGAAAATTGCTATCAGAAACAATGCCTGACTGTTTTCGACGTTATCTCGTCTTTGTTTACATTAGCAAGCCTCGCTAACACTCGGAGCTAACCTGTACTGGAGAGCACATGTGTTTAAAAAGCAGGAAATAAAAAAAGGAACTCACCTTGTGATAAACCCGCAAGAGAAAAGCATTTGAGCTCCATACTGTTTCAGAAATAATCTTCGATGTGGTTTAGAACAGGATGGCGTTTTATCACTGCAGAATTGTTCAAGCTAAGGACCCAGAATCCGCATTTCTCTAACAGGGCTGCAAAAGAGGGGTAAGAGCAGTATGGCTACAATGGGTGAACTGTTTGGTATTTTAAGCAAAACACTTCACGGACATGTTTTCTATAGGTCTGGCCCTACAATATATTTGTCCAATATCGCATAATAGGTCCACTTTAATTTACATCAGAATCAGAAATTATAATCAAATTTTTTATTTTTTAATGGGACACAGGGTTCGGTCCGGATTGATTTGCAGTTCGGCCCGGATCCCGACCTTGGTCCGGAGTTTGAGAAGCCCTGATCTAGTGAGTCCAAACAGTTCTTATCATGGCTGCCACTGAGGTACTTCTGAGTCATTTCCCCTTCATTAGGAACCTTCCCGAGAATTTGACCGCAACCCTGGTCTCTGCAGGCAAGGTTTTTGTAGAGATCATGCTTTGAACATAAGGGTGTCATGTTAAAAGAAGAGAGACACAAACTAAAACTTCTGACACAAAGCTGGAATAACACTACATTTCCCAATGTTGGATGCAACTATTCGTCTTATATTCCAAGAACTAACATATTAATGTGAATCCCCATGTGGAATGGACAGAAATAATAGTACATTAAATGTATTTCGCTTTCTGAGTAATGTTTAGACGCATGAGGAGTGCCTTGGTTTTCACTCTTTAAGATTGTTGCTACTGTAACTTCAGTGTTGTGTCGATCCTGGACCAGAAACATCTCATCTGTGCCTCTAAAAACTGTCCTCAAAATGTCTGCAGACAGACATACATACATACATACATACATACATACGTACATACTAAATCATGAATGATATGCACTGTATACTGTAAAGTGCTAATGGCCACTAGAGAGAAAATTAGACACAACAATAAACTGAGGCACAAAAGATGTAAGTGCTCGATAACGTACACTCTGATAAAAAGCAGTGCATTGTGTATCTTAGTATCTAGAATACTCTATTGTATTGTAAAGAACCTGGTCACTTCATGCCCCAGTGGAGCGGCCAGATGTGCACAGCAGTGATGTTGCTGCTAATACAGCAGTGTTTGCCCTCAGCAACAGAGGAACACAGATGTGGTCATTCATAATGGATTCCAGGGTAAAATCTTACCTAACCCTTATGAAAGCACACCTTGAGGCACATGTGTAATCACTATTATACACGCCAATGAAGGTTAAGTGAAGCACAAACAAACACAAAAAAGCACAACATACATTTCATTTTTTTCCATGCAAAATAATTTACTTTGACAGTTCATGTTATAAGTGTCCATGACCGTTCATGTGGTATCGGCAGATTTCCCTGTTGTGTCAACTTACCATATCATCATTTATAATCATATACATCCAGTATATAATGTCTTCTCTGATTGCCTTTTACTCCTTTTACTTAATGATATTTGTTGTCTTATGTGTTAACTGAGACATATGTTTAGGTTTGATATGTGTTGTTTTCTATTTCATTGATCAGTGTTCAAACAATGCCATATAAGGAGGTGTTTTGGATTTGAGGCCCCAGGATTATAATTTTGAGTTGGTGCTGCCACAGGATGAATGTGAAAACAATAAAGGGCGGGGAGTAAATCCTGTTGAATTGCTCTTGCTATCGTTAAATAAATGAGGGTAAAACATTGGCAAAGTGTCTGTGTGGCTCCGATTGGGCCACTCTTCCTGTTCCACCTCAGTGGAAGATTGATGACTTCTGGGTTGTGGGATTTGCACCTGTCTCTCCCTGCTGTCTCTCTCTCTGTGTGTGTGTGTGTGTGTGTGTGTGTGTGTGTGTGTGTGTGTGTCGTCCTTCCCTCTGCATGCTCCGCTCTCTCTCCTTCTGCTCAGTTGCTTTATTGTTTTTATTAAATATTGATGAAATTACATTATCAGTGTAATGTTTCAAAATTGGATTTCCAAGTTTGAACCTAATGACTTATGTAAGTTTCACCAGCAAGTCTCTTAATAACAGTGTGTTAGTGTGAATATGTTTAAGAACAGTCACAGTTGTTCTAGTTTTTTCTAAAACAATATGTGTGTGCTAACAAGTGACATGTGGTGATGTCAACAGATGCAAGCACTGGCTAGTATCAGATAAAGATTTAAGCACCCCTTGAACCCCATAGACCTAGCTTAAATTCACCATTCAATCGGGAGCTTGCACAATTACTAGCCTATTGGTTAGGCTTTGATAGCAGCATTCTTTAAAACACAAAAAGGAGAATTCACTTCCACTATTTAAATGCGAATGAAAATACATATTGCATGGTCTTACCCTTACTTTGAAAATAATGTCCAGTGGCTGATCCATATGGACAAAGTTATCTGACTTTGTTGTAGAAGTCTTCTTTATTCTTGGTTTTAAAGTCTTCGTTTTTTGTGCTAGCGCAGGCTAACATGAAACGAGGGGTTACGTATGGTAACCCTTTGTTATATAAACACAGGCAGAGCCCTCTACTGGACTCTATGGGTACTCCCCTTGATCATATCATGCAAGCATTCATCCACTGAGACTTCTATAGACGCACATCTCACCCCATTAAAGGAGGCCTCACCTCCTGACTGTCATCCTACACTTCTCTTTAGCAAGCAGCATAGGACAGACAGGGCCCCTGAGTTGAGGGCTCCGCCTGTGTTTATATAGCAAGGGTTACCTATGTAACCCTTCGATATATCTCTCACAGAGCCCCGATGTATACACACGCTGTCGTTCCACAACAACACTGTTCCATCTCACTGTCTCTGACCGGCTTTCTGGGGGGGCTCGGGGGAAACGTAAGTGTCACCGCGCTTTGGTCACCCCGGATCACCAAGCAACTCGGGTGCACCAATAGAGCGATTAACTCGGACACTCTCTGCTGACGTTAAGGCAATGCTGTCTTCCACGACAGTGCTTTCAGGGAGGAGAGCTCCAGAGGCTCAAATGGTTCTGAGACCAGAGCCTCGAGCACCAGCGGCAGGTCCCTCTGCGGGGCGGAGGCGTGCACTACTGGGCGCAGCCTCCTGACCCCCTGTAAAAACCGCAACACCAGTGGCTGAGAAAAGGCTGACCTGCTGTCAAATCCCTCATGGCAGGACGAGATGGCTGCTGCATACACCTTCACTGTGGAATGAGCAAGCTCCCTGTCCACCAGTAACTGTAAGAAGGATAAAATAGAGCCTAACTCACAAAATAGGGGCTCTATTCTCCGCTCCTCACACCATCGATGGAACCCTAGCCACTTCGGCCTGTAACAGGCTGCGGTGGATCCAGCTCTAGCTGCCTGGATAGACTGAATAACACTATCAGACAATCCACCCTGTCTCAGCCTGTCCCTCTCAGGAGCCAAGCCTGGAGAGGACGGCCGAGAGTGGGTAACGCCCCGATTGCACCTGCCTCCTGAGACATCGCCCCCCAGAAGTGGGGAAGCGCCCAGGGCTGGCCCACAATGAGACGCAGCGGTGGAAAAGCGTATAGCAGCTTCCTTGGCCATGGCTCGTGTGCAAACGAGTCCACCCCCAAGGGTGGGTCGTCGCTCAGGGCCATGGAGAACCACAGGGCACAGTGGCTGTTGCGCCGGCTGGCGAACAGATCCACCTCTGCTCTCCCGAACCGGGCCCAGATCTGCTTCACCACCTCCGGGTGAAGCGTCCACTCGCCTGGCAGGGGTCCGCCTCTTGACATGAGGTCGGCCCCCCTGTACTCCAGACCCAGAATGTGGAGGGCTCTCAGAGATAACACCACCTCTGAAGCCCATAACCACAGTTTCTCCGCTGTGGTCAACAAGGCGGTGGAGCGGACTCCGCCCTGACGGTTGATATATGCCACTGTGGTGCTGTTGTCGCTCCTGACCATTACATGTCTCCCCCGGATTAAGGGTTTGAAATGCTGGAGGACTAACACTACTGCCCGTAGCTCTAGGAGGTTGCTGTGCCATGTTTCTGTTAGAGCCCAGCGCCCACCTATAGCTCTCCCCAGGCAGGTCCCTCCCCATCCTGTTCCGGATGCGTCCGTGAACACTGTGATGTAGGAGGTCACCCATCCCAGTGGGAACCCCCTCCGGAGGTGATCCGGGGAACCCCAAAACCAGAGGTTGCCCTCCACTGAGGGGGGGATGGTCACCAGATGCCGTTTGTGCCTCATGGGATATAAACGTGGGCTGGAGAACCACCTCTGCAGGCGGCGCATATGCAGTAACCTGAGTGGGACCACAACGTGAGCAGCCGCCATGAAACCCAGAGTCTGCATGATGGTCAAAGCTGTCACTGTTGCCCCCTGTCGCAGTCTGCAAACTGCCCGAAGCAGGGATGCCTGTCTGCTCTCTGACAGGGTGGCGCGTAGCCTGCCTGCATCGAGCACCACTCCTAAATATCCTCGCCTGTTGGTGAGGTATGGGGGTGCTCTTCTTCAAATTGATCGCAAAACCGAACTTGGTTAGGTGTAGGATCAATTGGGCTGTGTAAAACATTGGCCGTTCCCTGGACCTGGCCATGACTATGAGGTCTTCCAGATAAAAGAAAACTCTCATGCCACGGGCGTGCATCGGTTGGAGCGCTGTGGCCACACATTTGCTGAACGTGCGTGGGGACAGGGAGTAGCCGAACAGTAGTCTGTTGTACTCGTAGGCTACCCCCTGGAAGGCAAAACACAAATACATTTTGTGTTTCGGAGCAATCTCGACATGAAAGTATGCGTCCTTCAGGTCGATGGTTGTGAACCAATCGCCTGGCTGTACCAGTCCCAGTAACTGTTTTATAGTTAACATCTGGAATTTTCTGCATGCAATGTGGAGATTCAGAATGGGCCTGAATTCGCCTGTCTTCTTGGGAACCAGGAAGTACTGGGAATGGTGCCCTTCCTCTCTGTCTTGGGTGCACACATCAGACACTGCCTGTTTTTGCACCAGGGCCTGCACCTTTGCCGAGAGGAAACCTCAGAGAGGCCATCTCCCTTCGGGATGATGGCTTTGCCTCTCTTATGCCTGTGAATGGCGGAGGGATGCTGCAAAACTAGAGTGAATTACCCAGTCTCAGCGTCCTGTCCATCCACTCCGTTAACACACAGCTGCGCTTCCATTCCCCATAACACTGTGTTGGGGATAAAGCTGTGGTACTCTCTGGTGACCTGTCCTGCCGCAAAACTCCCTGTGAAGGGAATCTCTGCCCATGGGGGGTCGACACAGAATGGGCCGACTCTCTAATGAGGTCCTTGAACGCACCGCAGCGTGCTCTCGTGGGAGCATGCGCTCCGCCATTCACCCAAACAGTGAAATGCATCAAGCAGAGTTTTTACACTCTGTGTTATGCGTTTCCTAACCCTGCTACGCCGGCCATATTGTCCCTGTACCCGCATAGCGCGGTTTATCACTCCCCCCTGCGCATGCGCACTAGCTGCCTCCTTTACTGGAGTTACAACCGGGGCACCGAGTGGGGAATCTGTACGGTCAACATTATGTGGCAGTGTGGGTGTATGGAAAGAAGAAACACTGGGATACAAGCAATCTCTTTTATTCTCAACAAAAGACGATTGTGTCAACACAGTTGGATCAAATGATCACAAATAACTAATAATTACAGGTTTTTTGTTTTTCTTTGTTTCTCATGCAAATTACAATTTAATTCACATTTGTATACATGAAAAAGTAATCCCACAGAAATGACTACATATTGTATCATGTGTTGTCCACCTGTTTGCTGCCTGCGATCTGCGATCTGCGGAGGCCTGCTCCCATCTGTAGAGTACGGCTGCACTGGAGAGGTTTTTACCCCGGAGTCGTCGCGGAGAGACGGAGTGGATCCACGCTTCGGGCTTGGCTTGCTTCCACCGGGCGTGTGCTGCTGTGCGGAGGAGGATTTTACCACGGCTGGGGCCTGCTTTCCACCTGTCCTGGTTCTGCTGTTGCAGAGGCCTGCTTTCACCCCGGGGATACCATGCTGCTGCTTTCGTCTGTCCTGCTGTGCTGATTTTGCTCCAGGAACATCGCGGATACTGTGTGCTGGTCTGAGAAAATGGCCCATATCGGGATTCTGCTGTGCCTGTTAACTATTGTGTACTATGAGAAGATCTCTAGTCATTCTGAGGAGTCTACTGGATTCAGGTCTGTTCTGCCACCCGCAGTGGGCATCCCCTGCAAAGGTTCGGATGTGTTACTCAAACAATTACCGGTTGCCTTGTCACAGTCAATCTGCTTGACAAAATATGTTTGTCTTTTTTGTTTTCCTGCGATGATGGTTCTTCAGGACTGCTTCTTAAGCTCTAATCACACTCTCGCAGACTTTTCCGGTGATTCTAAAGTAGATGACAATGTATGTGTGTCGCTTAAGAGGAAAAGATGCCTGTTTTGTCGTTGTTATTACTGTCAGGAAATGTACAACCTAACCCTGGTCCGCCCAGTAGTAGTAGTCAGATCGCTACTCTTGCTGATTTTAAAGCTAGGTCTGGGTTGGGTTTCATCCACTTGAATGTGCGCAGTCTGTTAGGTGAGCTCGACTGACGCTGACGTCATTGTTTTATCAGAAACATGGCTAAATAAATCTATGTTGGCCTCTGACATTGCCTTAAATGGTTATAATGTGTATCGTACCGACCGGCCTAATAAAGGTGGTGGCGTTGCCATTTATGTTAAGAATAAGTTCAGTGTATCCACATTAGTTTCCAAATCTATCAGTAAGCAATTTGAATTTTTAGCCTTAAATATAGAAGTGGCAAAGGGTCAACAGGTCATGGTCGTGGGCTGTTACAGACCCCCCTTAGCTGTCAAGGACTCCTTGTCTTCGCTAGCAAATCTTTTATCGCAGCTAGACTACAAGGAAATAGTGCTACTTGGAGATTTTAACTGGGACTGGTTAACTGCAGTGTCAGAGGATTTTAAAAATCTTTGCATCTCTTTAAATGTTACTCAGATTGTTGACAGTCCTACTCGCCCTAACATTAAGTCCCTTAATAAATCCTCCCTAATTGATCTCATTCTAACTAATATTCCCCATAAATATTCATCTGTGGGAGTGTTTGCAAATGATCTGAGCGATCACTGTGTTGTAGCCACAATTAGGGACACTAAGGTCCAAAAGGTTAAACCTCACATTATCATTAAGAGAGACAAAAAACATTTTGTGGAGCAGGGTTTTGTGCATGATCTGTTTGATTTTGATTGGGGTAAAATCGATCTGTGTGCTGATGTGGAAACCGCATGGTCTTATGGAGATCATTGATAGACATGCACCCCTGCATACATTTAGAGTAAAGGGACGAGACAATCCTTGGTTTTCTGCTGAGCTGTCTAGTCTCCTTCATGAGAGAAACAAGGCCTGGGCAAAGGCTAGGAAATCAGGCTCAGAGATAGAGTGGCTGCGTTTTAGGCAGCTAAGGAATAGCTTCACTTCAAATGTAAAAAGTGCAAAGTCGAAATACTATTTGTCAGTTACCACAGAAAACCTAAATAATCTTAGGACATTTTGGAAAGCAATACAATCGATATCAACCGGTGAGATCCGTAATGAGCTACCTCCGTGCCTTACCACAGCATCTGGCTCTATATCAGACAGGGCCACTATGCTAAATTGCTTTAATGAGCATTTTGTGTCCTGCGGTTCTATGTTTGATTCTGTGACTGACTGTACTTCTGCTTCTGTGAACACCCCAATCCGTGACTCAGAACAATGTGGTCTGGAAAACCCTTTCAGTTTTACTCATTTTACTGTCAATGTTGTTCATGAAGCCTTATCTAAGCTAGATCCTAGGAAACCGGCTGGCCCGGACTACATAGAACCTGTCTTTTTAAAGATAGCTGCAGACTTTATTGCTCCACCTCTCACTTCTCTTTTTAACCTCTCCCTCAGCACTAACACAATTCCAAAAGTATTGAAGTCTGCTTATGTCTTGCCTTTACTAAAAGGAAGGGAGGCAACTATTTTAAATAACAAGAGGCCAATCTCTAAATTGTCAGTTCTGGCTAAGGTGCTCGAACGACTTGTGAGTGAACAGGTAAAGGACTTTTTATGTACAAATGACATCCTGTCAAAACATCAGTCAGGATTCAGAAAGAAACACAGCACCATCACTGCCACAATGAAAGGGGTGAATGACATTACTACTATTTTAGATAATAAGCAGAGTTGTGCAGCTCTGTTTGTTGACCTTTCCAAAGCGTTTGACACAGTCGATCATCGCATTTTAAAGCAGAGGCTACTCAGTATTGGCATGTCCAGCCATGCAGTGGGGTGGTTTGTGAACCACCTCTCTGAAAGGTCCCAATGTGTTCACTTTGATGGACTGTCTTCTGAATGGTTAAACATTTCTAATGGTGTCCATATATATTAACAGCGTAGGTGAAAATGTGGATGAAGCTACTTTACATTTTTATGCGGATGATACTGTGATGTACTGTGCAGGTCCTTCCATTAAAGAGGCTGTTGTTAAATTACAGGCTGTTTTTAACACTTCGGACTCAGTTCTCTGAATTAAAGCTTCTTTTAAATGTGGATAAAACCAAGGTAATGCTCTTTTCAAAAGCAAAAAAGACACCAGAGCCTGTTTTAGATATTGTAACTACGCAAGGAACAAAACTTGAAGTTGTTGCCTGTTACAAATACCTTGGTATCTGGCTTGATGATTGTCTTAGTTTTAAACTTCAGGTCACTACTCTGCTTAAAAAGCTGAGGGTTAGGCTAGGTTTCTTCTACAAGAACAAGTCCTGTTTCTCGCTTGAGGCCAGGAAAAGGCTCTGTGACCTTTGACCTGTGCTGGACTATGGGGATCTGGTCTATATGAATGCACCTGCCCATTGCCTGGAAAAGTTAGATGCTGCGTATCACAGCGCTCTGAGATGTGTTACTAACTGTAAAACACTCACTCATCACTGCACCCTGTATGCCAAGGCAGGTCTGCCTTCACTAACTGTACGGAGGCTCAGTCACTGGTGCATGTTCATTTATAAAGCCATGTTGGGTAAATTACCTTTTTATATCTGCTCTCTGATCTCTCGACGAATTGAAAGTACGTATTGCCTGAGATCTCATGATGTTGTTTTATTAAATGTGCCAAGTGCTAGGACTGTCTTAGGGAAGAAAGCTTTTAATGTGCAGCTCCACTAACGTGGAACAGTCTGCAAACCTGTTTGAAACTGAGCACTTTGGTTCCCCTGCATCACTCTGAAACTCGGCTGTTTGATACTCATGGTACCTGTCACTGTAAATAGAGTTTGTAAACTGTACCCTGTACATTATGTTGTATGTCATCCTTATTGTTGTTCTGTTGTTTTCATGTTACATGTGTAACTAATGTCCTGCAGGTCACCCTTGAAAAAGAGATCTTTTGATCTCAAGGGGCTTCACCCGCCCTGTTCACCACAGTTAGCTGCGCAATGCCCCATTTTCTTGCACTCATAACACATTACTTCTGGGCATTCCTTCATCATATGTCCCGCTTTATTGCATTTCCTGCAGACTCTCTGCTGGTTGTCGTGTATGACTCTGAAGTATTCCGATCCCCCCACTGTGTTAAACTTGGTGGAATATGGGAGGGATCGGACCTTGTCATTAAATCCAACCCTCAGAAAGCGGGTTCCATCTGCTATTCTATCTCTTCCTGTTCCCGGCAGAAAGCGCCTCATAATGTTTGATGCTGGTTTCACCCCCCACTCCCGCAATCTCGACAGAATGACCCCATCACTGATATACAACGGCAGGTGCAAAAAGGAGACCGTCACTACATTGTCCCTTAGCTCTTGTGCTCTCACCCTTACTCCATTTATTGTGCACCCCGCCAACAGCCTCCGCCTCCCTACTAGCGTTTTCATTGTCACTTCGTATCTCCCCTCCCCTCTCACCCTGCACCTTACCAGTATTACCCCGCACAAGTTCCTTATTGCCTTAAGCAAGTCCATCATCGATACCTCTCCTCTTCGCCCCTCTACGTACACACCCAACGTCAGTTTTCTTCCTCGTCGCTCACTCCCTCTTTTTCTCTTCTCTTTTCGCTCCTATTTCCATCTTCACTTGTTCTTCTGCTGTTTCCCCCGGTCACTCCGTCGTTTGGACCATTCTTTTCCCCAGCATCTCCATTCTCCTCCGCTCCCTCAACTCCACCTCCGCCATTTTCGCGGCCGTCACTCCCGTCTTCACTCCAGCCTGCCCTCTTTCCAGAGATGCAGCCCCGACATCCTCTCCAGCCTCTGTGTCCTTCGCTGCTTTCTCTCCTTCGCCCTCACGTCTTTTCGTCTTGTTATTAGACTTCTCCGCCGCCATTTTCCCCGTCTACCGCTCCACTTCCGCATTCTTTGTCACAGCTTCCTGCATTCCTGAATGCACGTCAATTCCTAAATGTAATATAAAATTCTGCTGTTAACCCATCTAACCCCGGACTCTTATTTCTACCCAACCCTACTATTGCTAGATATATTTCTCCTGTCCTGTGCCAATCTCTCCCTCACACATCTCTCTTTCACTCTCACTTAAAGTATTGTCCATTGTGTCTATCGCCGTCTCTACACTCTCTCTATCGGTCTCTTCTGCCCTAAACAACTCCCCGTAAAACTCCTCTACTCTCTCTGCTATCCCTACTAAATCTCTTATTTTCCTACCATCCTTTCCCTCAACCTGTTTTAAATAATTCCTTTCCTGCTTACTTTTTTCCAGCCCTAGAAAAAAGCTAGTGCACCTTTCCCCCTCCAGTGCATATTTGGCCCTGCTCCTTACCGTCACCCCCCTGCATTTGTCCTTCTCTATACCCTCCAGCTCATCTTTGATCCTCGTATATTCTCCTAAATCCCTCTCTATCTATTTTTTTCCGCCTCTTTAACGAACTCTCTCTTCACCGTTTCCTCCCTTCTTCTGACAAGCATGTTTTTTTCCTTACTGTGTTTTATGCTTATTTGTTTAATCTCATCTTTGAGTTCCTCCCACCCAGTTAATATATTACTGCTCCTTGCACCTCCCTCCCGTATACACTCTCTCACCCCTCTCCTTGTACACCTCATCATTCAGCAGTTTGGCATTCAGGCACCACACACCTCCCAATCATTATCCGCCCCATCCTGAGACTAAGAACCATATGATCGCTCAGTGCAGTGGCCCTGTATTCGATGCTCCCAATCTTTCCAGCCACAGCTTCTGAGCACAGAGCGAAGTCAATCCTACTCTGTGTGAGCTTGCCCTCCTCCACTTGTCTCCTAGAGAATTCCCTCGCACCCACATTCCTTTCTCTCCACACATCAATCAACCTGTTCGCTTCCATTATGCTTTGGAGCACTCCTCTAGAGGAGTCATTCCCAAAGCGAGCACTCGCTGTCGCATCCAACCTCCCACACCATACATTGAAATCCCCAACAATCATGCAGTTCCCCCCACATTTGCCCCCCAACCCCTCAAAGAAAATCCTTCTCTCCTTTTGCCTATTAGGTGCATACACATTTATCAACTTGAACTTTCCCCCCCTGTATTCATACTGTACTCCAATCATTCCCCCTTCACCATCATCCTCAACCTTCCTTGCATTCCTTACCTCCCCTGAGTTGATAAGTATCGCCACCCCCCTAGCATGTACACTCCCATTATTTGCAAACACTTCACCCATCCACTCCTTTTTTACCTCCTCCACACACTCCCCATCCCAATGTGTTTCCTGCAGACATATTATACTGGCCCCACATAGAATTAGCGCCCGTTCTCTTCTAATCCTATTTTTGAGGCCATTGTCGTTGAAGGAGGAGATGGTTGCCATCAAAAAGGATGTTGTTATAATAAGCGTCCTTAACATCATTACCTTAAACTGATTCCTTTCCCGAGCTCCCCCTCTGTTGAGCTCGCTCTCCTTTTCTCCATCTCCCTCTCCTTGTCCTCTTTGCGTCTAGCACTCCACCCGACGTTCTCCGCTGAGGTCTTCTTCTCATCCCCACGCCTGTTTCTCGCCGTGCCGCGGCCCCTTTGCTCATCCTTAGGGTTTCCGAAGATCATGGCTCCCGCAGGGTCTTCCTCCAGCACTCCCTCATCCATCTCTGATGCCTCTGAGATGTCCTCCACCACTCCAGGACTCCAACACTTCTTCCCCCCCGCCGCCGCTCCCTTCGGCGCCTCCGCCGCCGCTCCCTTCGGCGCCTCCGCCGCCGCTCCCTTCGGCGCCTCCGCCGCCGTTCCCTTCGGCGCCTCCGCCGCCGCTCCCTTCGGCGCCTCCGCCGCCGCTCCCTTCGGCGCCTCCGCCGCCGTTCCCTTCGGCGCCTCCGCCGCCGCTCCCTTCGGCGCCTCCGCCGCCACTCCCTTCGGCGCCTCCGCCGCCACTCCCTTCGGCCGCTCCCTTCGGCGCCTCCGCAGACAGGAACCTGGCGATTGTGCAATACCCTGAAGTCCGCCCCCCCCTCACTGTGTCTAACTTTGTGGAATAGGGGAGGGAGCTGACCTTGTCATTGAACCTTACTCTCAGGAATCTGGTGCCGTCTGTGATCTCTGTGCCCGGCCACACTCTTTTTTTGATTGCCGAGATGGGCTCGACCCCCCACTCTTTCAGTCTCTTGAGTATCGTCCTATCAGGTACATATACCGGCAGATTTAGGAACGAGACAGTCAGATCTTTGTTCAAGAGGTCCTGTGCGTGCACCATGACCCCGTTCACCCTCACCCCTCCATTATTTTAATTTTCCCCAGACAGGTCCGCATGGTGACTTCATATAGCCTCTCCCCTCTCACTCTGCACCCGTCCACAACCCCACATTTTTGTTGTATTCCTTTTAGTAAGTCTATCATTGTTACTGCGGCTCCTCCATCCACAGTTACCTCCACAGTTAGTTCTACACTGTACCTCTCACTCCCCTTCTGCTTTCTTGTTTCCTCCTCTCCCGTTTTCTTGTTTTGTCCTTGTTCTTCGTCGGTATCCTCCTTTCCGTCCGTTTTGCCACCCTCTTGCTCGTTGTCCATGATCCGCGTTGCCGTGGTCTTGTCCATTCCTGGCTCAGTTGCCATTGAATCTGTCATCAAAACAAAATCCCAGCTCAGGGGAAGAACCTCCAGGGGGGGGGCGTTAAAAAAACAACCCACAACCGTTCACCAAAACAACGAATATGTAGGCTCGGTGAAAAAACCCTCACAAACTCTTTAAATCGTACTCTGTACACCACTCCTCCGTTCTCTACCACTCGTCAGCCGTTGGATCTGAAGGAACAAGTCAAAACACAAGACGAACCGACAAAGACAGACAGAAAAAACAGAACTTCATTACACACAAGACTAATCACACAAACAAGACACAGGTGAGGAGGGAGGAGAAAACACAGGGGCACCAGGTGAACACAATCGGGTAATCAGACACACCAGGAAACTAACGACAGAAAACCACAGACAGATCTAAACAAGACAAAACACCAACACAGACAGATCTTAACAATTTCACTTTTTTGCATTTACTTGCACTATTTTTCCTGTTTTATTGTGTTGCACTGTTGGAGGAGCCTGTGACCTAAGAGTTATTATTCATTGAATATTGAAAATAAAAATTGCCAATTATACCAAAACGTTATAACGTTATTATATCATAAAACGGCCTCTAGGTTAACTTGTTTTCTAGTTGTTAACACTGGACCTTCATGTTTCCTACCTATTGTAGGTGCTTACAGCAGACAGTAGCTAGCAGATTTCGACAGATACAGCCCACTCAAAAATATATTGTTTTATATCAAATGAATTGATATATATATATTAGCTGTACATTTTACGAATATAATAGTTTTTTTATGGACAACTTCACCAATAAATCTCGTCCGACTAATCTTGCTGCTGTCACTCCTCGGCTCTTGGTAGTTCAGACAATGATCAAACCTGGCAACTCCGGGCTTCCTGGCCAACACACTCTCACTCCCTAAGCGTCCAATAGCGACGTTTGGTCAGTGTCCGTGGCGTCCAATTGTGACGCTCCTAGGCTCCTTCAGCATCATAAAGGGACGCAAATAGCTTTCAACTGATTGCAATGTATTCCCATCTGCGTCGGGATGTGACGCTCATGGAAGCACGGCATTCGTTTATGTCGGCTGCCCTTAAAGGTAATGTGAGCGTCCATTCCCAGGAGTAAAGGATGGCAGAAGACACTACACTACCCAGAATCCCCAGCTATCGTTTGGACTACACCATGTGCTCTGTTTGACAAACCCAGTGATAGTCCTCACGCTCTGTGATTGGAGAGTGTGCTCCGAGGGTTAAGCCGATTCTCGAACAGCACTTGAAATGGGATGGAACCACGGCAGACTGTCCAAAACTGGATTTGAACGGGTCCACAGCGTCTCCCCTCCCCCACCCCGTCCCCAGAACTACACATGCTGGCTATTCTGTTTCGCAACATGTTCTCTATGGCACGTCTCTACTGGGAGTTGTAGTTTTAAAAGACGTTTTCGTATTTCCCATAATAAGAAGTTGCCAGTATTAAACTGTGTAAATCCCTGGAGGTTTAGGGGACAGGAAACACTCACATTTAAAACATATCATTAATAAATGGGTGAAAATTGCTTGTGCCCATTATGGGCAGTATTAATATATATACCCACATGCCAGCTAATGTCACGGTCGAGTGAAGGAAGCAGGACCCAAATGCAGATAACTCTTGAGAAACCCTTTATTTCAACGATACCAAAAAACACAGAACACTCACCGGTGAATTCCGTCACCAACAAACAATGACCCCACACTGAACACCGAAAGAGGCAAGACTCAATACAAGAAGGGGTAATCACGACAACGAGAAACAGCCGGGCAGGGGAGGAGAAACACAAGGACAACAGGTGAACACAATCGGGTAATCAGGGAGGGAAACAGACAGAAAGCAGACAGACAGGAAACGGGGGTGAACACTTAACACAATAAAACAGGAAACCCAAAGACAAGAAAAACACCAACACAGACAAAACTACAAACGTGACATAACATGTGAATTGTGACAGCTAAGGTCAGAAGAGCTTTATTTAACAGCTGGTCTTATGTGTGTGACCCCTGTGATAACATTACATTACATTAATTGATAAGCCTGAAACATGCACTTGTCAAGGTTCAGAGGCACATTTTGCAAATATGGCAGTAGCCATCGATCAGCTTAAGATAAGATATACTTGATTGATCCCAAGTTGGAACATTTGCGTTACATCAGCATGTGTAACAGTTAAATATGCAGTTGTGTTTATTTGAAAATCATTTAGTATAATCACACAAATTCTGTGTTTTATATTCAACAATTCTGTGTTCTTTATTTCTTGATTGTTCAATACCTGACAAGGCCGGAGATGAAATATATACATACATCTTATAAGAGTATAATACATTATGTATAATATCAGTTAAAAAATGTGCTTCAACATATTTAACATTGCTGGAGGTATGCACAAATATTGAGGAACCTGCAACCCAAGTTTTTCATTCAGTGCAGAACTACACCACAGTTGTGTAGGCCTATATGATCTGTCAATAAACCTTAGAAAATCTTGAAATCTTGAAAGGGATGTGCAAAATAGTCATTACATACAGTCTTTAATTAACAATTAGTAGAGAATAACGAGTAATGAATATACTTTATAGGGATCGTATTAATATCTAATAATAAAAATAATTAAATTCAATAACATGCTTTAACCACCAGGTGTCCCTTTATATCAGCTGTGCACCTTTATGGTGTAAATACAGCCTATCTACCAATTGGATCAAATATAAAAGTGAGCCGAATTAGTGTTGATACTGCAAGGAGACGTATTGTGTGAAAATAAATGTAAGATGTTGTTTAATGGCTGATATATTTATGATCCACGTCACGTTTTCAGTTCCTCATTTTTGTCTTCTCATCAGGGCTCTATAAATGCAGAACTACGGCAAATATGTAATGCAGCCGAACGGTGTATTACAATGCCGTTATGTGATGACTTTCAAAGAGAAAAGCAAGCACACTCGGAATAAGGTATTATTATTATTATTATTATTATTTTGGTCTGTGTACTAACCAGAGTTAGGAAAAGGGACCACATTACTCCTGTTCTGGCTGCCTTACACTGGCTCCCTATAGAACACAGGATAGAATTTAAAATTCTTCTTCTCGCCTACAAAGCCCTTAATGGGCAGGCGCCATCTTATCTTAAAGAACTCATTATACCATACTGTCCTACTAGGGCATTGAGTTCCAAGAATGCAGGGTTGTTGGTTGTTCCTAGAATCTCTAAAAGTACAATGGGAGCCAGAGCCTTTTCTTATCAAGCTCCACATTTGTGGAATCAGCTTCCAGTTTGTGTTCGGGCGGCAGATACCCTATCCGTTTTTAAGAGTGCGCTTAAGACCTTCCTTTTTGATAAAGCTTATAGTTAGGGCTGATTAGATTCAGCCCCTAGTTTTGCTGATATAGGCTTAGTTTGTCGGGGGACATCTTACTTCTTCCTTCTCTCTGTCTATGCCTGTGTACTCTCATGTTCCGATTAACCCAGCTTCACCAAATGTCTTTCTTTTTGGTGTCTATATACGCTGGGATCCGGAGTCTTGGATGATCCTGCGGTCCTGTGTCCTGGATCGCGAGCGCTGGATCTTGAGTCGTGGCTGTGGTCCTGGATCATAGGTCCTGGATGGATATCCTCGTGGATTCATGTTCCTATTATACACACATGTATTTCCAAACATTTGGACTACCTATGTTGCAAATGTATTATCTTTTCAATTTACACACGGCATCTATTGCACGTCTGTCCGTCCTGGGAGAGGGATCCCTCCTCTGTTGCTCTCCCTGAGGTTTCTCCCATTTTTCCCTTTAAACTGGGTTTTCTTTGGAAGTTTTTCCTTGTACGATGTGAGGGTCTAAGGACAGAGGGTGTCGTATTGTCATACTGATATTCTGTACACACTGTGAAGACCACTGAGACAAATGTAACATTTGTGATATTGGGCTATATAAATAAACATTGATTGATTGATTGATTGATTTCCGGTATTTGTTAATGACGATGTGCTCTGAGATGTGAGACTGGAATTGCACAGGGGGGAAATAACGTAGGCTATCTTTAGATGCGGATTTTGTTAAACTAATATGTTTAGGCTGTGGACCAACACTATACATTGATGGGGAAGGGGGTAGCAATAAAGATAACACCATTAAACAGTTACACAACATAACAGAAATAATATCGATAGCAGCGTCCCTAGCAACCACCTTGGTAACAATGAAAACGGCGCGATTTAAGTAAGTAATCTTCGTAATAACTAGCAAACTAAAGATCATGTACATCCACTGCACACATAATCTGAAATAACAACTCATATTTCTCGCATCAAATGACATCAAAACGCATTTTAATGGCCAAACTAACTTTAAAATAGGCATTTTCTACCGAGAATAAAACGAATTTCGGCCATGTTTTCTTTTTCTGCAGGGAGAAATTTGAAGATCATGTGACATAGACGCCAGCCATCGGAATGAATGGTGAAAAAAACGGGGTTTGTCAAACAGAGCACATGGTGTAGTCCAAACGATAGCTGGGGATTCTGGGTAGTGTAGTGTCTTCTGCCATCCTTTACTCCGAAAATATATTTGTTTCTCCGAATCGAAGGGGAAAAATAGAAAAGCATTGCACACAATTTAAATCAATCAATGTTGTGTAATTAACAAGGATAATCTGGTGTTTTTTAGTCGATGAGTAGTGCAGATATCACTGTAAAATCAATCGACAGTAAGAGGAATACTTACTTCCGGGTGTACAATTCTCCGTTATCCAATGGGAATGGACGCTCACATTGCCTTTAAGGGCAGCCGGCATAAACGAATGCCGTGCTTCCATGAGCGTCAAATCCCGACGCAGATGGGAATACATTGCAATCAGTTGAAAGCTATTTGCGTCCCTTTATGACGCTGAAGGAGCCTAGGAGCGTCACAATTGGACGCCACGGACACTGACCAAACGTCGCTATTGGACGCTTAAGGAGTGAGAGTGTGTTGTCCTGGCAGCTGTCAATCAAAGTCAGAAACTTTTCTTAAAAGGTGTGATTTTACTTGTGGAAATGCCATCAACTCTTTAGAACGTCATTATAATCTGCAAATGTCCTCCCTGTGATCCTTGGACTTTCCCATCATCATTTCAGGTTCCTCTGCTCCTGCTGGCTGTCTCCTGGATGTGTGATTGGCAGGATCATTAATTTGCTTCTTAGTGTTAAGTGGTGCATGGAATATTACGGAAGACACCTGTCCATTTGGACACAGTTTCACCATAAAAATTCCAAGCAGCTTATTCCAAGTGGCATTTCTTACTTACATTCATGCTTCGTCAGCAAACCTTCCATCAGAATCTTATATCTTCATCAGGTTGACTGTTTTAGGCGCCTCACATTTGTATGGTTTTAAATATTTCCGGGGTCTTTTAATTTCATTTGAATATTAAAAACATCCCAAGCAGTCAGAGATGTGGTAAAAGTTACTAGTATATACCTGAACACATTATTTTAAATACACAATGTTTACCTACATATAGATGTGGAAAATGCTAATTTACAAAGATATTGCCTGCAATTGTAATATAATACATACTATGCAGCTGTATTGCTCACTGTTGCCCCGGTGCTGATGGTTGTTGCTGTTCTCATTGCAGTTGCTGCTTTCCCTCACAGCCACAGGGGGCAGTAGTGAGAAGACGATTGACTTGTCAGGTGTTTCTGTTACTTCTGACCTCGAGTCAAATCACACTGTGCTGATTTTAATTTCCAAATCCAGTTTCACTGTGCAAGCTGAGAAAGACGCTCTACATGAGGCCGGCCAATCACCCATTTGCAAGTGGGCGGGATCTTACTGTCAAAGAGAATACTCCGGGGCCGTATTCACACAAGTATCTTTTTGATATGCCCTCTTTATGATGGATGGATCATGGATCATGGATGGATAGAACAATGGAATGGAACAACTTAATTTAGTCTATGATGACCGTCATCAAAATATGGATTGAAATGATCATTTTTTTTTAACACAAATTGAAGTATACAGTATTACTGAAAGTGCAACCTTTCTCCGACTGGGGAGGTACTTTTAGTGCAACCTATTCTAGACCTATTGTCAGGTCAACCGCATTGCATATTTGTGGGGTTTTCTAAACATGCATTTATCATGTAACATCTTAAAGCAGCCAGAACTCTTGTCCTTGTGTGTTTACAATGGGTGAGGGCTCTGTATTTCATATTAACCCATTTTAAAACATGTGTTGTAATGGAAAACCATGAAAGATAAGAAAAAAATAGATCTTATAAAGGAATTTAATAGTATGTCAATAAGCAATTAAATTACTTTTCACTTAAGTACAAAATGAAGGCAACACGAGAGTAACACATGGGTATTATTCCGATCTATCATCAACAACACACTTGTAATGTTTTAGAGAGCACATTGTTGTATAAATACATACGTATTTTCAACAAGAAAATGCAAGACACACTTAATTATATATCATGAGACACAATGTTTGCTTTGAAGCCCGTGGAACAACCTGCCTGAAAGATCTAGGACATCAAAATCTGCAGGTTATCCACTTTGAAGTACTTCTTCACTCGCATTGTCCTTTAAAATGATTGTATTACTCCGTTAGGTTACTCGCCCGACAAGGCTAAAGGCTCTGTGGAGAACAAACACACACACACACACACACAAACACAAACAAGAGGCAGTTCACGGTCTCTTGATCCAAGGAGCACTGGTCCATGATGTTCTGCTTGTGTGATGCTGTAAGGGGCAGCAGAACTATAGAGGTTATTCCCTATCTTTATTCAAGAGTGTGGTCTTTCAATTTGAGAGCATCATTTATTGATTTCAAGTTCAGATTAGCCTATGTATTTATTTCCCTCAAACTGTGATCGCACTCAAATAGTGCCTGCTTGCGCTTAGATTTGCTCTCCTTCTGCTCAAACTGTATGCTTGCACTCAGATATTTTGCTGCTTGCACAGTTTTCCCGTGTTTCAGTTTAAAACGTTCTCCTCGCACTCATGCTGTTTCTGTGCGCTCGTCAAATGTCTGCTCTCAGATTTCTGCTGTGTGCTGTGAGGCCAGGGGGGTATACTAAGAAGCAGGATTTTCGCTTAGCCAGCTAAATTCAGGGGAAACTCCGGCTTTCCGGTCCTACAAAGCTGGTTCTCTTTTTAGCAGGCTAGATCTCCATGGTAACTTATGCTTAGCGGCTAACCTGGTCGGGACCAGGTTAGGTTGCAGGCTAAGAGCTCAACTCAGTGAAAGCACTGCCTGCGGACCAATCAGAGCTCAGTGTGCGGAGTTTGAAGCGATCAAGTCATATTACAGGAGAAAGGAAATACAGAAAAGCTGCCGTCGCAGGGAAGACAGCCGGCAAAAATCACCGACTGTGTGAACGTGAACATTAATAGAATATCACCTTCATCTTCAGAGCAGTCTGACTATTATAACATTAGCGTTAAGAAAGCTTACTTAAATATCTGCCACAACATAAGTAACCGGATCAGAGTAACATTAAATACAGTCCGCGGCATATCACTTCATAATGTATCATATATCTCCTTATCTGAGTCAGCTGAGCCGTATCTGGCCGTGCAACACTCACAGTGTCACATACTGTATGCAGAAGTATTATTTTAAGCAACACATTAAGTTGACGAAACACTCGAGACAAATGTAATTAAAGTCAGATCCACTCGTGTCTTAGACGGGCAGTGATATCATAAACCTGTTAATGTATGCATTCAAACACTTTTTCTTTTGCCAGCTGTATTCACCTTGCAGGTTCAGCTATGTGGCTTTTATCCTGGATAAAGTGTTTAAGTCATGAATGTTTAAAGTTTAACTTCTTCATATGTCTAATATTATAGTTGACTTTTCATTCAGGAAGTATGATGCTGCGCTGTCCGTATGCTTCTCCGTGTCTGTGATTGGTCGAATGCTCCAGATACCACCCCTTTCATGTGAACGCGCACCTAACTAGATAGGACACGGCTGGCTTGAGCGATCCACTTGATAACCAGCGTCGTAGTACCGTTTAGCGAGAGCGCGTATGTTTTGGATTAGGCCAACCGGCTAACTCAAACATATCCAGGTTAGGTTGAACCAGCTTCGTAGTACAGGCCCCAGGTGTCCTTGCGGGTGCGTTCGCTTTACTTATTAGAGCGTCCCGTAAGGGCGGTTACTCTTTGGTTTTGTTAGAAATTAAAATCAATGTTGATATTTGAATTAAATACACTATTTAATTTAAATCAGTTTTATTCTGAAAAACCTGAAGTTCACTAACTATTAACTTAATACTTTTATTCTGAAAATGCTTCACTTCCGGTTATCATTAGCATGTGGCGAAATACTGCATTTTCAAACCATGAATCAATAGTGAAATGACATGCGATGTTGTACACTGAGCACACTGGGTTTAGCACTCATCTATTGCCGCTGAATAACGTTTATTAGGGAATGTTTAAATAACCACAGACACCAGAATGATGTAATTTCACAATACAACAAGGCAGGAATTGCATTGGACCCGCCCCCGACGACGTCGGCCAATAGGAGAAGACCTCAGATGACAACAGGAAGAGCAAGCAAAAGATTGACCTCTTCCTCCGGCTGACCTGGACTGACCGGACGCATGGGGAGAGCCGCCTCCACTCGCACTCGCACATTTCATGTTGTACACCACCGCATCTTTTGTGTAATTAAATGCTGTTAACTTTTATAAGCTTCCCTTGACTCTTTTCAGTCTCTCCTGCCTTCGGGGCTTTGAATTCACTAACAGTTTATAAACTCCCGCCCTCCACGGCTTTATCACATGTACTTCACTTGTTTCATTTACAACTTTTGGGGGGAAAAAGCACAGTTAATAAATATATATATATATATACCAGCACCTTACATAATAGCTACGTTAATAGTAGCCGTCGTAGCACACCGTGCTGGAGCAGAACAACAGTCTGGAGGATCGCTGTCCAACATGGAGCAAAGTCACAGTTTTATTTGCCATACTTTTTACGCTGGCAAGGGTGTCGTGAATCAACCATCTCAGGTCTTGCTCATTGACAGCTGCATGAACTAACATGGCTATTAACGTTAGCTTAAACCAAGGTGGTAATATTTGAAATGGCTCTTAAATATATGCAATATAGCCTAGTAATCGTAAGTTATGCTTCTGTGTGAATATCGCGCATATCGCGGTTATCGCCATGACACGGTATATCATTCAACCGTAGTGTGTAGCACATGTCCTGTTTAAGTTTAATCAGTGTGGCTAAATAAAAGACTCACATTAATAATTAGGGGTGCTCCGATCGATCGGCCGCCGATCGTTATCGGCCGATATTCACTCTTAATAGTGCGATTGGTGCTCTCTATAAAGGCCTACGGGTACCTGGAACAACCTAAACTAGTTAGAAATATGTTTATTCTGTCGGGTCACTCATTACTGGATCAGTGAGCTGCATGAGACGAGCCTGTCAGTATCGTCTCAGAGAGAGAGAGAGAGAGAGAGAGGGGGAGAGAGAGGGAGAGAGAGGAAAAGAGAGCGCTCCCGCTCATTTATCCCGTGTTATTATCCAAAGTTAATGTAAACGTGAATAATGTACTTTATTTGAATGTAATAATTATGTTGATTGTTGTTTGTGGAAGTGCATCATGTATTGAAAAATGTGTTACGATGATAAACTGAAGCAATATAAAAATGAGCCCAATGAACTGAGTTTTAAACATCACTTTAAATGGAAGATCCCCATAGCCCATGTGTTTAGATGTGCTGAATAATTAAACCTGCTTTACATTTAGAGCTATTTCGTTGTCGAACACATTTGTCTTTTTTTTTAAAGGAGCAAACAGAGCTCCACTCTGTTGTCGGATCACAGATAATAAGTCATATTGATGTTTTTTGTGATAAAAAAATGCTTACTTGTTTTGAAACTAGCCCAGCAGTCATCATTGGACAGAATTATGAATATTTGTTCATGTGATATATTTTTTTGTCCCATGGTCAATTATGAACTTTCACACTCAACATTGTCTTCTCTTCAACTTTTCCTCTATAGGCGTCTAAGCTATGGACTGAGAAGACAAGGTGGTCATCTGGCTATCTCAAGAACAATCAAAGACGCTTTGCTTCAAACACAAATACATCAACTCCTTACTCCAACCGTGGGACTTTATCACTTCAGCAAGGACGATGTAACAACAGATTCCTCTCAACAACTCGGGTCATATCGGAATTTAAACATCTTGTCCAATGCCAACCTTCAGAACGAATCCACTTTTGGATGCATGTCCATTTCTATGCTGGAAGTAGCCAGCTTTTCAAACTTTTATTTGCTTTTTTAACAGTGATATTCCCTGATGATCACAAGGGAATATGTCTTCCTGTTTCTGGTGGGAACCTGTTTCCTGTTGGACTACAGCTCCCAGACCCCCCTGAAAGCTGAGCTCCAAAGCAGGACTAAGGCTGGAGCGATGTCAGCCAGGGGGGGGGCCAGAGGTAAGAGAATGAGGGCTTTCGGGGACGTCCTGTCTCCGGAAGACGGGACGAGGCTGGGGAGACGTGGGAGGTGGAAGCTCCAGCGGAACAAGAGAGGATGGGTGTGGAACCAGTTCTTCGTCCTGGAGGAGTACATGGGCTCTGATCCACAGTATGTTGGAAAGGTAGGTGCATATTGTACATTTTTAAATGTGGGATTTTTTCTAACAGAGGTACAGTATGCATGGTGCTCAGTGATGTACCTGAACGCGTTCAATGAACGATCGTTCATGAACGCATTCATATTTTGGGCGAACGTGAACTGAACGTACTGTATTTCCGCTAGATGAACGTAATTGAGAACGCGTTCATTCTCAGCGCTGTATAACGGGGTTCAAAAGTGAGTTCATTCTCAGCACTGTATTATAACGGCGTTCAAAAGTGTGCCAGATTTCATATGCCTTTCAGCCGAAAATCCAGTTAAAACACACCGTAAACAGGCTTCAAAATAATGCGGAAAACCACCCAATCTGGCAACAGCAAGCTGCCTGTGACGCGTACGCACCTGTCACCCCTGGCTGTCGCAATAAAATATAAATATACTAAATATATCAGACTCATTACAACAAACAATGTGGAACCACGGAACCGGCGAGCATTGAATGAATGAATGAATTAATTAGTATGGACGAAGCCGAGAGCAGCTGCAGCAGCACTCGCTCAGAGTGAGACTCTACTATGGCGTCGGCGTATGAGCATTTAAAAGAGTTTTACGTTAAAGTCAGTACTGACTCAAACGGAAACAATCAAACGTTTGCCTGTAAACTGTACAGGCAAACGACGACGTCGACGACGTCGATGTACGTCTGTTGACGGCACATTGAGAATAAGCACACGACTAGCCTTTCACGGCATGTGCGAGTGGCGAATAACAAAGAGAGCCAAAACAGATCCACTACCACCCAAATCCCATTAACATCGTTCAGGAGACAAATAATAGCTCGCAGCAACGTATTGAAAAAATAACTATAAACTATAAATTAGTTCATTTTTGAAACCATGAACTTTAGTTCGAAATTTTGAATTATGAACTATGAACTGAACTAGTTCATTTTAAAATGTGTGAACTGTGAACTGAACTAGTTCATGTAGAAAGTGAACTTTCCCAACACTGATGGTGCTAGACTCAAGTGCTAATCACACTGTATACTAAATAAACCAACGACTCGACTCACCATAATGATTTTAAATGATTTAATTTCTTCTGGTAAGAAAAAAATGGTCCGTTCCTCTGCGTACCAACAACTGGAACTGCGGCGCAACAACATAACTTAAAATGTCCGCAGCACCAGTGGCGACTGGTCATTAGGGGCAGGTGGGGCACAGCCCCACCTAGTGTCAGCAGAAAGTATTAAAAATAATGATTACAAAAAATACAAAAAATAATATATATATATTAAATATATTTTAAGATCATGTTTAATCATATGATTCGTCTGTACATTGCTGTTTTAGTCTGTGTTCTTCTAATTAGTGTCTACAGTGTGTGCCTATTGAGCTGTTTAGAGCCATGTGGGACAAAACCTGCGGCAGGGGGGGCGAGAGACCAGGAGGAAAAATGGTTATTACAAAAAAAAATCATATTTTGAAAAATTATTGATTCGAAAATAATATGATACAGTACTATTACGTCTGGGTCTCTGTGTTTCATTAAAGCTCAGCTCTTTGTGTGTGTGGAACGAACCATTTTGTGTGCGTACGCGCGCTAGAGAGAGAGAGCGCACCGGTACCGGAGATCGTTGTTGTTAGCTTCTGTTGCTAGAGAGCTACGCCAACGGATATAAGGAGTTTTTTCAACAACAAAGTGAAGGAGAGACCTCTCCTATGAGACTGAGAGACTCAGTGAGCTAAAGGACTCTATCAGTGTTATCTCAGTGGGTCTCAAACGTTTTGGTTACCATTAATGTAAACAATTATTTCCGAGGAACATGTTTATATGATCATTATAGTTATAAAAAAATAAGAGAATAAATTAAAAACGTGTATGAAATACTATATGACATTAAAAAAAGAATAAAGTTTAAAAGGGGAGTGATTTGTAAAATATCCATAAAGAAAGTTCTGTTTCATATGGATGTTGTGAGATGTATCCATAGATCTCTTCATTTTGCTCTCAAAGTGCACCAGATTGATACATTTAACTTCAATATTTAAAAATCTTCCCGGGGGAGCTTGCCTCCGGACCCCCCTATGTGAGGTCCACAAAGTAGGGCTGCACGGTATTGAAAAAAACTGACATCGCGATTTCCCCCCCCCCTGCGGTATATAGGCTATTGCGTTTTTTTTAACCTGTTAAACCCCAAAGTCCCGGCGTGTACTTTACTTTTTTTTTCCGACAGTGTCTCAGGGGATCGTAATATTTAAGAACCTATTAATGTGTTATATCAGATTCACGGAAATAATCTCAGCTAACTGACGATACAAACCATTTTTACCAAAACAAAACACAAGTCTCATAAGAAGCATCTAAATGACCCCTGAGCGAAAAATGCTAACGCACTTTGGCACAGAACTCAAGATAAAAGTACCCTTATTATTACTTATCGTAGCTGCACTTACAAGATATCCGATTAAAGCTGATATTCCACATATTATTTAGGTATATAGTATCATCACTGAGTGATCTGAACTCGGACAGGGGAAGCAAACACAGACATCACAACACGTAGCTTCTAGGGGAGATGTCTCACCGTAGCTGTCAATCTGATCAAAAGACGTGTTCAATGGCATTCAAACGAGAAAGAAAAAATGCGGCTGAATCGGTTAATCCATAGGTTTTTAACATCTCTGTATAAAAAAATTATTTACTTTATAATCCATAATTCTATTGTTATGTAAATATCGCAGAGCAAAAGTTAGCTGCTAATGGTAGCCACCAGAGTGGCTACTGCTTCCTGTCTTGGCTATGCGGCAGTCCAGCGCAGTCTAACACAGTCTAACACAGTCTAACACACACACATTACCAAATAAGGAGTGAGAGTGATGCGTCGCCAAAACCGGAAGCTGCATACACTCTGGTGGCTACCATCAGCTAACTGTTGTGCTCCGATTTTTACATAAAAATGGAATTATGGATTATAAACAATGACTTCAAAGCCACAGATACATTATCAACCTATGGATCAACCGATTCAGCCACGTTTTTTCTTTCTCGTTTTAATGACATTGAACACGTCTTTTGATCAGATTGACAGCTACGGTGAGACGATCTCCTGTAAAAGCTCCGTAAAAGGTACGTGTTGTGATGTCTGTGTTTGCTTCCCCTGTTGCGAGATCGGATCGCTTAGATACTATACTTAAATAATCTGTGGAGTCTCAGCTTTAATCGGATATATTGTATGTTCAGTTTCGATAAGTAATAAGGGTATCTTTATTTTGAATTCTGTGCTAAAGTGCGCTAAAACCGCACGTCCCTGCGGTGTGAATACCGCGCATGCGCATACCACGGTTATTGCCATGACACGGTATATCGTTCAGCCCTACCGCACACCACCTATAATAATAGCACTTTACCCCTGCTTACACCTATATGCCGTGAGCTGATTATCGAGCCTTCATTGTAACAGTCGCATGTACACTGTGTATATGCGCAACACACTCTCACTCCCTAACGGCCCGTCTACACTACAAGCATCGAAAAATGCTTTCAAAGCTTCGCCCATTCACTTGAATAGGGTGACGTAGAAGATTTAGAATCTTCGCCGAACTGCATTGTGGGGAGCGGAGCATGGCTTTGCAAGTATCGTGAGCATCAAAAGTTGAACAATGTTCAACTTTTGATGCTCCCGATGTTTTCGAAGCTGGCATCAGCCAATCAAATCCCGTTTATGCAAATCCCGCCGGTACAAGCGCTAGCCAATCAAACCGCGTGCAAGCTGGGAGAGCCAGACCGCAGTTCATTTCCTCATATTCCAAACGAGAAATTACGGTAGCAAATCACCCGGTTCTTTCCGACCAGAACTATTTACCGGGATACAAACCGGAGGAACCAGGCATGGAGGGAGGTGGCAGAGACAGTGGGTGAAACTGGTAGGTTTACACCTGTTTGGGGAGTTTATATCCAGTTGACTTCGTTTTAACATTGCTATTGCTTTGTATGTCGGGGGCGAGAGATTCATGTGATTGGTTGTTGGTCGTGTTGCTCGCAAAAAATCGCCAAGCTTCAGACACGCCCAGCTTCAAGATTTGTTGATGCCTATAATGTAGACGGGCCGTAAACGTCCAGAGATTTATTTTGGGGGTGCTGTGGGGTAGCTTGACGTTTCATAGAGGGTGCTCAAACATTTAGGATTTCCCATTAATGTACCGGTCGCTACAGTGGAATTTTCTACTGCAACAATCCCCACGCATATCAACACACTCTCACTCCCTAAGCGTCCAAGAGCGACGTTTGGTCAGTGTCCGTGGCGTCCAGTTGTAACGCTCCTAGGCTCCTTCAGCGTCATAAAGGGACGCAAATAGCTTTCAACTGATTGCAATGTATTCCCATCTGCGGCGGGATTTGACGCTCATGGAAGCACGGCATTTGTTTGTGTTGGCTGCCCTTAAAGGCAATGTGAGCATCCATTCTCATTGGATAACGGAGAATTGTACACCCGGAAGTAAGTATTCCTCTTACTGTCCATTGATTTTACAGTGATATCTGCACTACTCATCGACTAAAAACACCAGATTATCCTTGTTAATTACACAACATTGATTGGTTTAAATTGTGTGCAATGCTTTTGTATTTTTCCCCTTCGATTCGGAGAAACACATATTTTTTATGAGTAAAGGATGGCAGAAGACACTACACTACCCAGAATCCCCAGCTATCATTTGGACTAGACCATGTGCTCTGTTTGACAAACCCGGTGGTAGTCCTCAAGCTCTGTGATTGGAGAGTGTGCTCCGAGGGTTACGCCGAGCCTCGAACAGCACTTGAAATGGGATGGTACCACGACAGACTGTCCAAAACTGGATTACACATGCTGGCTATTCTGTTTCGCAACATGTTCTCTATCTATGGCACGTCCCTACTGGGAGTTGTAGTTCTAAAAGACGTTTTCGTATTTCCCATAATAAGAAGTTGCCAGTATTAAACTGTGTACATCCCTGGAGGTTTAGGGGATAGGAAACACTCAAATGTAAAACATATAATTAATAAATGGCTGAAAATTGATTGTGCCCATAATGGGCAGCATTAATATATATACACACATGCCAGCTAAGGTCAGAAGAGCTTTATTTAACAGCTGGTCTTATGTTTGTGACCCCTGTTGTTAATTGATAACATTACATTACATTAATTGACAGCTTAAGATAAGATATACTTTATTGATCCCAAGTTGGAACATTTGCGTTACATCAGCATGTGTAACAGTTGTAAATATGCAGTTGTGTTTATTTGTAAATCATTTAGTATAATCACACACATTCTGTGTTTTATATTTAACAATTATGTGTTCTTTATTTATTGATTGTTCAATACCTGACAAGGCCGGAGATGAAATATCTACATACATCTTATAAGAGTATAATACATTATGTATAATATCAGTTAAAATAAGTGCTATCGGTCTGTTTCCGGTATTTGTTAATGACGATGTGCTGTGAGATGTGAGACTGGAATTGCACAGGGGGGAAATAACGTAGGCTATCTTTAGATGCGGATTGTGTTAAACTAATATGTTTGCGCTGTGGACCAACACTATACATTGACGGGGAAGGGGGTAGCAATAAAGATAACACCATTAAATAGTTACACAACATAACAGAAATAATATTGATAGCAGCGTCCCTAGCAACCACCTTGGTAACAATGAAAACGTCACGATTTCCTGAAGTAATCTTCATAATAACTAGCAAACTAAAGATCATGTACATCCACTGCACACATAATCTGAAATAACAACTCATATTTCTCGCATCAAATGACATCAAAACGCATTTTAATGGCCAAACTAACTTTAAAATAGGCATTTTCCACCGAGAATAAAACGAAGTTCGGCCATGTTTTCTTTTTCTGCAGGGAGAAATTTGAATGTATATATGAATATATATAATATATATATATAGAAATATGTTGTGTAATTAACAAGGATAATCTGGTGTTTTTTAGTCGATGAGTAGTGCAGATATCACTGTAAAATCAATCGACAGTAAGAGGAATACTTACTTCCGGGTGTACAATTCTCTGTTTTCCAATGGGAATGGACGCTCACATTGCCTTTAAGGGCAGCCGACACAAACGATTGCTGTGCTTTCATGATTGTCAAATTCCGCCGCAGATGGGAATACATTGCAATCACACTTAGGGAGTGAGAGTGTGTTGATATGTGTGGGGATTGTTGCAGTCGAAAATTCCACTGTAGTGACCGGTACATTAATGGGAAAACCTAAATGTTTGAGCACCCTCTATGAAACGTCAAGCTACCCCACAGCACCCCCAAAATACATCTCTGGTGTTGGGGGGGCCCGACTTTCTTTTTTCTCCAAAGGGGTGGCCTGACAGAAAAAGTTTGAGAACCACTGCATTAACCAGTCTTTAAACACTGCCAGAGCCCATACCTTGAAGGTTTCTCATTTCTCTAATTTCGCCTCCTCGGACCCGGAAATGGATTTCAGCGCGCCATGTTGAAGGACATCTAATTTCTCTAAATGCACATCGAGGACCGAGTGTCACTACCCGATCCCTCCCCCTGCCCGATCGGTACTGCGCATGTGCGAGATTGTCCGCCATATTGGACAACTCCGGACGGCAACCCAAGATGGACACTTGACACAGTGGCTTTTAGCAAAGCTCAAAAAGAGTTATTTTTATTACAACGTGACTTCACTATTATTTAACAACTCTTTTTATTGGGTTATTTTATTTGGGGTTAAGTACATTGTCAGAATAAGTGAGGAATGAATTTAACTTCTATATTCATTATCTATATTTAGATAGATATATGTGAGATATATATAGATATGCCATAAATGTTTGCATACATTCACAGAAAATATGTATTCAGTATGATAGCTTATTCTTATAGCTTGTAATAACAATAACTCATCTCTCTCGAGTTTTCTTTTTGAGCTTTGCTAAAAGCCACTGTGTCAAGTGTCCATCTTGGGTTGCCGTCCGGAGTTATCCAATATGGCGGACCATCTCGCACATGCGCAGTACCGATCGGGCAGGGGGACAGATCGGCTAGTGACATCGAGCGTCGAGTAGGCTCTCTGGAGGAGCTCTAACCGAGGAGACACTGATGGGTCCTCCACGGATGTATTTCCGGCAACAGTGATGTTTAAAAGAGTGGTGACGCACGGCCGGACTGATCTCAACCAATGACAGCTCTGCATGCATCCCCTGGATATTAGTTTAGTAACTGCTTGAATCACGACGCGATGTTTACAGTGAGAACAGCTGTGAGGTCCGTGCAGAAAGCAGAGCAGTGTGTATAATATATATCACTCAGTATAACAGGCCTACATTACTCTCTGTATTTGTATGCTTTAGTTTCGTAGATATCTACAAACAAAGAGTAGATATTTTTCTAAGACCATTATGCTTCACATAATAAAATACACAACGGCTGTATCCTGATATATATTATATGCTTTAGGAGCTGTGTGTGTGTGTGTGTGTGTGTGTGTGTGTGTGTGTGTGTGTGTGTGTGGTAGGCTACAGTGTTTAGGTGCGTGGTGTACAGTGTGTGTGTTTGTGTGTGTGTGTGTGTTTGTGTGCGTGCGAAGATGCAGCGGACAGACAGGTCTCAGTTGGTTTGGTGTCCTATGCTTACTAATACTTGTAAATAAAACTTTTGGCCCATGACAGTGTTACGCAGGGTTGGAGTTATAATCTCAGTTTATGGGGTCTTTAAAACTAACGCGCGCGCATGCACACACACACACACACACACACACACATGCAGCAGCCCTCTACTTGCTACATACTTAAATATGAAAAGGTGAAACTACGCACACACACATCATCTCTGCTTGCGCAGCACGCTCACAGGCATATATTGCGCAATTGGAGGTGAAGTGCAGGCATATTGTCATTCAAGAGAGAATACGTAGTTCTTTGGAAAACGTGTTTTTCTTTTAGCCTATTTACCTCGTTAACGTAAATAATACTCATTACATTGACACATGTATTATTTGTGATTTAGATAATGGTTGTTGGTAATGTGACCCCCACAGATGTATGATTTCACCGCTTTCATGGGAGCTCAGCTCCTATTGGCTCCCACATAACTCGAACCCTGGTGTTACGTTATTATGAGAGTGCTCTCATACTTGTTTGATTGTTCGAAGGGACACCGAGGGTGTTCCTCAATGTCGAGGATGCTTCCTTGTTAGGACTCTTCCGAGTCAGGTCCTTCAGAAGCGATGCAAGAATCCTTCCTAGCCTCGGAAAACGAAGAATTGTGGAACAGGCTAAGAGGTGTGCAGGTGTGCGTCATATGCGAGGCCCCGCCTTAAATAGAGCGCGATTTCCTGAGAAGGCAGCTGGTTCAGAGATTATGGACCAACACAATTACCCATTTCCTGTATCAGGCAACAGGCCACCTGATGTTCGACTGCACCGCTCCACTTGAGCTCCGTCTGAGCTCCGTCTGCCTCAGATGATGGAGTGGAGCAGTGATGAGCCTCGACAGAAAGCAGAGGGATTTTTCAATTTGATTTTTGGAATATTGCAGAAGATAAACTCTGTGACAAACACAGTTGGGTCATTTTTTTTATCAGGTGCCATTTGGACTTCACAAGTTGGGTGAAATAAATAAAAAAAGAGTTGTATGTCCCTAACTCTAATTAGATATATATTTCATACCCAATTAGTTTTAAGTAGTATATATTGAGAAAACAAGTGTAGATTATGACAACGTGGCATATTTTTCCACTGTTTTTCATGAGAAAACTTAAATACAATAAGAATTACTAAAAGTTTCTAGAATATATAATCAACCTCTCTCATTTCTTTATAAAAGTACAAATATACATTTGATATTTTATATTTTCATTAAACTATGCTAGAAAAATAGCAACATAACAGGGTGGACATACGTCTAACAGGGTGGACACCAGTGGAAGTCCGTCAGGGCCTTCAGGACCTTCTCTCCAGGCCCTATAATTTTAAAGTGTAATTTTTGGTTAAAATATTACAGTATTAATTCTATTGTTAAAACAATCTTTTATATTAAATTATTAAAATTGTTTGAATATATCAAATTGTTTTGGTTTGATATACCCACTATTTGGAGCTGGAGCTGCAACTTTGTATCTGCCTTTGCTTCTTCATAAGGCTATCTCCGTCCCAAAGGTCTGCTGTGTCTGTGGTTGCAGGGTTTTCTTATATAATGTGTACTTTAGAGTAGCAAGAAATATTAACAGAATTAAAAAAATATATCAGAGTTTGATTTGGGGTCTTTGGTACGCCCCTAGGACCTGTGAGCAAGTCTGTGTGATGTCATAATATTTTCCAGCTGTGGGGCACATAGGCTATTGCCCTACGTTGGAGACTGAGGGAAATGGCAGCTAATGAAGAAGACACTAATTTGCTTCATAATTCATTTATTCAGCAGAATTTCTAATAAAAAAATCACAGAAAAAGAAAGGCCAACACCAAAACTTGGAGGGCTCAAACAGGTAGGCAAAGGCTTTATGAGGCACTTTGCTGAGGCCAACTATAATCATGCTCGTTTTTTGCCACCACCAGTGGCTTGTGGAGCACCACTGGGTTTGATAGCCTGAACACCTTAACCAAGAGCTCTGATCATTGTGCATTACTTCAAGTACATTTTTAGTTTACATAAAGTTATTTTCTAGGTACTTCCATGTAAGCTTCTCAAGTTGGACTGAGCGCTTGTTGAATGCCTTTGGCTCTGGTATAAGACAGTGAAGTTGTTCCTCTGCATACCAGCTGACATCTTCACGTGGTCTTGGCCAGAAGTTTGTTTACTCCATTTCTATGCATGCACTTCACTTGAATGCTATCGCCCTCCACGTCCATGATGATGCCAGGGTACACATCATCGTCATACCTAATGACGCACCACCCTCCAATGTGTGTGCTGTCAACTGCCGCTGGTCGCCATGGGGTCTCTTCATTCTGATTTGGGGGGGTCACAGGAACTCCATTCACAGTAGCTACTTTCAGGTCGAAGCAGGCACAATCCAGTGGACCATCCGGCCTCTGACAGAAACAACTGATGTCCCTGTACTTGATATGCCCAGGTAAGACGCTGATCACCTGGTGCATCCTCATTGTGCCCTTAATAGGTGTCAGAGCAGGGACCTGAGGTGAAAAGAGAGGATATACAGTAGTATGAGATATAATATTCAAAATGTTTGGCCAATAACAATAACTATCAACGTATAGAGAGCCTCAAAATACTTGACTACTGTGAATGTTTTTGCAGGGGTGCGGGGCATCTTTACCTCTGTTTTTGCTTCAACTTCCTCTTCACTGACAAAGAAGAGCTCCAATGTTGATTCCAGTCTCTTGAGTTTTTTGAAAAGAGTGATGGCATCTGGAACATCTTCCCCCAAGCGCACAATTCGGTCCGCTGACCGCTTCAATGTCCCTCCGATGCCATCTGGAGCTCCTTTGCCATGGCTGGCCTCAAAGAAATTCCAGGTCAGTTCTTTGAAACCAAGCCTGAATGGCTCAGTGGAGAGAAAGTAAAAGTTTCCCTTTTGCTTGTACTGGGTTGCCAGGCCATCACTGTAGAAGTGAAGCCTTTCCACCTTTGGACACTTGGTCTTCACCATCTCCAGGACAGGCTCCAGGTGGGCCCAGATCGCTGGTGGGTCATGTCGTCGTGAGGATGAGACTGAACAGAATGACAGTGGTGTCTGTTCAGTGGTGTACAGTACACCAGTGTGCAGCGTTGCCTGTTGATGGGACCCTCCAAAATGCACAGACTGGATCTCGTTGTGATATTTGCAAGAGTAATTCTCGCTGAAATCGATGTGGATTAAGCAATCGTTGGCTCGGAGGCTTTCCCGTAGCTGTCTGTAAGCACTGTATTGCCACCTGATGTTACAAAGGTGCTTACGGAATTTGAATAGATTCTCTTGAAATTTGCTGACCAGGTCTGATTCAGTGCCCTGGACCTCTTTGTTAAGCGTAATGGTCTTCCTCTCTTCCTCACCTGTCCTTTCATTAGACCATTGTACAACTTGTACAATTTCCTCTGTGGCTGATTTCAGGGTTGGGTGAGTGGTGAGGCGGCCCTCTACACAATCACCATAGGCGCAAGCTTTCATTGCTGTGGCACAGACAGTGCGGTCAACCATCTCCTCAATATTCTTGGAGACGACAATCCCATGGCTGTAGAGGGTGTCAGCCATGAACTGGAGGTTTTCATGGGTTTTACACTGGCACGTGGCCCGATCAGCATCAGTAGGGGCCACAACCCAAAATGGCCGACATGCACAAAAAAGACAGTATGACACGTTGTCTGAGTTTTCGGATCCAAATTTCCTGTGAAGGTTCTTGAGTGTGTCAGAAAGCAGTCGCTTCTGCATCTTCTTCTTCCTCACTGTGATGGTCTGCTTGCGCCCAGTTGTCATACGACTCACGTCATCACGAAGAAAGAAGGTATGGATACTGGCTTTACTTTCTAGACTCCTTGAACTCTTCTTCCTCTGAAAAGTATTAAGGTCTGCATCCCTGTCGAACATCCCCCTCTTCTTGGAGAATCCAAGAGCCCTGAATGCAAATGACTGCAGTCTGTACTTTTTTAATATCCTACCACATGCCACTTTGGCTATTGTTTGCTTCACCCTTTCTCTTCTTGAGGCTCTGTATGTTTGAGCTATGTCCGCAACTAGGGCAGACTGAAAAATAAGGCTCAACTTTGTGTGACACTTACATGTTTTGTTCAGTAGTATATTATATTAACACCACGTTATTTTTGTTTATGAGGCGTAAATTACGAGAAGAAGAAAAGCTAACTTTGGGCTAAAAGGGAAGTACATCATGGGAGCATGGCTGTGAATCACCAACACTAGCTAAAGGCGGCTAATCTTTGTTGGTTGACGTTTAGTTTGTTTAATGAGTATAGTTGACACAGTTATGTATATAAACTCCCCACACTTGTATGAACATATTGACTATGTTCTGTCGTGAAATGACAGAACTATTGTTTTAATGTTGGAATAAGGTAACGTGCATGAACACAGAGTGAGGAAAACAAGTCCAGGAAAGAACACATTTATAATTTCATTTTAAAAGCAGGGTTTTTTGTTTATTCATGCAATACAAATGTGATTTGTGTTCTATTAGGCATTATTTATCAGTAAGGTTTAAAGTAAATGATGTGTGTGTGTGTGTGGTGTGTTTTCCCCCCAGGTCGCATTAATATATTTTAAAAAATCTTAAATGTAATAAATATCTCATTCATCTCTCTTTATATAATTAGCATATCAAATCGTCGTTGCCTTGCAAATACATCTTTTGCCTCTAAGGTTTTCTGAAGAATCTTTAACAAAGATTAAATGCTGAAAATTACCATAATTCATTTGGAACTCATTAAAGCTTTAAGTAAACAACATATGTTCTATTTTCAAATGATAACTAGTGATATTGAAATGGCAATGATTCATGTTTTATTGTGACTGGTTCCTGCTGTATTTGGAGCGTGAGGAGCTCCATGATATGATTTAATGTCCTGTTCCTCTCCGTTTCCCCCCTGCTGCAGCTACACTCAGACATGGACTATGGAGACAGCGCAGTCAAGTACACTCTGTCAGGAGAGGGGGCGGGGTCTATCTTCAACATTGACCCGATCACAGGAGATATCCATGCTCTGGTGGGGCTGGACAGGTCAGTGCCCGTCTATAATGATAACAATGCAGTAATAATGTAGGTAATAGAGTGGTGCAGTAATGAGTCACACAACCCAGACATGAATTAGTATGTTACGATCTCTGTTTCCCTCGTCTCAAAGTCAATGGTTCTTAATGTGTGTGTGGTTAGACACCAGCAATAAGGCCTGTGGTTAACACACGCAGAAGAGATGTTCACATTAAATATGTAATTACATCACTCGTTCAAAGCTTCCATGTGACTTAAAACAAAGGCTAAATGACAATACTTAACGTCATCACGCCAAAGATGAGCCACCTATAGCTTAGCGGTGGTTAAATAAAGTCATCTCACCGTGATGTAGTTTATAGCCCAACTTTAGCTATTTACTTCTGCAGATTCAAAAAGCACTAAGTGGTGTAAACATGAGTTTAATCTGCTAAACATAACGTGAAAAGTATCTTAAACATGTGTTGCCCACATATCATTTTTCTACAAATCCAATGGGAAAAGCTCACTGCTTTTTGTCGAGGGAGCCCTTGTGATGCTAACATCAGATTCAGCTTTCAAAAATATGTCATCGCTGCAGCACTCCATGCGGTACCACATATAACCCCTCTTCAAACATAAAAACTATCCCTTAAATTCAAGCAGTACATCATCATCGGACCCATATTGCTCAGAATAAAAGCAAGCTATCTAAAAGAGAGAAACATACATGAATGGCCATGTAGCTGAACTGACATGTGTGTACTCTATCTATTGAACCAATTACTGACTTTAGGGGAAATACTGAGAGCTTTATATACAGTAGTTCTAATGGACTATTCACATGTGATATAACGCTGATCTAAAGTGTTTCCAATTAAAATTATAGTTAACTGTTCAATTATTTGTTTTATTATGGGAATGTCTGTTTTCTTTAGTTATACTTCGTGCAGCATTTTCACTTTATAAATAAAAGTAAATGCAATGGTCCTGCTTTCTTAAACACAAGAAAAAACATACATATTTAAATAAAGAAAATAGGCCAGAACAAAAGAAAACTAATTTAAACAAGATGTAAAGAAAATTAAATTAAAAGCTAACTTGGGTTGCCCAAAAGTTTCTGTTACATAATAATCGGTTGAACAGAATGGGACATGTGCCTCATAGGTGTCTTCCCCTTTTGTGGCTGTGGGACTTGTAGTCCTATATTTTCTATGGAATACACAGGTAAGCACTAGGTGTTAATATTATCTACACACACAAAAGGACATAATGTACTAAGATCTCTGTTAGCACTTTGGGAAAAAACACAAAGTTACATTATTCATGCTAACATAGCACTCGGTATCATCTGTCAAAAGGCTTCCTCCGGTTCAACTTTATGTCACCCAGCAAACGTTCCTAGTACATCACTTGATGTACTCTAATGTGAAGGCATAGTTGTACAGTTTACCTTACAAATTATATTGACTTACTGTAATACGAGCTACATTTAAATGACTGTATCATGTATAGCTAACCTTGCCATTCTTTCACATTGAGGTCATTTAGCCAGCTGGTGTAATAGCGCTAACATCAGCTCTTGTTAATAGACCATTCTTTTATGTAATAACTGTCGACAGCTTCTGTATAATTCATGATCCAGAGTAGAGGCAGAAAACACACAGCGCACCATCAAATGACCAAGTCATCTCTTATCAGTGTCCTTAATTACTGTTTTAAAGTCCTGAAACCCACATGGGTAAGAATAATTACATTTACTTAACAGAAGTGTGTGTATGGTTAGTGTCGTTAGTTTTCAGTGAACAAAGTCTCAGTATTGGACATCAACATTGGTGCTTTTATGAAATATGTGATATTTTACAGGGAGGTAAAGTCGTACTACGCACTGAAGGCCCAGGCAGTTGACATGCACACAGGCCTCCCTCTGGAGCCTCAGTCTGAGTTCATCATCAAGGTGCAGGACATCAACGACAACGAGCCACGGTTTCCCGACGCTCCCTACAGCGCAAACGTCCCCGAGATGTCTCCAACAGGTGGGACATGAAGCCTCTCTGAATGTTACCTTACCATCTGCATAAAACAAACATTTAATGATGACGTCAATGTCCAAATAGAAGGACTGTAGCCAACTGTACTTAGGAAATTGGTACAGCAACTACACGTCAAATAAATGCCACAAGTTACCAATTACAAATGTGTGAAGCATTTTGGCTCTGATCATCAAAACTGGAATGCATTGATCTAGAATACATCCAGAGTACACTCTTGTTTGGTTACCTCAGATAATATATTTGGAATAAGGTTCAGTGTCTAGATGGTGTAAACATGTTTGTGGACCTGCTTCTTCTCCCTTCTCGTGGTTTCCTTGCGTCTCTCCATGCTTCCCTGGTGGGAAGGACTAAGACACAAGGAAACAACGCAAGTGAGGACGTGTGGCAGTAGCCGCAGAGGGGAGGATAGGTGAATGTATTTTTTAAAGTTGGTTTGATTACACCATTCACAATTCCGACAACGCCACCTTGGGAGTTTCACCCAAGGAAATATGAGTCAATAGTTAAAAAGCAGTTCAAAACAGTCGCACAGGGCTGTAGCACAAAGGGGGGAAATGAATTAGAGGCTTACCAGTGGGGGGATAGGGTCGACGAATGAGTGGAAGGATCCCCAAACAAACCAAACTTAAATCACCCCAGTCATACGTGCAGGAAATCAAATCCCGGGGGAGCACATCACACACAAAAGAAGAGGAAAACCGCCACCTTGGACACCAGCACCACCACCTTCAGCTCTCAGTAACTAAGTAGGGAAACACAGTTAAATGGGGCTACATACGAAAATCAAAGTAATAAACAAACACAATATCAAATATGTTCTCATAAGCAGATAAACATTTAAGAATAAAACAAATCAAAAGAGAAAAGGTTCAGTTAAACAAAATAAACAACTAGAATAAAATAAACAAACTAATTTAAATCAAGTTGGCCAAAGTACGAGTTCAGTGACTTCCACACTTCGAGTGTCGGCCCAAGCAAGGCAGCAGGAAGGTGTGCAGTTAAAGCAGCACTTTAACTGGTGAGCGAGCCTCCGCAGTAGGCGACGCAAAGCTGGCCAGAAGCAGCAATCAGAAGCAACAATGTGGTAACGCCCAAACATCTAGGCAGGCTCGACAGCAGTTGTGACGTTACTGCCGATAAACATACTTTCTCCGGGGAAGCAAAACAGCAGATGTCCCTTAACCATTGGATTGGCCCTAGGTTTATGAATAAATACAAATACAGCGTTAATATCAATAAAAGTAATGAGGTGGATTGACTAAATAGATCGCCGTACAGCGCACATACCGATCAGGCTTTCCTATCGATAACGCAGAGAGGGGAGAGCTTCATGCTTTTTATGGCTGCGTTGACAGGCTGCACCCGGAGGATCCTCCACTAGGTGAGGCAAAGCAGGGCTAAGCATCAATACGCTGGCAAATTGCAGAACCTTTCCTGAAGCGAGCAATGCTACTACAACATAGTATACCTGCATCGGTGGCAGAAGCAAACACGCAAGTGGGGTGTCTCTGTGTACCAACAAGAAGAGACAGCCAGCTAGAAACCTCTGCCCTTTTATAGGGTGCCCCCTGCTGGTGATATGCTCACAAGAGCCAAACGGGAATATGCTTCACAAGGGATTAGGACTCTCATCCTGCTACAATCGCAAGGATGGAAGTTAAAGGAAGGCTCCAGTCATTAGATAGTTAATAAAAACTTCAGTATTTAGTGAAACATTATGTTTAAACCATACCCTGAAGAAATCAGCGATATTCCCCGTTAAATAATGATTTTATAGCTCTTTTTTTATCAAAACCTGTATATTCCGTCAGGCAGCTGCCATTTTGGCCATTTTCAGTCGTCACATGATCCGAAAAACGAGGTTGTGACGTAATCTATGCGTTCACTTTGTAAACACACGAACAGCTCATTCGACGAAAACATGGCAGAGTATTTGAGCTCGGACTTGTCAGCCGAGGAAGAAGTTTTGAGCAATGTGGAGAGATTGGATGGGGGAATTCAGCCATACAGCCAAGTCAGGAGAACCGTCAGGAATCCAGGGACAGTGAGGATGAACAGCACGGTGATCTTGCTGGAGACGATCCCTTTACTCATGCAATTGATTTCGGGGGGCGAGTAGGGAGACCTGTACATGAATGCTGTACTTGCGATCGGTGTGTAGCCATGGACAATCCTCTTATGAACATATGATGAGCTTGAAGAGCTTGAAAATAAACTGTTCACAGACGACTTGGATTGCATATGTTTACACAGGGAATTCGACACTGTGGTGTTAGAAAAAGTTGTATTGAGGACAGCACAGTCAAAGTTCCGTTTAGCGCAATACCGCATCAGTTGCGCAACTTGCACCACTTATGTGACAGACAAGAATAGTCCATTCTAATGTCTAACACTTAATGTGGAGAAAGAGATGTCCTGTATGGGTTGAGTGTGCGTTGATCTGTTGGTAATGCCTCGGGGTTCCGGTGGGCATGTAAACAAATAAATAATGCTGCACTATACTTTGTGGCCTCATCCAGTTGCATAGCGACACTTATTGTTTAGGTGTCTTTTAATAAGCAGGTAGTCCTATCATTAGCTAGAACTAGCTAGATCTGATCGATATGGACATAAACGCGAGTGAAGTCTAATCTGACGGGAGAGAGAGAGATCAGCTGCTGACGAGTCGACACGCAGCTCTGCATAACCACATGCAGCGGTGAGCGGAACAAAAAACACACTTCAGGTTAGAATATCACACTATTTTAATTACCTCTCAAACTACCTAAACGAGTTATAGATAAGTTTAGTTTTACTGTCGGGTCACTCATTACTGATCCGCGAGCTGCATGATACTGACGGGCTGTCAGGAGAAGGAGAGAGCGCTCCGTTTATTATTCCCGTGTTATTATAAGTTACTGAACACTTTTGAATAGTTAATCTACTATGATTAGTTTGTTTAATATCGAATCATATCAATTTGTTTTAAAGCACAATAAATAACAAAGAAGACCTTTGACCGGCACTTTTCTAATTTTGTTGACCGGCGGAAAAATATTCTAACGGGAACTCCGGCACATACGTCAATTTGTCCTCTACACCAAACGCATAGTTCACGTTCAATTCCGGTAAAATAAGTCACGTGACTCCTCAACGTGGCGCCGCCCACAGGGTTGATGTTATTTCGGTAACTAATCAGCTTAAAATCATTGCTAACGTCATCGGATTAGACTGGCAGAGACTGGTCTGTTTTATCAGATGATAATTATTTAAAAATGCGTATCATGAGGATTGCCTCTCTTTAAGAGAACTGAAGTTACCTTCTGTAACTCCAGCTTCTATGAGTGTTGGGGTAGCCCTCTAAGGCTATTGGGTAATCCCCCCTGCGCACCCGCATAGCACTGAAACACTTGTAGTCCATGCCCACCCGCAGGGTGGGCCCCACCCTCGGGCTCCCTTCCGGTATAAATAGGAAGGAGGCCCGACAATCTGCTCCCATACAAAGTAACTTTTCTTGAGCTATTCGTGGAGCCAGTGGGGCCCAGCGCTTAGAGGGCTACGCCAATACTCATAGAAGCTGGGTTACAGTAGGTAACTTCAGTTCTATTTCGTATATGGCTTCGCCCTCTAAGGCTATCGCTATTGGGTTAAGGGCGAAGCATGATGTAGTCTGCGCCCCACTGGGTCCGCCCAGTACTAGAATCACAGACATACCTGCTCAGATAATAACCCATGTCTATTGCGCCATGCGTAATGGCGCATCGCCGTCCCTGGAATATAGCATAACATGAATATTTTCCATGAGTGGACGAAGGCTGGGAACAATACATACCTGCCGCTGTGAGAAAGTAGAGACGAAGGTCCCACCTTGCCCAGCGATCATAGAGGGGGAACAGCAGCTCTCTGCATGCAGACAGGCAGGAGAGCGCACAGCTGGATCCCTGACGTCACTCACTCTGACAAGACACTCCGTACAAAGTGTGTCAGAGAAGGACACATCCCTCTCATAAGAGGGAAAAAGCGCCGCTCTCCGTGTGCCGAGAGGCAGGAGAGAGGCGCACACCTGGGTCCCTGATGTCACTCACTCTGACAGGACACTCAGTACAGGGTGTGTCAGAGAGGAATGAGAGACATCCCTCAAATACAATTGAGTAAATTAACAGGGGGAAGACCAAGATGCAGCAGTGAAAATGTCTTCCTGACATTCCTCCGTGCAAAGCCGTGGAGGAGGAAATTCCTCTGGTGGAGTGCGCATTGATGTTCTCCGGGGGATCCACCCCAGAGGAGAAATATGCCTGCGACACAGCCTCACACAGCCAGTGTGACAGCCGTTGTGCAGACTAGCATTGTCACGATACCAACATTTTGGTTTTGATACCAATACCAAGTCAAGAATTGCGATTCCGACAGTCTTAAATGTAATTATTGTGCTTTATTTCACACTAGAACCAGAACCATATTGGTAAGTTAGCTAAAAATATAGCCATATTAGACAGTTATCATTGCCATTAATTGCCTCGGCAAACTACGAAAACGTTTATTTTCTCACAAAATAAATTACACTGGTTTGACTTAGATTTGAGATCATGGGCTTGAGCATGATGTAATTATGTTATCTATCACATTCGCTAACCTCTCTGTCTTTAAATGCTTTAAACAGCTCTGGATGCCGGTCGACGGGTGCTTAGCCACGTCTGATGTGTTGGCTCCCTTGGTGTACAGGGATCTAAAACATGTCTGACAGACGGGCCTCGTGGTGTCCGTAGGCTTGCCCTCACCGTCAGAGATATCGCTCAAATACTTCCAAATTTAGCTTCTGGCGTCGTTTTTGTCAACAAGCCGAGGCGCAGCGGCAGTTGCACTCCCACTTGCAGCCATGCTTCTCGCTTTCTCACATGCTCTGGCAGCTAGCGCGTGCACGAGAGAGGGGAGGGACTTAGAGCGTGCTTGAGAGGGGAGGGACTGCAGGCACGGCTGCAGTGCAGGGAGTGGAAGCAGAGCGCTGAACACACAGCTCTTATTAAAACGGCGCTTTCTCACCGGAGTACTTTTCCCCGTCATTCTTAAAGTACCGATACTAATGAAACGGAGGAATCGTAACGTTTTAACGTTTTTAACGGCAGGGTATCGTGGTACCTTTCAAGTATCGGTACACCGTGCAACACTAGTAAGGGCTCAGAACAGTCTCATAAATGCACGCAAATACAAGCCTTTATATTATTAAGGTACAGCGCCACTTTCCAAACCATTGATGAATGCTTGTGTACACAAAAACGGCAGGCAAAACCGTTTTAAATGTGTGTTTCCTGTATGGCGAATACAGCTGCTTTATTTATGTCTGTATGAAGTTGTTGTGAGTGTGGAGGGAGCAGCTACAGGTTAGCTTAGCCTAATCGACCAGTGCACTACGAAGCCAGTGCTAGACAGTGACCTGTTAACGGGGGGAGCCCTGCCGGTCATTATCGGCCGATATTCACTCTTAATAGTTTGATCGGTGCTCTCTATAAAAGCCGATTAGGAGAGCTGGATCTGTTCGATATGGACATAAACACGAGTGAAGTATAACCGGACGCAAGAGAGAGATCAGATCAGCTGCTGCTGAGTCTGATGGAGACACGCTGCTCTGCATAATCACCTGATGCTCCACCCTCTGTTTAGCGAGCTGACCGGACTGACGCAAAATCAGTAAATAAATAAATCATACCCTTGTGGGGGCGCGCTCATGTGATTGGCTTAGAATCGAGGAGACATCTGATTGGCTATAGATAGAAACAATTACAAGTACGAATCGGCTGACCGTCAGGGCAGTGTCAAAAAACCCACACACGAATGCACAGCGATCCGTGCACAGAAAGCGGTTTGTGTTTGCAGGTGCAGCGGTTTTAAACGGAAAACAAATGTGAGGATCAAAAATACATATGTAAAACCTTTTTCTGTAATTGGATTTTATTTACATATATATATGAAACGGAACACATTTGTGTTTGCATTGAAAAACACAAGTGTGGATCCGGAAATACAAGTTTGAATCCTTCTGTGTGCATGTGTGTATTATGAGACTGTTCTGAGCCCATACACTAGTGCAGACAGAGGCTGCCCGATCGAGCGCTCTCTATAATGCACAAACAGGCGCTGAGAATGGCGCAAGGCAGCCGTGCGCGCCACTAGCAGGACAGCGCACACAGGACAGAGGAGATGAGACGTGGCTTCTTCCTCCGACCTGTGAGAAGGGGGAAAGAAGCCATCCAAGGTGATCACTCTCGACTCTAAAAGAGCTTGTGATGACCTTTGGCATAAAAGCCGGGTTAGGGCGTAAAACAGCTGAACTGCCATCTCCTTGGATCCGGAGGCATGACGGAGCCAAAGAGAGAGCAGACAAATCACTCACCCTTTTCGCTGATAGAGCCAAAAGTAATACTACTTTGGCTGACAACAGTTTAAGGGGAACCTGATCAGGTTCAATTGGGGCTTTGCTTTAGTGCGCCAAAAGCCAAAGCCAAAGCCAAATCTCACAGTCTTCAGAAGCTGCGCAGATCGTACTCCTCCTTGGCGATTTGAGGTAGGCTGCTTCCATAGCCGTGGCCTGTTGTCTGTGGAAATCAACACATGTCTGATTGTACAGCAACGGGGCGACTCCCCTGTTCTTTTCCGAGATTTATAAAAATAGCGGAGTATAAACCGCGCAAGACGCTGTTCCTGGGATGACAGGAGTGTTGCTTGTATACAATGGAACTGCTGGGGGGAGAGGCTTCTCTGTGCCGTAATGGTCGTCATGGTGACGAGCCACGCCATCGCCGCCGCTGCCCGTGAGGCAAAAGGGCTGTGAGGGAGTTTCCACACGCAGCATTTCACTCCGTCTCATCATGAGGCACGTACACGCCCAGGGGATGAGAGGTGTGTGTATGCTGTCCACACGAGGCGTTATAACGGTGCTCGTGGATTTATTATGACCGTGTGTAGGAGGCATATCTGGGACAGAGGAATGCCGCGAGCTCTGCAGTTTATTAACCAATAGGTTAAAAACAGCAGGCTTCTGCAGCAAATGAGCCACCTCTGGAGTGTCCCCCTGTTGGAAGAGACCCAGGGGGATCATCACGTGACCAGCTGACGCCAACGCCGAGCAGCTGCGTCACGAAGAGGGCTGTGTGGGTTGTGACACGCCGGAGAAGAGCTGTCAGTTCCTCCACTCGCTGCCGCGAGAGCCGCGCTCTCATGCTGGCTGAGTTTAATTCCACTCCCAGATAAACGATTGTCTGAGAGGGAAGAGGACAGCTCTTCTTCCAATTTATTATGAAACCCAGGCATTGACAGATGCGATACGAGATGTACCGTCTGTAAAGCGACTTCCTCCCTGGAGCGAGCCAGCAAATAGCAGGTCGTCCAGAGGAAACCACACTCTCATCCCTCCTCTGTGTAGTGGCTCCAGCCTTCTCTACACAAAAATGCGAGGAGTCAGGAAATATCCGAACGGCAGACGATTGTCTGGTCTGATATTCCCTGAAATGAAAAAACGAAGGAATTTCCTGTGTTTCGGGATGATGGGTACGTGGAAGTATGCATCCTTCAGGTGGAAGTGAACCAGTCGTCCTGGTGAACACATTCCAGCACCTGTTTGATCGTCAGCATGTGGAATACTGACAGATCGAGGATGTCTCATTGCCCCAGTCTTTTTCGGGATTAGAAATATAACGGGAGTGAAAACCCCTGATTTTCCTCCCTTTGAGGAACCCTGGAGATATCCTCTTTCAACAGAAGTTCCAGCAGCTCTGAATGGAGCGCAAGACTGTTCCTGGGAGTGTTTTCTGTATCCCATTGAACTGTGGGGGGGGGGAGGCGAACTGCAGGGTGTACCCTCTGCTTGATCAGCCTGCTCATCCATCTGTCCATCAGACACACGCGCTGCCACTCTGAGAAACACTCTGAGATGCTCGAGATGTTCTGTGGTCGTCATGGCGACGAGCCAGGCCAGGGAGCCTCCACACGCTGCGTTTCACTCCGGCTCATCATGAGGTGTGTACACGCTCAGGGGATGAGTTGAGGTGTGTGCAGTGCTGTCCACACGAGGCGTTATAACGGCGCTCATGAGTTATTATGACCGTGTGTAGGAGGCGTATCTCGGACAGAGGAATGCCGCGAGCTCTGCAGGTTATTAACCGATAGGTTAAAACCGGCAGTCTTCTGCAGCGAGCCCTGCTGCCTGCTGGCAGCCGGCTTAATTACCGGCTCTGCTTCCTCGGAGGCTCTCGCGGAGCAGACCAGGAGCCCCCTTTGCCGAGGGGCGAGTCTGACGCCGAGGCGGTTGCTGTGGGCGTCTATCCGCTTGCGGCCTCCTGTGGCCGGCGTGGACGCCGCGGTTGCTGCGGCCGTTGGTGCCACTGTGGGCGCTCAGCAGGCTGGAGCCAGCTGTACATGCTGGCGAATGCCGTATGCCTGTTCCGCGGCCGTCTTCATGGACTCTACCATGGCGTGGAACTGGGGTCCGAACATCCCGTCCGGGCACTTTTCTGGCCGTCTCCGTAACAGACGCCTGCTGCAGCCAGAGGTGGCGCTGGATCTGTGTCACCCACGCGGAAATCCTCGCCTGGGAGACAGCGACGGACGAGCACAGAGTGAGCGCCGTGGTGGCCGCCTTGCTGATCTCCTCTGCCTCGGTGGTGGACCGCTCTACCAGTGTCACCACCGAGTTGAAGAGCAGCGCGATGTTATTCGACGCCACCTGAAAGGCACACTGGTGCACCCGGTCGGCGACATACTGGTCTCTGGGGGAGCTCAACGTAGGGCGCCGTCCGGCGATTATGTTGGCCTGTCTTACCCCAAAAAATGCCGTCAGGCTCGGCTCCAGAGAAGGGGTGGCTGGGAAACCAGCATCTGTGAACCCCTCCACCTTGGTGAGGGGAACAAATGTGGCCACCGGAGCCTTCAGGGTCCTCGGGTTCGCCGCCGCCCCCTCCTGGAACCTCCTGATGGCCGAGAAGCGTGGCCAGATCGGGTCACTCCTGACCGTCTGCACCCACGAAAAAACTCCGGTCATGTCGTCCGGAGCACACCTCTCCTGAGCTAGGGGAACGGGGAGATCTCTGCAGGCGGCCGCCTTGCGTATGATCTCTGGCAGTATCTCACACAATTGTTACTCATGTTTACTCTGCAATTGAAGTGTCTCTTGTGCTTCAGTAACGGTGTGCTGAAGAAAAGAGGGAGCAGATTGTCGGGCCTCCTTCCTATTTATACCGGAAGGGAGCCCGAGGGTGGGCGTGGACTACAAGTGTTTCAGTGCTGTGCGAGTGCGTAGGGGGATTACCCCAATAGCGATAGCCTTAGAAGGCGAAGCCATATACAAAATAAAACTGAGACACAGCTCATGTTCCCTTTAGTGTTGACTTCCTGTCTGTCTTCTTCTGCTGTTCCTGTTAGTGTTTACTTCCTGTCTTCTTCTGCTGTTCCCTTTAGTGCTAACTTCCTGTCTGTCTTTTGTCTTGATTTATCTCACATCCTTTAATGGGGACAGTATAGCCATCATGATTCCAACGTTTTGTGCTCTCCACAATTGTAAAAATGAATATCTACAAAGTATTCCACAGTGTTTTCTGACGGATGAACACTAATGTGTGTTGTCCACAGCTGATGTTACATTTACCAGACATCTTACTGCGGATTGATATCACTGCACATATTCTCTTCGTTTTTACTACGAAAACATAACAGACTTCTGGATTGTCCAAATTGACCAATCAGAATCAAGACTTGATCACATTCAAGGAAAATGCTAAATGACTCCAGTAAGTTATTATGAGTAAATCAGGTTGACCATTTTCTCAAATCTGTCTAGTAGATCTTGTTATTAAAAAATGAAAACCAAAAGTGCACTGAATGTGCACCCTGGCATAATTCAAAAAGTAGCAAAACACATTACCATTCATGTCCTGGGGCCAGCAAATATCCACAGCAACTTCCATAGAAATCAGAACTTTGCAAAAGTATGAAAACGTTTGACACCATGAGGAAGTGGAAGCATTAGCTTTTGTCAGAATATGTTTTTGCAATTGTAGCATTAGATAAAAGGTCAGAGGGTCACCAAGAGTATGTATTCCTTTGGTCATGCATATAATATGTATTGTGGCATCTGGCCGGTATTATTTGTGGTATAATACTTCAGCATGTGTTAGATGGACTAACTACATGACATAATCGTTCTGATAGAAATATTGTGAACAATGACAAATCTAACTGCACAACATTTGAAAATGGATGGACTTTTTTCATTTTTTTTAAAGTAAAAAGAACCAAAAAATGTCATCTGATTTTGGTTTGTCTGACAAAAATAACGTCAGACAGAATCGTGTTTCCTTAGGGTAAGCGTTACTAGTTCAGGAGGATGAATTAAGTTATATCTGCACCACACACACACACACACACACACACACACACACACACACACACACACACACACACACACACACACACACACACACACACACACACACACACACACACACACACACAGTGCACTAAGCCAGACTTAGTGGACCATCTGTCTGCTAAATGCCATTACTGAGAGGTAATTTAACAGTCAAGGTCTTTAGTCTTTAAGCTGTTAATGCTTCAGCTGAGGCCCAAAGTGCTCTAAGAGCACAGAGTGTGACCCCAGTGTGTCTCTGTTGCAGTGGAATAGAGAAACAGACTCTATAGCAGATTAGCTGATTATCTGAGGTAGCAAACAGAACCCGAATCCGTAAATTAAGGATTCCAATTATTGTCATACTGATATTCTGTACACACTGTGAAGACCACTGAGACAAATGTAACATTTGTGATATTGGGCTATATAAATAAATATTGATTGATTGATACATTAGAAAACATAATCCTATGAGGAATCATCTGCTATGAATAAATGCAGACAAACATATTTCTCTTTTCCTGACTTATATAACACTAGAATAAATGCTGCTCCAAAAACAAGTAAAAATCATATAAACACTGTTTTCGCCTGAAATAAGTAAAAATATGTGAAAATGTGCTTGGTAAGATTTATAAGATGGGATATTTATATCAGATATTGCAATTAGCTTGGAAAACTTATTTTGAACTAACTCCTTGTTACAAAATAAGCCACAAAGGCTTTCAGTTTTCTGATGTTGGTGATTTTCCAAAAAATATGAAAAGAAAAATGTTTCATCTGAGATACAACTGAAAATAAGACGCTTTCAAGAGTGTTTGACTTAAAAATATATTCAAGACCCTATATCTCACTGCATTGTTTCTCCTTAAAGGGGACCTATCATGCAAAATGCACTTTATGTGTCCCCGGTGTGTCAGGGAACTCACGCAGCGTCAGAAAATAAAACCCTCTCTCTTTTCCTCCGTACCCACATCTCTAAAAACGGGGCTACCTTTGAGCTCCATACTGTTTCAGAAATAATCCTTGATAATTCATGATATGGCGTTTCATCACGGCAGTATCTGCCGGTAGAATCTCCCGCATGAGCAGGCATAAGCTCCGCCCCTCTTTTTTTCAATTGTTTTTTTTTAAAGCTTTATACCCAAGATCAGCACTTTTGAAACAGGAAGTGAAATAGAGGGATATGGCATGGCTAGAGCGGGTGATCTGCTATTGCCTAAAAATAGCATGAAAGGTGACCTTTAAGTTATTATGTCTTATATCAAGTGTGAAGATATACTCTGAATAGATATTAGACAAATATAATTGGCAAGATTCTAAGTTTTTGTTGTGAGAACTTTTGAAATATTGCTACACAAGTTCACTTATTTTGTTTGGGTTAAGGGCTGATACATTTTGAAGAGAGAGTTTAATGAATGCTGGCTGTACTGTAGCTGTACAGCTTATGCTGGTTCTCAAAGAGGCAGCCCACCAATTTAAAAATATGAATTTCATAACAAAGTGAAACTTCATAAAGATGTTCCTATACTTGTGAAAGTCATTCTGTTTTTCCTAGAGTTAAGGTTTAATTATTGAAAACTTGTATGCTAGCATCCTCACAACCGCAGTCCTAACATGCTAATGTGTGGCAACAGTATGTATTGTATTAGTTTGTTGTGTTAGCATAATAGAAATGTAATATTAGCATCAAAGAAGGTAGTTGAGAGTGATATGAATGTCTTTGGTTCTACAGGAAGACCGACTTGATTCATGTCTATCTTGTGACAAATTACAATTTTTAAAGAAATAATAGCAATCTGTCTAATAGCTGTTGAAACTGTTATGCACCTTTTCACCCCTTTTCAGTCCCTACTAGAGACCAAGTACTTTCATGGGAGAAAAAGGTTCCAATTTCTGATTGGCTGGGCGAATTGCAAACCACGCTCCGTAAAACTTGTATGCCGTGAAGTTGTTTGAAGAAGAAGAAGAAGAAGAAGAAGAAGAAGAAGAAGAAGAAGAAGAAGAAGAAGAAGAAGAAGAAGACTTTTGACTTTTGCAAAAACACTTTATTTACATACGATCAATTATACATTCTTCAAATAAAGTGCTTCATTGTGCAATTAAAAAACGAATCACTTGAAATAATACATAAAAACCTATGCTTTAAAAACTTGTGCAAAGTGCAAATCTTCATTGATAAGAGAACACACTATCATCATAGCACCAACGCTGTTTAAAAGTGTCTAGATCCCCAATGTGCTTATAAAAATATGCTCCAACCAGAGTCTGGCTCTGATGTTACACAGCCAGATTGCTTTTGCCTCTTCCCCTTTCTTATTTTCAACCCTGTTTCTCCTGCTTAAATAAATGGCCATTTTTGCTTCGCCAGAGAGGTAATTCTGGAGCTGCCACTTTTCCTTGCTCGTCTTTTTATATTTAAAACACCCTGATAAAAAGGAGGTAACCCACTTAACTTTAACATGTTTAAATCAGTTAAAAAGGGAGCAGCATCCAGCCCCAGGTTACTCACGCGTCGGAGAATGCAGCTGCTCACATCTCGCCACACCAAATCAGCCGGGCCAGTCAGATACCTCTGTAAAAACTGTATCCTAAAAGTGGCTGTTCGGCTGGCCAGGTGGATAAGGCCCTGTCCCCCCTCCTCTCTAGATAAAAACAGCACCCCCTGTGGCACCCAGTGTAGACCCTCCCAAAAGAAATCTACCAATTTATTTTGTATCTGGGCTAGTAAGCCTGAGGGTGTTACGTTATCCGAGAGTATGTCTGACTCAGAGGTCGCGCGGCTGTGGCGAAGAACGTGTTGCCCACATTCTGTTACTGAGTTTAGGCTAGGTTTATTGTTTTACGCCCATGTTTTATTCCATGTGTGAAGTCAGGCAAATTGGGTCAAAATGTTATTGACATTTGCATCAATGATCTGTTAACATTACAATCACAAAATATATTCCGTAACTATTTTGCTCTAGGCAACTCAAGGGCTGCTCAGGTAATGTGATTAATTTGTGAATAATTGTCCAAAATAACATAAAATGCATAGGTTTTTTTCTTAAGTAACATACTTTCGTCGCCGGCCGGCTGATACATGCTGCGCATTAAGTGGGCCTGTCTGTCAATTAATCCCCAGGCCACTTTTTCCCCCCAGTCCGCCCCTGATGTGTTCTATTGGTTTGGACTGAGTTTTCATTCACCCTGGGGTGGTATGATCTGCATCACATATGGAAGATAATCAGATTTTCTCTAAAGCTCATTGTGTTGGCATCAACCCAAGCTGAATGGGCGGATTGCAAACCACGCCCCGTAAAACTCCCAAAAGGTTTTGGGAACCCGCCATTTTATTTTCCTCGCATTAGCATTAGCCCAGCGTACAAACGGAGAGAGACTAACTTATGGCAACACAAAAGAAAACATGGGAGCGGTGGAGATGAGGAGGTGTCGGCGTTCCGGCAATTTACTCGGAAGGCCAGTCCCCAACTCCGGGGACTTCGGGTGGCAGTATATGCCGTGAAGTTGTTTGCAGCCTGCCAGTAAACACAAAGCAGAAGAAAAAGAAGTGACATCAGCGGCTTCATTTGCCTAATTCTCCCCCAGGGACTTATTCCGGTGTGAACGCGAATAATCCATTAATTCAATGTTCTATCAGTGTGGTTAAATCTGTAGAAAGGAGGCTAAGCATCACTGGTGTTTCCCTCCCTTCATGCCCATTATGGAAAACCCCAATATTCACAGCGGGCGGTAACCCATTGAATAATATACATATGCAAGCACATGACATACAACACATTGGGCAAATAGTAAAAAAACGATATCTTAACTCCGTTCTCAGTGTTGATGGAACATTTTAATCTGGATAAATCCCTCTTCCTTTCCTGTATGCAATTACAATCAAATATTAAAAAGTTAACATCAAAAGGTATAAAGATAGGTTGTCATGAACACCTTGATATGAACCTAAAAAGACTTGCAAACAAGAAAGGAATGATTTCAGGTATAAACTTCTCCTCACCTCAACCGCCAATACTAATCTGCAGTCACAGAAAAGATGGGAGCAGGATTTAGGCATCACCCTTACCCCAGTTGAGTGGGACAGAATCTGGTCGAACTCAACATCAATCTCCAAGTGTGTCCGGTTTAGAGTAATACAGTTAAAAATCCTTCACAGAGCATACATCACACCCTGTAGACTCAAAAAGATGGATCAAACACTCTCAGGCCTATGCTGGCATGGTTGTGCGGAAGTGGGTACCCTTTTACATTGGCTTTGGTCCTGTCTGTCCAGCTGTAACATCTCTATGGGACGTAGTTGGAGATACTCTCGCTCAGATCCTGAACATAGAGATACTCTTAACTCCAGCTAAATGCTTGCTGGGATCCCCGCTCAATGGCATAACATCAACATTTGCAAGTAAACGTATAGCCCTAGCATGCCTTTCAACTAAACGCCTCGTTCTTATGAACTGGAAAGTCAGAAAGCCCAACTGCTTCAATTTAAATAGATGGCTGGAGGGCTTCCTAAACATCTTAAGTATGGAAGAAGCTGCTTTCTCCCTGTTATATTTGGTTAAGCCAGACAACAGGCTTTGGGATAAGACTTTCCTGGACCCAAACTATCTCGGCTGCCAATAATAAATATACTAATTATAATAATATAAAAAAAAGAGAAATAAGCTATGGAGAAACAAATGGTAATTTGGTAATAATAATGAAAGAAGTTAAATTAAATGGGAAATGGATGAATAGGTGAATTAATCAGAAAAGGAAGAGATGTGTATGTGTGTGTATATATATATAAATAAATAGTAAAATAAATATATATATGCACACGCACACATACATATATATATATATGTATATATATATATATATATATATTTATTTTACTATTTATTTGTCTATTATACATTTTTGTTTTTGTTTTATAATAATAATAATGAGGAAACGATGAAGTATAACTATATTATGAAGCAAATCATTAATAAATACAATGCCATATGCATACATAAAATGTAACTGACACTGTAATCCCCCTGCCCCCGGCCCCCACCCTTCATGTTATTGTCCTGTCCTATTTGTGATGTGTGTGAGCCATGTCCTTGTCCGTATGTTTTTGTCTTTGAAAATATTTAATAAAATATAAATGTTAAAAAAATCTATTGTCCATTGTACGCCCGACTATTCATATAAGCCCACTCAGCCCTTTACATATGCATTTACTCTGGGTTTTACCATAAGGATCTCATTATCTCTAAAAAGCAATAATATTTGTTGTAATGAACTAATGATGACTCATGTTGGAAAATTCTAAAGCCCCGAAGGCAGGAGAGACTGAAAAGAGTCAAGGGAAGCTTATAAAAGTTAACAGCATTTAATTACACAAAAGATGCGGTGGTGTACATTACAACATGTAATGTGCGAGTGGAGGCGGCTCTCCCCATGCGTCCGGTCAGTCCGGGTCAGCCGGAGGAAGAGGTCAATCTTTTGCGTGCTCTTCCTGTTGTCATCTGAGGTCTTCTCCTATTGGCCGACGTCGTCGGGGGGCGGGTCCAATGCAATTCCTGCCTTGTTGTATTGTGAAATTACATCATTCTGGTGTCTGTGGTTATTTAAACATTCCCTAATAAACGTTATTCAGCGGCAATAGATGAGTGCTAAACCCAGTGTGCTCTGTGTACAACACCACATGTCATTTCACCTTCGATTCATGGTTTGAGCATGTGGCGAACCGGAAATGAAGCATTTTCAGAATAAAAGTATTAAGTTAATAGTTAGTGAACTTCAGGTTTTTCAGAATAAAACTGATTTAAATTAAATAGTGTATTTAATTCAAATTACGCCATATCAACATTGATTTTAATTTCTAACAATCCCTCCTTACATACCTTTTAAGGTATGTAAATAATATTGAAATCAATGAGTTCTTCATCCGAACATTGCATGGTACATAACTCATAAAAGTAAAAAAACAAATAATACATATTCATCATAACTATGAAGTTTTTCATATGTGCATAACTTCTAGCTTAAACCTTTAATGTCACTTCGTAAAATAGCAGCAATTAGCTTGGTATGGAAAACGTCTGACTCCCTCCTTTCACATCATAAATCATCTTCTTACTGTATCTGGTGTAAAGGCACTTTTTCTTTTACAAAGTATAAGAAGGATTAAACTATCTGAACATAGCTAAATATTACTCTTTATTTACTTCTACTGTGTCTCTGGTGTAATTTCTGAATCTCTGCTGGTTCTAGTAGATATAGTTCTCCCCATCCACATTCTTGTTGGTTGTGGGACAGAGGAATAATAATTCAGAACCTGCTGATATTTGAATCTTACTACTGGGCATATGTTACAAACAAAAAACATCTTCATGGTGAACTAAATAAAATCCTTGTAATCTTTCTCAAATCTAAATATAACCATGAACTATTCCTGTTTGTGGTAAAGACACACACTAACGTTATGTAATACAATTTCATTATGGATTCAAAAACAACTAAAGTCATGATGCTGTCAGAGTGAATGATTTCCTGAGTGTATCTGTCCTGTAAGGTACGTCATTCTCTGCTTGGATCGTGTGCAGAAATCCCATCGATTGCACCTGGCAATACGGCTTCCACCTGTCTATTATCAAGCTGAAAAATGAATACAGATGTCTTCCTATTGTTAAATTAAATGTATTTCCCCATAATGAACTAAACAATAAAATCTATGGCTTTTACTTCTAATTCTTTAACAGGCTAGTTACAAGATGTTGTCTCAATTAAATTCAGTCTCATTACATTACTATGTTTTAGCTTAACTTAACTGTAATATGTACTTTCTACATTTCAAACCTCAGTTACTCTAATACCTGTTAAAGTATTACAAAATGGTTTCATTATCACAGGTCAACTTCTTCGGTATTCCATTCTGGAATTACATCTCTCACAGTAGCCCCTTGGCCACTGATTCTGCATCTGTGTTACCTGCTATAACTCAATCAATATTAGAAACATGTCAACATCCATCAAACAGTATCTTATCCCCAGATATGGAGCAGGTTAATTATAAAACTATCATTCAATGCTCAGTTTGAACATCTGGGTTGGGGCGGTAAGTTTCTGTCAATCCTTAAGAGAAAAATTTAAATTGTGAATTTTACAGCCATGTTGACATTATACACACTCCCCCCTTTTTACACATGAACTCATGTGTAACAACACCCTGTAATGGGGAGGGGGAAAAAAACTGTTAGGTAAATAATGGTTAGGGACATAACAAACATTATTTACAATTTTACATCCATTATCATTATTTCCACATTAAACACTTCAGTGAAAAGAAGTGTTTCTCTCCGTCCTTCAGATTTTAGTTTGAGTTTTACATTTGCAAACCGCCAACTCCTGTGGGAGTAAAATATCAAGTAGATTAGAAACGGGTCACATGTGCGGTTTTCCCTTTTGTGGAATTTTTAGGAAACCTTTCGTTTCCCTTGGAGCTCCAAAATAATATGTTAGTCCAAAAACATGCTTGGTTAGTTATTGTTTTAGAATCATGCAGTTACACTGATCAGATGCCGGCATTCATTCACACTCACACCGTCTGATTGTCAAGTCAGGTTTGGTCAGGTACACTCCAGAGTCAGTCATGGACAGTGCTTTTGTCACACTGTCAGTCAGGGTTAAAGGTCATTTGGTCTCGGTCTTTTGGCCATGTCGTGCTCTGCAGAGTCTTTTCAGAGGTAATTCAGCATAGGCGGGTACCCTTTATCTACAAAAATATATCATATGCGGAGCACCATTCCTTATTCATTCACGATTTCAACTATGATTTTCAAGATGTTTCTAACTTTTCATTGGGACTTCTGCCTCCCACCTTTCTTGAAACTTGGTACAAAACTCACTTCCTTAGAGTACTACTACTGCAATTCATTTACACCTAATTAGTATTAAAATGTCTAATAGATCTATTTCAGAAAATTGTGTAGATCACTTTTATCTTGTGTAAAAACATTACTAGGATCTGTGTAGCGCTGCTATGCATTTCATAGCTCATCTTCAATTCTGGTCCACCTAAAAATCAATGTTAAACTCTTTAGCAGTGTGTGGAACCCTGGATGTCCGAACATGCAACAAATATTCCCTCCTTTATCAAGGATTTAAAAACAGAAGTCATTTCATATTTCCAACTATGCCCTCCTATGGTAATAACTATGCCACAATGGTGAAATCAATTATTTAGATTGGAATACTATATCTGGCTTGGCACTAGCTCTCCCTTTAACATTATCCATACAGATAAAGATTTGTCTTATAGAGTGGTTCCTAAAACTATCCCACTACTTTATTCACACGTGAATAAAAATCTCAAAGAATATGTTGTTAAAAGATTGAAGAATATGGTTCTACTCTGTCATGTCTCCCCCTTTAACCCTCAGTGTGTTTTAGGATGTTTCTCATTTTACTTTAATAGTTTCCTCTTGACTGCTATTTTTAATTTAATAAATCTTTCCGTCTTTACGTATTTATGCTTTAAATGTGCGTTTTGTGAATAAGTGTGTTTATGTGTAAACTCAATCATTCCCGTTCTCCTTTTCTCCTCCCCTGGTTTTCTCAAGCCGTGACCCCGGCCTCCTCACTTCTAATCGACCATGCCAACTCCTCTGATTCTGTCTTTTCTTCAGTCCATCAGCTCTTGAATCCATCCGCTGTAACTCTTTTAGGCAGCCATTGGCCCAGCTACATCTGCAGCCCCCATCATACCACTGTTCTTGTACTGCTTTGCATTTCATCTCCTCCTTTACAGTCTCCCTGCTGTTTTTATGGAGGGCGGATTCTGCTCTCATGTCCCACACTTTGCTCTGGTGCCATATCTCGTGGCTCAGCTTGGAACGTCATGCCCTGCCCGAGGGACTGATGAGCGTAGATCTCTGCCTGTCAGCAAGCTGTTTGGTTCTGGATGCCACAGGTGGAGATAGTTCTGGCTGAAGTATTGTTGTTGTTGTTGTTTCAGCTTTGGTTCTCTGTCTGTTCGATGGAGAAGGAGGAGTCTCCTGTTGGGTTAGGTCTTTTGTCTGCTTGGAGGGTTGGGATCGTAGCCTTTGTAACTCAGAGGGGGAGTCCAGGTCTCGGGACGCATTACCTATAAAAAAATCTAGCACACTGAGGTTAAATAAATCCAACCCTTTCCACTCTGACTCTTTCTAATCATACTATCTGTCTTAATTGTTAAATGCCATCTAAACAACATCATTGATGTCTACTAATGATATTACAAAAACTCACTGTAAAAATTGTTTCATCCATTGCTACATATTTACCCAACAATTCTTTCAGGAAACCATTTTCTCCTATAAATTGAAAAACGTACATGTTTCCAGCATCACATATTCCACACACTACTAAAGAACATCTTCATATTTTCTCCAATATTTTAAATCCCACCGTTACAATAGTATAACCCTGCAGAGCACACTAATCAGATCACAGTAATGACATTTGACTCAAGTGTAGGCCTATGTCTACTTTCCATTATACTTATTACTTGTGCTGAACATTTATTTATATTGTCTAAATTCCTTGTCTATGATGTGCAAACAGTTCGAGTGTAAAATGTGTTTTTCTCAATGTATTTACACTCTACAGATTCTTGAGTTTACTCATCTCCTGGTGCTGTCCTTGTAAAAAATGTTCAATTCCTTATTGTTTTGTACCAGTTTTCCAAAATCAGTTCTAACTGCCGTGCCGTTTCAGGAAAGGTGGCGGTACGGCTACACAATGTGTAAGTGCGTGCCAACATGTTCCCTTTTTAACTTTGATCCGGAGTGCATCTGCAGTGCGTTCTACAACTTCCCATGGTCCACTCCATACAGGTTGCAACGAGTTCATCTTGTGGATTTTTACATTTACCCAATAACCTGACCCAACAGAAATATTCGTCATGGCCCTGGCATATGCTTCCGCCTCAATATTTCTAATATTTAACACTGGTTCTCCTCTGCATTGTGAGGTGCTACCTTGTGGTGGATATTGCTGAGTGGGGCAATCTCTGGCCAGATGTCTACAATCTCCACATATGAAGCAGCCATCATTCCTTCTTCCTCTCCATTGTCCCTTTTGTTGATGCTGTATGGGAGTGTATACCTGTGCTTGCGGCTGTACTTGCTGTTGAAGATACACAGGTGTTCGCTGTTGAAGATACTGCGGTGCTTGTGGCTGTACTTGCGTAGGAAGATACACAGGTGTTTGCTGTTGAAGATACTGTGGTGCTTGTGGCTGTACTTGCGGATAATACTGTTGTGTCTGAGGTTGGAATTGTGTAGGATTGTATTGTAGCACTTGTGGTGGGTTTTGTATTTGTTGATGCGGACAATCTCTGGACCAATGGTCCATCTGACCGCATGTGTAACATCCCACTTTCTTGAAACCCTTTCCTCCGCCTTTTCCTCGGAATCTCCCTCTACCTCTTTGTTGGTACTGCATCTGATTGTCTGGCACCACCTGAGCTTGAACTGTTAGCGGTACTTGCATTACTGTCTCCGTTTCTATGGTCTTCTCTGCTGTAGTTGCCATTTGCCTTGCCGCTTTCTTGTTTTTATTAGCTTTGGTATCTCTCTCAGCTACTTTTATCTTCAAAAGTTGTAGTTGTAGTGTTTTCATTTCTTCGTCATTTTCCCACTTTGTTGCCTGGTATTTCATATCGTGGTGAATGAGATGTAGTCTCCATTCTTCAATGGGTTTAGCGACTAATCCCACCACGTCTCCCAGGTCTGCCTGCACTGATCGGGGAAGGGCTTTAATGACAGCGTTCTTCCACAACATTACGACAGCCGGAGAAACGTCATGCCGTTCTCCAGTGTAGTCCTCCCACACTCCTTCACATCTCTTCAAGAAGGCATGCATTTCTTCCTCCGTGCCTTTCCTCAGGCTGTTGAGGGCATGTAAACTGCGTGTTGTCGGGTAGATGTGACGAATAGCAGCCCAATAATTCGACCTGATGTAGTTGAATGGAGTGTCATCTGGGTCATTTGTGCAATTGGCCTCGGAATCTATTGCTCTCACTTCAAGTCGTCCTTCAATCCGTCCGAGCAGGGCCCTCATGTCTCCCAAGCACAGGTGGTCTTGGGCTGTGTATCGCTCCAGATCATTCACCCACTTCTGACCTCCTTTCGTGAGTGGAGGTAGCTTTGACACTAATGCTTCCATGTCCCTGTGAGTCCATGGTTGGTATTGAAATCCTCTTCTTCCAGCCGCTATCAATGGCATGGAGGTATGTGCACTGGTCTTGGTTCTTTTAGTTTTGGGGCATGTCCCAGGGTAATGTTGCTCATTTCCGCTGTCGTCATTTTCATCTCCCTGTCCATTGGAATAGTCAGGAGAGTAGTTTGTCCGGCGTTTTCTTTGAGTTCTTTGTTCTCTCCTCTGTCTATCTGCCATCATGTCCTGGAATCTTACATCTTCTTGTCGTCTTTCTGCCAGAAGTTGTTGGTATTTATCTTCCTCCCTTTGTCTTTCTGCAATAATGTCATTATGGGCTTCAACTACCTTCCGTTTTTCTTCAATAATGTCATTATGGGCTTCATCTGCCTTTTGTCTCTCTTCCATCCCTCTGATGAGTTCTGCTTCCAGTCTTCTGTCGAGTTCCTCCAGTCTTCTGTCGAGTTCTGCTTCCATTCTTCTACTGAGTGCTTCCTCTCTTCTGCCAAGTTCTTCCATTACTGGCAGATCTTCTGCTGCTACCACATGTAAGCTGTTTGTCAATCCCTGGCTGGTATATTTTAGATAGAGAATCAGATTTGCAACCATAACTTTTCTTTTTTCAGCTTTTTTCATAGCGTTTTTAGGAGGTCCATACCGAGGGGGTTGTCCGGCTTTGATCCATGCTTTTTCCTGTTGTAGGTATTCAGCATTCTCATGTTCAACTACAGCTTTTCTATGGGCATCCGTTGGTCCAGGTTGATCATCTGCTGGAATCAATCCTCTTGTTTGCCACTGCTTGAACAGTTCCTCTATTTGGTTCCATTTCTTCTGTCTTTTAGTGGGAACTGTCCCAGCATCTGACCAGGTGTTTACTCTCGCCTTAATATCTGCAGTTGTGCCTGGCACTGGGAGTGCTCTTAACTTGGTGTCTTCTGGCGACATGTTTCTTAAATTCACGGATAATATTATTAAGTTATCAAAAATGAATTACTAATCCTCTGAATAGTACCTTTGTATTCTTTATAAAGATATCCTATGTCATCTGAACTTAACTTATTTGGAAAATAAATGTAAATGTTGTAAAACTGAGATTAGAAAATCAAAATTAGACAAAATTAAAATTATGCAAATTTCTAAAATCTAAATAAATAAATGAAAATGAACAGTGTATGGTTTTCACTTTGTAATATTAAAATAGGAATATGGTGCAAATCCAAATAAACCGTGTAAGTCTACAGTGTATACTAAAGTTTATGAAATGATGCAAATGTCATAAAATGTGTTAACTACAATACTTCAATTCAAAGAAACCACATGTAATCTTTATCTGTGTGATGAAGAATGTATTAACTGTAATACTTAGTATGTCCGCTAGGGGAGCCGTTTAATTTGTAACTCCTCTCAAATGTATCAACTAGTACTTCCGGTTCATAAACCTACATCCTGTTTATTTCCTCAAAATATAAAGTTCAAATTACTTTCTTTGAAAAGCATGAAAAACAAAACAACTCAATCTACTCTCAACGTTAATCTACACCATCCCTGTGTATTCAATCAGTAGTTACCGGTTGTATCTTTACTCAAACTATTTCACCACTAATAATGCTAACTGGCTAGCTATCTAGCTTAGCAGTATAGCATTAACCGCATGTGATTGGGGGAAGGGGAACAATGGGAACACAACATCTGCAGATAAATAACCACACTGCTTGACAATACAAAACAATCTTCATTTATCTTAGCTCTAAATTCTATAGATGCTGACCTTAAAAGCTGATCTCATACCAATCTTGTACACAATCACCTGGGCTTAGATCATCACACAAAAATACTTTATTAAACCAGACTACGCAGGTTTAACACATCAAACATATAGACTAACATGAATGGACCCAGTCCAGCGTAAAACAGATCAGGTCTGGTACCTACCCAGAGGTATCCCAGATACAAGCTAGTGCCTCCTCAGAAGGTCTTAATACTATGTAATATTCACATTAATCGGGCGGCGCCGAAGATACAACATAGACGAATAGAAACACTATATACACACTCCACACCACTTGCAATCACCACGGAATTAAACAGGTAACTGTCTCACCTTTCGTTTAGGCCCAGCCAAAAACCTAGTGTGATGCTAGTTAGCTTGCAGCCTTCCCCCGTCTGTTCCAGCTCAATCTCACTTCAGGGTCCACCCAGTGACGCCAAATGTTGGAAAATTCTAAAGCCCCGAAGGCAGGAGAGACTGAAAAGAGTCAAGGGAAGCTTATAAAAGTTAACAGCATTTAATTACACAAAAGATGCGGTGGTGTACATTACAACATGTAATGTGCGAGTGGAGGCGGCTCTCCCCATGCGTCCGGTCAGTCCGGGTCAGCCGGAGGAAGAGGTCAATCTTTTGCGTGCTCTTCCTGTTGTCATCTGAGGTCTTCTCCTATTGGCCGACGTCGTCGGGGGGCGGGTCCAATGCAATTCCTGCCTTGTTGTATTGTGAAATTACATCATTCTGGTGTCTGTGGTTATTTAAACATTCCCTAATAAACGTTATTCAGCGGCAATAGATGAGTGCTAAACCCAGTGTGCTCTGTGTACAACACCACATGTCATTTCACCTTCGATTCATGGTTTGAGCATGTGGCGAACCGGAAATGAAGCATTTTCAGAATAAAAGTATTAAGTTAATAGTTAGTGAACTTCAGGTTTTTCAGAATAAAACTGATTTAAATTAAATAGTGTATTTAATTCAAATTACGCCATATCAACATTGATTTTAATTTCTAACACTAACAAGATAATGATTTTCTCCCCACGATTATAACCTTGTGATCTCAATTTCCAATACAAAGATGTGTTGGTTGGTTATGTTGAAAAGGAAAATGTATAAGCATGTGTGTGTTTCTGTATGTGTGTTTGTAGGAACCTATGTGACCCAGGTGGCAGCCACAGATGCAGATGACCCCACGTATGGTAACAGCGCCCGCATCGTGTACAGCATCCTTCACGGCCAGCCGTACTTCTCTGTGGACCCCAAGACAGGTGAGACGTTGTCGCCCTTCTACATGACATTTTCCATGACGAACCCAGAGTTAATCAAACATATATGGGACTTTAGTGTGAACCCACAGCTCACACTCCCTTCTGTCAACAAAGCAGACTCACCGGGTCATGATGCTGAGAGGGGCTCTCAGAATGAGTCCTGCACCGGAATTATAAAACATGTTCAGAAAGGCACGTTAATATTTGCAGTCCTTTTAACAGACAACCGATCATGTTGGATTTTCCACGAGGAGCAGCATGAGTCAACATCCTGCCTCCGTAAATCCAGAAAGCATCAAGGACTAAGGCTCGAGACAAACTGTACCTCTCTGCTGTTGGAAGCAAGCCCCCAGGAAGTGAGCCGGCAGTTAAAGCAAATCTGTATAGTGGCCAAATGGCGGTACAACAACTTCCGTATCAGTCATTTGACGTAATTTGGCCCAAAAATACTCTTTTTGGAAAAGACATGTCGGTAAATCATTGTATGACTTTTCTTTTAGGTAGATCAACTACCATGGATCGAAACGTGTGTTGTCGTCATTTAAATCATTAGAGGCTAAAAGTTGTAAAAGTAGCTAAAAGCAGAATCCAGAGCTATTTTCCCTCTCTATTCATTTGACTGAGCCAAGACCGGCCATGATGGAGTGGATTAGAGGGCATGTATCCATCCATCCGTCTATCTATATATTCCTAGTCAACCGCTTATCGGCAAAGGGGCGTGGAGGTACAGTAGCAGTTCTGGAAGGGGTTCCAAAACTTCTCTTTCTCTGGCCACGTTAACCAGCTCTATCTTGGGAATTCCAAGGTGGTCCCAGGTCAGGGTGGGGATATAATCCCTCCAGCTGGTCCTCGTTAAGTTTAGTATTCAACCAAAGAGCTTTCTTCCGCTAAACACTGAACAACTCAAACTCAGCGAATTCCAACACTTGCGACTCTCTCAGCAGAACTGCTGGGTCCTCTGTAACAGCAGCAAGAGGAGGTTCTGATGGTCCAGGATCAGCAAATAAATGGTATAGAATAGAGGCCAGTGCCCCTATAACACTGAGCTTTGCCCATTGTGTAGAGCTTGTTAATGTCATGTGTGATTGAGTTGGAGCAAAGACTGTGATTTAACTTGAGCGGCAGTTAACAAGAATGTGTTTTGTTTAGTGTTTAATTATATCGTAACATTTTAACATTTAAGTTACTCAATGTTTTTTTGTTGTACGTCATGACTTTATACTAACCTCAAGATGTTCAAATCTCTAACCTTGTATTTTTCTTATTTGTCCCGCATTGTGCCTTTTCTTATTAAATAATTATCCATAGCACGGCACCCTTGATGTACCTAAATTAAAGAATGAGTTTTGTGCTAAAAAGGGTTTAAAGGATATTTCCCTTTCAAATGGATTTTCACTTGATAATATAGTTATCCTCATTTAATCAAGTTTAAAACTAGAACATGTAAAGCACCACAGGTCACCCCTCTAACAACTGAATCACAGCAGGGAATCTTTCCTCCACCTTGCTTTAAATACTTGAAGGACCCTTTCAGTTCTCTGTCCTTCATCTGTATATTTAACCGGCCTTGCCCTAATCACTTCGTTCTTGTTTACTCTTCAAATGGCTTCTCCTGATGTTTTAACTCCATGCCAGTTCATTCCTGATCAAAGGCTGCTAACAGAGAGGCAGGGGGCATTTAGGCCTAATTAGAGCTTCATGAAAGTATGAAGTACCATAACATTGTGTCCTAATGAAGGTCAAAATCCACAGTACATGTCTGTCCTTCTATATGGGAGGTCCATTATCATAAGGAATACCCGTTTCAAACCTCTCCTCTTCCTCCAGGAGTGATCAGGACTGCTCTGGCCAACATGGACCGGGAGATAAAAGGGGAGTACCAGGTTCTCCTTCAGGCCAAGGACATGGGAGGTCTGCTGGGGGGGCTGGCCTCCACCACCACCATCAACATTACCCTTGGAGACGTCAACGACAACCCGCCTCGCTTCGCTAAGAGTAAGACCGTCTCCACAATGAGGCTGATGGGTGATTGTTGGATGGATGAAAGGGTCTTTGATTGTTGTGACTGATTAGATTATGCTTGATGTTCTTTCTTGAACAACCCTTAATTTATTTTTGCCCTTTTCCCCTCTCTTCTTCCATGACCTCAGGTACTTTCCACCTGCGAGTGCTAGAGTCTGCGTCCATGGGCTCGGCAGTCGGAGGGATTCGAGCCTACGACCCGGATGCTGGAGCCAATGCAGAGGTGGATTATACCATTGTTTCAGGAGAAGAGGGCAACATGTTTGACATCATCTCTCGTGGCCAAAGTCAAGAGGGAATTGTAGTCTTGAAAAAGGTACTTTTGTCATCGACTGTTCATTAACTGCTTTCCAGCTTTCCAGATCTCCAAAAACACACTGGCGCATTTAGGTGGAATCCTTTACCAAAAATGTAGAATAACGTTTATTTCCAAATAACTAATTCCATCAGTACAACAAGAGGCACATTAGCATTTTTTAGATTAAGTAACTTTAAGAAACAGCTGTCAAATAAGGTTCCTTCCAATTGATGGTAAGGTAAGAAGAACTGAAAATGTGTAATAACCATGACAGCTTGAATACAGCTCTGTTCTAATGCGATAACACATCTAAACATTCACCCTGGATACATGGAGAACACTCTCTTTACATCAGACAATAATGTTGCGATAATAGCAACCTGTACATCATTCAAAACACTTACAGTGAATAATTAATATGGCATACGTAAACCCGGTTAATGTCCCGCAACATAAAGTTTAATATAATGTGTAATGCATTTTTAATACAAGTATTATTATGTTTCTGGGTTCTTAATAGTGTCGTCAGACTGGCTTTGGTGGCTATGCTAACATCCTCCATGTAATAACAGAGAAACATTATTTACGTCACTATGTTGCCAGAAATGTTGTGGAGATTCTCCTGCTGAACAAAACGTGTTAAGTATCATAAACATGACTTGGCTAGAGAGTTTATTTTTTAAAATATGCCAGAATCCAGTGGCGAAATCCCATTGCTTTTTGTCAAGGGAGCCCTTGCGATGCTAACTCTCAGGTCGGCTTGGAAATACACAGTGGCGGCGCCAGAGTATTTTTGTTGGGTAGTTTATGGTAGTGCTAACCCATCAGAGTCAGTATTTGTAATGTAATTACATACATGCTATATCGCACCCCTTGACAGTGAAACGCCACGCGTGAGGCTTTTATTAGTCTCCTGTTATCAGCTAAATTACATCGAGAGCAACAGGTGTGAGTTAAACAATAGCCTATTCTGCTAATTCCACGTTGTTACAACATGCTACGCAGCAGCAGAAACAAGAAAAGTTGGCATATAGAATTGACACGGAGAGGGAGAGAGAGAGAGAGAGAGAGACACACATACACAGGTAAACAGAGAGAGACAGACACAGCACACAACAGGTGGCCTGTGTCTCTATTTTCATACAAAACAGTTTTTCAAATGACCCATTATTACAAAATATATTCAAAACTCACTTTTGAAGTTCTCAAAGCAGCACGATATGCCGGTTGTTATGGTTGGAAGCGAAAATGTCAATGACACGCTGGACATCCAGTGCCTTACTCCTCTGCTTATTGATAGCCAGCAGGCCCAGGTTGCTGTTCCGTGCATCACCACTGCTGTTTCTTAGATAATTATTGATGCGACGGAGACAGGAGAAGCTGCGTCGCAGCCAGCAGAGGTCACAGGCAGAGTCCGTAAAGGCATCCTTGGAGGGTCGCATTAAAGCCAGAAATTCCGCTGTGTCCTTCAGTTCATGTCCCTGTTGTTTCTTTCTTTCCAGTAGGCGCTTAACCTGGTGTAGCTCTGGGGTCAGGTTCTCTTCCGTCACTCCATAGAACTTGGCCATGGGTTGCAGACATTTATTGTCTAAGAAGGATGCATGTTTGGGGCTGAGTGCCGAGACTCCGGATAGGACACCGCCGGCCTCGGTTGAGAAACGTCTTCTCATTTCATCCACAAGTCTGTCGATTACTGGGTAGAAACAGTCTGTGTGCAGCGCATCTAGGGATGTAACTGGTGTGCGTTCCATTTGGGCTTCCACAACAAACTCCTGTAGATGTCGAGGAGGCTGTGCATGTCTCCTTTCGGGTGTCCCATTGTGATTTACATTGGCTTTGGTGCACAGGTCGCTTGCTCTGTCCCGAATTTCCCTCCATGACTCCTCTGCGTGTCTGTCTGTCAGTGTCGCTATGACCGAATCAGCCAAGTCCATTGCGGAGGACAGCTCAAGGCTGGGAGATTGGAGTTGGTCAGACGTGAATTTTGTGACACGGAAAAGATCCTCGAAAAGCGTAAGAAGCAAGACAAACTGCTCATCAATTAGTCCACTCACCGCTCTGGCCTCTGTTTTCCTCCGCGCATTGGACTGAGACATGATCTCTGTAAATGTTGCCTTTACTGCAGGCAGTGATTTGCGGATAGCCACCAGCGCTGTATATTGACATGACCAGCGTGTTTCCAATTCTTAAGTTCAACTGGTTGTGAAGTTGGCTCCATTTCTCTCTGTTTCTTTATGAAAATATCATGGGTGACTGAGTTGGCGAAGAAGTCGTAGAGCATTTGTACAGTTTCAAAAAACTAGGCTGCTGCTTCAACGTTGCGGACCACATCAACCAACACAAGGTTTAATCTGTGTGCATGGCAGTGGATACACAAAGCATTTGGCACCTCCTTTTTTAAACTTCTGCTGTACTCCGTTCTTGCATCCCGACATGACAGCAGCCCCATCGTAACACTGTCCAACACACATGTGTGGGTCGATGTTGCATTGGCTGAGCGTCTGTTTGATGGTACTGAGGAGTGAGTCGGCGTCCAGGCCCTCTGTGCATCTGAAGTGCAGGAATTCTTCACGCACTTGTTCTCCTTTTATATAACGTCCAACGATGGACAGTTGCTCGCTTTTACTGACATATTTGATTTCGTCAACCATTAGGGCGAAACATTGAGCTTCCCTAATTTCACTTCGGACCATATCTGCCATTATCTGGAAAATCGCGTTCTGGATGTCTTGATGTGTGTATTTAGCATTTTGAGGATTGTTGTTCAGTTTCATTGCTACAGTCACGTCAAATTCACCAATTAAGTGTAGCAGCTCTCGGAAGTTTCCCCTAGTAACCGAGTTCTCCTCACCCTCCTGCTCCCGCTGACCTCGCTGTGCAATGCCTTGACATGCAGTATAACGTAAGGACATCACCACGGCCTTCATGTACTCACGGTTTTCTTTCACAAGTTTTAAATGACCTGCATCAATCATGTTTCCCAGTCTTGAGCCATCTTTCGTTGTCTGTTTAAATTCAGCCCATGCCTCAATGGCAAACCTGTGTGCTGCACTCCCGTTGTGTTTTTTTAACGCTCCTGTTGCATTTTTCCAGTTTTTAAATCCATTGGTAAATGCAAGTTCGGAATGGAATCGCTTCCCAGCACCCAAAAAATGACGACAGGCAAAGCAAAACACTGAGTCAGCTTCAACTGAATATTCGACCCAGCTGTATGTGTCAAACCAGGCCCCATTAAAATACCGTTGCTGGCTTCCAATCTGTCTTGACGGATAATGTTTTCGAATTGGACGTTTTGGTCCATCTCCGGGTCCTTGGCTAATGTCACTAGCAGCCTCAGTTCCTTGGCTGATGTCGCTAACGTTAGCGGCTTCCTGCTCCACATTTTCCTCATCTTCGCCACCTCTGGCCTCTCCAATCCCATCGGGTCCCCACTGGCTGGCATCCTCTTCAGGTGGGTCGTGTGACTCTGGCACCTGTTCGACTTCTTCAATTAATCCTAGAAGTTCTGCTGTCTGCAATTTACTCGGCGCGAGTTTGGGGATTTTTCACTGTGAACGTGACCTGTCAGGGTTGAGTGAGGCAAGCAGGACCCAAATGCAGATGAACAGAAAAAATACCTTTTATTTCAAGGCTACTGGAACAAACTTCGACAAAACAGTACTCTCACCCCGTGAACAACGTCCAAATACGACAAGGAACTCACAAAGATTAACAGAAAACACAGAACCTAAATACACCCAGGACTAATCAAACAAACAAGAGTCGGGTGAGGAGGGAGGAGAAAACACAGGGGCACCAGGTGAACACAATCAGACAACTAGACACACCAGGGAAACTAACGACAGGAGGAAAAACACAGGGAAAAGGACCAGACAATATACCAAGAGGAAAACATGACAGGGAGAACAGCAAAACACCCAAAACAAGACATACAAAACGTGACATAACACAATAATCGTAACAGAACCCCCCCCCCTCAAGGGACGGATTCCAGACGTCCCTAAAACACCAAAACAGTCTAATAAACGTCCAAAAAACAATGTCCAGCAGGGTGGGTGGGGGGGACCGGAGGAGGGACACAAAACTAGGGCCACCAGGGTGGGTGGAGGGGGTCAGGAGGACGGGTTTGGGCTGACAACCCAGGAGCACCGCGGAGGACCCGGAGCAAGGCAGAAGCCGAGAAGGGGGACTCGAGCGGGCGGCCCGGGGGCAAGACAGAGTCCAATGTGGGGGTTATGGAGGGGCGAAGGCAGGGAGCCGGGCTCGAGGGCTAAGGCCGTGGCCCTCCCAGCGCCGGGCTCAAGGGCGAAGACCGCGGCTCTCAGGGGGCCAGGCTTGAGGGTGAAGACCGCAGCTCTCAGGGGGCCGGGCAGGAAGGCGCCGACAGGACAACGCCGGAGGCCGGGTAGAGCCCGGTGTCGGCCGGACAAGAACCGGCGCCGGTGAGACAGGCCTCGGCAGGATCCCCCACGGAAGACGACCAGGAGTTGGCAGGACCCCCGGCAGGAGGGCAGTCGGCGGGGCCCCTAATGGGACAGGACACCGGATTGGCAGGACCCCCGGCAGGAGAGCAGTCGGCGGGACCTCCAACAGGACAGGACACAGGGTTGGCAGGACCCCCGGCAGAAGCGCAGTCGGCGGGACCCCCAACGGGACAAGACATGGAGCTGGCAGGACCCCCAGCGGAACTTGAGTTGGGACTGGAGAAGGAACTCGACAGGGGACTCGAGAGGGGGCTCAAGAGGGGACTTGAGAGGAAACTGGAGAGGGGACTTGAGAAGAAACTTAAGATGGGACTAGAGTTGGGATTTGAGAAGTGACTAGAGGAGGGACTAGAGGAGGGACTTGAGATGGGACTAGAGTTGGTACCTGAGAAGTGACTGGAGAAGGGACTAGAGGGGGAATTCGAGAAGAGACTAGAGATGGGACTATGGCAGCTGGGGCAAGAGCTGGGTCTGGAACCATGGCTGCGGGGGCCGGAATTGAAGCCATAATCATGGATGTAAGGTCCAGTTCTGGAGCCGGAAACATGGCTATAAGGTCCGGTTCTGGAGCCGGAAACATGGCTCAATGGCCCGGCTCTGGAGCCGGCATTGAAGCCAGAATCATGGCTGTAAGGTCCGGTTCCGGAGCCGGAAACATGGCTGTAAGGTCCGGTTGTGGAGCCGGAAACATGGCTGCCGGGACCGGTTCTGGAGCAAGGACCATGGCTGCTGGGGCCAGAACTGGGTCTGTAAACATGGCTGCTGGGAGCTGAACTGGTTCTGGAACCATGGCCCTTTGGGCTCGTGCTGCTAACCTGGCCTTGCGACTCCTTCCTTTAGGAGCCGTTTGGAGGCTCCGTGGACCTCCAAAAGCCAGACGAGTACCAGCGAATGGCTCCTGGACTGTAGCAAACACTGGGGCAGAAGCCAGGGTTGACTCCAAACGGACCACACCGATGCGTGTGGTATCATAACGGGAGTTGGGAGGCCTGGGGCTGTCAGGCAGGGGATAACACACCATGAGGAAATCCAAAATCCCGCCCGGCAAGAATCTCACCAAGCCTGGTTTCTCCATAGTTATCTGGCGCGCCGCTGCCAGAGCAGCCTCTCGCTGCTGAACTCCGGACGCTCCCATCCATTGATCAGAGCAGGTAGCCAAAGAAAAAGTAAAATCCAACAATTCCTGCTCAAAAGGATCTGCTGGGCCCATAGTTGGTGAGTTCCTTCTGTCATGGTTGAGTGAGGCAAGCAGGACCCAAATGCAGATGAACAGAAAAAATACCTTTATTTCAAGGCTACTGGAACAAACTTCGACAAAACAGTACTCTCACCCCGTGAACAATGTCCAAATACGACAAGGAACTCACAAAGACTAACAGAAAACACAGAACCTAAATACACCCAGGACTAATCAAACAGAGAGACAGGTGAGGAGGGAGGAGAAAACACAGGGGGCACCAGGTGAACACAATCAGACAACTAGACACACCAGGGAAACTAACGACAGGAGGAAAAACACAGGGAAAAGGACCAGACAATATACCAAGAGGAAAACATGACAGGGAGAACAGCAAAACACCCAAAACAAGACATACAAAACGTGACATAACACAATAATCGTAACAGAACCCCCCCCCTCAAGGGACAACTAGACACACCAGGGAAACTAACGACAGGAGGAAAAACACAGGGAAAAGGACCAGACAATATACCAAGAGGAAAACATGACAGGGAGAACAGCAAAACACCCAAAACAAGACATACAAAACGTGACATAACACAATAATCGTAACAGAACCCCCCCCCTCAAGGGACAACTAGACACACCAGGGAAACTAACGACAGGAGGAAAAACACAGGGGCTGCAGTCGGATAGTTTAAAAATCAGCTCCTAAGTTCTAACCCTATCGTCTATTCCTTGACCTCTGAGTGAAACGTCACGGGGTTAAGGTATAGTGGATAGGAGAATTCAAAAGGACTTAGGAGAAGAGACTGCGGTACTTTAGAGAATCCGAATGCACTTTCACTATCCGACGTGTTTATGATGCGCCAGCGGACGTCATTGTGTGCGTCTGCTGCTGTGGGGAAACCATGGAAACCACAGTTTTCTATACAGCGGACTACAACATGGATGTTTAATAAGAACGAGGGACTAATGTAAACTCATCTAGAGACTCTGCACCGTGCTCTGATGCTGCTGCTTTGCTTTATGAACGTGGACAACAGAGAAACATATTCTTCATGACCAAAGTTGGAATTGAAATAAAAAAGGAAAGTGAAACTTATGCTCACCCTCTCCCTCCGGTCCACATTAATACAAATGATCCCAATACGTATGATTGTATGAACTAAAGATCTTAAAATCAATACAGATGTATTTATTATAAACGTTAGTCCTTAACATCTATCACTGTGTATATCACCATTCAGACATCTTTTAAAAGTTGAACAAACCCCACACAGCTCAGTAAAGACTGAAATGTTGACTTTATTTGATCATTTCAGTGAAAACTAACGTTCATATTTCTCTTTTTGATTATAATACTGATGAACGTTCAAAACAAAGCACTTTGGCAACTTACCACCTATGTTTTAAAATGCTTAATAAGCACCGTAACTTTCATGATATCATTTCTCGGTCAAAATCGATTGTTTCCGTGAACGGCCGACTGTTGAGTGACGGCACATGCTGCGGCTGCAAGGCATTGTGGGGCAGCATTTTCGCTTCTCCTGTCGGTTAGGGAGGTCCAGTGGTTCCTAAGCTAAAGGAGGTTATAAAGGACATTTGAAACCTCCTTTCCTATCATTCTCATCATTCTAGAGAATTCGAACGGCACTTATCATGGCTGCCACTGAGGGACTTCCGGGTCATTTCACTCCTTTAGGAAGGTTCCTAAGCTAAATGGACTATTCGACTTCAGCCAGGGAAAAGGACCAGACAATATACCAAGAGGAAAACATGACAGGGAGAACAGCAAAACACCCAAAACAAGAAATACAAAACGTGACATAACACACTAATCGTAACTATATCAGTAATGCATGACGCAGCAGGCCCAACGTTTTGTTGCTCTGATTGGCTGTAGGCCTATTCAAATTTCATTCGGAGGCATTTTGATCTGACCTCGGCCGCGCTAATATTATAATGCGAGAGAATTTCCACACCTTTAGTGTATAAAACTCCCCCACTACTTAGACTATTCCTTACTCGGAAACAGTTCTAAATTGGTTTGAATCCTACCTAAAGTACAGAAACAACTTTCTGTTTCTATAGGTACTGTACATACGGATCTGAGTTGACAAATATGACATGTGGGGTTCCTCAAGGCTCCATCATGGGGCCTCTTCTCTTTAACATCTACATGCTACCACTGGCTCAGATAGTGAAAAACAACAAAATAAGTTACCATAGCTATGCAGATGACACACAAATCTACGTAACAATTTCACCAGGAGACTATGCTCCAATTCAAACACTGAGTAAGTGCATTGAACAAATCAATGACTGGATGTGTTAGAACTTTCTCCAATTAAACAAAGATAAAACTGAGGTAATGGTTTTTGGAGCAAAGTCAGAACGTATAAAAGTGAGCGCTGAGCTTCTGTCTGCAATGTTCAAACCAACAGTTAAAGCCAGAAATCTAGGTGTAGTCATGGACTCTGACCTGAGCTTCAACAGTCACATTAAAACAGTTACTAAATCAGCATACTATCACCTAAAGAATATATCTAGGATTAAAAGACTAATGTCACAGCAGGATTTGGAAAAACTTGTCCATGCTTTTATCTTCAGTAGACTCGACTACTGCAATGGTGTCTTCACAGGTCTCACAATCTATTAGGAAGCTGCAGCTGATTCAGAACGCCGCTGCTCGAGTCCTCACTAACACTAAGAAAGTGGATCACATCACTCCTGTTCTGAAGTCTTTACACTGGCTTCCTGTGTGTCAAAGAATATATTTCAAAATACTGCTACTGGTTTATAAAGCACTGAATGGTTTAGGCCCAAATTACATTTCTGACCTCCTGCTAAATTATAAACCATCCAGATCTCTCAGGTCTTCAGGGACTGGTCAGCTTTCTGTCCACAGAGTCAGAACTAACGGTAAAGCAGCGTTCAGTTATTATGCTCCAAACATCTGGAACAAACTCCCAGAAACCTGCAGGTCCGCTGCAACTCTGACTACTTTTAAATCCAGGCTGAAGACTTTTCTTTTTGTTGCTGCTTTTAATTGAACTATTCATATCTTAGACTGCACTGTAAGTTTTATCCATGTATTTTTTCTTTTAATGTTTTAAATTTAAACGTAATTAATTTCTCCATGACATGTATGAGAGGGACTGCTCGAAAGTAGGATATTTGGGATATCCATCGTAGCCAGGGTTTACGATCAGTTTTTGGGTGATTTGTACTGAGGAACAAGTATCACACCACGACGTGTTTTGGTAACACGGGGTGTTCAGGTAACACTTAAAGACTTTGTTATGGAACGCAAAGCAGAGTAGGGGGCTAGTACACCCTCCTGAGGGTCCGATTGTGGATGTCATGCGAGCATAACATGGTGAAAACAATCAGTCTAAATTAACAATAGGGACGGAAATGTTCGGATTTCCAAAGGGAGGTTCTGTGAATAAATTAAAAATCAAGAACCGAAATAATTGAACGATTCATATCTTAGACTGCACTGTAACTTTTATCTTTTAATGTTTATTTTATTAGCTTTTCTTTTTAATGACTGATTTTAAATGCCATTTTCTTAATGTCTGTCATTTTTCTTTTTCTTTTAATGTTTCTTTTATTATCTTTGAGTGTTTTTAAATGCCTTTGTCTGAATGTCTTTCATTTTTGTAAAGCACCTTGAATTGAAAGTTGCCTTGCCTTGCAAACAACATGTTTTATAAATCCTTGCTAATGCTATAAAATGTAGTTTTAATGTGCTTATTGTAGATACATGTGTCCGGTACGTGTAACATCACCACATTCAACTCATTCATATTTATATATGTGCACGTTTTGTGCTCCCATATACATATAATCTGAACATTTGTGCAAGCATCGATGCAAAGGCGTAGGGTCTTCAAAATACAACACACGCTAGTTATTTCTTTACATTATCTTTTAGTAGAGGCGGTTGAAAGGGGGTGTTTGTGGGAAACCACAATATGTGTGTTTCCCACAGGGCTGCTGGGAGTAGATGAAAGGCGGAGTTGTGTGTGTTTGCGTGGGCTGGAGACGTGGTGGAAATTATTTCTGTTTTTCTCTCCGGTAGTATACCTGGCAATATAATAGCCTGGTGCTTGCCTTCTAGAGAATTCTTCCACTTTAAGAAGTAAATCTAGAACATCCGTATATTTGGTAAACTGTACATCAACAGTGGAGCTCAGGGATGTGCACAGGTGTGAGCGTCATGAATCATGATACAAACTGAGTGTGATATGTGTATGAATATCGATGTACATTTGGCAGCTACATTTCCATATCAAATGGTCTCCTGCATGTTTCTCCTGTCCACTCACTCAGAGACGCATGAGGAAGAATGGAAATCAATGTCTCTGTGTCCAAATCAATCAGTGTCCTTGGACACACTGCCTTTTGATGTGTCTTCTGTGAGGACTTAAGAGCCTGTGACAGCATCCCAACAACTGTTGTGCAATGACATATTGGGCTACTAGTCATTTCGAACCGTCAGCTTAAAAAAGAAGGTGCGATACCGTTCCGATAAATATCAATCATTTCGAACATCGCGGGGAAATTCCTTCGACTCACTTGAAGTTTTGGGGGAAGCCGGAAGTGACGTCAATGCGGGAACGCTTCACTGTGCGGCCAGAGAGCCAAACACGGACAAAGTGTGTTGTCATGCGTAGAAATGGTGAATTACTGAGTTTAGGCACGTTACTAACATTTTAATGAAGTTGACTACAGTATATTCATATTTGTCAGTGCTTTCATGTCAATTCTGACAGGCTGATTTTTAGTCCCATTCCACCACTGGCTACATGACCGTATGATCGCACATATTGACGCACCTAATTCCTAAACTTCTAACAGATACAACATAAACCGATCCTTCAGCCTCATGAGCTCTCAGACACGTTCAACATTAAACTGTCATCGCTGTCTACGCTTGCTGCTGTGTGTGCCATCGTGCGTTTACATGCAGATGCTGGGATCCTGGACGGTGCAGCTGGAGCGCTGTGCTCGCAATGATGTCACACATCATTTGGCGGGACTTGAAGAATCTGCGAGAAGATCCAGAATATGGTCAACATTGAAGGCAGATTAATGGTTATCAAAGTACAAATATCCAAAATCAGTTGAGTAACGGTTTTCAAGGGGACAATATTTAGTAAAATGTATGGGTTTGGATGATGGAGGAAACCCGTGTCACATGCTCTTTAATATATGTATTAATATATATCCGCAGCATTAAGAGCAGAACAGTCAGATTCTGTAATAGCTTTTTCCCCCATGCCATCAGACTGCTGAATATTAAGTAGACCAGTAACACAGAGATGAAGTTACGCTGTGTAAAGGGCACATATTTTCAATATAGTATGTCTATTTTATTTATATGTATAGTAAGTCTTTAGATTTTTAACACACACTTTATCTTTAATTTTATCAGCACCACGTCACTATTATTTATTTATATGTACAATTTTAGCAAGTTTTTAATAGTGTCCTGTTCCTGTAAGCCAGTACAACGAAATGTCGTTTTAATAGTACACTCTGTGTCTTGTTGAAATGACAATAAAGTATGTCTAAGTCTAAGTCATATTATAATGCATTAATGGTTGCTATGCAACAATAAGGCAGGATATCCTGGACTCATGCTTGAAATGCAGGAATGGAAATATGTTTATGGGATGTGGATGAGTAGTGTTCTTCGCTGGTCGCTTTTTGTCAACATGCTCTTGTACTGACAGATGGTTGGATCATTGCAATATCTTTTTTATCTGGTTAGTAAAATAAATATAGGCTTCACCTTTGAAGGTTGCTCTTTTTCAGGTTGGAGCAACAGCCCCTCAAAAGGTCATCCCTGTGGACGAATAGCGTCTTTGTCAGATCTGCTCTGTGTGTGATGTTGTGCCTCAATATTCACATGTTTTATTCAGAATTCAGGATGGCTAGCAATACTGTTATTTTGTGGAACTCACTAAATATTATTAAATAGTAATAATTGATAACTGTTCTCATAAATCCTAGTACACAATGTAATGTATAAAAGTATGCCACATGTATCATATATTTTCAGAAATCTAACTTGTATTACAGATATTACTGTTAAAAGGGAGGGGTTGTCTTTTCTTTTGGCAATATAAATGTGAATTCAAAAGACATCCACATTATACTGTATATGCAGCACATTTAGTATAAATATTAAAGTGTTATCTTTATTAAACAGCACAAGCAGCACATCAGCACCAGCTTGCTTTAGTCCTCCATTTGTGTCACAGTATTGAGTGTAGCTCACCCACACAGTAATTGTGCTTATATGCATACAGCTGAATACAAAAAGCTTAAAATGTAACAGAAACGGTAAAGTATGAGTAAGACAGAAGGCATTAACAGCTGCATTCTGTTTGTGTTCCTGCAGACTCTTGACTATGAAACCAAGAAGTCGTACACCTTCAAGGTGGAGGCATCCAACGCTCAGCTGGACCCCCGTTTCCTCCACCTGGGGCCCTTCAAGGACTCTGCAACAGTGAAGGTGAGCGTCCTGGATGTGGACGAGCCCCCTGTGTTCGTCCAGCCGTCCTACTCTCTGGAGGCGTACGAGGACACGCCCCCAGGGACCATCGTCGGCTCGGTGACGGCGCAGGACCTGGATGCCAGGAGCAGCGCCATCAGGTAGAACACAAGTACACATAAACATGGCTACATTAAGAGGATTTACATTCAGTATTATGAGAAGCAGGCCAATCAATTGAAAACATGTATTGATTTAATCACAATACAAATCTATGATTGATCATGATTAATCACAAGTTTAAATATTAGTAATTACTTTATTTATTTGTAATCTTTCAAAGTGCTTTCACATAAAACCGAACAATGGTAACATCATAGACTGGTACAAATACACAAAGAGCAATTGACCTCAAACTGAACTGTAGGCCGACTAGAGTACAAAACAGCATCTAAACATAAAAAGTGCAACAGATAAATTATTCAACAAAAAACAATATTTCCATAATACTAAATAATATACAAATAAAATAAGACCACATAAGCAATTTTATAAAAAAGTTAGTTTTTATTAGTAATGTCTGGTGTGCTGTTGTAAAATCTTAAAGTAAACAAAATGTTCAACCTGATTTCAAATATTAAAATATACAACAGTGATATAATGAGTGTCTTTGTGCTATCACAATCACTTCTAAAACACACATTAAGAAGTCAAATCAGACAATAATGCGACGCCACAGTCTCATCACAGGGTTTGAGAAGTCTGAAAAGTACTCACTCTTACTAAATGACAGAGACATGTGAAAATCAATTGACTTTGTTGGGGGATCATTTAGTGGACTGTCTACAGATGTTGCAGATTTGTTCAAGGACAGTTCTTCAGTGGGTCACCCACGTTCAGAGACCAGTACACAACCAGTGTAACCGGTCTGTAAGAGGAAAGCCCACCTGGAGCCTTTAGGAATGCCTTGGTTTGCAATGATATTGTATTCCTCAGGTAAAAGTTGAAGTAACATGTGGGTCAGTTAGTACTGCAGATACGGGCACCAAAATGTCCACGTTCATCCCTTTGGGGTCATTTATTTAAAACAGCTCGTCAGGCGCATTCACAGCCTAGGAAACAGTATTTTAACACCTACTTTTAAACACTGGATCCATTTAGGTGATTTTCGTATAGAGATATATGTTTTAGACTATGGGGAAGTCAAATGTACACTTATGAAACCTCTTCAGAGCCTTTTTGTATCATTTTAAACACCAAAGGGAAAAATGAAAACTAAAACACTGGATTATTGCAAAAATATATATATTATAATAACGTTTTTTAAACTCCAACAGGAACTATATTCTTACCATGTTTAATAGAAACATTGGATAATATTGACACAGTATGATCCTATGTTCGCATACTCACTGCAGTAAAGAAGGCTAATTGAGTGCACCATCTGAGCGACTCTCTTCTAGGTCCTGATATATTCATGTATCTGCACTGAGTTGCACACCGACGCACAGAACAGCCTACTCGTTAACGTGTTGCTTAAACTGACTGTGCCCGACTGCAGGAGTGAGAGCATTTCTCTAATGTTGGCCCGTAATTCCTCTCCTGCTTCCCTTCCATGTCTCCTTTCCCCTCTGCAGGTATTCCTTGGAGTGGCAGACAGAGTCCGACAGCTGTTTTGACATTGACACTGTTGAAGGAACCATTTCCACCAATGACTTTCTGGACAGAGAGACAGCAGATCAGCACGTTATCACTGTTGTGGCAACCAAAGTCAGTGAGTATTCCACGATGCACAGCACCTGCATCTGACACAGGGGACACACAGCCGGAGCTCATCGTCCACAGAGGAAACTACGTGTTGTGTGACATCACATTGCTAACTTTTGTGCTATAGCCGCACAATGTACCCTGGACTTCTCCATATGGGCTGGATAGAGGTTCACCTCCTATATTAGAGGTTGTATTCTTTAAAAATCTGAAATACACAGAGTCAGGACTATTACATTCATACTCATAGATAATAAGTTCATAGAATTGATTGTGCTTTTTGGGTTTTTCCCTCTCCTCGAGTGTGTTCTATAGGTGTGTGTGCATGTACATGGTCTGCAAAGGCTAACATCCCTGTGTTCCCTCCAGAGGGAGTTTCTCTCAGCAGTAGAGTCATGTCTGTCACTCATACTCAGACGTGTACATGAAAGGAAAGGTTTAACCCATTTGTTAAGGCTTGAACTTAAAAACATGTGACATATTATTGCTAACCTGACCAGTGTCTTATCTGTTCTATTGTCACACAATCCAAATCAATTCAAAACATGATTGGGAATAACAGTAGTGAGAGTCCACAACACACACATGTTTGAACTACATGCAGGCCCCTTGCATTACAGTGGCATGTTTTACTTTTGAACTTGTGTGAACGTACACTATATGCTCTGTAATAGTGGTGGACAGAGCAAGGGATCTACAGTGTACTTTAAATATGATATTATCGGGGCATGATGGAAAACACACCTTCTGGACTGGACTGAATCATTTAGCATCTTTTAGGTACTGTATTGTTGACATCACCCTTCGAGAAATAAATGCAGTCTAGACGAGGCTTAATACTGAGATTTAAGTTATCTGGTTAGATGGAGCACCTGTGGCTCAGTGGATAGAGTGCTGAACTTCGTATCAGGGGGTAGCAAGTTCGAGTCCCACTGCAGTCAGCATGTCGTTGTCTCTGAGCGAGACACTTCACCCCAGATTGCTCCTGTGAGGATTGCCCACATTATTGAGTATGTAAGTCGCTTTGGATAAAAGCGTATAACAAATGTAATGTAATTTTATCTTCCGTTGTAAATCAACATTCTGACAGTAATCAAAAGGTTTTAGGTCATGTTGATGTCATAGTCTGGCTTGTTGAACTCATATTGTTACCTTGTTGCACATTGAGACTGCTGTCCTGTTCAATTAATAGGATTTTGAACACCATCGAATACAGTAGATCGTTACTGTGGCTCTTCTTGCGTGTGTATTCATGTCTCACAGTTGCTCTGCTCATCGCTCACAGACACACACACACAGACACACACACACACACACACACACACACACACACACACACACACACTCTGGAATCATAGCCACATGTCCCTTCATCAAACTGTGATTCTGCACTGTTAATGTCCACATGTTAAAGGGTTGTTGAGCAAGGAATTCAATGGTGATATACATACTGTGAACTCCCCCCGTTACAGCCTCTCCATCCATCATCACATTTAAAACAACATCAACTATTCTAATCAGAAACATCTGCAGATAAAGAAAGTTATTTGAAGTTTGGCATGTTAAATTTAATTGACTAGTTGAATAATGTTTTTATGTTGTTATAATAATACGTGCACCATGAAGACTATCTTTATTATTAGTATATGATACACTGAACTCAGCCGTCTGTACAGGGGGCTTTAATGTAATGTCTGGTCAGTATCTGGCTCCATCTGGTGGCCGGAGGTTGTTCAGTAAGCTACTGCTAGAACAGATCGGTTAGAAGTAAAAAATTGAAAAATATATAAATATGTATTACTTAAATTATGTAACAAATAAAACATTTTCTACATCGTCTTATGTAAAGTGTGTTGTCAGGAAAAACTAGTGAGTGGATATTAGAAAACAAATTAAAAACATAAATGCTGTTTCAAAATGTGCATGTCCAGAGAAACAAATCCACATGTCCATTTTCAAAAGTTAACATACTCATAATTGAGGGAGAATGTTATTTTGTTATATTATCAAATATGATAGAATATCACTCTGTTCTCTGCTTACACTAATACACTTGTAAGCAGAAATGTGATGTAGCTAGTTGTGAAGCAGCACACTTCAAGTATGTTAAGGTATTTGATGATACAATTATGCTTGATGTTTTATGGTGTCATTATATAGAAGGTTTTCAAAATATTAATTTGCAAAGGAACTTTGGCTTCAACGGTCGAATACACGTTGAGGAGCAGAGGTAGAATGTAGACACTGCACCAAGAGAATTATACCTGCTAAAACAAAAACAATAATTCACACATTTATTCTTCTGAGTGAAATAATGTGCTTTATATGAGTAAGGCATTGATGTTATATGACTTCCTGTCATCATCTTCACACACACACACACACACACACACACACACACACACACACACACACACACACACACACACACGATGTCTCATAGAGTCCTCTCTGTAGTGTTAACTTGTGAATGCATGTGTGTCACTGACTGTATGCTTCCTGCCCTCACAGGTAACCCCACGCTGTCCACTAAAGTCCCGGTGACAGTGGACGTACTGGACGTGAACGAGTTCCCCCCCGAGCTGGCCCCCCCCTCACAGACGTTTGTGTGTGAAGACTCCAGAGTGGGACAGGTAAACTGCTGATAGTATGTGAAGAAAAGGAGAAACACGTGTGTTACTTAAACCATTTTGATATATGAGTTAGGTCGTGTTATCTACTATGAGTCATTCAAACTGGGTGTACATAACTGAATTCCAGAGCTGGGAAGTAGTGGAGTACAAATACTTTGTTACTGTACTTGAGTACATTTTTATGGTATCAGTACTTTACTCCACAACTTTTTACTTTTACTTCTTACATTTTGAACACAAATACCTGTACTTTCTACTTCTTACATTTCCCAAACAGCTGGTTCCTTTAGTCTGAATGTGTGTTTGGTGCCGTGATCATTATTATTTAGAGTCATTGCGTGCCTCTTGATTTGAACACGATCCGTGTCTCCATCCTGGTCTTCTCTAAAGAAGAGGGACCAATGAAAACGTTGTAATGTTGCCGTTGTTCAGCATTTGATTAATACAAAGTGAGGTCAGTTACTCTTTAAAACATTTGGTAGTTATGGGTACTTTTTACTGAAGTACATTTCGAAGCCCATACTTCTTTACTTTTACTTGAGTAAAGAAGTTCAGTCAGTACTTTTGCCATCTCTGCTGAATTCTATATGAAAACTTGACACCATCACCATGCCCCTGTACGCTGAGTGTGATGCAGCATGTTGTGTGTGAGCAGGTGATCCAGACGCTGAGCGCCCTGGACAGAGACCGCCCCCCCCGTGGGACAGAGGTTCTTCTTCAAGGCCCCCAAAGAGCTGCGCAACAGGAACTTCACCGTGCGGGACTTTGGAAGTAAGTAAGAAGGGGATTAATGTTAAATAGTCATATATATCACTCTGTTAAGCACTTTACATTACAAGTCAGCATTCACCAGGGTTGGTAGAGTTACCTTAAAAATGTAATCCGTTACAATTACTAGTTACTATTACAATTACTAGTATTATCGGTGACCTAATGTATGTATTACTATTTATAAGTAATGTAACCTGAATACTTAAAGTTACTTTTGGATCACCTCAGTATCAAAATGTGTGTAAAAAAATTAGGCCTGCCGAGTAGTATGGTTTATACTTGTCGCCAATGTTACACTGAACCAGAGGTTGCGCTAGACTTTTTCGCTGCCCGTCATTTTGACGAACAGGATCGTAAAACTTCCGTCAAAATCCAGAATTACCCGTCGGCCTTTACACAACTGTGGGTGGGGGGTGGGGGGGGAGCATGCTCGTGATCTGTCAATGGGCGGACACAGTTCACATGCGCCGTGTTATGCATGGCTGCTGCACCTCGCGGGAGCGTGCACAGCGTAAAGCCAAAACTCACAGACATTTCAATGATTTGTACGACAATAAAAGGCCACTCTGAAATGTTCAGTTTCATCACACAGCACAATGCCACAGATGTCGCAAGTTTTGAGGGAGCGTGCAATTGGCATGCTGACAGCAGGAATGTCCACCAGAGCTGTTGCCCGTGAATTGAATGTTCATTTCTCTACCATTGTTAAGATCTGTCTGTGTTGGTGTTTTGTCTTGTCTAGATCTGTCTGTGGTTCCCTGTCGTTAGTTTCCCTAGTGTGTCTGATTACCCGATTGTGTTCACCTATGGCCCCTGTGTTTTCTCCTCCCTCCACACCTGTGTCTTGTTTGTGTGATTGGTCTTGTGTGTATTTAAGTTCTGGTTTTTCTGTCTTTGTCGGTTCGTCTTGTGATGTGGCTTGTTCTCGGTGAGTGTTCTGTCTTTGTTAGTATAGCCTTGAAATAAAGGAATTTTCACGTTAATCTGCATTTGGGTCCTACCTGCTTCACACATCGTAACAACTATAAGCCGTCTCCAAAGGCGTTTCAGAGAATTTGGCAGTGCCTCACAACCGCAGACCACGTGTAACCACACCAGCCCAGGACCTCCACATCCAGCATGTTCACCTCCAAGATCGTCTGAGACCAGCCACTCGGACAGCTGCTGCAACAATCGGTTTGCATAACCAAAGAATTTCTGCACAAACTGTCAGAAACCGTCTCAGGGAAGCTCATCTGCATGCTCGTCGTCCTCATCGGGGTCTCGACCTGATTCCAGTTCGTGGGCATATGCTCACATTCGATGGCGTCTGGCACGTTGGAGAGGTGTTCTCTTCACGGATGAATCCCGGTTTTCACTGTTCAGGGCAGATGGCAGATGGCAGACAGCGTGTGTGGCGTTGTGTGGGTGAGCGGTTTTCTGATGTCAATGTTGTGAATCGAGTGCCATTGGTGGTGGTGGGGTTATGGTATGGGCAGGCGTATGTTATGGACGACGAACACAGGTGCATTTTATTGATGGCATTGTGAATGCACAGAGATACAGTGACGAGATCCTGAGGCCCATTGTTGTGCCATTCATCCACGACCATCACCTCATGTTGCAGCATGATAATGCACGGCCCCATGTTGCAAGGATCTGTACACAATTCCTGGAGGCTGAAAACATCCCAGTTCTTGCATGGCCAGTATACTCACCGGACATGTCACCCATTGAGCATGTTTGGGACGCTCTGGATCGGCATATACGACAGCGTGTTCCAGTTCCTGACAATATCCAGCAACTTCGCATCAGCCATTGAAGAGGAGTGGACCAACATTCCACAGGCCACAATCAACAACCTGATCAACTCTATGCGAAGGAGATGTGTTGAGGCAAATGGTGGTCACACCAGATACTGACTGGTTTTCAGACCCCCCCAGACCCCCCCAATAAAGCAAAACTGTACGTTTCAGAGTGGCCTTTTATTGTGACCAGCCTAAGGCACACCTGTGCAATAATCATGTGGTCTAATCAGCATCTTGATATGCCACACCTGTGAGGTGGGATGGATTATCTCGGCAAAGGAGAAGTGCTCACTATCACAGATTTTTTCTGATTTTTTAACAATATTTGAGAGAAATGGTTATTTTGTGTATATAGAAAATGTTTTAGATCTTTGAGTTCATCTCATGAAAAATGGGAGCAAAAACAAAAGTGTTGCATTTATATTTTTGTTCAGTGTAATTATAGATTTGTATTAAATTTGAAAACATTTAGATCACTCAAAATTGTTCTCAAATCTCAATCTCTACATGTATGGCAGCCATTCCATTCCAGTGTCTGTTGAATTCCAGCACAGAGAAATCACTAGTTTATAGAACAGAATTCAATTAAAATGAATTTTACTGAAACACATACCTATAAATAGAACAACCAGAGGAACTGATAATGCTGCAGTGGTCTCTTAAGTTTCACCTATAATATATCGATATTTTTAAAATAATGTATTGTAACAATGCAATCCCGTTAGTAATCCCTTTTTCTTTTTTTTAAGTTACCAGTAATGTGGTAACGTCTTTTTTTGTATGTAACTGTATCCTTTTTTTTGTATCCTGATAACGTAATCCAGTTACGAGTAATCCATTACTCCCTGACCCTGTGCATTCAATAAATGAGATTTCCAGTTTCAAGGCGGTCCTGGGGCCTCATTTATAAAAGGGATATATGCTCAGTTTCTACGCAATGTTTGCGATTTTATAAAAAGCAAACTTGACGGGAAAATGTGCGGTCCTCCACGCAAACTCTGACCCATGTGTACGCACTAAGCACAAAAACGGGAGAAACGAGAAACTGCGACACCGTTGGCAGAAGGAAGAATGGAGAGAAATATGTGGAAATAATACCATAAATAGAATGTTACCTCTTTCCGACAGCTCTCTGTCCCCAGAGTCAGAACTAAACATGGAGAAGCAGCGTTCAGTTATTATGCTCCAAACATCTGGAACAAACTCCCAGAAACCTGCAGGTCCGCTGCAACTCTTACTACTTTTAAATCCAGCAAGAAGACTTTTAATCGAAGTCGCTGCTTTTAATTGAACTATTCATATTTTAGACTGCACTGTAACTTTTATCCATGTATTTTTTCTTTTAATGTTTATTTTATTAGCTTTTTTTTTAATGACTGATTTTAAATGCCATTTTCTTAATGTCTTTCGTTTTTTGTAAAGCACCTTGAATTGCCTTGTGTTGAAAAGTGCTATATAAATAAACTTGCCTTGCCTCTCATTTATCATATATGAAGAATTCATTTTCAAACATTGATTAAAGTCAATCTTAAAATGATTAAACCAATGCCTGTTTGAGACATAACTTGGAGAAATAAATAAATACGGACATTTTATTTAAAACCACCTCGAATATATTGTATTAATGTTATGAAATGTTTTCTCATAAATTATGCGGTAAGCAGGAGGACAGAATTACGTCTAAACTGACGCCGTTTTGCATTTCTATAGGTTGTATACGATACGAGCATGCAGGGCCGCCCCTGGCCAACTTGGGGCCCCAAGCGACATTGTAAGATGAGAAAAGTAATAGCCATCGATTCCCGACCGAGCTGAACGTTTTGATGTTTGAACGGAGTTTCTGCGATGTTCAATGCGAGAGGAGAAGCGCGGCAAAATACCGGCGGAATAATAATAAACTTTTCGTGCGTAGAATAACAGATATGGTAAATAAAGAATGCTGGAAATAACTGCATCTCCATTAGCCTATACCAGGGGTCGACAACAGGCGGACCCAGACGCCGACCTATACGGACCCGGATCTATAATTAATCAATGCATTAATAGGGGATTTCAATGTTGACGGGGCAATTCTATTTTAAACGCCGCCGACAGGGGACGAAAGAGACGAGTGAGCGATACAGGGAGAGAAACACAGAAGAAGAGATGAGAGCGCGGCAGAGAGAAGCGGAGAGGAAAGTGAGTGAAGAGAATAATTAGCGATACAGGAAGAAAAGCGGAGAGGAGAGTGAACAGGCGTGTTACCGGCAGACAGGAAGAGACACATAATTACACATGGCGCTCTCCAGGAAGAGGAAAGTGGACGGTGAGAACAGATATTTTAACCCTGAGTGGACTCATTCATGTTCAACCTGCCCACTCGGAGCACAGAACCAGTGTGTCTCATTTGTTCAGAGACCGTGGCGCTCATTAAAAGTGCCAAAACGCCACTATGAGACAAAACACAAAGTGTTTGACCAAACATTCCCTCTCAAGTCAGAACTGAGGTCACACAAAATAATCAGTCTCAGAGCCCAATATGATCAGTCCACCAGGATCAAAATGAAAACTAAATATGGTTCCAGGGCAGGCTAACCAATGAGCTAACCGAGGCTAACCGAGGCTAACCAATGAACAGCTGCATGTGTGTATGAGAATGGCCCTGACACCATTTCAGCCCAGATCTAAACTCCTGGCAGGACAAGTTGGAGCTCAATTCTCGCACTGAATTAAAAAAAAGCGAGTGGTGGACTGCAATATAAGAGGGAAAGAAAGAGAAACTTTAAAACTGTTCAATTGTTATGATGTGTAAAGACTGATATTGTTCTATAATCGTCTGAAACTGTTGTGAAAAGTCATGATGTGAAACGGTTAACAAAGAAAAAGGGAAACTCAAGCTGCTGCTACACTTTATTTTATTTATCTAAAATTAAGCACTTTTAAGATGCACACATTTCCAAAAGCTAATTTATTTATTTTCTCTATTTTATTTATTAAATGCAACCCGAGAGGAACATTTCACATATCCACAATATTTACTGTATATCTGTATAGTTCAATGTTAATTGACAATAAATAGTTGTTTTTGAATTGTACTTTCTTTATCTGATTGGCAGTAAGTTGTTGATTACATGCAGACGTTGATAAAGCTACAGGCTACTTCAATATCACACTAATTCATAAAGCAAGTTAGACATTTTGATGTTCCGGACCTTTGCATGGGGAGATTTTCTCTAACTGGACCTTGTTGAATTTTAGTTGAATACCCCTGGCCTATACTATGCAGAGACTGCCTTCTTCATGTCGTGAATTGCAGCTGATGTTTTAATATGGCAATTGGCAATTTGACTTATACAACATTCGCAAGTTGTACATTTGACTCATACAATAACCCACCTTCGAGTGATGCTCTAGTTTCTTCATGTTTTGTTTTTTTCCCCTCTTGCTTGCGCGGGACCGAAACTGTCTTTTCACCGACATCTCTTCACCTGCACTAGTGGCCGTATCAAGGCCGTGATTGGTCAGATGTCGATTAATTGCAACGGTGTCGGGTTACAAACGCCCAACGCCCCCCTTGTCACCTCTCACGCTCACTCTCGCAGGGGGTGCATGGAGAACTGAGCAGAGAACTGCGCACAGCAGCTGAGGCCCTCTGGGCGGGGTCCCCTGCGCAAGGCGGGGCCCCATGCAGCCTGCGTGATTGGCCTGTAGGGAGGGGCGGCCTTGCGAGCATGGTTTTATATACTATCACGTTTAATCATGTTTTATGCCATTTGCCAAGACTTGATAAGTCGCTCGTAAAACACACTATGGAAACTAAGAACACCATATGTGGTAAATTGTACGGCTAATATAACACAACACATTAGTTGTATTTCCTTTAACTGGTGGATTGTGGATATATAGTTGCTGATCGACAGCTGGAACATAAACCACCAAATACAAGCAAATCATTCAGATCCAGTCGTCATGACTCCACTCCGGAGGGATTCCCCGATCCTTTCTTACAGTTTCTCACCAAGGGGGTGTTTCCTGTCCCCGGTACAAACACACTGCCTGAGGAAGGCTATGTGTATTTCTTTTGTCATTACCCTTTTTCGAACCACTTATTTATTTATTTTGGTGACGATCCGACCTCCATGCTGCTACTCTGGTTCAAACTGACACACTGACATGGTGTGAGATGTCTTTTTTAGCTGTTCTGTCGTCATTTCCTGCGATCTTCTTCATGCAGTCAGTCAAAATGAATGAATGGGCGTTTCTTTTACTATTTATAGGCAAATATGGGCGTTACGTGAAGCCCGCAAAAGGTGCGCCGCATTTCGAGTCGATTGTGATTTCTAAAAGGGAAACAGGCGTAAGAAGTACCGTACGCACTTCCCTCAATGGTACGCAAGGTTTTGTGAATCGGAAATCGGAATCGGAAATGTCTGTACCTATTTTTTTGCTTTATACTAAGCAACCTTCCCACATGAATCCTACGCAAGGCGTTATATATGAGGCCCCTGGGCCTTGTTCATTTTGTAGTGTATAATCCCCCAGTAGGCTATAGTTTATTTAATGGAATTAATTTTGTTCAATGTTATCTTTCTGTGAAATGGCAGCTCATATCCTCCGTGTGCTGCTTTTTCAATGTCATGGTACCAGAGATGTTATTGCAGAAACAAAATGAAAACACTTGGTGATCTTTAACGTTTCCCCCATGCCCACTGAATGTGTTTCTGTTGCTTTGGCGCTGACATTTCCTGATGCCCTTCAACACCTCACCAACAGGCACTGCTATATTTCTGATGTTTTTGTGTGTTTGTACTTATTCAGTCAGCATCACATCTGATGTGAGACACACCAGCCTGCAGCCACCATGGGAACTGGAGCGTGTGTGTGTGTGTGTGTGTGTGACAGGAACAAGGTGCCTTAATGGTCTCTACCTTGTCAGGCTGCATCTCCGTCCAGCGGGGTGCAGCATGTATCTTTTCTGACACACACACACACACACACACACACACACACACACACACACACACACACACACACACACACACACACACACACACAAGGGGTAGCAAGTAAGAAGTAAGGAACAGAGATGGAGCAACCATGTCTCCTAAAGATTACGTTCCCACAGAACTAAACTGCATTCTCAATTACGTTTAGCTAGAAACGTATTTTCTCCCACGTTACATTTGTTATCAACGTATCTCAAATACGTTTATTTTCTACATATCTGCCATTTATTGTCGTGCTTATAATATTGATAAGTCATTTATAAATTTCATTTTAGAGCACACATTTCAAATCGACAATCGGGCTCGATATATGGTTAAATTAAAATCAGTAGGCGAGGCTGTAATTTGGCCAGCTTTATTTTTTGAAATCTTTTTTTCCTTATAATTTGTTATTCTTTTCAAAAATAACACACTTTTATTTACTCAACAATAACACACAATTATCCATGTTTTTATTTGTTCGTTTATTTCTATAATCTTGGGCTTTTTAACCGTCAACAAAGTCACCGGAAACAGACGGGACATTCCGAGAGATACACACCACAAACCCACTGAACTGATTACGCATGATCCTCAGCTTGAAGCTCGTTGATTGGATGTTTTAGCCGCAATGCACGCTGGTATATGGTGTTAATAAGATATGATATCCGAAAACATTTAAAAAATAAATAAATACTTTATTCCGAGTGTTCTTGCTTTTCTCTTTGGAAGTCATCACATAACTGTCAGGGTGCGTGGAAAAGGTAGGATCCAAATGGAGTATTAACAAAAACCAAGCTTTAATTTACAAAAAAAGCAGATGACAAAAGAAAACAAGAGACAAACTAAGCATTACCAAAACAGGGGAGCACGAGTAAATAATCCAGGACCAAAACTTCAAGGACAAACATGGAGCGTGACATGAAGGGAAAGACAAACAATGAACCGACACCGAACACAAGAAGAGACGAGACTAAATACAGGGAGGGGTAATCACGAGACGAGAAACAGCCGGGCAGGGAAGGAGAAACACAAGGGCAACAGGTGAACATTGTAATACACGGTTCGGGCTGCATTAAATATTACACATCTGCCGTAGTTCTTTATTTATAGAGCCCTGATGAGAAGACTTCTGGACAAACTTGAAGAACTGCCGTCAAAACTGAAATAAATATATCAACAATGAAACAACATCTTACATTTCTTTTCACAAAATACGTCTCCTTGCAGTATCAATAGTAATTCGGCTGACTTTTATATTTGATCCAATTGGTAGATAGGTTATATTTTCACCATGGCGGTGCACAGCTGATAGAAAAGGACTTTTTTTTTATTTGAATATAGGAATGTAAATATTGAGTTGAGAGAATAGTCAGGGGATTTGGGTGATGGGAGACACACCTATGGAATCACAATTTCAATAGCTTACCATTAAATGACAGATATACCTTTCTGTCTGTGATGTTTTACAAATCAGATATTAATGTGTAGAAGTTAGAGATGTCCCGATCACCTTTTTTTGCTCCCGAACCGATTCCGATCATCTGATTTTGACAATCTGCCGATACCGACTTTTTTACGATCTTTATGCAATGCATTAAGAGAAAAAAAAGGTAACAGATAACGGCTGGTCATCCAACGCGATGAATTCAGCTATCTTGGCTGTTATTGTGTTGGCCTTTTCACTGTTCTGGGGCAGTTTCTCTTTCCTTTTGAAAGCCTCTGAAAGTGTCGGTTGCTTCAGTGCCGTTACCTCAGTGGCCGCTGTGTACTCGTCGTGTTGTTGTTGTTGTTTGTTTCTCAGGTAGCGTATTAGATTGGTCGTGTTGAACGTAGCTCTGTTCTTTCCACCACGCGGAACCTCCGCCTTGCAAACATTGCATCTGGCTGTTACACTGCCTTCGCTTTCAATTTCATAATACTTCCAAACTCCTGACATTTTCTCTGTCCCGACTCCCGAGTCACCAGCTGGACGTAGCCTCCTGTTAGCTTACTGCTACTATCAGACACTGCGCCCACTCTGTTGCCAGATTTCAGAGAAATAAGCAACCAGATCTATGAAAACAAGCCCAAAGAAAGCAACACATACATGATGTTGTGTAATTTTAAACCAAAACTAAGTCCTCAGGATGACTTTAAGACGTGAACATGGTCATTTTTGTTTTGTAACATTAAATAATAAAAAACAAATTTATAAAAAAAAATATCCCGATCCCCGATTTTTTTCTCCCGATTCCGATCTTGTAAAAATCACGTGATCGGCTCCGATCCCCGATCACGTGATTGGGACATCTCTAGTAGAAGTAAAACCTGAAAAATAGTATAGCAATATCCTGTACAATTATGTAAAAACATGAATAAAACTACACATCTTCAGATGTTATACATACATTGTGGCCCGACCAAAAATCGCTTTTAAATGTGCTTTATAAATAAACTTTATAAATAAACTTAGATTTGATTTGAAAGTTATTATTAGTATGCTGTGTGTACCGTGTGTGCACCGCCTAGTGGTTAAAGCACGTTATTGAATTATTTTTGTTGAATAATGTTATTTGATGAAAAACATATTAAGAGTACATACTTTCATAGGGGGAAAGTAGAAGGTCAATCATAGAAATATAGAATATAAAAAATCAAGAAGATACTGTAAGTGATCTCTACAATAAAACAGTTTAGTGCTGGATGTACAAAGATATTAATATGAGGATGTGCAAAACAGACAAACAAATTAACCTTTATTAACACATTAAAGAATACTTTAGGTCAAGGTCTTCTTTCACATAAGAAAAAAGCTTTTGGGGTATCTATCTACAGATAAACATTAAGCCTGACAAAGTACATTACGTCTAATATATTGCTTTCCTGCAATGTTAACTATGTTGAAGCACTTATTTTAACTGATATTATACGCATTAATTATACTCTTATGTATGTAGATAGTATAAGACATGTGCATAATTTGAAGGTATACATACATATTGATAGATCTCTTGTAATGCACTGTTGAGTAACCTGTGACCCAAGTGTTTCATTCATTGCATAACTACACTGTAGTTGTGTATATGATATATCAATAAACCTTTAAAAATCTTGAAATCTTGAAAGGGATGTGCAAAATAGCCATTATACAGTCTTTAATGAACTATTAGTAGAGAATAAAGAGTAATTAATATACTTTATAGAGATCTGCAAATAAATATTTAGTCTTCTCAAGCACCAACTATCAAATATCTCTCCAAATTGTTGGCACTTGACAATCACCTTCCCTGAATTGTACTCAGGTGTAACTAAAGTCTGCTTTAAGGGTTGTTTATATATTTCATATATCATTAATCAGAATCTGCAAAGTAACTAAAATAAATGTAGTGGAGTAACAATACCAGGTTAACCTCTGAATTGTAGTATAATTACAAAGTAACAATGAGCTGTCATGTGGGTATATATTAATGCTGCCCATTATGGATACAAGCGATTTTCACCCATTTAGTACTTACATGTTTTAAATGTGTACACACTAATTTGTTTCCTATCGCCTAAACCTCCAGGGCTGTACACAGTTTAATACTGTCAACTTCTAATTTTGGGAAAAACGAAAACGTCTTTTAAAACTACAATTCCCAGTAGAAACGTGCCATAGAGAACATGTTGCGAAGTCACGCCCCAACTACTTCCGGTCCATGACCTTATTTCGGAAAAATAATGTATTGAAGTCAATGGAGAGAGAAAACGTATCTTTCGATCCCGTTTGAATTGTGCCATGAATTACACATATGATGTTTGTCAATCTTAAATAATAATTTCCATGTCAAAAAAGTCACAGTTTGTCGTAAAACTGTTGAAATATAAGACTATGAACAATACGCAACCAGAAAGACTACAAATGCCAGATTTGCATAAGTGAGGTCATAATTGTTTTCCTCAACTAAGAGATAGCTAAGATCAGCGCCATAGAGATATAATCTATCTATATGGGGCTGGCTAAGATAAGATAACTTTAACAAGATGCCTGGGTGCTTAGTACCAGCTTGTTATCATCCCAGCAATGGGTCTTACTCGTTCTTTCGCTTCCCGTCTGATGAAAGGACCAGGAGTGGCTGGATATTTCGTGAACCCTTTGAAGAGTACTGTCACCGATGTGATCATTCTATAATACACAATTTAAGCCCGTGGGAGAAATGCAAACGGCGATCGCCGATCTTTTCTACTTCATGCTATCTGCACAAATGGTTGACATTAAACATTAAAAAGACCAGGCAGTTCAGAGAGAATCAAAGGAAGGCAAGGCAGGCAGCTTTGCATGACATTCTTCTGGACGTGTTTCATTGTGGTGATAGTGAGGGTAGTCAACGTGTGTTGTTCTGCGAGACCAGAGATATAGTTCATTGAGCGTTTCACACAAACAATGTGTTACTTCACAGTTTTACGACACGTTTTACTTGCAAAATTATCTTTTAAATTGACAAACATCATATGTGTAATTTGTGGCACAATTCAAACGGGATCGAAAGATAATCTTTCTCTCTCCATTGACTTCAATACATAATTTTTCAGAAATAAGGTCCCATGGAGGTCCACCGGAAGGGGAGGGAATTCGCCTCTCTATAGCCAGCATGTGTAGTTCTCGGGGGGCGTTCGAGTCCAGTTTTGAATAGTCTGCTGTGGTTTCGTTCCATTTCAAAGAGCTTGACGCTCGGCGTAACCTTGGCGCACTGCCACTCCAACATCCAATCCCAGAGCTTGAAGAATAATCACAGGGTTTGTCAATGGGACTGTAGTCCCAAACGATAGCTGGGGATTATGGGTAGTGTAGTGTCTTCGGCCATCCTAAACTCTGATTTTTTTTTCGGATATCATATCGCATTAACTCCACATCCAGCGTGCATTGCGGCTAAAACATCCAATCAACGAGCTTCAAGCTGAGGATCATGCGTAATCAGTTCAGTGGGTTTGTGGTGTGTATCGCTCGGAATGTCCCGTCTTTTACGGCTAAAAAGCATGCTAAAAATCCCAAGATTATAGAAATGAACGAATAAATAAAAACATGGATAATTGTGTGTTATTGTTGAGTAAATAACAGTGTGTTATTTAGAAAAGAATAACAAATTAGAAGGAAAAAAAGATTTTGAAAAATACAAATTTCAGTATTTTGAGGCTCTAAGCCTAATTTATTTTCCTCACAGACGGCAAAAAAAGTCCGACATTATACGATTTAAAATAAAAACAAATAAATAAAAAGATAAAACACAAGCATGTAATTTACGTTACAATAAATAGAATGGTTTTGAATAATAGATGAGAGTACAATCTATGTCACTTTACAGCCCCGCCCACTTTTGGGGAAACGCTGTCATTTGAACGGCGATCAAGCCTGAAGGCACAGAGATACTAGGCTTGTTTGAGACAAGCAAGACCTGCGCAGACCTGCACAGTTGCGATCAACGTCTTGCTAGTGCGTTGCATGATGGTTAGTCATTTTGTCCGACTTGCTCTGGAGGCTCGCCCACATGAGACTTTGAAATCTCGCGGGACAAAGACGCCCGCAGCCTTGAGAGCGAGGCGAGGCGAGTTGGCGCAGTTGCTCTCCACGAGCTGCGGAAGCGAAATGCTTAATGGGAAATGGCTCGCTGGTATCTCGAGCTGAGCGCTCATTGGTGGTTTTTACCACGTGCTGCTGATGAAACTCTCCCATTGGCTGGCAAAAGTTTGTTGTTGTTTTGTGTCAGTTTTACGTCGCCACATCCATTCCCATTTTTCATCATTGTTCCACGTTGCATCCACTCCATCTGCAACGAAAAACGCCAACGCAATTTCAGCCATTGCAAACCCAGCCAGTCAAGCCGACTCCGAGTCCGAGCTGTCCGACTTAAGACAAGCTTTTTGACACCTCCCCCAGCTGCGATCGGCTACTCTCGTCTACTTTCGAGGCGAGCCGCAATGTGTCTCAAACAAGCCTCTTCTGTTACTGTCCTTTCTTCTTAGAGGAAGAACAGAAACACGTAACTCTGGATTTGTTTTAATGTTTGAGGTGCAATAAACGACACAGCAGTTTTTGGCATGTTAAAACTATTATTTTCTGCTGTTAGTCTATTAATGAACTGACTCGTGCTCCGTGCTAAAGTGTTAGCCAAGTTTTATCAAGAGGTCTTGTTCGGGTCCCTTACCGTACATGTAGATTTAAACATAGGTCACAACTATGTGGCGACACCTTGTGGTAGGAGTGTGTATCTATCTAATCAACACATCCCCCTTTCTTTGAGGTAATATAAACAAATAGTGCAACATCAATTTTAACCAAACATTTTGATTTCTCTACCATGCCATAACAAATAAACATCTAAATGTACTCAGAATGCTAACTAGCACAAACTTGGAAATTGTCTAAACATTTACACCATTTTAACATCCATTAAATCAGTCTCTCAACTACAGATTCAGTCTATCTGGTTTTCTGATTTCCCTTGTAGATCTTCTGACCACATGTTCACTTGAAGTGTTGTAGGTGAAGGTGTGAACTCAGACTCAATGATGGATTCACTGAGCTGTTGACCAGCCTCTTTTGTTTTCATAAGACTGCGACGATTGCGTCTGAAGATTTGTCCTTCCTCTGTCCTCACAGTGAAAGATCGTGGTGCTACTTCCTGAAGAACAGTGGCTTTAGTTCTCCATCCATCAGGACCCTCAATCCTGACTGTGTCATTACTTGATAGCAATGGAAGCTGCTTAGCTGTTTTGTCATAGCATGTTTTCTGCTTCATCTTTTGTTGTTGTAGTTGGTGTTGCAGCTTTGGGTGTCTCTTTTGCTTTGAATAGCTTGGCAGTGTGGTGCGCAATTTACGATTCATCAGAAGTTCAGCAGGTGACAGCCCACACTCCAGAGGTGAGGCTCTGTAGCTGAGTAAAGCGAGGTATGGGTCTGAGCCACTCTCATCAGCTTTCTTTAGAAGTTGCTTGAGAATGTGAACTCCCTTTTCAGCTTTCCCATTTGACTGTGGATAATGAGGACTTGAGGTCACATGCTTAAAGTCATACTGTTCTGCAAATTCTTGCCACTCTCTGCTGTTGAAACACGGTCCGTTGTCACTCACTACTGTGTTAGGTATGCCATGTCTTGCAAAAATGTATTTTGAATGTGTTATGACACATGTTGATGATGAGTTTGATAGTAGTGCCATTTCAGGAAAGTTTGAGTAATAGTCAATGACCACTAAATAGTCTTTACCTTTGAGATTAAAGAAATCCATTCCAACTTTATCCCATGGTGCTGTTGGCACATCAGTCACCATCATGGGCTCTTTAGTCTGTTTGTTTCTGTGTGTCTGGCATGTGTCACACGTACCAATCAGTCTCTCGATGTCTTTATTTACTCCAGGCCAGAAAACACTGTCTCTCGCCCGTCTTTTGCATTTTTCTATACCCAGATGACCTTCATGTATTTTTTTTAGTACTTCCTGTCTCAATGCGCGTGGAATGACAATCCTGTGTTGTTTCAGTAATAGTCCATCCACGACACTCAGTTCACCTCTGATGTGGTAGAAGAGCGGACAGGAACCTACAGGCCATCCATTTTGCATATTTGCGATGACACACTGCAGCTCTGTGTCTTTTGCTGTTTCTTCAGCTATCTCTCTGGACTTTGTGTCTGATACAGGCAGCGCAGCAGACACCATGTTCACATGACTTTTCACATCCTCTTCAGTTGTACTCACATAATCCATTGTAGGTGCTCGTGAGAGAGCGTCAGCAAGTATCAGGTGCTTTCCAGGTGTGTAGATCAGCTAAAAGTCATATCTCTGCATCTTCATCATGAGACGCTGTATCCTATTTCACTTAAATTCTTTTTAATGATGGATACAAGTGGACGATGATCTGTCTCTACTGTGAATGAAGGTAGGCCATAAACGTAGCTGTGGAACTTCTCCAAGCCATAAACCAGTCCCAGACATTCTTTTTCTATTTGAGCATATCTGCACTCAGTCTGTGTCATCGACCTGGATGCATAGGCCACTGGTTTCCAATGCTCGCCTTCAACTTGTAGGAGCACTGCGCCTATTCCATCCTTTGAAGCATCTGTTGAAACTTTAATCTTCTTTGTTGGGTCAAAGAATGTCAATACAGGTGCAGTTGTGAGTGTCTGTCTGAGTGTTTTCCACTCTTGCTCATGTTTGACTGTCCATTTAAACTTGTGTTCTTTGTGCAGGAGCTCACGGATGCAAGATGTCTTTGCAGATAGGTTTGGAATATATTTACCTATGAAGTTGACCATCCCCATAATGCGAAGTACACCTGTCTTGTCTGTGGGCCTTGGCATATCCTGTATGGCTCTGATCTTTTCTTGGTCAGCTTGTACACCTTGTGCAGAGAGCTTGTCTCCGAGAAAGACAACTTCTTGAACTCCAAACTGGCATTTGCTCTCGTTAAGCTTGAGTCCATACTTGTGTATGCGCTCCAGCACCTTTTTCAGCCTCTCATTGTGTTCTTGTAGTGTAGAGCCCCACACAATGATGTCATCAACATATGCTCTAACACCGTCCAGCCCCTCAATGATGTGCTCCATCGCTCTGTGAAATATTTCGGATGCTGAGATGATCCCAAAGGGCAGTCTGAGGAAACAATATCTGCCGAATGGTGTATTAAAGGTGCAATATTTGGTGCTGCTTTCATCCAGTTTCAGCTGCCAAAAGCCTTGAGACGCATCAAGCTTTGTGAAGAAGCTGGCACCTGCCATTTCACTTGTGATTTCCTCACGCTTGGGTATCTGATAATGTTCACGCTTGATGTTTTCATTAAGATCTTTTGGGTCCATACACACTCTTAAATCACCACTTTTCTTCTTTACACAGACCATCGAGTTAACCCAGTCTGTTGGCTCCTCAACTTTTTTTATCACTCCGAGCATTGTCATTCTGTCGGGCTCTTTCTTTAAGCGATCTCGGAGTGGCGCTGGAACTCTTCTTGCAGCATGCACAACTGGCTGTGCATTTTCTTTGAGCTGGATTTTGTATGTGAAGGGCAACACACCAAAACCCTTAAACACATTTGCATAACTCTGTACTATACCATCAATTGAGTCATTTGGTGTACTCACAGTTGTGTTGATGCAATACACTCTCTTGACAAGTTCCAAATCTTCACATGCTTTATCACTCAGCAGTGAATCAAGTCCATCAGCGACAATAGAGAAAAGTAGGTGGTGCACTTTACCTTTTGAGGTATCTTTAATATGCACACGCCCAAACTGTTGATTTTCTTTCCATTATAATCTTTTAGTGCCTGTGTTCTTTTTTTAATGTGTGGCTTATCTTTCATTGCCTTGATGTCAGACAGGCTCATCAGGTTTGCTTTTGCACCAGTATCCAGTTTCATAGTTATTATTGTCCCGTTAATCATCAGTGGAGCTATCCATTTGTCTTCTCTGATTGCATTAACCTATTTTTGTTCAGTTTCACAGTTCACCATGCCAACAAAAAATGTCTCACTTAAATCATCGTCTTCCACTATGTTTACAGACTTTCCTTTCGTCCTCTCATTTCCTTTTGAGAAGCACTGCTTAGCAAAATGGTTCTGGCCCTGGCAATTAGAGCATTGCTTACCAAATGCCGGACACTGTCGTGGTTTGTGCTTCGAGCCGCAGCGCTTACAGCTGAATGTCCCCTCTTCCGACCGCTGTGTTGGCCGCGTCTGTGCGCGCCATTTGCCTTGGCTGGAGACTGCACCAACTGCTGCGCCATCACTCACGTTAGCCGTGCCCGCCATCTCGCTGAAAGTCCTGACGTGCATTTGGGACAGCTCGCTTGCATGGCAGATTTGTATAGCTGCTTCACATGTCAGCTCAGTTTCCCTTAGCAGCCTTTCTCTGACCTTTTTATCCTCCACGCCAAAAACGATCTGGTCCCGTATCATGGAGTCCCTCTGCGTAGCAAAGTTGCATGACTGTGCTTTTAGCTTCAGGTCAGTCAGAAAGCTATCAAAAGGCTCATGCTGCTGCACACGTGAACGGAATACATATCTCTCGTATGTTTCGTTCTTTCTGGGAGAGCAGTGGGCAATGTATTTAAGATATGTTCATAACTAACGTAACGTGGTAGAAAATATGTTTCAGATATGTAGAAAATAAACGTATTGGAGATACGTTGATATCAAACGTAACGTCGGAGAAAATACGTTTCTAGCTAAACAAAATTGAGAATGCAGTTTAGTTCTGTGGGAACGTGATTTTTAGGAGACAGGGTTCATTTCATTTCAAACCTTTATTTAACCAGATTGGTCCCATTGAGATCATAGATCTCTTTTTCAAGGGAGACCTGCAGCATATAGGTTCCACATGAAACATAAAACAATAAAGGACATTATACATTATATTTACAGGATACATAGTTATAGACATTTACAAGTGCCCATTGTATCAGCAAGCATTTCATTTACCCTAGTTGGGTGGAGAGGCACAACGTGTCTACGTACATGCACTCCCTTAGGATAGGGTGAGGGAAAAGAGTAGGAACTAAGATGTATGCACCACATCATCTATACCAGGGATGGGCAAATGGCGGCCCCCACCTCCTCTTTTTGCGGCCCTCAGATTAATTTATAAACAACGTAATTAATAAAAAAAATTAAAACATTTTTTTTTAAATATATTTTTAATTTGTATTACTTGTAGTTCTGATACCGTCCCCACTAGACTCCTAGTTACGTCGCGAGCTGCGTACATGATTTCAAATACCGCAAAATAATCTGTGACGCAGTATCCTGTTTGTTTCCCGGGGCAACCCTCACAAGAAACACCGGCTGTTGTTACGCCTGCTGTGACGTTAAATTGCCTCTTGTAATTATGCCGTCAAAAGCTTCAAAGCTGTTTTTATCATCAGAATTTGGCGAAACAAGTCTAATATTCTAAAAAGACTTTGTTTATTTGAAATCAGATGAAAACAAACTGTCACGGACCCTGCCGTGTTATCTATGATTACTACGCTTTTCATTCATAATTTCAGCGGAGGGACTGGGGGCGGCGCTGAGGAACAGCAGAGTGCGGGCTGACGGGTGTCTGTGTGGACCCTCCCCTTATTGTGGAATAAGGGGAATGCAGAGACTGGCTACAAGTGTTTTAGGTTCAAGTTAGACAACTATTGTCTGGGTTAGTGTTCATGACTTCATGTGTATGTCATCTAATGGTTCATCTCAATACACACACATTTTACGTGCTTTCCAATAGTTTAAAATAGTTTTATTCCACTGTTTAATAACCTGTTCAATACAAACATGCCACTTGGAAAAATGAAATAACATTTCTGTGAACTGATATTTGTTGAGTGAGCTTATTAGAGGATGTTCCCTTTGATTGTAAAATGTCAATGAAGATGTCAGACTTAGTATTTGTAAAAAATTACATACAACACATGGAATTTGTGTGTGTGTGTGTGTTCCAAGTGAATCTGCGGCCCCCTGGTGGCCAGTACATCAATGATGTGGCCCCCACCACCAACAAAGTTGCCCATCCCTGATCTATACCATGAGCGCATTGATCCTAAAAAGTGTTTCTGGCACTGACACCAATCAACAGTTGCGCGTCGACTCGGCAGGGATCAACGCACGTGTATGCCTCTCCCTGGTTCCACCCATTAAGCATCTCCTGGTGTTCTCTTCCAGAGTTCGTCAGATCTGGTGTGACAGTAAAACTAAATGTATATTCCCGTCTGTTGGTTTCCAGACAACACGGCTGGCATCGTGACTCGACGCTCGGGCTTCCAGCGGCGGCTGCAGGAGGTTTATGTTCTTCCTGTAGTGGTGGAGGACAGCGGGTACCCTGCCCAGAGCAGCACCTCCACCTTCACCATCAGAGTGTGTTCCTGCGGGGCGGGGGGCTCGCTGCTCGCCTGCTCCGCCGAGGCCGTCTTCCTGCCTGCGGGTCTCAGCACCGGAGCTCTGATGGCCGTTCTGCTGTGTGTGGCTCTGCTGATCGGTAGGCCGAATTTATTCATTTACGTCATCAAAATGTAACACTGTCCATGTTGCTTAAACCACATTTGACCATTTATCGCCAGCCCAGGATCAGTCTCTGATTATGATGAGATCTATAATCAGGGCCGGCCCTAGACCTTTGGGGGCCCTAAGCGAGCTTTGGCTTGCGGGCCCCCCTTACTCTAGCGCATTCTCACTACACACAACACAGAACCAACTTTTGTCTTATGATGTTAGCATGAGCACACATATTGTATACATAAGCATGTAAACACCGTGGACCTAACATCCTCTAGGGGGGGTCCTCATCTCCTCTAGGGGGGTCCGATTTTTTTTTAAATATTGAAGTCAAAAGCATTAATATGGTGCACTTTGAAAGCAAAATTAAGAGATCTATGGATACATCTCTCAACATCCATATGAAACAGAACTGTAAACAGATTTTATTTTCCTTATATTTTACAAATCACTCCCCTTTTAAACTGTATTCTTGTTTTGTCATATAGTATTTCACAACTGTTTTTTATTTATTCTCTCTGGCTGTCCGTCTCATAATGTTCACATAGAAACTAGCTGTCAATAGGAATATCATTCAGAAGAATTATAATTTCATGTAAAAATCTGTCACAAAAAGAGGTTGCACATTTAAATTCAGGTGTTGTTATGGCAACGTCAGTGGCCAAACAGCCACATTTACTGCTACAAATATGTTCAAACATGCTGTCGACACGTAATGCAGTGGCATGCCACCATTTCAGCTGACCTTTTCTCAGAAATACTGTCAAATAACATCCATATATTTCATTGCTAGGTTGATGCTTAGCTAAGTATGAAACACTTTAACTGACAGGACTCAGTATCAACTGTGTACTGTAAGGTAGCTTCTAGCTTCATGTCGAACAGTAAGTCAACATTTTCCAGGGAGCTTTCTTTGAAATCACCAGGTAATGCTTAAAAACATTACATTTAGATTGTATGACAAAGTGTTTATTTAATATATCTGGCTAGCTATTGCTACTTGCTAACGGTTTAGCTTACCCCCGCGATTCAAAGTAACGTCAACGTAGCTGTAATTTATGCTTTGCTTACATGTTCGCATAACTTGGAAGTTTACTGACATTTACATGCCTTGTTTACATGGCTCAAGTGGTGGCTCTGGGGTTGTTGTGTGAGTCACCACTTGAGAATTGTCTTCTTTTTTAAGAAAATATGTTCTTATGTCCATCTTCAAAAACTCTGAGTCCGACTGACATTTTATTTTAAACATTGTCACAGCTCACAGGATAGGTATCTGCCAGCCAATAAGACAGATGTTTATTTCCATTCAACTCTCTGGTTGGTCTGGTGCCTTGCCTCTGTTGCATTCACGGAACACGGGAAATTACAATTCTAACGTCCTCTCTAGTCTAGTGTCATGATGAGGTTCAGGTAAAGCACGGTGAATGTATTATATGATTGACTCAATAATATTATACATGACTTTGAGAGTAGGCAATCTAAGCATATTAACTAACTTAATTAAACATACTTATCACGGCGACGGTGTACTGAGATTATTATCATTTCTTTCCTTTTTTTTGCTAGGGGGCCCCTAGTGGCTGCGGGGCCCTAAGCGGCCGCTTATGTCGTTTAATGGGTCGGGCCAGCTCTGTATATAATGTATTTATTTTAGGTCACTCATATTTTGGTTGTTGTTGCTGACTGCTATGCTCATTAATCTAAGTGTTGTGTGTGCATAATACCTATATTTACAGAAGCATTACTGTATAATCTACTATCAAAATGTATTCTCTGGTACATTGTTTATGTGGATGTTTCACATGAAGATACTGCAGGGCTTTTTTCTTATGTCTCTGTTGCGCAAAAACAAGTTCAAAGTTAAAGCACTCCAGAGGAAGTTGCATGGTTTTCAAGCCAATCACTTGTATTCTGTTTGTACGAAGAGTATTGTATTATTTTTAGGGCTGTCAGTCGATTAACTTATTTAATCACGATTAATCGCATGATTGTCCATAGTTAATCGCAAATTAATCGCACATTTGTTATCAGTTCTAAATGTACCTTAGAGGGATATTTTTCAAGTTTTGAATCCTCTTATCAACATTGAGTGGATACATATGCTTTATGCAAATGTTTGTTTATTATCATTTTAACAATGACAAATATTCTCATGAATATTACACACAACAACCTCTGAACATTACAAATATTCGCCTCTATTCAACCTAGAACCTCTCTCATGCAATACAATAATACAATACAAAGTGTGTGTGTGTGTGTGTGTGTGTGTGTGTGTGTGTGTGTGTGTGTGTGTGTGTGTGTGTGTGTGTGTGTGTGTGTGTGTGTGTGTGTGTGTGTGTGTGTGTGTGTGTGTGTGTGTGTGTGTGTGTGTGTGTGTGTGTGTGTGTGTGTGTGTGTGCAGTTGTCGGCGAAATGCCGCTCTTCTGTTTTCATAACTGCCAAAGCATGAGACTGAAGATCCCACTGTGGGTCAAAATAATGCGCTGTGACCACGAGGTAACTGTCATTACTGAGTGAAGTCCAATAGTCTCCGTGAGCGCAACTGTGGAAGTCTTTCTTAAATCTACTTTCGCTTTTTGGACTTCATACAAGTTGCGTATTCTCGACACAGTGGTGGCTCTGGAAAGCAATTCATAAGTGCAGTCGTTGGATGCGACCCGAATTATATCACACAGCCCCCCCCCCTCGTCCTCCACAGTGTTAATTGGCCTGCAAGCTGCTGCCACCCATTTAGCGAGCTTTGTTGAAAGTTTGCTGCTCGTAGACGTGTCCAGGCGTCTCCCCCGCACACTTTCAAGGGTGGTCTGCCGAGAGCGGGGCTGTCGGCATCTGCAGTGTGCTTGGGTTGTATAGATGGTATTTTAAACTGGATGCGCTCTGAAACTATGGGGCGGCCGAGGACAAAAAATGAACATGCATTAATCGCGTTAAAATAATTTTGCGTTAACGCGAACTTGACAGCCCTCATTATTTTGCCTTTGTATTTTGTTTCTTATAGTTAGTTCATTTGAGTCCGAGTAATGTGTCATGATCCTGAACGATTGAAATTGTCATGTCACGGATTTAGGCCCATATTTGAGGTTGTCGTTTCTTCTGCATTATGAGCGACCCTCAACTCGGTCTTTCTGCAGACCCGCACTCCTATATTCAGGTTGTCAGCCACTTTTCCCCTAGAGCAACTGCAGTTGTCCTCTTTTCTTTCAATCAACAATTTTCTGAGACAGTTCAGGAGAATCCTCTTTCTCCTGTTCTTGCTGTGGTTTTCTACACTTATAAGGCTGCATCATTTCTGAATTAACCTGACTTTGAATCATATTCTATTGTCCACTTTGCCTTTTTTTAGCTCCAGACTTCTTGATTTGCCTGATTTAAAAGCCTGTCTCATGTGATGAGTTTCTCCAAGCCGCCCAGCATCAGAGTTAAAATGGCCTATGAAGGCCCATGTTGGTGATTGTCGTTCCTTCTGCATTATGATCTGTCTTCAACTTGGTCTTTCTGCAGAATTGAACAGAAGAGCAATGGCTACAATGAGCAGGGCACTAATATTGTTCACCCGTTGATAAACCACAACTCTAGTAGTAATACTCTCTAACTGTTGAGTTATCCCCGACAGCGAACCTAATTTGGATATTTTCAATGTAGCCCTGCAAGGTTTGTCCAATTTCCTCTGGCAGGTAGTATCTCCGCTTTGATGTGGTGATATAGGTGGGATAGAAACATTTACATTTGTGATGACCCTGCCTGTGTCTTTCTAGTGAAGTCTTCTAATCAGGTTCTGACGAGTTAAACTCAGCCTCTGGTGCCAAAGAGTTCTTCTCTTGCAATGCTTTGGCATTTACTCGGTTGTTGTATACTTCCCTATAGAGCAACTGCAGTTGACCACTTTTATTTTCCAACAGCTTCTAAAGGCACTTCAGGGGCCCCCTCTTTCTCCTGGTCCTGCTCCTCTACACTTCTTAGGCTGCTTAACTTCTGTCGTGATGTTCCGCGCATCTCTGTTCCTTCCTGCTTCTTTTACATTTTGGGGTTTACTGCTGCCATCACTTTCTCCTGTCAACGTGAGCACTTCACAATATAGTTCATATGTATTAGACGTTTCTGTTCTTTATATGGGCCTCAAATCTGTACAGCCCTAAGGTGTGCGCTTCTTTTCCATAGACCCAGCTTGAGTTGTTCACAGTACCATATCCAGGTCATTGTCCTACTGCGTCCAGCTGTTTTTGTCCTCACTTTCATTTCCCCTCTAGCCACCTATTGTAGCCTTTCATGTTCCCCTTTTGTGCTGTTGGACACTTCTAAAACGTTGGTTTGATTTCTGGTTTTTCTTCCCTCTCAACCAGGGTGTGCCATGTGCGTGTTGCCTGTATTTGTGGGAAAAGTTATTTTGATCTTAATGTACATTTCTAAAATTCCCTAAAAGATTCACATCTTTAAATTAAATCAGCCACTCAACACATATTGTATGCAGTGTGTTGTGACTGTATGTTATTGTAACTTACCCTGCAGTGTTATAGGGTTAGGGTCTAAACATTTCTTTATGAGGGCACAATTAATATTCTTTAATCCAGATCATACTTTTTAACGTGATAAAATACAACATTAAGGTGGCTTGCAGCTGATAATGAGGAGGCAATTTTAGTGAATACATGCACATGATGTCACACTAGAGGGGGCCAACAACCAATCACAAGCCTCCAATTATCACAGTGAGGTGTGGAATTACACTCAATTACTTGATTCTCGCCCCTACTATTACTGTTTCATTTTCCATTTCCGCCATTGTTTTGGGAAATTGTAGTTACATAACAACCTGCTCAACCACAGTGAAAACACACAGAGCCACGTGTGCACATCACTCATTGTGTGTGTCTGAATATGTGTGTGCATTTATCGCACACTTTGTGTGTGTGTTACAGTTCTTTATTCTGCTCGCACAACTGATTCACTGCAAGATGAAAGATGAATGTAGGTCTCTGCCTCAGTGTGTGTGTGTGTGTGTGCGTGTGTGTGTGTGTGTGTGTGTGTGTGTGTGTGTGTGTGTGTGTGTACTGACTGATAGCATGTCAGTAAAGAATCATACCCCCTCCCTTCGAGGACATCCTGCTTTCTTTATTGGTGTCCATTGTATTCAGGCAGGAAGGCTGAAAGGGGGCAAGGAGGATGGGCTAATAGCTGCTAACACATAACATCCACCTTTCTCTCCTGCCTGACACAGAGAGACATTTCCTCATATTAATCAGGATGGCAATAGAGTGGTGTAGTAATGAGTCCTAAAACCCGGAACTGATTTAGCATTTTTTCACTTACGATTTGTGGTTAGAAGCCAGAAATTAAGTCTTTGGTTAACACAAGCTGAAGAGATTTTCAAGTTTACGAAATATTAAACATCAGTAAATGCTTCACTCATGATATCTGAAGCTTCTATGTGTCATAAAAACAGCCTTTACTAACAAGTGACTAAATAAACTACTAAATGTCATCACACTGACACAAGTCCACCTTTAGCTTAGTGGTGGTGCAACCTTGATTTAGTTGGTTTATAGCGTTATGCTTTTAATTTATGCAGAATGAGTCAACGCTTCAAGAAAGTGCTGTTGATATGTGGAGATTATCCTGCTGAACAAAAGCTTATTTTCTGCAATATAGCGAGCCCTTGTGATACTACCCTCCGGGTCTGCCTTCAAAATACATTATCACTGCACCACTCTATAAAGCAGCATGTATAATTACCCTAATGTGTGCCTTAAATGAGTATTGTTAAAGCAGGTTCCATGGAAAAGGTCCAAAGGAACACTGAAAATATAATACAAATGTATTTGATAAAGCTTTATGTCTGCCTGGGGAAAGGCATCTCCTGTTGTTTTATTAACCTCATGTTCGCTTTCGTTAAAAGAAAGAGCAGGCTGAGGAGAATGTGTGGGCGAGAAACTCCCTCTGGAGGGAACACAGTAGGCTCATCTCAATTGAATATTTCACCTCCTCCTTTCCCTCACTCGCGTCCCTTCCTTGCGTCTTAGCTCCGCCTCCGCAAGATGCGAGCGAGAGACTCGAGGACAGAGGAGTCCTCAGGTATTAATTGGGATGTCCTCGTTCACTCAAACGTCACTTTTCAACTACGTCTGTTAATGATGACATGTGCACAGCTGTATTCCCTCTCATCGGGCTTAACTGAATAACCCTTTAGAACCGGCCCATTTGTTGTTAAATATTTATTTAAATGAATGAATCTTTCTTCTGTATAAGTCAAGGAATTCAATGTATGATGGTTGATCCCGCTTTTGTGTTCCGTTTTGGTGTAAAATGTACATTTCAATACAAATATAATTATATGCAGTGGTGACTGGTCATTAGGGGCACTAGCCCCACCTAGTGTCAGCAGAAAGTATTACAAATAATGATTACAACAAAATGCAAAAATTAAATAAAAAAATATATAAAATATATTTTAAGATCATGTTTAATCATATGATTCCTCTGTACATTGCTGTTTTAGTCTGTGCTCTTCTAATTAGTGTCTACAGTGTGTGCCTATTGGGACAAAACCCAATCCTGCCCCTCCCTCTCACTCTCTAAGTGAACGGTGACTGTAAAAACTACACTGTGCATGCTCAGAGTATTGTCCTATTTAATGTGTGTGGTAAAAAAAGAATGACCATAGGGGCAAAGTGCTGCCATCCCCACCATACGCCATCTCACATGATTCAGATAGATATTCAGATAAGAGATTTTTGTCCAGAAGGATAACATGGACATCATCTTTAAGTCAAGGTAAGACCGCAATGTTATTGAAAATGGGATCTTACTAAGAGAGAACAATTTAATATTTAAATGTTAAATTACATTTTTTGGGTATCCTTTTGTTGAACTGTCTGTTTAAAATGAATCGAAGCATCAGACTAAAAAAGCTTTTGAAAATAATATTATATTTTGATTTAGGTCAAAATATAATATTTGTAAACCTGAAGAGTCAGTGCCAGTGCCTCACCAGCCATGAATCTCACTGCAGACGCTTATATATATATAGACATCTAAGTTGTTTGTGCCCCACCACTTTTGTACATATAAAAACGCCACTGATTATATGTGAAAGCCTTTAATCTGAAAATGCTGTAGATCCCCACATTCACCACAAACCCGCATTCAGGACCGTGAATTTGAAATAATTTAACTACTGAATATGTTAACAGAACTATAAAATAATTGTTATTTATGAAATAGTTTTCTTAATAGCTATTTTTTAGCAGTGGCGAACCTTCAGGAACTTCAAGGTAGAGAATACTCTGGAACACACAAAAAATCAATTTAATTATATAAAATGTATATAAAAGGAATAAATGAGAATCGTATCTGTGTTGTTGATCTGTAATATTACAGTATTACGTTGATTTGTTTGTCCTTCTCGGACCATGCACTACGCATTTCAGTGGTTTTGTGTTAGCAACCAATCAGATCTTGTTCTGGGTCTCTGGGTAGAATATCCTTCAACCAAGGTATTCTAGATCCTTGATTGAATGCCCTGGCCGTTGCACTGAATGAGAGCGTACGTTTGGACTGACAGTTTGATCAACCAATCATATATTGATTTGTAGCCAATGGGCGTATTCTTTCAGAGTTTCCCTCGGTTCCAGGGTATTCTAGAAGGCCCGGTAGTTAACTGGCTCGAGACAGAGGATCTAGAATGAATGCGACGAAGCAATTCATGCCGTTTTATTGTTTTTAACGTTGAAATGACAAGTGCAACAGGTGAAGATGAAGTTGTTGCGGAATCGTTGAGTACCCTTTTCAAGACGACAATTCAGTGAAAAGACGGACATTATTGTTTGTTTGTAGCCTTTATTTAACCAGGTGAAAGCCCCTTGAGATCAAAAGATCTCTTTTTCAAGGGTGACCTGCATTATAATGCCGCGGAGGGGGGGGTGTGTGTGTCTACAGAAGGTTGTGATAGACTCTGTTCGCCACTGTTTTTTAGTGACCTTCAAGATAATTAAACATGACTTAAATTGATAGTATAACCTTAAGAAATGAATTGTACATAATAATTCCCACGTTCCCAGATTCCTGGGACCCTAGTTTTTTTGCAACATCGCCACCTAGCGAATTGGATGCCCCCAAAAGTACAACAGCAAGTATAGCCGCTTTCACACCAAGTACTTTGCCGTACTTAGTGCCCAGCACTTAGTGCCAGCACCCCCATGGAGCTAAGTACAGATCGCGTTCACACCGGAATAAGTTCCCTGAGGGAAGATTAAGCAAATGAAGCCGCTGACGTCACTTCTTCTTCTTCTGCTTTGGGTTTACTGGCAGGCCGCAAACCACTTCACGGTGTATACTGCCACCCGAAGTCCTCGGCCGGAAGTCCTCCGAGTAAATCGCCAGAACGCCGACACCTCCTCATCTCCACCGCTCCCATGTTTTTTTTTGTTGCCATAAGTTATTCTCTCTCCGTTGGTGCGTGGGGCTAATGCTAATGTAATAATGCTAATGCCAGCAAATACAATGGCGGCTTCACAAAACTTTTCAGAGTTTTACGGGGTGTGGTTTGCAATTCGCCCAGACAATCGAAATTGGTATTTTTTTCTCCCCAGGATAGTACTACCTCTCTAGCAGGCACTAACAATGGGGGTAAAAGTTCTCAACTAAGTACTCTTTTTGGTGGGAACGCAAAATTCCAGGCACTAACGGAACTAAACGGGAAAAGTACGGGTAAAAGTACTCTTGCACCTATTGAGTCCTGATTGAGTCTCATACACAGCAAGTCTATTTAGACATTGTAATGCTTGATATTAACGATCTAAAAATGCATGATAATATGTTTTTCTTCCAGAAATTAAATTATTATTATTAACAACAATTTGTTGTTATTATGTTTTTGTTTTTGAATAACACATGTATTTTGTATGTCAGATATAAAAAGATAGTCTTTTATATTTGTCTTATCAAATTTGACATACAACGTAAATATATATATATATATATATATATATATATTGAAGTAAGAATTATATCATCTATTTATAATTGTAAATGTATATTGTATGTAGACATACATTTAGATGTTGTTAAAAGAAAAGAAAAATGTTAATTTAGTTTTTGGGAGAAGGGGTGGGATTAAATATGTGTAAACTCCTTCCCATGCCTTTTCGGATGTGTAATTAGGTAGATCATTTGTTTATATATCATTTGTAAGTCAATAATATTTAGTGTGTCATAATTGTATTGTTTCATTTCATTATTCAAATTTTTTGAGAGAGAGAGGCAGGCAGGCAGGCAGGCAGGCAGGCAGGCAGGCAGGCAGGCAGGCAGGCAGGGGAACCTTTTTCCTCTCAAGGGCCATTTCATTTTTTACAATATCCTCAGAGGGCCGTACAAATTATTTACCTCTGCTTAAAAAAACAAAAATCACAGCCCATTCATTTCATGCTGTGCAAAGAAAAAGCAACATCTTAATCCAAATATCTCACCATGACTCGTGCATGCACGTGCACGGTGTGGCATGACCACCAAAACAGAAAGATCCAAGATGTGTCCAAATGTATTTAGTTTCCTATCCATGTGAACATGATTTAAGTGTGGGGGGGGACCTAACCTCCTCTAGGGGGGTCCGGGGGGCATGCTCCCTGGGAAGATTTTTGTTAAAAGCAACAATCTGGTGCACTTTGAGAGCAACACTAGGAGATCTATGGATACATCTCTCAACACCCATATGAAACAGAACTGTAAGCAGATTAATTTTTTTTTATGGATATTTTACAAATCAGTTTCAAACTGTATTCTTCTTTATTAATAACAACTTGTTTTACTGTCATATTTTATACCTGTTTACTTTATTCTCTTGTTTTTTATATAACTATAATGCTCATATAAAGATGTGCCTTTACCTCACTGGTTGTAGAAAAAGTAGTTTATATTCGTTAGCATAGCTAGCTAACCAGATGAGTAGTAGTAACAATGCCCCGTTCGTCTCATTATTATGCATGAAAAAGTGACAGGTGACACGCCCCCGATTATGCAAATGAGCTAAGTCCCGCCTCCCATTGTTCGAGATCCTTTGATGTGAGGGGTGAAGTGTTATAACAGGTAGGTGTGAAAAGCCTCCCTGTGTAGTGCCTTTGATGTCTAATTATTTGATGTGTTGATTAAGGCAGTCTCTTTGAAGTTATGCTGTCTGGCCCCTGTCCCCTCACACCCCTTTGTAGTCTAATCCTTTGATGTGAGGTGTTATAGCAGGTAGGTGTGATATATTGTAGGTGTCATATGGCGCATTTCCACTGCAGCGGGTAGCCCTGTTTAAGCGTCCTTAACCGTCCTCAAGCGGCCAGGCCAGTTTTTGGTTGCCTTTCCATATAGCCTAATACCGGCTAGCGAGTACTTTTTCCCTCTTTTTCCAGCCCCATAAAATCGTGGTTCTATGTATCACACCAGGCCAGGGCTGTTACGTCAACACTTTCGACTGCTGATTGGTCAGAGAGAATCGTCACAAGATCGCGCGCGAGTTCATCCCTAGCGTCACATATACATTTAGAAGCAAGCTTGCAGCATTTTTATAAACAACATTTTGTAAACGGAGGAGCTACAAAAATGGCTACGTTTTTTAAGAAAAGCACACCGTGGTCGACCGAGGAGGTGACGACCTTCCTTCATCTCATTGGGGATGATAAAATCCAGCGGGAGCTCGACGGAACAACGCGAAACGTGAAAGTGTTCCAGGATGTCTCTGCTGCACAGATGTCCGAACGCGGATTTTCGAGGACTTTCCTGCAGTGTACTTAACTTAAAAAGATGAAGAGTGAATATCGCATAATAAAGGACAACAACAACACGAGTGGTGCGGGTCGCAAACAATGGAAGTGGTTCGACTTGTTGGACCAGATTTACGGCCATAGACCGGCCAACGTTGGGAGGGAGGGAGGCCTGGACTCTGCAACGGCTTTTCTGGAGTCCCTGCAAGGTACGCTCTCTTCTAACAAATAAGTCTATTTTATCCTTACATTAATGTTCGACAACCCATGCTTTTATGGAGCCCCGAAGAGCTACATAGCTAGTCTATTGTTTGCTAACACCATATGTGCCATTGTTAGTTAGTTGTTAGTTGTTGTTGCTATTTAGTATTGTGCTGCAGTAGTTTGTGGAATTAACAAGTCATTTTGCTGTTCTAGATGATTACATATGCTCCAAATATCTGGAACAAACTCCCAGAAACCTGCAGGTCCGCTGCAACTCTTACTACTTTTAAATCCAGGCTGAAGACTTTTCTTTTTGTCGCTGCTTTTAATTGAACTATTCATATCTTAAACTGCACTGTAACTTTTATCCATGTACTTGTTCTTGTAATGTTTAATTGAACTATTCATATTTTAGACTGCACTGTAACTTTTATCCATGTATTTTTCCTTAATGTTTATTTTATTAGCTTTTCTTTTTTAATGCTTAATGTCTTTCATTTTTTTGTAAAGCACTTTGAATTGCCTTGCGTTGAAAAGTGCTATATAAATAAACTTGCCTTGCCTTACATTGGGACTTGTGAGGAGGAACATTCCCGAACAACGGTTGATGGCAGTGTTCTGTCCACATCGTCATTGAATCCAGAACGGACCCCAGCCGAAGACCCTAACCCGACTCAACCACCAACACCGAGTGCCATCACGACACCGCAGCGTGTGGTTCTAGGTAAGAAATAGAAATGGCAAAACGACTGGAATTGTGTTTTGTTTTTTTAAACCTTGGATCATCCATCGTCAGTAAATAAAATAAGCTATACCACTGTGTGGAAATGCTTTGTTACAAGTAAAGTCTTAGCTAGTAAGCAGCTAGTACCGTTGTGTGTGACATCAAATCATATACATATATTTATATTCATTATTAACAGGCTGGACATGTACCTGTCCTGTGTTTTTTCCTTATTGCTAATTATTATCTTATTGTCACCCAGGCAAGAGGAAACGAGGAGGAGAGGATCGGGCCCAGCGGCACCATGAACAGCACATGGCCCAGCTGGAACGGCACCTGGACTGGGCCAAAGTGTCTGCTGAGCGGAGATGGGAGTTGGATGCGGCCTTGAGAAGGGAGGAGGCCGCCTTGAGAATGGAAGAGGCCGCCTTGAGAAGGGAGGAGGCAAGGGAGGAGGCCGCCTTGAGAAGGGAGGAGGCCGCTCAAACAGAGACCTTCAACCTAGCCTTCCTGCGCACTCTTGGCGAGTTGCTAGGGGGACTGGGCAGCCGACGTGGCCCGTCTCCTCCTCGTCCAACTTAAAATAACTGTAGTTATTGTACATATTATATTTAATTTTTCTAGTTAATTTTTTAATTTGTACTTTCTTCTTTATTTATGTTCTTTAAAATGTTCATTTTATTTTTACAATGCCATGTATATTTATGCTGGCTGCAATACAGTTTTTAATTTTTTATTTGTATTCTTTAATGGCATGCCTTTTTGATACACCAATTTTTTTTTGTATACTGCCATCAATAAAGTACTTATTTGACTTCTCTTATCTCTTGTTGATAATGAATGGCACCCAACAGAAAAAAATTGATTTAGAGAAGATATAAACATACATGAATTTATAAAGGAATAACAAACACCATCAGTTAGGAAAAAGCCCCTTAGTTTTAAGAGATTTAAAGCAAGAAATTGAGTTTGCTAGTTTGAGGTCCTCCTCTAAAACATTATTACATGTTTATTTTGTAATAGTATTAAGAATACATGATAAATACATAATATATGTAGACATTTCTCAATTGTAATACACTCGTTCTACTAGACTCAAACAACACATTCCTTATATATTTCAAAGACGAGAGAACAAAAGAAACCTATAACCCATTAAAGCAAGCTTTTAACATGTCTAGAAGAAAGATCGAGGTTATATTTTAATATATTATTTTATATTGTGGATACTTTAGCCTCCATCCAAGTTTACAATTGTCCACACTATTTTACACTTGCATTTATGAATATAGTTTTGCTGTGTTTTACACTTTAGTATTTATCTTTATAGTTAGCTTTGATATTCGATATTGATTAAAAAGATGTTCTTTTCATGATCTGATATTTCCTCAAATGTTCTTATTATGGGGCAGTACTTACTGGTGCTTGAATTTCAAATATTCAATTCAGATAATATTTGTTTCAAACATTTGACAAACACATGTATATGAATTTTTTTAGATATTCAGGTAGCGCATCAAACCCTCTCTGATGTCAGTGCCCTCCTCCTCTGCCCCATGAGCCACTGCTACCCCAGGCTCTGCTGCTGCTGGTGCATTCCACCCATCATCATAGTCCTCTCCATGACTCTCGCAGAGGTTATGCAGAGCACAGCATGTCAGCACCATGGATTTCACAAGTTTCATATCACAGTCATTTCTTTTCATGAGGCAACGCCACCTTCCCTTCAGTCTACCAAATGCATTTTCAACTACTACCACATGTTCTGCTGTCAGCCGTCCAGTGTCTGGGAAGGGTTTTAAGAGCCAGCTTTGCAAGGGATAGGCATTGTCTTCAAGCATGTAATAGCCAGCATTCACCCCACCAATGTCCCTAGTGGAAAGTAGTTGCCACGACTGGCCAACTCCCACAATGAGGACAGCCTCAAAACCCGAGCGTCATGCATGCTCCCAGGCATTCCTGCAAACACATTCCAGAAATGTCCCTTTCCATCTACAACTCCTTGAAGGATGATGGAGTGCCAGCCTTTCCGGTTTAAATAGTCACAGTGGTATTCCTGTGGTGCCAAGATGGGTATGTGTGATCCATCGATAGCACCTACACACTGTGGGAGCCCCCACCGGTTCTCAGTGTAGGCAGCCATTTCTGCAAACTTCTGCCGGTCTGGTGAACGAATTAGTTCCGGTACTAACAACGCCTCTGCAGCAGCACAGAAGTCTTGCACACACAGGCACACAGTGGTGTTGCTCACTCCGAAAAGATGTCCAATGCTTCTGTACTCTGAGCCGGTAGCAAGCTTCCACATTGCGATGGCCACTCTCTTCTTTAGAGGTATACACACGCGGAATGTTGTGTCCTGTCTCTCCATCGCTGGCCGCAGTTTGTTGCACAGGTAGGTGTATGTTTCCTCAGACATCCTGAAGTTATCCACCCACTGAGTGTGTGTGAAAGATGGAACAATCACAGACCACCACTCTGTAGCTCGGTTGAGCATCCAGACACATGGTCTGCGGCGACGTAACTTCTGAAATACATATTTTAATACGTAAAGGTGATAGCTACAATTAATTAAATATTTGAAACACTTTGGTAGTATTGTGAGCGTGAGCCTAAACACATGGCTAGTTAGCGAACGTTAGCTTACCGAGTAGTAAGTCCTGTTGTAGTCTCTGCAGCGTTGTAGGACTTCCAAAACTCTCTCGACAGCTTCTTCTGCATCTCGTCTTGCTATACGGAGCCTACTTTGAAACAACACTTTCCTGCTTGCTGTGATCCCTTTCCTGCTCGCTGTGATCACTTTCCTTCTTGCTGTGATAACAAGCCACACACCAAGAAACAAGTAAACGGTCGCTTCCACATCCTCCATTGTTGTGTGTGTTTTATGAGTTGTGTCGCATTGAAGATGACGCCACTGAAGTTTTACCCAGCGTCGCTACGCTCAAAAAGCCCGCCAAAAAGCTGATCGCCCCGCCTACACTGCGTTGCTACCCCGGGTCCTAAACTGTAATGGGAATGCGCCACGGCCTCGGCACTACACAGGGGGGCTTTTCACACCTACCTGTTATAACACCTCACCCCTCACATCAAAGGATCGCGAACAATGGGAGGCGGGACTTAGCTAATTTGCATAATTAGGGGCGTGTCACCTGTCACTTCTGCATGCATACTAATGACACGAAAGGGGCATTGTTAATACTACTCAGATGCTAATAACAACAACGTTATTGACTGTATGATCAGTATGACAGATGAACAGATCGCCACTGGGCTTTCAACAAAAGACACAGCCACGCAAAAACTGCGGCATGTGTACAGCTCCTTATGGGTATTGCAGTTTCTGAAGTGCCAGAGCAGCGTTCTGGTCCTCTCCGGCAGAACTGCACCCCTTCAGTCGAGACCATAGATAGACTGTATCAGCGCCGGACTGTATAAAGAAGGTCGAAGACATATACCACGTGATGACACGTTAGGCTCGTGTTTTGTTCAAGGACCCTGACCTTGGCCAGGAAAAACAGGCACTCGCTTGTTTAATTTTTTTGCGGTCTAGATTTCCTAGATTTTTTTCTTTTTTGCGCGTGTTTATAAATTACCTCGAGGGCCGTACAAAATTGTCTTGCGAGCCGTATACGGCCCGTAGGCCGGAGGTTCCCCACCCCAGCCTTAAATGATCACTTCTGGTGATGTTAGAAGGGGGGGGGGACAAATTGAGGTTTACAAATACGAGATAATCCATAATCTTCAGTGTGGTTAGCTATGAATCTTCCAAAACTGTGCTACAGTACAGTAGGCCCACACAAACTGCAGAACACTGGTGCTTTGGGAACACTCAAATGATTTAATTCCCATTTAAAATCAGGAGACTAAATAGTGTGTGTGTGTGTGTGTGTGTGTGTGTGTGTGTGTGTGTGTGTGTGTGTGTGTGTGTGTGTGTGTGTGTGTGTGTGTGTGTGTGTGTGTGTGTGTGTGTGTGTGTGTGTGTGTGTGTGTGTGTCATGGTGGCTAACCCTCCCGATTTTAGCGGGAGTCATTGCCCTCTCCCAAATCAGTAACTTTAGACATCGTAAAACAATTTGAAATGAGATTTTATTGTAGATTGTACATTTTACTGATACCAACTATATAATATTTACCTTGTTCATTAAAAAAAATAAAAATATTTTTAAATATATATATTTTTTTTTAATATATTTTGTAATGACAATCAAACATGTAGGAAGAGGGGGGGCGGGCCCCCAGCGCCCCTATGGGCCGGCCACCACTAAGTAGGTGTGTAACAGTGTAATGCATATAGTCTACACTTTAGGCTCAGTCAGCTCAGGGACTGTTTGGTTACTTTAGTTTGTTAAATGAAATACATGTTTGAACTTTGTAGTAGTTCACTGTAGTTGCGGTCATAAGTCATTTGTAGACTAAGTGGCAAACAGTGTTTTTTTACATTTGTACTTTGTAGAGAAATGTAGCACAAGTTGGAAGGGAGCACAATAAACCAAATAAATAAACAATAAATAGACGAGTTTGAATTGAGTTGATTATGAGTTGATTTTCAATTGATAATTAGCTCACAATAAGTTCACTTTAGTTACTCACACAACTTGACACAAGCCATGGGTTCAGGTCCGGACCTGAACCTGAACCTCTGGACTTGAGTCCGGACCTGAACCTGAATGTGAGTCCAGTTACGCAGAACTAGCCAGCATCCATTAGATTGTTGACCTACACATAGGCTAAATTACTTTGTGGCACTTGAGTGACTTCCTGTTAGCTAGAGCGCCAAATTATTTGCTAACAGCAAAGTGAAACATTGATTTGTTTTTAAGTCCTTAAACGTCCATGTGTGGACACTCAATCAAACACACCTGAAAGCGGGAGGGATTCTGCACATAATAGGCCTCGTGAGTACAAGTAGCTTACTTCTGGGTCTCTGTGTTTCATTCAAGCTCTGCTCTGTGTGTGTGTGGCACGAGCCATTTTGTGTGCGAGCGAGAGAGAGAGCTCGCGCACCGGTGGGTATCTATCGGAGATCGTTGTGGTTTGCATCTGGTGCTAGCTAGCCAAGCTAACGGATATAAGGAGCTTTTTCAACAACAAGGTGGAGGGAGAACTCTCTCCTGTCAGACTGAGAGTCTCAGATAACCTCAGCTCAGGTGAAGTAAAGGACTCTGTGTTTAGATAGTTAACTTTAGTCTAGTTATCTCAGTGGGTCTCAAACGGTTTGTTTTAAAAGGGGAGTGATTTGTAAAATATCTATAAAGAAATAGAAAATCTGTTTACAGTTCTGTTTCAAATGGGTGTTGAGAGATATATCCATAGATCTCTTCATTTTGCTCTCGAAGTGCACCAGATTGATGCTTTTAACTTCAATATTTGCCTCCGGACTCCACTAGAGGAGGTGAGGAACCTCAGATACCTCATTCACACCATCAGGGCCGGTTCGGAGCTTTAGCTTGAAAAGCACCGTGTTTTCCTGTTCACACCGCAGCGGAGCAGCCTCTTAGCTCCAGAATCCGGTTTGTTTCAACCACCAAAAATGTTTCCGGCTAGAGCAAAAGCACCGCATACGTCACACTTACGTCGAGGCGGGGGCGTCTGTGTGCGAGGGGGCGGGCAGTTTGTAAAGGTCTCCTGACTGTGTTACAGACAGTCATCCTGGTTAGCGGTTACTCTGGGTTCTGTTTTCAGGACACAATTTTGGATATTTTTGATAATTGGATGGGACTTGATTGGATTCAATATCAAAGTAATGTTCTCGTTTGTGTGTTTGTTTAAATATATTTTGCCTTTGTTTATGTGATTGAATGATTTACTCAAATAAAAAGGTTGATGAATTATCATCTAATGATTCGTATGATGTTTTATTTATGTTAAGGTCACTTTGAATGATTTGAACTAATGATAATGTAGAAAAAAAAATAATAATTTGGGACGGTCCACATTAATTTCGGGACGGCTTGGATTGTATTTCGGGATGGTTCCGGGAGGATGGGGAAAACAGTTAGTCGAGAGCCCTGGGTGTGAATGAGGTACTAGAGGAGGTGAGGTCCACTCCCCACTTGTAAGAATAGTACTTTACCCCTGCTTACACCTATATGCCGTGAGCTGAATATCGAGTCTTCATTGTAACAGTCGCGGGTGCACTGTGTTTACGCAGTGGCGGTACCAGGGTATGGCTGGGGTAGGCAACAGCCATACCAATAAATGGCTTAGCCTCACCTTAGCCCCACCATGAAAAATGATGTTAAAGTAAGCAAAATAAAGTCCGCCAACTCGCGGAGTAAATTGCACAGACAGCAGTTAGTGAGATTGATTTCAGTAGCCACTTGTCTGGAAATACCGAAGACGAGAAACGGTTTTGAAAACTTTTGTCACGTAGTGATCATCTTTTCAATAGAACATCTTTGATATTGTCTTCTGGCCAATCAGAATCAAGATAACGGCATGGTGTTGTTGCAGGAAGTCCTGACTGAGAATACTTTTGCCCTAGTACATCTCTAAATACATCAATACAACATTACGTGAAATAAGACCCCACGGTTTGATGATTGATAGGTTTGTGGGCTGTCTTTCATTCATGACACACAGAACAATGGGGGCTATCCAGGGGCGGCGGGTACTGTAGGCTAGGGAAGGCTAAGCCTTCCCAAATATTTGTGTCACTGCATCCAGAGGCCTGTACTACGAAGCAGGATTTTCGCTTAGCCGGCTAACTTCAGGGAAAACTCGGGGTTACCCCCCTAGTATTGTTTGGTCAGCCTTATCACGATTAACGGGAATCTGAAAAAGACAACAACAGATAAGCAAAAATAAAAAATTGCAGCCCTTTTTTCATTTATGGTGAGTTGCTGGGAGGGGAATGCATTCTGTTTCATATGTTTTTTGACTGAGTTAAAGCTGTATGTTTGTCTGCACATTACAGCATGGAGAGACTTGAAATACCTCTCTCGATAAAAACACCATTATTCTCCCATCTGCTGCTGAACCTGCTGGAACTAACTAATGTATCTTCTTAAATTATCCTGGTCTTTTTATTTTACTGTATTTGTTATTGTAATGTTCTCTATATGGTGCTTTTTCTTCAATAGTAACGATTTAAGGAGACATCTTTACAAACAGATGATTGTATGGTGGCCGACAGATGCAAAGGCACTATATCGGGCCAGAACATTTACATTAAGAGAAACGCGCTGCAGTATAAAAAACAATGCAATTATATAAACACACACAATTGCCAAAACACATGCAAAAAGAAGAAACATCTTCACAAACTTGACAAAACATGTGCAGCACTGCATAAACAAAACGCTGCAAATAAAAAATGCTCAAGGAAGCTCAAAACACAACAGAAACCAGGGGACACTAAAAAAGTGACGCACAGCTGACCGGATTGATGTTGATGTTTAGGGATTATAAAGTTGGCCATCTGTCACTGTAAACTTACCTAAAATGTTACATTTACCTGCTTATTTTAACAATGTGATGGCATTATTCCTTTCAATATTACTATTTTAGCTAGGTTACCTCGCCCCGCACGTCAAATAGCACTCTGGTTCCTTTCCAAGATGTGTGCATCACTTTTTCATTTCTTTTTGGAGCATTTTGTTTATGCAGCACTTTGAGTAAATGCTGCGTATGTTTCTTCAAGTTGGTGAACATGTTTTTCGTGTTTCCAAGTTTTTCATGTTTTTTTTGGTGTTTTTATATTTTCTATTGTTTCTGAAGCTTCAGAGAGTTTGTCCTAATGGAAATGTTTCAAACCTTTTATAGCGCGTTTGCACCTGTTGGCCACCGTATAATTGGCCTTTACCTGTGTCACAAAGAGAACAGTTGATAGATTTCCATTACACAGAGTGTCTTCTTATTTGAATTCCCCTCTGACCTACTACAGGGCCTCTTATTAATTCTGGAACCGTGTTCATCCCTTTTTACAATCCTCGGGTGTACCATACTGTACATTTTTCTTTCCTCAAGCAGCAAGAAGTTCACCGAAAAGCCCTGATGCATACACAAGACGGTTTTCTATTAAGTCTCCCGAAGAGCTAAACATGCTGAGATGTCAATATACTGTAGTACATAACGGAAGCTTCTATTGACCCAGCTTCTAGTCTGTGCTATGACCTTGTTTGGTTTTGTTAGCGCACACCCTGAGGGGATGTTGTTGTGTTTCCTTCTCTGTGCACTGATCTGCCTCACAGATCAGATGACTGCTTCTATAATGGTGGGCAGAGTTTGATGGACCTGTGTGGTGGAACTTGCTGCTGATTGTAAAGACATTCAATTTCAATTAAAGATCATATGGATCACGCAATCTTTGATGTCTAATTAAGATTATGTAAGAGAACAGAACAATGTGACCAAGATATTTAGGATCAAAAACGATTTTATTGATAGGAAAAGCTGTCTTTCATGAAGCATATTCCGGCAGCAGCCTATACACCAACACTGAAACACATGAGCACATACAGTAGTACAGCTTAAAAAAACAGAAATAAAATCTGAGCTGACAGGAAATGCTCCATTTTAGTTTAATACACACAGTTAAGCTCACACACACTATTTTATGAACATATAGGTTCACCTGCTGAATTAAAAACAGAACAAATGAACCAATGAAAGTGAAAACCAAAAATCAGATTCAGACAGTAGGCGTATAGATTCACACTTAAAAGTATTAGCCTACAGAACAGCATCGCTTACAGAGAAGAGATGACATATTTTTTTTAATGTAACTGTAAGGGAATACAGTTACATGTTTGAATACCCTGATTATGTGCTACTGTTTCTACACAAGCCTCGGATTCTTTTGAGAAGTAGGGTGAACACAGAAAGGTATTTGGAATTTGGAACATACATTGACCTAATTTAACACAATACACAGCATCATGGGAAATGTATGCCAATACATTTTGGCTCGAGCTGGCATCAAGTGCATCCAGAGAGCATGCTTTCAGCTCCGCTGGTTGGCTCTCCAAATAAATTAAATCCTGGAGCTGTGGACTCAATGCATCCAAACACTAAGCTACAGAAGACAGTATATCTCAACAGCACACTCCACTACACTGTTTGCAGAATACACACAAATATTATCCAGTGCCTTTTATTGGGTATCCTCTTGCATTAATCACATATCGCCAAATAACGGACTTAAAGTGCAAATAGTTTAGGTTGGGATTACGTTAGACACAGCTTAGATAAAACTAAAATAAGTCCCCTGTGTGTCAGGGAACTCACAAAGTGTCAAAGAATAAAACCCTCTCTCTTTTCTTCCGTATCCAAATCTCTAAAAACGGTGGTACAACGGAGCTGATCCAGATTGGCTGCCGATATGATGTAATATCGGAAATGTGGACCCACGGCCCTATCAGAAACGTCGCTATCAGAAACAATGAGCTACGTGTTTTGGACATAATATGGTCTGTGTTTACATTAGCAAGCATCGCTAACACTCAGAGCTAACCTGTACTGGAGAGAGTATTTGTGAAAAAGCAGGAAATAAAAAATGGAACTCACGTTGTTGTAAACCCCGCAAGAATAAATGCATTTGAGCTCCATGCTGTTTCAGAAATAATCCTTGATGTGGTTTGGAACATGATAAGGTGTTTAATCACGGCAGCATTTAGCTGTATCTCCGTAGAATTCTGAGCAGGCACAATAAGCTCCCCCTCCTCTTTTTTAAGCTAAGGACGCAGAATCAGCACTTCTCTAACAGGGCTGAAATAGAGGGATATGAGAGATGATAGGAGATCTTTAAAACAACTCACACGCAGTAAAGTACCTGTATATGGACAGCAGTGCATGTGTGTGTGGATCAGTGTAACAGGGCTGCAGTGTGGATCAGTCTGACCTAGGGGTGGGCGATATGACGATATATATCGTCGTGGCGATATGAGGTCTCCACGATATGCTTTTTCAGAGATATCGTCCTATCCCGCTCCCCCAGCCTCACCTACTGATTTTAATTTCACCATATATCAATCCCGATCGCTTTCACAATGTCAGCGCACCTCTGCTTTCGTTCAGTCAGAGTTGTTTGACACCTCCCAAAGTCCCCGCCCCCTTTCTTTGCAGCGAGCAACCATAGGGCAGGCATTTCATAAAGGGGCTCCTTATGAAAAGACTAGCAAACAGTGGAAAGACATAACTGACGCTGTGGCGTTTTATGTTTTTCCCTTCAGTTATGCTAAAGTCTTTTATTACACTTCAAGTCTACTCTAAAGTTTACATTTTAATTGTTTGGCACTGACTTTTCCTCATTGATGTTTTATGTTTTACTTAGTTATGTTTCACCCTCCTTTTCATGTTTATTGATGTTCACTGCTCACTTGTTCATTCAGGGTTTCATTTCTGAAATAAAACCAGCTTGAAATGCTATTTTGGTCTGTTACTCCTTTTTGTTTTAGTTGCTGTTACCTTGTAGGTGCTTGTACTGTTAAGTAACTTGAAAAATAACCATAATAACCGACATGAAAAAATATCGTGATAACATATTTTTCAATATCGCCCACCCCTCGATTCCACCGGGTCCGTCTGCGTCACGTTGCGGTTTTGGTCCGGCCTCCTCCGGCGTCATACCCTACCGGGCGCGTTTCAGGAGCACTTCAGAAGCGGAGCGTCTTGCGTGCCGGCTCGCAGTTTTTGTTGATTTGGGCATATTTCCTGAACAGGCTACTTAGTACAGACAAAGTTAATCATAATTGTAATATTCCAGTTATAAACAACATGAATCAAAGACGTGTTGCTGTATTTTAGTGGTAAAAAAATGCATTCATCATCATAATTATTCTATATATATATAATTTACACAGTGCCTGTAAACCGGAGGAGAACGCTGGCATTTCTCCTCCTACTTGAAAGACTACGGAAGGATAGGGTTTGCAAAATTATTTTATTTTAAGTTTATTTTGGGGATTGACTGGAAGCTCTGACCGGTCCACTTCCTGCCTGGCACCTCTGCAACGCCTCGCGTCGAAAATAGACTTGCATCATATTGTGAACGGAGCCCAGCGCCGATACGCTTCTGAGCCATAACGCGGCGCGTCTTGTGGAATAGCACCCATTGACTAGAGTGGCCGATCTTTGCGAACGCCGCAGCGCAGCCGTAACCCGGCGCAGACGGACCCAGTGGAATCTAGGGGTGACAGGGTTGCAGTGTGTGTGTTGTCTAACAGGCTGCAGTGTGTGGCAGTAAGCAGCAGCAGCGGTGGCATCAGTCAGGCAGAGCGGCCTGATGATACAGCAGGAGACGGAGCAAGGTGTAAACTGTTGTGTCAACAAACTGAAAGAGAGACCAAATTAATGAGAAATAAGCAAGAAAATGTTAAGGTTCGGCAAATGGTAGGACCCAAATGAAGATTAAAAGGGAAGCGTCTTTCAAAACAGAAGCGAGCTTTAATAAAAAAAAGCTGATGAACATAAATAACATGGCATGAAACACAGTAACACGAGGAAGATACAATACCAAAAATGATCGTGACCATCATGGAGGGAGACAGGAAAAACAATGAACCGGCAAGGCACACAGGGGAAGACAAGACTAAATACAAAGGGGGGTAATCACAAGACAAGACACAGCTGGGTAAGGGAGGCAGAAACACAAGGGCAACAGGTGATACATGCTATAATCATGTGTATTTTCTCCATTCCTGTTCATGTGTCTTCTCGCAATTATCACTGGCCCCGTGTATCTCCTAATCGCTATAACCGGCCTGCTCTCGTCTATCCCACGTGCTTCACTGACATCCAACATCTAGTTTCAGGCGTCCTGGTTGGTTTGTTTTGTGGCACATTTGTAACGCTGTGCCAACTTGTTACAGTAGTAACCATGGCCAGTACTTACCTTACGCTCTGCATCTAAACAAAAAACGGGCAAAATATGGCACCCTGGGCTTTCCATACTAAATTGAATGAGAGACGCAGCTAAAGCTGGGACTCAAATGCTAATGATAGCTCGGGCACAACGCCACAAGCAGTACTCTCAAAAGAGCATAATTAATAAGGGCAACTTTATGGGAGAGGAAGCGGGAACACTGTGGTCACCAGAAAGTCTAAGCCAAACAATAAATAAGACGGCAATCAGGACAACTTAGCTGGGAGAGGGTGCGGGAACACAGCCTTCACCAGCAACAAGTTGACACAAACCTGTCTGTCGAGGCTCTGCACAGCCGGCCACAGCTCCTGGAGGACGCAAACAACCCGTAGCTCCGACTGTCAGTCGCGAAGCTGCACGCGGCCAGCTGTTTGCAGAGAAATCCCTCAGATCAAACGTTCAAACCTGAACGCTGTAGGTTACAAAAATGTAGCCACGGTACTCTCGCACAGCGAGAAGATGAAAAGAAACAGATCCTCTGACGACACCGGCTGATATAGCCGGTGTCACGTGGGTCACAGACAGTGTTGGGCAAGTTACTTTTAAAAAGTAACTAGTTATAGTTACTGCTCTTTACGTTACTTTACTTTACTTTAAAAATAGTAACAATACAAATACAAGTGTTTGTGTTGTTCTGTGGCACCGTAAGAGAAAAGACAACTCCCCACATGTAGCAACATTAGTTAGGTGCTTCAGGAGATTGGCATTGATGTTATTCGATGTGGACAATGCTTTCTGTCCTGCACACAGTTTACATTTGACAGTAATATGTGTTGCGTCCTTTATCCCCACAAATTGAAAATAGTGGTTATATCTCCAAGTTGTAAATGCGCTGCTGCTCTCGCTGATACTTGCATCTGCCATAGTGTGTGTGCTGGTGGTGGGCGTTGCCGTGTATGTGTGCAGGGCCGCCTTAATGCACGGGCTGACCTGGGCTGAAGCCCAGGGGCCTACGGAGATCGTGGTCTATCATGAGCCAACTACAAAAATATATATATATTTCAAATATATATATTTTTTATTTCGGGTGTTTTTAAAAATGTTTTAAATAAACAAAGTCTTGGCTTTCAGAATATGAAACTTTTATTTCCAAAATCACACCATAAATACATTTTTGAAGCTTGTAAAGGGAAGATGACAGCTCTCACTCGCCATTCTGCTGTTCCACAGCGCCGCCCCCCCTCCCTCCGGCTGAAATTATTAATGTAATCATAGATAACACGGCAGGGTCTGTTACAGTTTGTTTTCATCTGATTTCAAATAAACAAAGTCTTGGCTTTCAGAATATTAAACTTGTTTCGGCAAATTCAGATGATAAATACAACTTTGAAGCTTGTAACGGCATAATTACAAGTGGAGAACGGAGTAACTTAAAGTCACAGCAGGCATAACAACAGCCGGTGCTTCTCGTGAGTGTTTTCCCCGGGAAACAAACACAATACACACAAATGCAAAAATACACAAACACACACACACACACGTATACACACACACACACACACACATACACACACACACACACACACACACACACACACACACACACACACTGGTGAGTTTCCATCAGACCAGTAATCCAAACGAAAATATCTTCCCTCCGTAGTATTTTGATCATTTGCTCTGCTAATCAATAAGATCGATGGATTCCAGAGATGACTCCGAAACAGTCAACAGTTAACAGCCAATCAGAATGAGAATATGTTTCACATGTGACATATTCAAATTGCGAGTGATTGAGTGACAGATGAAGGTTGTTTAGGAGAAAATGTCAGAGAAGAAAAAGTTTGAGAGTGGCGCTCGGAAAAGGAAATTGTTGAGGGAAAAGGAGTTTCGAGACAAGCAGCTATTACAAAAAATGCCGAAGCTTACAGGTTATTTTAAACCTGTAGGCCAGGATAAGGAGGAAGGACAGATGAGTTCTGTACCGAGCGGCAGCGGTGCCGGCCGCGGGGCCTCGGAGCCAAGTAGGCCGTCTGGTTCTGATAGCGATGGAATAGCGGGAGAAGAAAAACAGACGGGAGGGACATTATCCGTTGGAGGAGATGGAGAGGACGACGAGGACTTGCTACGTGGTGGGGAGCCAACGGCAACCGGACAAATACATGAGGGAGGCCCGATACGTCACTCATCTGGAGGAGAGGACCAGGCGCGCGTAGAGCAGAGTGGAGAAGTGCGATCACAGAGCCTGCCGAGGAAATGACTTTGATTTGTTGTTTAAATAGGGGGCCTACAAAAACTATCAGCCCCAGGGCCTGATGGCAGGTTACGGCGGGCTTGTATGTGTGTGTTAGCAAGTGTGTGTGTGTCTGTGTATTTTCCCCATAAGGCAAGACCCGCCCAACTCTGTCTTTGATTGGCTTACCCTGAAATGTTACCCCGCGTTAACCAATCATCACTCCTCTCTGGTCACTCTCACTTTTCCATGGTACTGTGAGAAGACATCACTGTATTCGCCTGTAAGTTACATCCACAGGGAGATTCGGTTCAGTTGGATCACATAATGTAACGCAGTAACGCACCCATTTAAATCACAGTAACTATAACGGCGTTACTGAATAGGAATAGGTAACTTGTAACGTTATTAGTTACCGCAAAAGGTAGTTGCGTTACAGTAACGCGTTAGTCCCAACACTGGTGACAGGTGACTTTGTTGTTATTGGTACTCAAGCTGCGCATGTGCACGATGGACATATCCAGTGCTAGAGCACCACCTCTGGCAGTCAGTAGGGACGAAATAGAACCCATTACCAGACAGACAAAACTAAAACCGTGACATAACACCAAGATCGAGACAGAAAATAAAAGCGGAAAGAGCAGAGAGCCTCTTCATATATTGTACCACCCCCTGTATACTTTTATACGAAGAGGTCAATATATGCCTTTTGGGGTTTTTCCCTTCACTGAGGCCACTTTATTAAATAATTATAGACCCATCTCTAAATTGTCAGTTCTGGCCAAGGTTCTTGAAAGCCTATTGAGTGAGCAGGTAAAGATGTTTTTATCCTATTTAAACATCAGTCAGGTTTCAGAAAATAACATAGCACCATCACTGCGACAATGAAAGTGGTGAATGATATCTTAGACAAAAAGCAGAGTTGTGCAGCTCTGTTTATTGATCTTTCCAAAGCTTTCGATACCACCGATCATCATATCCTGAAGCAGAGGATGGCCAGTATTGGCATATCCAGCCATGCAGTGGGGTGGTTTGTGAACTATCTCTCTGAAAGGTCCCAATGTGTGCATTTTGAGGGGCTCACTTCTGAGTGGTTAAACATTTCTAATGGTGTACCACAAGGTTCTGTTTTAGATCCACTATTATTCTCCATCTATATCAACAGTTTAGGTCAAAATGTGAATGAAGCAACTTTACATTTTTATGCGGACGATACTGTGATGTATTGTGCAGGTCCCTCCAGTAAGGAGGCTGGTGTTAAATTACAGGCTGTTTTTAACATTATTCAGACTCAGCTCGCTGAGCTTAAGCTTCTTTTAAATGTTGATAAAACCAAGGTAATGCTATTTTCAAAAGCCAAAAAGACACCGGAGACAGCTTTGGATATTGTTACTGCTCAAGGAAAAGTACTCAAAGTGGTTACCTGTTATAAATACCTAGGTATCTGGCTTGATGATTGTCTTACTTTTAAACTTCAGGTCAATAATCTGCTTATAAAGCTGAGGGTGAAGCTAGGTTTCTTTTTCAGAAACAAGTCCTGTTTCTCACTCGAGGACAGGAACAGGCTAGTCTCTGTGATCTTTTTACCTGTGCTGGACAATAGGGATCCTGATCAAGCTAGATGCCGCCTATCACAGTCCACTGAGATTTGCTACTAACTAAAGTACTTACTCATCACTGTACCCTGTATGCCAGCGCAGGTCTGCCTTCACTTACTGTTCGGAGGCTCAGTCATTGGTACATATTCATAAAACACCGTCTGCTCTCTGATCTCACAGAGAGTCACAAGTAGCTATTGCCTAAGATCTCAGGATGTGTTTTTATTACATGTGCCAAGTGCTAGGACTGTTTTAGGTACTAAAGCTTTTATGTGCGAAGGTCCTCTAGTTTGGAACACTCAGCACATTTTTTTGAAACTGAGCATTTTGGTTCCCCTGAATCATTTTAAAGCTCAGCTGGATGAAATGCTATTTAATGTACTCTTGGTACCTGTCATTGTGAATAGGTTTGTAATTGTACCGCTGTAATTATGTTGTATGACAAATAAATCAGGATCAGCACCTCCAAATCTGAGGCCATGGTTCTCAGCAGGAAACCGATGGACTGTCCACTCCAAGTAGGGAATGAGTCCTTACCCCAAGTGAAGGAGTTCAAGTATCTCGGGGTCTTGTTCGCGAGTGAGGGAACAATGGAGCGTGAGATGGGCCGGAGAATCGGAGCAACGGGACTGCAGTCGCTTTACCGCACCGTTGTGACGAAAAGCCAGCTGAGAAGGGCCATTTTCGTTCCTACCCTCACCTGTGGTCATGAAGGATGGGTTATGACCGAAAGAACGAGATTGCGGATACAAGCAGCCGAGATGGGTTTTCTCCGCAGGGTGGCTCCCTTAGGGATAAGGTGAGAAGTTCAGTCATCCGGGAGGGACTCAGAGTTGAGCCGCTCCTCCTTCGCGTTGAAAGGAGCCAGTTGGTAGTGGCCTGGCTGAGTGTATAATTCCCAGCCTGATGTATTGTCCCAGTCCAGCCCTGTGTGTGTGTGTGTTGTTGGGGGGTGTGGATTCTTACAACCCAACTCCTCACCGCGTGTTGTTTTGACGAGTCCTGCTTGAAATCATAACAGGGAGGGAATTAGAAGACACCAGGATACCAGTTAAACAATAATCCGTTTTAATTAAACAAAGTAATAATGCAACACGATATAATATAATACATTACTATACAATTCAAAGAATCATATAAGCAACGTGTGGAGTACTCCGCCCTTATTCACGCACTGCGGACATCCTTTCGTCTTGTCAGCGCATGAAGAGAGGGTGGAGAACAAGATACACATTTCCCTAATACTAAGAAGGGGTGGCGTTTCATTTGGGAAATACCAAAACCTTATCTCACAGGTAAACAGTCAAATAAAAAACTATTGTGCTCATCTACTTTTAAGAAAAAGGGAACATTGTTTCAGAAATCTATAAAAAACCTCTCTATATTTGAGAGGAAAATGTACCTTTTGTTCTTTCAACTATTAACACACAGTAATGTATAAACTCACACATATACCATTAAAGATATATAGACTTCCTTAAAACATGGCCTGCCAGAGATCTAAAACAGAATATACTCTCCCCACCAAAGGCCCTGTCCTGCATACCTTCACCTCCCCCACAGTAATAAAACCCTTAAGTTTACTTTTAACAACCCTTTGTCTCTCGCCATTTTAGTCCTCACATTTATGAAAGGATAACACAGAGAAATCACTGTAAAACACAAACACAGGTATTGCTTGAACAGTATTCACTTAACTGCTACTATTTAATAATTACCAGAGAAACTCAACAGACCTCTTTTAGTGTCTGGAAATTGCAACAAGACTTTCTGTCACTTCACATGTACAATATCTCACATAAATTTCCACAGTGTGCGTACGTGCGTGTGTGTGTGTGTGTGTGTGAGAGAGAGGAAGTCCGTGGATTGGTCCAAACGTAACGGCTCCGCGGAGTTAGGATAGTTACGTCACTATACCCGAAATACGTCACTATACCCAAGAAGTAAACAATGTAAAAATAGAAATCTCCAACGATGCGTTCTGGTGCAGCATAGACAGGTCTTCTCTGTGTTAGAGTTTTACTCGCTAGAGGGTGTACGTTGAGGGTTTGTGACTCTGCAGACCGTTTACATGCATAAAAAGCTACATAACACACAAGGGGACGGGTAATAACCGGAAAAGTATTGAAAAGTATTGCACTATACATATAACTTAAATAAACTGACACACCAACAACACCCATAAAATGGCTCCTACAACATGGGACCTTTAAAGGAAACCTATCATGCTATATTTGAATAATATATTGTAGGGCCATACCTAGATAAGGTATATTTATACGTTTTCTTTTTCAAATACCAAACAGATCATGTATTTTAGCTATGCCTCATTTCGCTCTATTTTGCTCTCCTCCACCGTGTCTTTGCATGAGCTGCAGCTGACCACGCCCCCCTGCAAAGGAGGGGGCAGAGTTATGAGCATCATGTTACCATGCTGTTACCATGCCATGGCAACCTCTCATTCCCCTGATAGGTGGAGAGTTGGCCATATAGGCAGAGCTCCTCGTCACTGATGTCAGACTATTTTCAAATCTGTATCAGTCTGTATCAAATCCGTTAAAGCCCCGTTTTTAGAGATTTTGGGTACGGAGGAAAAGAGAGAGGGTTGTGTGTTCTGACACTTGGTGAGTTCCCTGACACACCAGGGACACATGTTCATGTATAAAAGACGTACAAAGGTGCATTGTGCATGATAGGTCCCCTTTAAGAAAGAGCCTGGGGACAAGCGCCTCAGAAATGGACTTGTTTACTTGCATGGAAAACCAGACATTTCCCAAAACTTTAAATTCAGTTATTACATAACTTACATCTCTCCCTGTTATTGACTCCTTAGGGACAGTGTGTCCCCTTATTTCTCAGAAGTTAAACGATGGTGTTAGAACTGTTCTGATTTGCTTCCTGCAGCCATGTCATATTCCCGAATTCGTTCAAACTATTATTCCAAATGTGTATTCGCTGGAGTGAGGTTTGCAGAGAAGTTACTTGATAAAGACAGAAATATATGACAAAAATATATGCATACTCAATATAAGATATATTCATACATATACTGACATACATTAATACACTAGTATAGACCAAACCTGGGAGTGAAGTGTCATATGTATTTCAATGATATTTAAAGAGCCTGTGACATCATCCCAACAACTGTTGTGCAATGAAATATTGGGCTACTAGTAATCTCGAACCGTCAGTTTAAAAAAGAAAAAGCGATACCGTTCCGTTAAATATCAATAATTTCGAACATCGCGGGGAAATTCCTTCGACTCATTTTGAAGTTTTGGGGGAAGCCGGAAGTGACGTCAATGCGGGAACGCTTCGAGAGCCAAACACGGACAAAGTGTGTTGTGTCATGGGTAGAAATGGCGAATTACTGAGATTAGGCACGTTAATCACGTTTTAATGAAGTTGACTACAGTATATTCATATTTGTCAGTGCTTTCATGTCAATTCGGCGACATAAACATAAATGATCGTGGTGAAGATGATGATTACATTAGGATTAAAAATCGGTAGTGAGAGCTACTGAATTTCCTCCCGTCGGATGTAATATAAAAACAAATCGATTATTTTTGTGGTTGTAAACTCAAGTGGATGAAACTACATTTATTAGTGCTTTCATGTCAATTCGGCGAACATATGATACATTAAATGATGAGTGAGGATGATGATTAAAAATCGTTTGTTTGAGCCGGTCTGCATTTCCTGATGAGAAAACAAACCGATGCTTTTTGTAGTTGTAGTACACCAACAACATGGATTAAACGTGTGTTTTTTTACCACAATGTTGGGGAAATTAATGGATAAAATGCACGGATTATTATTATTATTATTCCCACTCCGATCGGGACACTAGGTCCACCGTTTCCCCGCAGCGAGGCTCCCCCCGTTGACAGCTTACGTGGGCTGGGTGCAGTGGCGGACTGGCCATCGGGACGAATCCCAATGGGCCGGTACCGAAGTGGGCCGGTCGGATAAGTAACTAGCACATCCCCCATAGGCGGCGCGTGAGGCTCAGGTTTGAGAAGGCTAAATAACTTATTTTACCTGACACTGCCCGCCTCCGGCGTCTATAGAAAAGAGATCAACTCAGTGTGCAGAGTTTAAATCTCTCAAGTCATATTACAGGATAAAGGAAATACAGTTTAAACTGCCGTATGCAGAGAAGACGCTGACGTGTCGCACTTATCATTCATATTACATCATCAATCAGATCATCGATCATATAATATCATAATATATCATATATTTCCTTATCTGAGTCAGCTTCTCCAGCCTCATCTGGCCGTGCAACACTCACAGCGTCACAGACTGGATGCAGAAGTATTATTTAACACATTATGTTGACAAAACACTCGAGACAAATGTAATTAAAGTCAGATCCACTCGTGTCTTAGACGTGAACGCGCTCTCAGCTGGAGAGAGAAACCCTGGCTTGATTTACCGAGTTGATAACCAGCGTCGTAGGACTGCTTAGCGAGATCTCGTTTGTTAGTTTGTTGTTGTTAGTTTGTTTGTTACTCAAACATATCCAGGTTCTGTTGAACTGGCTTCGTAGTACAGGGCACAGGTGGCTAGCAGCGCGAATGTCAAAGACACAGACATTATACATTATATTTGTATTTTACCAGGATGCAGTGACACAAATATTTACATATTTACATTTACTATCTACAGCACCCCCCTGACATCCCCCACTCCCCCCGTTGACAGTTTACTAGCGGTACCGAAGTGGGCCGGTCGAGAGTCCCGGGATGATTTTTAGTCCCATTCCACCACTGGCTACATGACCATATGATCGCCCATATTGACGCACCTCATTCCTAAACTTCTAACAGATACAACATAAACCGATCCTTCAGCCTCATGAGCTCTCAGACACGTTCAACATTAACTTGTCATCGCTGTCTGAGCTTGCTGCTGTGTGCACCGTCGTGCGTTTACATGCAGATGCTGGGATCCTGAATGGTGCAGCTGGAGCGCTGTGCCCGCAATGACGTCACCCATGATTTGGCGGGACTTGAAGAATCCGCGAGAAGATCCAGAAAATTGTCAACATTGAAGGCAGATTAATGGTTCTCAAAGTACAAATATCCAAAATCAGTTCAGTCACGGTTTTCAAGGGGACAATATGTACTCAAATTGATGGGTTTGAATGATGGGGGAAAACCGTGTCACAGGCTCTTTAAGTGTTCTTTTTAAATCAGAGCTTTTTCTTCAGAACTGGTTCCCATACAAAGGCAGTACTGTTTGAATTTAGTTCACTTAAAACTTTTTCCTTTTGCAATTGTGAATTATAATTTTTTAATCATAAATCTAGTCGCCAGAAGCAAAATGCTAACGTTATGCTATAAACAAACTACAAGCTAGTACAGCAGCAGGGTCGCACGACTTCAACGTCACGCCAACTTAAGATCGTTTCAACTGACTTACACTGAAACTGCACTTGGAACACTTTAAATATATTATTAACATTTTAAACTGTATACCCCGGTTATATAGGCCCTTTTTGTGTTGTTTAATGTATACCAAGTTTATCTTGGCCCTTTTTGTTTTATGTATACATGTCACACTGTGGGACTGCGGGAAACGATATTTAAAATGTTTTGGATGTATAACACATGTAGAATTTTTGACAATAAAGCTGACTTTGACTTTCGTGCGCTTGCATATTTTAACAAAGTTTTTAATTTTAGCCACACTGAATTTAACTAGAAGTCATGGCTGTGTCAATTACCAGTCTGATATCGTTTTACAAAGCTGACGAGAAGAGTGTAGATAGAAGAGAGAACCACTTCAAGTCAGGACACGTAAAACAGTGCAGCCTAGATGAAGGTGTGCTTACCGGTGTTGTCAGGGCTAGCATGAGGGACAAGGTTTATAGTGTCGGCGAGTAGTGATAGCAAGAGTACCGTTAACCTAGAGTTAATTTATTCACATTAGTGACATTAATTCCCATCAACAAATCCATTTTATGTGTCACATGAAATCTTTATTACACACCAGAAAACAGAGAAATATCCATGAAATAAACATACAGTAGGCTATAAACAATTAAAGGGATAATTGGGAAGGCATTACAAATGTAAATATATTTCGTTCAAACCTTTTTATATGCAGGGCCTTCAAGAAAAGATTAAGATTCCTTCTCTCTAAACTAACCGCGAAGGAGGCCTTCAAAGCGTAAACAAGCTATAGCTGTAGGACTCACTGAACCCACTGAACCCACTGTGAGTCAGATGTAGAACATTTCGAATGTAATACAAAATGTGTTAAAATGTGCCGCGAAGCTCGGTGACCTGAATCAAAAAGGACAAAAGACCTAAAGTTTCACAAAGCTAGGAAACGTAGGGTCTTCAGGTCCCCACACATCACACACGTAAGTAGTGTGGACTGGTAGGGGTTATAAGCTGCAGGAGCCACGTTTGTATTTCTGGGAATACTTTATTTGTTTATAGTGTATCAAAAACTTTGTTTTACTACAGATGGTCAAAGAGAAAATTCTGCACCTTGTCTTTGACACTTACATATCACATAAATACAGTTGTTAGCGAAATGGGCCGAGACATTGCAGCCTTAGAAGGGTGTGCAATAACAAATGCTTGGTCCTGTTTTTGAATGTGACACCGCGACTATTGTTCAGTATTGGGTCCTCCATTAGAACTAGCACTGCCAAGTTACACACCAGACTCTCATGGCCACATTGATCAGCTGAACCATTTAGTCAAAGACGCCAGCAGATTAAAACAGTAACACACAACACTGTGTTTTTCTGGTGGCAGTCATACTGTGGTTGAAAAGACGTTCACTGCTCATGACCAACTGGATTTATGTTACCACCCTCAAAAATAAATCATCCTTTGAAGAGAATATGCAGAAGCATTTATTTTATTATCATGGATATGACAGACTGTATAGTATGGGGGATAACTGGTGCTAGTCTCTAATGTATATGTTTCACTTTGTATGATAACAAGTCTTATTCACATAATCTTTTGAGTATTGTACTAAACTGTATGTACAATGTTAACTACCTCTGACATGAATTTGTTTGTGTCTTGCAGTCATTGCAGCATTATACATGGGCCAGAGACGCCACAAAGAGAAAGAGACTCTGATGACATCAAAAGAGGACATCCGCGATAATGTTATTCACTATGACGATGAAGGTGGCGGCGAGGCTGACACTCACGCGTTCGACATGGGCACTCTGCGCAATACACACTCCCAGCGCACCAGCGCTCACAGCAGCATATCCAAGAAGGAGAAGAATGGCTATGGAGACGGCGTCCTGCTACATCTCAGCAGCCGCTTCGACAACGTACGGTCACCTGACATTCACCGTCAGACAGCCAGTGTCATCGCTGCCAAGAACAACAAGGCGCCGCCAACCCCTCCCCGCGGCAAAGTAACTGAAGGTGATGCTATAATGATCAGGGAGTTCATCACACAGCGGTTGGAGGAGAGTGAGCAGGGTTACGCCGCCCCGCCCTATGATTCGTTGGCGACATACGCCTACGAGGGTTGCGGCTCGGTGGCTGGCTCGCTCAGCTCCATAGAGGAGTCCTGGGTTATTGACGATTCGGGGGAATTTAGCTCCCTTGGTGACTGGGGACAGCCGTTTAAAGCCCTGGCTAGCATCATGGACATGAAACCGTCTACTCTGACTGAGGAGAGCTGAGAGGGAGCTGCATGGCAAAGACAATTTGGGAGGGAATTAGCTTACTTTTTCTTATCATGTTTTTTACTCTGACAGGCACTGGCTTTATAGAATATGTTTATGTGAAGTGGTGGACTGGTTAGCTCGAATTTAGCTACAGGTGGGTGAAAAGATAAATGTGATAGCTCCTCAAAGTGCCTGAGGTACTATTTGTTTACATGTGTTAATTTATGTTAATAAAAAACCTTCTGACGTTGGGATCATGATGTCTTTTCATAACATGTCCCAACAATGATTGAATCAGAACAAAAGAAGAACAAATGCAATGTTGGTCTTTAGTGATACAGTAGTGTCAACTATTTTCTCAACACCTCCATGAGGTCATTTTGTGTGTAATATATTGGTGCAGTGCTGATGTCTTTTTGTAGGCTGACAAGAAAGTGAACAAAAAGCAATGGGATTTGTCCGTTGGATTTCGGCAGGAAATAAGCACTGTGGCAAACATTTGCTTATGGTACTTCACATGTTTGTTCAGCAGGATAATCTCCACATATCAACACTACTTTGTGAAGTTTCAATGAAATTGCCAAAAGTAAAATGAGGCTATTGGAAAACTACATCAAGGTTGCTCAAAGCTTTGGACATTCACCATTGGGATATTTACTGACTCATTTGTATATCATATAACAAAACGCTTGTGTTAATCAGACCTTTTTAAGTCATCTGACCACTAATACATACAAAAAAACATTGACTTCAAGACGAGGGAAACAGAATTGCTAATATGCTAACTCACTTCCAGACTGATGTCCCCGTCAGGATGAATCATAGGAACATTGGTGATCCTTTCGGAAAGGACGCTGGCGCTGATTGTTCGCCGCTTTTCCGCCTCTGCTACCCTCTTTCACACCAGCTATCATTTTGTAAATTACCTTGGACTCTTTGTAAGTTACTTTGGACTTTTTGTAAGTTACTTTGGACTTCTGCCTCTGCTGCTGTCTGTAACTGGCTGCCCTCACCCATCAAAGTGCCGGGTGGCTATTTGCTATCTGCTACATCACCTACCTCCTGTCTGTCCCCATCGCACACAACATCTTTGGACTCTCTCTGCCTCCTGCCTTCGTATCTGGGGTGCATCTGTTCCGTCCCGCTGTTCACGTCCTCCTCCCATGTTGTGGATTTTCCTCGTCTCCACGGGAATCATCTACCTCTGTGCAGCTAGCCTGCTAGCCGCGGTCACCGCTAACCCACTGCGTCCAGCCTTTCCGCCTGTCATCATGCTGAAATACACCGTCTCACAGCTTCTGTCACTTAATAAATCCTCCATCCCGTTATCCACCTCAGTCATCAGACATCTTGGACTCCTCCGTCGACCCCGCTACATCCACCGAAGTACTCGTCGCAGTTTCGTCTACTCTCAGCACGGACAACAATCCATACCATCCATCTGCTCTACCCAACACACTGTCGCACACCTGAGGCGTCATCAGAGCGCACCTCCTACTGTTCCTCTTACACTGCACAGAATACCCGGACCGGATTCCACTCCCCTCCGCCTCCCAACACAACCTGCTCCCCCACATTCCCAGCTCCACAGAATACCCGGAGCGGATTCCACTCCCCTCCACCTCCCAATATGCATAACAAACCAGTTTTCCCTACCACCATGCCCCCCACCTCTGCTCCACCACCACCCCCCTTCTCCTCCCCACCCCCGTGTTGCTAACCTGGATAACCTCATACCTCTCCACCCTGCCACCACCCCTCCAATCCCCCACCTGACCAACTTCGCCCTCCTCAACATCCGGTCACTTACCAACAAAACCCACATCCTTCACGAACAAATTCTGGACAAATCGATTCACTTCCTTCTGCTCACTGAAACCTGGCAACAACCCAACGACTTCTTCTCCCTCAACCAAACATCACCTCCTGGTTTTAATTACATCACGAAACCCCGCCCCTCACGCCGTGGTGGTGGGCTGGCTGTCATCCACAACCAGAACATCCGGATTACAGAACTCACCCTCCCCTCAGTACCATCCTTTGAATTCCTCGCCTTCAAAGCCCCTCCCTCACTGACAGTTATCCTCATTTACCGGCCCCCCAAACCGGACCCCTCCTTCCTCTCTGATCTCACTGAACTCCTCATCATTGCTTCATCCCTCTCCCCACGTCTGTTACTCCTTGGTGACTTCAACATCCATATGGACTCCCCCACCTGCAAACATGCCTCTGAACTTTCCTCCCTTCTGGACAACTTCTCACTTACCCAACATGTCACCTTCCCCACCCATGATAAAGGACACATCCTTGACCTTGTCTGCTCCACCAACCTCCCAGTACTCGACCTCCACCCCTGCCCCTTTCCCCTCTCTGACCACAAACTTATACAGTTCGCCATCACCTCCCCTGTCCGCTACCCCCCCCCTTCCAGGAACATCACCTTCCGTAACCTACGCTCTGTCGATCCCCAGCACCTATCCCACCTGCTATCCTCTACTCTCCCCCTGGACTCGAACCTCAGCACACCTGATGACCTACTCAATCACCTCAACTCCACCCTTCTCACCTCCCTCAACAGCCTGGCCCCCCTCAAAAGGAAAACTGTCACCTTTACAACCTCGTCTCCCTGGTTCACCCCTGAAACATGAAACAAACCGGCCGTCAGCTTGAACGCTTAACAAAAAAATCATCCCTCACAGTTCACCACCAATCCTACAAACTTCATCTCACCACCTACAGAGATGCCCTCACTGCCGCAAAATCAGCTTACCTCTCCAACATCTTCACCGACCCCTCCCGCAACCCCAGGACCCTCTTCTCCACCGTCAACAAGCTCCTCAAACCCTGTGCCGACACCCTCACTTCCTCCACTTCCACCTTATGCAGTTCATTCCTCCAGTTTTTCTCGGACAAAATCACTGCCATTAATCACTCCCTATCTGCTTCTCCAATCTCTCCCTCCTTCTCCCCTGACCTCCCGACTCCCCCTCCCCACGGCCGCCTCTCCCAGTTCACTCTGGTCTCCCCCTCTGAAATTCTCAATCTGATCAGCTCCTCCAAACCCACTACCTGCTCCCTTGACCCTCTTCCCACCCCTCTACTGAAGTCCTACCTCCCCGTCCTCTGCCCCTACCTTGCCAACCTCTTCAACTCCTCCCTGTCCCAAGGAACCGTTCCCTCTGCCTTTAAAACTGCTGCTGTCACTCCCATCCTCAAAAAACCCGGTCTGGATCCCTCATCCCTCAGTAACTACCGCCCCATCTCCAACCTCCCCTTTCTCTCCAAAACAATAGAACGCATCATCTCCAAACAACTTCACCACCATCTTCAATCAAATCACCTCTTCGAACCCCTTCAGCCTGGTTTTCGTCCCCATCACAGCACAGAAACGGCACTCGTCAGGGTCCTCAATGACCTCCTCACCTCTGCTGACACCGGTTCCCTCAACATCCTCATCCTCCTCGACCTGAGTGCAGCCTTCGATACCGTGAGCCACAACATCCTGCTCACCCGACTCCAAGACATCGGTATCGAAGGTACTGCGCTCAGGTGGCTCCAGTCATATCTCTCCGACAGATCCCACTTCATCTCCCTCAATAATCACTCCTCTGCCACCGCTACAGTCACCCAAGGTGTTCCCCAAGGCTAAGTACTCGGCCCCCTCCTCTTCATCATCTACATCCTCCCCCTTGGTCAGATTCTCCGCCACTACAACCTGGACTTCCACTGCTACGCCGATGACACTCAAATCTACCTCAGCACCAAATCCCTCCATAACCCCCCCATCACCCACATTGAATCCTGTCTGACTGACTTGAAATCCTGGATGCAAAAAAACTTTCTTAAACTCAACAGCAATAAAATTGAACTCCTCCTCATCGGCTCCAAATAAAGTAAAACCCCCAACCTCACACTGACCATCGATGGCACCCCTGTTTCCCCCTCAACCCAAGCACGCAACCTCGGGGTTATATTCGATCCCACCCTCTCCCTTGACTCCCACATCCGCCAAGTTGTCAAAATCTCATTTTTCCATCTCCGCAACATTGCCAAAATCCGTCCCTATCTCACCCGCCCCGCAGCTGAGCGACTCATTCACGCCTTCATCTCCTCCCGCCTCGACTACTGTAACTCCCTCCTATACGGCATCAGCTCCACCTCCCTCAGTAGACTCCAGCGTGTTCAGAACTCAGCCGCCAGACTTCTCACCCACACTAAATCATGGCACCATATCACCCCGGTCCTCAAAGAACTACACTGGCTTCCCGTTACTCACCGCATCAACTACAAACTCCTGGTCCTTACCTATAAAGCCCTCCACCATCTGGCCCCCCTGTACCTCACTGACCTTCTGATCCCCTACCATCCTCCCCGGACCCTCAGATCCACCTCGGCCGGCCTGCTTTCCACCCCCATTGGTAATCTCCGGAGCTTCGGAGACAGAGCCTTCTCTGTGGCCGCCCCAAAGCTCTGGAACTCCCTCCCCCAAGACCTCCGTGAGTCCGAGTCCCTCACTCTGTTCCAGTCCCGCCTCAAAACCCATCTTTTCACCTCTCTCTATCCGTAAAACACCCCCCCACTCATTTTCGACCTCCTCCTGACTGCCACTGTGTTTTGTTTTGTTGTTTTTCTTAGTCTGTTGTCTACCTGCCCCAGTCTATCTCCCCCCACCCCCCCCTCATATTGTAAAGCGTCTTTGGGTATTATAAAAGCGCTATATAAATCCAATATATTATTATTATTATTATTATCCTTTCCTCAGTTCTGCAAAAGGGCAAAATTTGAACGTGAGCGATACTTTGTGTTATGTCCAAAAACTTGCATTACAAGTTAAATCCCATTCAGCATTAGCTGTACTTTGCGTTAGCGCTAGTTAGCAAATGTTACTTTGTTTATACTTAGAGACCATGGTAAACATTAGCATGTTAGCATTGTCACTTTGAGAACAATAAAATGTGGACGTTTTCATTTAGTAAAGTCAATTCTTGTTTCTTCAGGTTCATTTCGACATATTTTCCTTGATCACATTGATATGTATCTCTGGCACTCCTTTTCTATGAAGATTGTTTTGCACTTCAGTATTGTTATGCAGTTTCTTTCGATGTCTAGCCAACATTTGGAAATAGCAGACTTATTTGATAAAGTATGAGTCATCAGTCTGCTCAGTTACATTGGTTGCCTATAGCGAACCGCAGTGACCAACACACTCTCACTCCCTAAGCGTACAATAGCGACGTTTGGTCAGTGTCCGTGGCTCATGGAAGCACGGCATTCGTTTATGTCGGCTGCCCTTAAAGGCAATGTGAGCGTCCATTCCCATTGGATAACGGTGAATTGTACACCTGGAAGTAAGTATTTCTCTTACTGACGATTGATTTTACAGTGATATCTGCACTACTCATCGACTAAAAAACACCAGATTATCCTTGTTAATTACACAACATTGATTGGTTTAAATTGTGTGCAATGCTTTTGTATTTTTCCCCTTCGATTCGGAGAAACAAATATTTTTTCTAAGTAAAGGATGGCAGAAGACACTAACTACCCAGAATCCCCAGCTATCGTTTGGACTACACCATGTGCTCTGTTTGACAAACCCCGTTTTTCTCACTATTCATTCTGATGGCTGGCATCTATTTCACGTAATCTTCAAATTTCTCCCTGCAGAAAAAGAAAACATGGCCGAACTTCGTTTTATTCTCAGTGGAAAATGCCTAATTTAAAGTTAGTTTGGCTATTAAAATGCGTTTTGATGTCATTTGATGCGAGAAATATGAGTTGTTATTTCAGATTATGTGTGCAGTGGATGTACGTGATCTTTAGTTTGCTAGTTATTACGAAGATTACTTCAGGAAATCGCAACGTTTTCATTTTTACCAAGGTGGTTGCTAGGGACGCTGCTATCGATATTATTTCTGTTATGTTGTGTAACTGTTTAATGGTGTTATCTTTATTGCTACCCCCTTCCCCGTCAATGTATAGTGTTGGTCCACAGCCTAAACATGTTAGTTTAACAAAATCCGCATCTAAAGATAGCCTACGTTAATTCCCCCGGTGCAATTCCAGTCTCATATCTCACAGCACATCGTCATTAACAAATACCGGAAACAGACCGAAAACATTTCAATCAATCAATCAATCAATGTTTATTTATAAAGCCCAATATCACAAATGTTACATTTGTCTCAGTGGTCTTCACAGTGTGTACAGAATATCAGTATGACAATACGACACCCTCTGTCCTTAGACCCTCACATCGTACAAGGAAATACTTCCAAAGAAAACCCAGTTTAAAGGGAAAAATGGGAGAAACCTCAGGGAGAGCAACAGAGGAGGGATCCCTCTCCCAGGACGGACAGACGTGCAATAGATGCCGTGTGTAAATTGAAAAGATAATACATTTGCAACATAGGTGGTCCAGATGTTTGAAATGCATGTGTGTATAATAGGAAGATGAATCCACGAGGATATCCATCCAGGACCACAGCCACGACTCAAGATCCAACGCTCGCGATCCAGGACAAAGGACCGCAGGATCATCCATGACTCCGGATCCCAGCGTATATAGACACCAAAAAGAAAGACATTTGGGGAAGCTGGGTTAATCGGAACATGAGAGTACACGGGTATAGACAGAGAGAAGGAAGAAGTAAGATGTCCCCCGACAAACTAAGCCTATATCAGCAAAACTAGGGGCTGAATCTAATCAGCCCTAACTATAAGCTTTATCAAAAAGGAAGGTCTTAAGTGCACTCTTAAAAACGGATAGGGTGTCTGCCAGAGATGGAGTACTCGAGTCCTGGACTCGGACTCGAGTCGGACTTGAGTGCCGATTTTCGGGACTCGTGACTCGACTCGGACTCGCGCACTGATTGAGGCGACTCGGACTCGTGAATTCTCGCACAGGATGACTTGGACTCGGACTCGGACTCGTGAATTCCCCTCCCCACGATGACTCGGACTCGACTCGTACATTGACGCTCCGACTTGGACTCGGACTCGAGCACATTTTCTCTGGAGTCTGATGTCCTCTATCCTATATGGCGAGTTCACGTACTGGGCCCCGCTATTCCAGTCTAGAGATGTCTACAGACACACCCCGCATCGTGCTGTATGCTTTCACACATTCTGCTTCCACATTGGAAAAGAGCAGAGCAAAATGCTAGTTATGTGGAAACAATATAGAAGAGAAGGCTCCGTAACACATTACTCTAAGGATCGAGTTCAGACATATAGGCTGTCTTGAACATTATCATCAGAGTAACGTGATCTAATCAATAAATAAAGATTCAGCCGATAACGAAAGCACATGGCTACTTAACATGCAGAATGACGTGCTTTCTGGGGATACATCTTTATGGTAAACTGATTTAACCCGTAAAAGTTCCTTCAAAATAAGAGTCCTGATCTTATTACTATCAAAATAAAAGTGCAAAACGAAAACTTTACCATAGGAAAATATTGGCATACAAATATAATCACTTCTCTAAAAGGTAACTCATTTTAAATATAGTTTATTTATATATCATAATAATATTAATATTAGAAATAAGCTTTATATTTGTATAGCACCTATTACAAGAATTGTAGCCAAACTCGCTTCACAGCAGTTCAATAGACAGGATAACAGCAATGTTGAGGAGCAGCTACATTTCAAAACATATATCCACAAAGATTAATACATGAATACTTGTGACTCGGACTTGACTTGGACTCTTCTTAAGTGACTCGGAATTGGACTCGGACTCGAACACAGGTAATGATGACTCGGACTCGGACTCGACTTGGACACTCCTTGGGTGACTCGGACTTGGACTCGGACTCGACTACGACTCTCCCTTGGTGACTCGGACTTGGACTCGGACTCGAAGAGTGGTGACTTGACTACAACACTGGTGTCTGCCGCCCGAACACAAACTGGAAGCTGATTCCACAAATGTGGAGCTTGATAAGAAAAGGCTCTGACTCCCATTGTACTTTTAGAGATTCTAGGAACAACCAACAACCCTGCATTATTGGAACGCAATGCCCTAGTAGGACAGTAGGGTATAATGAGTTCTTTAAGGTAAGATGGCGCCTGCCCATTAAGGGCTTTGTAGGTGAGAAGAATAATTTTAAATTATATCCTGTGTTCTTTAGGGAGCCAGTGTAAGGCAGCCAGAACAGGAGTAATGTGGTCCCTTTTCCTAACTCTGGTTAGTACACGAGCCGCAGCATTTTGAATCAGCTGAAGCGACTTGACTGACTTCTTGGTACTCCCTGATAATAAAGAGTTACAATAATCCAGCCTAGAAGTAACAAATGCATGGACTAGTTTCTCTGCATCGTTTTGAGGCAAGATATGCCTGATTTTTGCAATGTTACGTAGATGGAAGTAGGCGGTCCTTGAAATTGATTTTATGTGGGCGTTAAAGGATAAATCCTGATCAAATATAACACCAAGATTCCTGACAGTCTCACTGGAGGCCAAATTAATGCCATCCATAGTTAGTATATCTATAGATAATTTGTTTCGTAGATTCTTCGGGCCAAGTACAATAACTTCAGTTGTGGTCGTGTTTAACATTAAAAAGTTTAAGGGCATCCACGTTTTTAAGTCCTTAAGGCAGTCTTGAATTTTATTTAGATGATTAATTTCATCAGGCTTGATTGATAAATATAATTGAGTATCATCCGCATAACAATGAAAGTTTACAGAATGATTCCTTATAATATTGCCTAACGGAAGCATATATAATGTGAACAAAATAGGTCCGAGCACTGAGCCCTGTGGCACTCCATGGCTAACTTTGGTTTGCGTGGAAGATTAATCGTTAACACGTACAAACTGAGAGCATTCAGATAGATAAGACCTAAACCAGCCTAAAGCAGTTCCCTGTATGCCAACTAAGTGCTCTAGTCTTTGCAATAGGATGTAATGGTCGATAGTATCAAATGCAGCACTGAGATCGAGCAAAACAAGAATAGAGACAAGTCCCTTGTCTGAGGCTATTAGAATATCATTTGTGACTTTAACCAGAGCTGTCTCTGTGCTATGATGTGTTCTAAAGCCAGACTGAAAATCTTCAAATAAATCATTGTTTTTTAAGTAATCACACAGCTGTTTTGCGACCGCTTTCTCAAGAATTTTTGAGAGGAACGGAAGATTAGAAATAGGTCTATAGTTGGTTAAAACCTCTGGATCGAGGTTGTGCTTTTTAAGAAGCGGTTTTATCACTGCTACTTTGAATGATTGTGGAACATAGCCTGATAATAAAGACATATTCATAATATTTAATAAAGAAGTGCTAATTAATGGAAAAACTTCCTTCAACAGCTTAGTTGGAATTGGGTCTAACATGCACGTTGATGGTTTAGAAGAGAGAATCATTGAATGTAATTGTAAAGGTTAATGGCTGAAAAGCATTCTAGTTTAGTATCTAGTGTAATATTAGAACTTAGGATTCCGGGAGCTGTTGATAACACTATACTGGTCGAAGGCAAGAGGTCATTAATTTTGTTTCTAAGAGTAACCATTTTATCGTTAAAAAAGCACATAAAATCATTACTACTGAGTGCTATGGGAATAGAAGGCTCAATAGAAGGCTCAAGAAGAGAGCTGTGGCTCTCTGTCAGCCTGGCTACAGTGCTGAAAAGAAATCTTGCATTATTCTTATTCTCATCTATTAATGAAGAGTAGTAGGCTGCTCTCGCTTTACGCAGTGCTTTCTTATATTCATTGAGAGTAATATGCCAAATTAAACGAGATTCTTCAAGTTTAGTGGAACGCCATATCTTTTCAAGTTGTCTAGACTTTTGCTTTATTTTGCGGGTTTCGGCGTTATGCCATGGAGCTAATCTATGTTGTTTTATTTTCTTCTTTTTCAAAGGAGCAACAGAGTCTAATTTTATTCACAGCGCATCTATAGCACTATCAACAACATGATCAATTTGGGGTGGTGTACATTTTGTATAAGTTTCCTCCCCTACATGCAGACATGCTATCGAGTTAAGTATTGGTGGAATCTCTTCCTTAAAGGTGGCTATAGCACTAACAGATAGGTTTCTGCTGCAAAAGCTTTTGACTAATGCTTTGTAGTCTTGTAACAGTACTTCAAAAGTTACTAAGAAATGGTCGGATAAAGCAGGATTATGCGGTTCGACTAATAGTTGCTCAATTTCAATACCATAAGTCAGAACAAGGTCGAGAGTGTGATTATAACAGTGGGTTGGTTTATTTACACTCTGACAGAAACCAACATAATCTAATATAGAGTTAAATGCAACAGTAAGGCTATTTTTATCATCGTCAACATGAATATTTAAAAACAAATAATAATAATTCTTTATTCCGAGTGTGCTTGCACATAACGGCATTGTAATACACGGTTCGGCTGCATTACATTTTACATATCTACCGTCGTTCTGTATTTATAGAGCCCTGATGAGAAGACCTCTAGACAAACATGAGGAACTGAAAACGTGATGCGGATCATAAATATATCAGCCATTAAACAACATCTTACATTTATTTTCACACAATACGTCTCCTTGCAGTATCAACACTAATTCGGCTCACTTTTATATTTGATCCAATTGGTAGATAGGCTGTATTTACACCATAAAGGTGCACAGCTGATATAAAGGGACACCTGGTGGTTAAAGCATGTTATTGAATTTAATTATTTTTATTATTAGATATTAATAGGATCCCTATAAAGTATATTCATTACTCGTTATTCTCTACTAATAGTTAATTAAAGACTGTATGTAATGACTATTTTGCACATCCCTTTCAAGATTTCCTAAGGTTTATTGACATATCATATAGGCCTACACAACTGTGGTGTAGTTCTGCACTGAATGAAAAACTTGGGTTGCAGGTTCCTCAATAGTGCATTACAAGACATCTATCAATATTTGTGCATACCTCCAGCAATGTTAACTATGTTGAAGCACTTATTTTAACTGATATTATACATAATGTATTATACTCTTATAAGATGTATGTCTATATTTCATCTCCAGCCTTGTCAGGTATTGAACAATCAATACATAAAGAACACAGAATTGTTGAATATAAAACACAGAATTTGTGTGATTATACTAAATGATTTTCAAATAAACACAACTGCATATTTACCGCAAATGTTCCAACTTGGGATCAATAAAGTATATCTTATCTTAAGCTGATCGATGGCTACTGCCATATTTGCAAAATGTGCCTCTGAACCTTGACAAGTGCATGTTTCAGGCTTATCAATTAATGTAATGTAATCACAAGGGTCACACACATAAGACCAGCTGTTAAATAAAGCTCTTCTGACCTTAGCTGGCATGTGGGTATATATATTAATACTGCCCATAATGGGCACAAGCAATTTTCACCCATTTATTAATTATATGTTTTAAATGTGAGTGTTTCCTGTCCCCTAAACCTCCAGGGATGTACACAGTTTAATACTGGCAACTTCTTATTATGGGAAATATGAAAACTACAACTCCCAGTAGAGACGTGCCATAGAGACGTGCCATAGAGAACATGTTGCGAAACAGAATAGCCAGCATGTGTAGTTCTGGAGACGGGGTGGGGGAGGGGGGACGCGGTGGACCCGTTCAAATCCAGTTTTGGACAGTCTGCTGTGGTTCCATCCCATTTCAAGTGCTGTTCGAGAATCGGCTTAACCCTCGGAGCACACTCTCCAATCACAGAGCTTGAGGACTATCACGGTTTGTCAAACAGAGCACATGGTGTAGTCCAAACGATAGCTGGGGATTCTGGGTAGTGTCGTGTCTTCTGCCATCCTTTACTCAGAACAAATATTTGTTTCTCCGAATCGAAGGGGAAAAGTACAAAAGCATTGCACACAATTTAAGCCAATCAATGTTGTGTAATTAACAAGGATAATCTGGTGTTTTTTAGTCGATGAGTAGTGCAGATATCACTGTAAAATCAATCGACAGTAAGAGGAATACTTACTTCCGGGTGTACAATTCTCCGTTGTCCAATGGGAATGGACGCTCACATTACCTTTAAGGGCAGCCGACACAAACGAATGCCGTGCTTCCATGAGCGTCAAATCCCGATGCAGATGGGAATACATTGCAATCAGTTGAAAGCTATTTGCGTCCCTTTATGACGCTGAAGGAGCCTAGGAGCGTCACAACTGGACCCCACGGACACTGACCAAACGTCGCTATTGGACGCTTAGGGAGTGAGAGTGTGTTGCAGTGACGCGTCCTAAAACCCGGAAGTAAACTTCTTCCGGTTCCTTCGTCAAAAACCAATGCAATATCTCCATAGGATTTTGGAAAATAGCTCAAAATAAGGTCTGTGGTTGACACACATTTACAGTAAGAGAGGGATCACGTTTTGTTCAGCCGGATAATCTCCACATGTTAACCCTACTTTTATAATTTTTGAATCATAAATCTAGTCGCAAGAAGCAAAATGCTAACGTTATGCTATAAACAAACTCCAAGCTAGTACAGCAGCAGGGTCGCTTCAGATCGTTTCAACTGACTTACACTGAAACTGCACTTTGGAGCTGTCCTGAGGTCAAAGCGTGTGACTGCTTCCCTTATTGCCAGGGTGCTAGGGCAACAACAGGCCCTGGATGGTGTTTTGTCTGTACAGTGGGGGACTGTGAATGAATGTGAGGGTGTCAGGGCATGCACCACTGCAACCCAGATGCAGGTCCATGAGTCAGGTTTGTGGCTCTCCCAATCAGGATTGTTGGGGGCATCTCCAGATGGTCTGGTAGGGTCTTCCGCTGTGCTGGATGTAAAGTGTCCCTACGGAACCAGGGAAATGACAATTAGTGAAGCATTGCAAATGAAGGGCTTCTGTGTCAGTAAGGAAGGAGACACATTCAGCCTGTGTGAGGAACATCCTTACTGGCACCAAGTGCAAGGTCAGCTTCACCTCACTGTAAGAAACAAGAAGAAATTAAGAAATTGTGAATCGTTTTTCATTTACATTTACTCGCCTTTGCAATGTTGTGGTTGTTAAAGTGTTAGGCTTCCTGTCAGCTCGTCTGTTGGGAAGATATAAAATACTAGTTTCATGGAAGTCACACCGTCACATATAAGAGCATTAAGACATAGGCTAAAACAAAACATCTAAAGATATAACCTTGCACTTTGATAAGTCTCGTGAACATTTTCACTATTTTTATATTTTTATTGATCGAAATTGAACTAAAGAAATAAATGGTAGATTAATCCATATTGAAAATAGGTGTCAGCTGCTACACTCATTATAATAGTTATATTTCTTAATTAAGATAAGATATTACTGTATTGATCCCAATTTGGGAAATGTGTGTGTTGCAGCAGCATAACAAGAACAACTAAATATAAGTTATTTTATTTACAAAAGTATGTGAGGGATGGTATATTAAATTGAATATAAATGTACATGTGATTTTACGTCCAAGAGAAGCTATGGAGCAGAGAGTTCTCTGCCAGGCAGAGGTTATTTGTTATTAGTTCAATATGTCAAACTGATTTCCCTGACTACAATCCTTAGTTACATGGTGAAACGTTATGCTGGTTGTACTAATTAGACTTATCATATAAGCCACACAGGTTTGAATACGATGTATTCATTATCTTTACTTATGTTGCGGTCTTTTCAGCAGCGCCATCTCTAAAACGGCGATACAGTCACTACCCATCATTTGTTATTTCACCGTGACATGGACAAAACGTCAGCTTACCTCATGGCACGAATCCAGACTCTCCTTTGGAAAACATTGGCCGGGAAACGATAGAACGAGCACGTTTCATGCAAAGACCTGTGGCTGCAACCCGGAGAAAAGCAACAAACCATTGCGTAGCTAACTAGTAGCGCTAGCTTTAGCTAGCTTTAGCTAACGAAACGAACTGCCGAGTAAAATTGGAAAACACTGGTAATTAATTATTCTATAATTTGTAAAACTGCGGTGTTAAAAATGACAATTTCAAAAATACATATTCCAATGGTCAGATATAGATATACAGATACTAAAGATAGGCAGCTACTTGCTTTCAAGCAGAACACGGGGGAAAACAAACTTAGCGGGAGTGTTTACGTGTCCGGCGTAATGACGTACAATGGCCTTGACAATTTCTGTAGTCCTATTCAGCCACTCGGTAACAACCATCGTTTTTCAGACACGTAAACTCTTCGAAAATCACCAGTGGGGTCACTGCTGATGTATTTAATGTCGTAGAACATAACGTGATTTATCTCTTAAATTTGTGTCAACCACAGACCTTATTTCGAGATATTTTCCAAAACCCTATGGAGAAAATGCATTGCTTATTGATGAAGGAATCGGAAGTGCTAACTTACTTCCAGAACGCGTCACTGCGGTTCTCTATTGTTCCTGATACTGAGCCACGAGTAGATTTATAATGAATCTTAGGCCCCCGTCCAAACAGATGAAACAGGGTTTACGTATTGTAACCCTAGTTCTATAAGCACAGGCGGAGCCCTCTACTGGACTTTATCGGTACTACTCATCAATGATACGCGAGCGTTCACACACTGAAGTTGTATTAACGTAGCCGGCCAATCAGGACGAGCCTACCTGAATGCGTGCGCATATAAGGCAGCTACACCTCCTGACCGTCATCCGTCAAGGTTCTTTATTTGTCAAACGAACATAGCTACAGTGTAGTTATGTCGATGAAAATCTTGTGTCACAGGCTTCTCCAACAGTGCAACACAAAACACAGATAAACAGAAAAATATAGTGCAAGCAAATAGTAAATAGTAAATACAAGAAGAACATAGTTTAAAAAGGTGAAATAGTGCAATAAGAGTCTATATGCAAGTCATTGAAATATGATATATTAGGTAAATAGATACATCATTTTATATAAATAGCAGAATATTGATGAATATTGTGGATGTTGTTTCAACAGTTCAGATGTGATCCTACACCCTCTTCAGCGAGCGGCATAGGAAAGACAGGGCCCCTAGGTTCATTTCATTTCATTTCAAACCTTTATTTATACAGATAAAATCCCATTGAGATCATTGATCTCTTTTCCAAGGGAGACCTGTTCAAGTAGTTCCACATGAAACATAAAAGCATAAACAGAACAACACAAGGACATCATCCAGCATCATTTACGTAATCATCCACATAAACAGGTACCAATAGCTTCTGATTGACTAGCATCCAACCGAGCTTTAAAAACATTTAGTGGCACCAGATTGTTCAGTTTCCATTTAATTTGCAGACTATTCCAAGACAGAGGGGCTGCGCATCTAAAAGCTGTCTTCCCTAAGACAGTCCTAGCAGTTGGCACATTTAATAAAACCACAGCATTCGATCTCAGGCAGGAGCCACTTACACTTCTCCGTGAGATCAGGGAGCAGATATAAGATGGAAGTTTCCCTAGCATGGCTTTATATATAAAAATGTACCAGTGACTGAGCCTGCGTACAGTTAGTGAAAGCAAACCAGCCCTTGCATACAGGGTACAGTGATGGGTTAAAGCTTTACAGTTTGTCACAAATCTCAGTGCACTGTGATACGCAGCATCTAATTTGACCAGGCAATGGGAAGGTGCATTCATATAGACCAGATCCCCATAGTCCAGCACAGGTAAAAAGGTCACAGTGACTAGTCTTTTCCTGGCCTCAAGCGAGAAACAGGACTTGTTTCTGAAAAAGAAACCTAGCCTTTTTTTAGCAGGTTATTGACATGAAGTTTAAAAGAGAGACAATCATCAAGCCAGATACCAAGGTATTTGTAACAGGCAACAACTTCAAATGTTGTTCCTTGCGTAGTTACAATATCTAAAACAGGCTCTGGTGTCTTTTTTGCTTTTGAAAAGAGCATTACCTTGGTTTTATCCACATTTAAAAGAAGCTTTAATTCAGAGAACTGAGTCTGAATAGTGTTAAAAACAGCCTGTAATTTAACAACAGCCTCCTTAATGGTGGGACCTGCACAATACATCACAGTATCATCCGCATAAAAATGTAAAGTAGCTTCATCCACATTATCACCTACGCTGTTAATATATATGGAGAATAAAAGTGGTCCTAAAACAGAACCTTGTGGTACACCATTAGAAATGTTTAACCACTCAGAAGACAGTCCATCAAAATGAACACATTGGGACCTTTCAGAGAGGTAGTTCACAAACCACCCCACTGCATGGCTGGACATGCCAATACTGGTTAGCCTCTGCTTTAAGATGCGATGATCAACGGTGTCAAACGCTTTGGAAAGGTCAATAAACAGAGCTGCACAACTCTGCTTATTATCTAAAATACTAGTAATGTCATTCACCACTTTCATTGTGGCAGTGATGGTGCTGTGTTGCTTTCTGAAGCCTGACTGATGTTTAGACAGGATGTCATTTATACATAAAAACTCCTTTACCTGTTCACTCACTAGGCGTTCAAGAACCTTAGCCAGAACTGACAATTTAGAGATTGGCCTATAGTTATTTAAAATAGTTGCCTCCCCTCCTTTCAGTAAAGGCAAGACATAAGCAGACTTCCATACTTTTGGAATTGTATTTGTGCTGAGGGAGAGGTTAAAAAGATAAGTAAGAAGTGGAGCAATAAAGTCTGCAGCTATCTTTAAAAAGAAAGGTTCTAAGTTGTACGGGCCAGCCGGTTTCCTAGAATCTAACTTAGATAAGGCTTCATGAACAACATCAACAGTAAAAGGGGTAAAACTGAAAGGGTTTTCCAGACCACGTTGTTCAGAGTCACAGACTGCGGTGTTTACAGAAGCAGAGTTAGTGACAGAATCAAATAGAGAACCACAGGACACAAAATGCTCATTAAAGCAATTTAGCATAGTGGCCCTGTCCGATATAGAGCCAGATGCTGTGGTAAGGCACGGAGGTAGCTCATTACGGATATCACCGGTTGATATCGATTGTATTGCTTTCCAAAATTTCCTAGGATTATTTAGGTTTTCTGTGGTAACTGACAAATAGTACTTCGACTTTGCACTTTTGACATTTGAAGTGAAGCTATTCCTTAGCTGCCTAAAACGCAGCCATTCTATCTCTGAGCCTGATTTCCTAGCCTTTGCCCAGGCCTTGTTTCTCTCATGAAGGAGACTGGACAGTTCAGCAGAAAACCAAGGATTGTCTCGTCCCTTTACTCTAAATTTACGCAGAGGTGCATGTCTATCAATGATCTCCATAAAACCAAGATAAAAATAAGACCATGCGGTTTCTACATCAGCACACAGATCGATGTTACCCCAATCAAAATCAAACAGATCATGCACAAAACCCTGCTCCACAAAATGTTTTATGTCTCTCTTGATGATAATGCGAGGTTTAACCTTTTGGACCTTAGTGTCCCTAATTGTGGCTACAACACAGTGATCACTCAAATCATTTGCAAATACTCCCACAGATGAATATGTATGGGGAACATTAGTTAAAATGAGATTAATTAGGGAGGATTTATTAGGGAACCTAATATTTTGAATAGTAACATTCAATGAGATACAAAGGTTTTTAAAATCCTCTGACACTGCAGTTAACCAGTCCCAGTTAAAATCTCCATGTAGCACTATTTCCTTGTAGTCTAGTTGTGATAAAAGATTTGCTAGTGAAGACAAGGAGTCTTTGACAGCTGAGGGGGGTCTGTAGCAGCCCACCACCATGACCTGTTGACCCTTTGCCACTTCTATATTTAAGGCTAAAAATTCAAATTGCTTACTGATCGATTTGGAAACTAATGTGGTTACACTGAACTTATTCTTAACATAAATTGCAACGCCACCACCTTTATTAGGCCGGTCGGTACGATACACATTAAAACCTTTTAAGGCAATGTCAGAGGCCAAAATAGACTTATTTAGCCATGTTTCAGATAAGACAATGATGTCAGCGTCAGTCGATTTTGCCCAGATACGGACAAAATCTAGTTTACCTAACAGACTGCGCACATTCAAGTGGATGAAACCCAACCCAGACCTAGCTTTAAAATCAACAGGAGTAGCGATCTGACTATTACTACTGGGCGGACCAGAGTTAGGTTGTACATTTCCTGACAGTAATAACAACAAAAAAAACAGGCATTTTTTCCTATTAAATGACGCACATACATTGTCATCTAATTTAGAAACACCGGAAAAGTCTGCGAGAGTGTGATTAGAGCTTAAGAAGCAGTCCTGAAGAACCATCATCGCAGGAAAACAAAAAATACAAACATATTTTGTCGAGCAGATTGACTGTGACAAGGCAACCGGTAATTGTTTGAGCAACACAACCGAACCTTTGCAGGGGATGCCCACTGCAGGTGGTAGAACAGACCTGAATCCAGTAGTCTTCTCAGGATGACTAGAGATCTTCTCATAGTCCAAAACAGTTAACAGGCACAGCAGAATCCCGATATGGGCCATTTTCCCAGACCAGCAGAGCATCCGGAAAGGTGTGCAAGCAGGCCCGAAATGTTCCGGCGCGATATTCCCGGTGCAGAACCTCCTCAGTACAGCAGGATAGGCGAAGCAGGACCAGCTCGAGGCGTAGAGGCGCTCCGGTCTCTCAGCGATATCCCCATGGTAAAATGTCCTCGGCACCGTAGAGCACGACAGGTGGAGCAGGTGGATACAGGCCTCCGCTACAGCAGGTGTAAAGCAGGCCGCAGCCCGAACGCGAAGCCGCTCCGGTCTCTCCGTTACGCCCCCCGGGGTAAAATCTCGCCAGGACAGCAGCACACGACAAGTGGAAACAGGTCCCTGCCACAGCACAACTGGGCAGGTGGAAAAAGGGGGCCCAAACAACAACGTGCAGCCGCTCCGTCTCTCCGCGACTTCCCGGGAAAATCCTCCCCACAACAGCACAGGTGCACAGGTAAACCTCCTATCCACGCCGACGGAAGAGAGGCAGCCCTGCCCCTCACTTTCCACGCTCCGTGAGGCAGATGAGAAAAAGTGCTCCGCTCGCGAAAATGCGCTCCGCCTGTGCTTATAGACTAGGGTTACAATACGTAACCCCCATCCTATCTCACACAGGCTCCACCCTCTACTGGACTCTATGGGTACAGTGGGTGGAGCCCCGATGGATAAACGCCCTGTCGCCCTACAACATCGACCCACCACACGGCCCCTGACCGGCCTTTGGTTAACAGCCACCGCAGCTTACTTGGCTGGGTAGAGCCTAATTGGTCTGAATAAGCCCATAACTCCACCCTGCAGGTGCCAGTGCAAGTGACTATACACTGCAAACTACGTTTCCCAAGTCCCTGAGGAGCATGGGGAGAACGTAAGTGCACCATGTCCCCCACACTCACACACGCTTACCTAGTTTAGAGTGTGCATGGACCGTAGTGGGGAAGGCTCTCCCCGCCTGCCTATAGTCTTCCAGCCCTGTATGGGGCTTACTGCGCACCATGTTTCCCAGGTCCCTAAGGAGAATGGGACAACATAAGTGCATTATGTCCCTGGGGGTCAGAGACAGCTTACTGACCCACAGCCCTTCTCCTTTCACCAGTCCCAGCCAGCACCGACGATTAAAACGGAGGCAGACATGTCTAAGAGATACTTACCTTATGAACAGGCCTGGTGTAGACCAAGTCGCCGTCGTTCATAGGTGGACGACTAAAGCCGTCTAGCTGTATAACCCTCGACCTGGAAGAACTCCTTAGGTTCTTGGGAACAGAGGAGGGGTTTGGTCTGAGTGTCGCCCAGTTTTAAATAATGTGATATTTGGGATAAATTCTGGTACTCACGTTTTCAATCTCTAGATGCTGTTGAACATCACATAACTGTAAAAAATATCTATTTGTGCTTAAGGAGTGTTTGAAACTCCCACCAGGGCCCAGACAGATACAAAGGGTTTAACAGTTGGGATACCGTGTTTGTCCTTCGGAAATTGTATAATCAATATCTGTCTATGTGCATCAAATCCATCTTCTCCACCTCGGCAGCTGTGAAGGAAAATAGATTTTGTTGATTGCTACGGCGTAACACAGAGCATCAGACAGTACTGATGACCTTCACTTTATCAAAGCCCTGATCCTGGATCTGACAATAGACAACAGAGGGCGGGACGGGAAGGGGCCAATTCACACCCGGTTAGATTTTGATTTAGAAGGTAAATTAGAATTGTTCCAATCAGAACATGCCAGGATGGGGAAACTTTGATATATGGCACATTAAATCCCTCTGGATTTATATTGAATTCTGGAAATATTTGTACTTAATTGAGGAGTAGAATACGCACGAGGCACCCGGCTGCACTCAGATGAGAAGGAGGTGTTCGGATTTGCCAGATTGGAGTTTAGGAATGTTTATTTCTCCATTCTTTGGAAATTATCTCAAAATAATTGCCCCCGCTTTTGGTATTGTGCTTATTGAGCAATCTCTTTCATGATGTGAAATGCTGCTGCAGAGCTTTACCATGGACTAAAATAACCTTAGCTTACCTGAAAAGCAAGTCTTCCAAAAAGCAGCACTTCACAGAAAGCAAAGTTCACAGAAGCACTCTGAATCACTGACTAAGTAAGTAGTTCAATCTACACACAATGCAGGGTGAAACTGTAGTTGTGGTTCATTAGTAACTAACATGTTTAGTTTTGTATCAATTGTGATAACAATGTACATCCCAAGATAATTTCTGGAATCTTCGGACATTGCAACATCACTAAAAAGAAGGGTAAGTAACAAAAAAAAACAAGCAGTCAGAGAAGGTGGGGAAAAAGGGTTCAATAAGGGGTTGGGGGGGTCTGCTATGGAGTCAGATTTGGGTCAATATTCTAGCGCGCAAAACAAGCTACTCACGAGCGGAAAATGTGCTTTTACACACGCATGAAATGACCCTCATGCGCAGATTAAACCCCCTCTCTCTCTCAAAAATATATTGTTTTATATAAAATGAATTGATATATATATATTAGCTGTACCTTTTACGAATAAACACCTGGGAACACTGGAGATATTCCCAATCATCTGGAGATACTCTTAGGCTCTGTGACCGAGAGTTGACCGGTCATAAAACGGAGAATGAGTGCATATGACTGCATTAGCACATTCCTTACAGGAGATAACAGACTCAGGGTTGGTGATAAACGTCAACAGGCAGAAAGGTTAAATATCGAGAAGCAAAGACAAAATTAATCCCTAACATGCGCGATGGTCATTTCATGCGCGTGTAAAAGCACATTTTCCGCTCGTGAGTAACTTGTTTTGCGCGCTGGAATATTAACCCAAATCTGACTCCATATCTGCCAATACTGTCGCAGACCCCTCGCGCAAGTGGTGCTCTCACACTAGCATGAAGCTAGATTTCATTCGGCGCGATTACATGTTAAGTCAATGCCATGATGCAAATATCATGGCTTGGCAACTTTGCACCAAGCGATGGGGATAATGCGGATTTCGGGTCACTACTTTAATTTAGTCCATATGACGTTATTTTGAGTGTGGATGGGGCAGCTCCATCGGCAGCTTAGCCTAGCCTGATCGCCTAGCCTGATCCATTCAGAAAACTGGCCTGGCTAGTGGTGCAGTGAAACTCATGTTCGGAGCCGAGCGACTACAGCAGGGACTGAAATGTGGCTCGCCGAATGTTCGTCAAAATGTCTCAAATGCTAGCTAGCCTCCGGCTGTTAGTTTAGGGAGTGGTTGTTTTGAAGCAAGTTTACTATGAGCTGAGCACTTATTTTTTTTTAATTCAGTAAACATTTTTGGAGACCTACGAGTATGGAGCGTAGGCCTGTGTGCTAGCCTCGCCAAAATTAAACCATATCTTATAACAGTATTGTCGTTGGCGCTTGCCTGTGTGCTGCCCACCAGGAGTCACGTGTCACCACCTGTGACCTCAGATCCTATTGGTACAGTCTCAAACATCCACTAGCTTCAGAATGAACCACCAGAGGAAACGTCCTGACACGTTTGTCTTTCTTTTATTCAGATTCTTCTTTTCTCTTTGGACATTGTTTCCTTGCAGTCTATTTAAATACAGACTTTCAGGGGTCGCAGGGTGAAGGCCATTGCTGACACTGATGCTGTTTCTGGATACACTCATCACTAGAGAAGCACTGCAACTCCACTCAGGGAGGGAGATTAACAGTGTTTGCAGGAAAGAAGTGCTTCACTGTGAGTGGATGAGGGGGGGGGGTTATTCTGCAGAAGGGAGAGTGCTAAGAGATGAGTGGAAGAGGTAGCCTATGAAGGAATGTGGGCTAATGAACAAAGGATGAATAACAGATGTAGGGCACACATACAAAGCTGATGGTGCCTGAGGGAGGAAGAGAAAGGAGCTAAGAAGGAGCAGGCAAGGACAGAAGAACCCCCCCCATTTTCAATCTTAAGGCTCGTAATAAACGGTTTCAACATGTAGAAGTTAAGATGAACGAAATAAAATCATGATTTACTTGTTCAGCTTTTGGGAGCTTAAGACACCTTTTGGTTTAATTTCAGGGATTTGATTGATCATCTGTACCGGCACACACATTTAACAGATGGAACGTTTTCATTTAGTTTCCGGTCCTGTTGCAAAACTATAATTGCAATGATAGATTTATGATGTGACACCGGTACCAACAATCTTTCATATTTTCAGAAATCCCTTGCTGTAGATGAGAATAATCTGCTCAACAGATGATTCTTAATGGATCATAAAAACATTGGGACTTAAGAGCAGCAAACCGCTGCTTCCTGTTTAAAAGTCAACATTGTTATAGATTTTGTTTTATTATTTGCACAAAAGTACAATTAGATTGGATAGAGCTTTATTGTCTCCCTTAGGATAAATGTGTCTTGGGCATCGAGATAATAAACATAAAACATTTAGGACAATCAGTCATAGTATAGATACACAGTGGCGTTTTTATATGTACAAAAGAAAAAAAAACTTAGATGTCTATAAGCTTCTGCAGTGAGGTTCATGGCTGGTGAGGCACTGACCTTTCAGGTTTACAAATATTATATTTTGACTTAAATCAAAATATAATATTAATTTCAAAAGCTTTTTTTGTCTGATGCTTCAATTAATTTTAAACAGACAGTTCAACAGAAGGATACCCAAAAAATCTAATTTTATCATTTAAATATTTAATTGTTCTCTAAGATCCCATTTTCAATAAAATTGCAGTCTTACCTTGACTTGAAGATTAAGTCCATTTGCCTATCCTTCAGGACAAAAATCTCTATTACTTTTTTGTAAAAGTCCTCCTTATCTTCTTGTAGTTTCAAAAGTCTATCATCAATCTAATCTAATCAATAGATTTATGATTCGAAAATTATAAAAGTAGGGTAGACATGTGGATATTATGCGACGGGTGGCGCAGTTGTCTGTGCATCTGATCATCAGATCAAGGGGGGTGCTGCCGCCACTGCGTCAGGCCGTTGTGTCCTTGGGCAAGACACTTCACCCGGATTTGCTCCTGTGGGTATTGTCCACAGTACATGTATGTTACTTATGTGTACTTGTAAAAGCGCCTCGATGACTTTGAGGCGTGAAGATGGACGTGCGCTGTGCAATGATCATCAGATCAAGGGGAGAAACCCGCCCCTGCTGCGTCTGTAAAGCCGTTGTGTCCTTGGGCAAGACACTTCACCTGAACTTGCTCCTGTGGGTATTGTCCACAGTACATGACCATTGCATGTATGATATGTGTAATGTGTATTTGTAAAGCGCTTTGAGCATTTGGAAAAGCGCAATAATAAATGTAAGGAATTATTATTATCCGGCTGAACAAAACGTGCATTTATCTAACAGCTACGTTTCCCACAGACCTTATTTGGAGCTATTTTCTAAAATCCTATGGAGAAACCTCATTGCTTTTTTGTCGAGGGTAGCCATGCTCAGCTTACTTCCGGGTTTTAGGACGCCTCACTGCAGCTCTCTCGTCTCCTCTTCACGCGGCACACGTACTTACAGCCAATCAGCTCTGAATTATGTGAGATGACGTATGGTGGGGATGGCAGCTCTATGCCCCTATGGTCATTATTTTTTGCCACACACATTAAATAGGAAAATACTCTGAACATGCAGTGTAGTTTTTACAGTCACCATTGACTTAGACAGTAAGAGGGAGGGGCAGGATCGGGTTTTGTCCCACATGGCTCTAAACAGCTCAATAGGCACACACTGTAGACACTAATTAGAAGAACACATACTAAAACAGCAATGTACAGACGAATCAGATGATTAAACATGATCTTAAAATATATTTAATATATTTTTTTAATTTATTTTTTGCATTTTTTTGTAATCATTATTTTTAATACTTTCTGCTGACACTAGTTGGGGCTGTGCCACCTGCCCCTAATGACCAGTCGCCACTGTAGATACAGAAGAGAGATCACAGATCACATAGCAATCAAACAAACAAGAAACATATAGGTACAGAACTGTCCCTATTGCACATATCCCTATTGCACACTGTAATATATTCCCATGATTTCACAATATTTAGCTGTAATATTTTACAATAAATGACTGTTTTACGACTGTCTAATGACAGTCTTTACCTGTGATGTTCACAATATAATACTGTAATTTAGAATTTCACAGTAAAATCAATACATTCACAGTTAATTAATGTGAATGTACAGGATCAATGATTACCAGGAATTCACAACATGTTACTGTATGATTTCAAAGTAAAATACTGTATTCAGACGATCCTCTGTGATAACTGAACAAAATAAGTGATTTTCTTGCTTTTATCGCTCTTGCTAGGCTTTAAATACTAATGTCTTTCTTCGGTTCAAGTTGTACTTCAATTGAAAGGGGCACCGCTGCATGTGCCTTAAAATAAACGATGCAACATATAATTCTATGTAAAATTGAAATTGTTGTCTTGGCTTATTGTTTTCAGGTGCTTCCTTGGCATTAACCCTGAGACGGGCTCGAAAGCCAAAAAGGGGCATGGCCATTTAAACCCATTCAGCACATTCTTCAGAAAACGTGTTGACTTCGAGTGGATGTCTGTGTACACATGTGTTACATGCTCCCCTCCTTGTTTTCTTTCCTGGCTCCGCCTCTGCCCTGCAGGTGCACCTGGTCTGCCCCTGGCTCCGCCCAGGTGTTCCAAATTCCTCTCAGCCGTGTATATATAAAGAGAAGCTGGAGGATAAGGATGTTTCGCCTATCCTAACGCCGGGAAACACTCTCCTTAGAATACCTCTTTGCCATTTTGAGCTGTAGGCCATATGTTTGCAGATGTGTATGTTCAGCCTGGAGGACCTGGTAGTTCAGTTTTCGCGGCTTTATTTTGTTTCCCATAGGGTTTATATTTGATTTCTGGTTGGGGGGGAAGCTCCATGGGTCCTACGGCCCGTGGTGTAGCTGGCTCGGGTTCCCTCCTTCTGTTTGTTCCTTTTGGCCAGTCCTCCAGACCTCTTTTTGTTTCCTGTTTCGCTTGTGTGAGCAAACGGCTGATTATCAATAAATGCTCGTTACCAAGTACCGGTTATTGCGTGTATTCTTTCATGTTGCGGGTCTCAGCACGAGCCACTACCGTGGAGTAGAGGTTGGGGCCGTAACAACATGTCCAAGACACTGTGAAATGTACTTTGCACTTCAATGGAGTAATAAAAAGTTAAAATGGGCTTTTTCTTTGTTGATTGAACTGATTGAATTGTGTAGTTATGGTAAAATCCCAGTTAGCTAGTCAAATTTACAATATATTATCGTATTATTTACATTTTTATATTTACAGTAAATTACTGGCTACTGTGTTGCATTACTTCTACAGTAATAGTGTGAAAATACAGGTAATTACTGTAATTTATGTACAGCAAGGTACCATAATAATAATAATTATAATGCATTTTATTTATATAGCGCTTTTCACAACTCAAAGATGCTTTACAGTATGAGGAAGGGTAGACAAACAAGGACAGGCAAACAAGTAAGTAAAAAATAAAAAGGCAGTCAAGAGGAAGTTGATTGAGAGGGGGGGGGCTTATGGGTAGACAGAGTTGAAAATATGTGTTTTGACACATTATGTGAAATTATTTTACATAATCTAAAATGCTCTACTACGGCGTACCTTTCATGCTACTCGTGGGCTTGACCCTCGTTTTAGCCATGGCTTGTATTTGTCTTCTGCTAGCCAATGCTCGTTGAAACTGGCACACAGTCATCTATCTCTCATCAGAATGCCCAGGTCACACGTCACGTAACACAAACACTTGCAGGTCACGAGCATAGCGCGGGAAGGCCGCAGCGGAGCTGTTTTATGTAAAGGCAAAGCAATTATTTTCTTTTAATCTAAAAAGCGAACTATTCAGTCAGACAGCAATTTATTGTAAAAGTAAAGTATTTACATTTTCAAGCACTTTATCGAGCACTTTCCCAACCTTGAAAACACCACATCAAAGTTCAAGCATTTTCAAGGATTTCAAGCACCCGTACGAACCCTGCGCCCAAAACTACGCCGCCCCTCTGCGGCCCGCAGGTGCCAGGATACCACTGCAAAACAGAGCCTGCCCAGGTATATCTAAACAAGTACCCACCTGTACAGGGGGTTAGGCCAGGAGTGGGGAACCTTTTTCCTCTCAAGTGCCATTGCAATTGTTTCTACTTCCTCCGAGGCCCGTACAAATGATTGACCTCTGCTTAGACATACTTAAATCACAGCCCATTCATTTGACCTTTCTTTCATGCTGAAAGCAACCTCTTAATCCAGATATACCATGACTCGCGCATGCATGCACGTGCACGGTTGTGGCATGACCACCAATACAGAAATATATTGACACAAGATGTGTGCAAATGTATTTAGTTTCTTATCCATGTGAACATGATTTAAGTGGGGGAGACCTAACCTCCTCTAGGGGGGGTCCGGGGGCATGTGTAACCGGTCTGGTTTGACGCCACATGTGATCTCTGCGTTGTGTTGTGTAAATGAGAACGACTTCTTTCTTGCCAACCAGGATTTATTCTTTCTCCTCAGTGGGGCCTGAAGCTAACTCAGGAAAGTATACAGAATTCTAAATAATACAATTAACAGATATACATCTATCCATGGTGGCAAACCGGCTTTTCTTTGTAAACCAATATACACAAATATAACCAATAATTTACACTTACATAACAAACAATACAATTACAAAACACAAAAAGAATACCCACATGTGCAAAACAGAATATAATTATTAAAGCAGGAAATGGCTTCATCAACTTTCTAACTTCACACCTTCAGTGGAAGAAAACACCCACATGTTAGGTTAGCATATAGCTAAACTTTAGAAAGCTCCCAAACACTGTTTGAAGCGCTGCACATTATATAAACTACAATCACACACGGCATAATATAGATATTAACTGCAAATAGGTTTGGCTTGTGTGAAGTGTAACATTAAACAATCTATTAACATATAAAATACAACATTTATGACACCACTCATTCCACTTACTTCTCCTCAGTGGGGCCTGAAGCTAACTGAGGAAAGCAGCGCGAGTCTGCAGAAATGAGAAATTTGCCGGTGCCAAGAGTACCAAAATAAAACGTACTTTTCAAAATAAAAGCATCTAAAAAATAAAGTGACAGTGACAAGTTTTACAAATAAAGTATGGACAATGATTTTACTGAAATATAAACAAGTGAAGTTATCGGTTACACATGCTCCCCCGGGAAGATTTGTTTTTAAATGTTGAAGTTAAAAGCATCAATCTGGTGCACTTTGAGAGCAACATTAAGAGATCTATGGATACATCTCTCAACACCCAGATGAAACAGAACTGGAAGCAGATTTTCTTTTTCTTTATGGATATTTTACAAATCACTTCCCTTTCAAACTGTATTCTTGTTTACCAACAATTTTTTTTTATTGTCATAGTATTTTATACCCGTTTACTTTATTCTCTTATTTTCTTATAACTATAATGATAATAAATATGTGCCTTTACCTCACTGGTTGTAGAAAAAGGTTCTTATATATTCATTAGCATAGCTATCTAACCAGATGCTAATAACAACAAAGTTATTGACTGTATGGTCAGTATGACAGATGAACAGATCGCCACCGGGCTTTCAACTAAAGACACAGCCACGCAAAAACTGCGGCTCCTTATGGGTACTGCAATTTTTGGAAGTGCCGGAGCGACGTTCTGGTGCTCTCCGTCAGAACTGCACCACTGCCAGACGAGACATATACCATGTCATGACACGTTAGGCTCGTGTTGTGTTCAATGACACTGACCTTGGCCAGGAAAAACAGGAACTCGCTTGCAAAGCCCCACCTAGTGTCAGCAGAAAGTATTAAAATATTTTAAGATCATGTTTAATCATCTGATTCGTCTGTACATTGCTGTTTTAGTATGTGTTCTTCAAATTAGTGTCTACAGGTTGTGCCTATATTGAGCTTTTTAGAGCCATGTGGGACAAAACCCGATCATGCCCCTCCCTCTCACTGTCTAAGTGAATGGTGACTGTAAAAACTACACTGCGCATGCTCAGAGTATTTTCCTATTTAATGTGTGTGGCAAAAAATAATGACCATAGGGGCATAGAGCTGCCATCCCCACCATACGTCATCTCACATAATTCAGAGCTGATTGGCTGTACAGTAAGTACGTGTGCAGCGAAAAGTGTGGTGTGTGAAGAGGAGGAGAGAGAGCTGCAGTGAGGCGTCCTAAAACCAGGAAGTAAGCTGCGCATGGCTTCTCTCCACAAAAAAGCAATGAGATTTCTCCATAGGATTTTAGAAAATAGCTCAAAATAAGATCTGTGGGAAACGTAGCTGTTAGATAAATGTACGTTTTGTTCAGCCGGATAATATCCACATGTCTACCCTACTTTTATCATTTTCGAATCATAAATCCATCATTTAGATTTATGATAGACTTTTGAAACTACAAGAAGATAAAGAGGACTTTACAAAAAAGTAACAGAGAGTTTTGTCCAGAAGGATAGGCAAATGGACTTCATCTTCAAGTCAAGGTAAGACCACCATTTTATTGAAAATGGGATCTTACTAAGAGAGAACACATTTTTTGGGTATCCTTCTGTTGAACTGTCTGTTTAAAATCAATTGAAGCATCAGACTAAAAAAGCTTTTGAAAATAATATAATATTTTGATTTAGGTCAAAATATAATATTTGTAAACCTGAAGAGTCAGTGCCAGTGCGTCACTAGCCATGAACCTCACTGGAGAAGCTTATATATAGACATCTGAGTTTTTTGTGCCCCACCACTTTTGTACATATAGAAATGCCACTGGATGTGATACCAGTTTTCAAGCACAGTAAATATTCTCTTCGCAGAGTATATGATGGGACCAAGGTGATGATGTAGTACATGGTTTTAATAATACTTGCCATTTCAAACCATAATCTGGTTCAAATAATATTTGCCTTGATTTACAATATGTTCTCCTTTGTTTTATCAGTACAGCTTTGAAGCTTTTGTGCTTTTCCTTGCCATAGTCCACTTTGGACGATATGAAATATTTCAGGATTGCACTTTTAACTCACTTGAAATCAATCAATCAATCAATCACTGTTTATTTATATAGCTCAATATCACAAATGTTACATTTGTCTCAGTGGTCTTCACAGTATGTACAGAATATTAGTAGAAATGTTCTCACTTGCTTGGTTTCAAAACATAACAAAGGCCATAATCTGTTCATTGGGACCATCAATGCTATTTTTCATTGCTGTTGCCGGCCACTATTGCTCATGTAAACCTACTACTGCTGCTGTAATCTCAGAGGCACCCTGAGTCATTTTGTTCTGGAACCGGCCGTACATGGCCATATACTAAACAAGATACAGAGCCCATTCCGTGTCCTGTCAGTGTTTACTTCCTGTCTGCCTTCTTCTGGTGATTTATCTGACGTCCAGCGCTCCGTCTTATAACCTCTTTTCCTTTCTCTTTCTTGATCCTCCTTAGCAACCTTCATTATAGTCCTTGACAGTGGTCTGTACTGCTGTATTAACAAAGTGTCACATGTTAAGAATTTACAATCACAATTGAGTATTCAACTAACCCGTGTAATACAAGTTGTCAGTAGCCTTAAGGGCCTACACAGTTGTTATGCGATACCACATTGCCCTTCACTGGATGTACTGTATAATGAGCTGCACTAAACTACATTTTAGCATTTAAAATACTTAGCCATTCCTTTGCGGTTATTTTGGTGAAAGTAACTCAAAAGTAACTCAAAAAGTAGTGTTTGTTTGTTTGTAGCCTTTATTTAACCAGGTGAAACCCCTTGAGATCAAAATATCTCTTTTTCAAGGGTGACCTGTAGGACATTAGTTACACATGTAACATAAAAACAACAGAACAACAATAAGGATGACATACAACATAATGTACGGGGTACAGTTTACAAACTCTATTTACAGTGACAGGTACCATGAGTATCAAACAGTATGTCACCCAGCTGAGTTTTAAAATGACGCATGGGAACCTAAGTGCTCAGTTTTAAACATGTTTGCAGACTGCTCCAATTTAATCAATAAATCAATGTTTATTTATATAGCCCAATATCACAAATGTTACATTTGTCTCAGTGGACTTCACAGTTTGTACAGAATATCAGTATGACAATACGACACCCTCTGTCCTTAGACCCTCACATCGTACAAGGAAAAACTTCCGTAGAAAACCCACAGTGTAAAGGGAACATGGGAGAAACCTCAGGGAGAGCAACAGAGGAGGGATCCCTCTCCCAGGACGGACAGAGGTGCAATAGATGCCGTGTGTAAATTGAAAAGATAATACATTTGCAACTATCCTTGCCAAGTATTTAGTAGGTACAGTAAAATGTATTTCAGTCAGACAACTCACGTGTTCCTTTAACATGTTTATTAGAAGCAGCATATAGTTGAGTTTGGCGACTAGGCTCGGGCATCATCACTCCATAGATATACATAGCACGATGAGTGATGATTAAATAACTAACCCCCGAGCCTACAGGTGGAAGTTGGGGTGGTGGTGGGGCAGCAAGCAGCAGCAACATGAAACACAGCAGCACGAACATGAACGCAGCAATGGCAAATGAATGCAGCAATAGCAAATGAACGCAGCAAGCAGCAGCGACGTAGCTGCAGCCATAGCAGCAGCAAGCAATGCATGGTGAGCGATCTGGCAGGTTAAATAGAGCGGCATATTAAGGAGACTCTGTTTGGTTGGTTGTAGAGCGGCAAGGGGGCGTTATGTATGAATGCAGCATAAGTGCTCGAGTTGACTGCCTGAACTAGCTCGCAGGCTTCGCCCCATTTATTTGTAATATTATTACATTTACAGTGTGACTGCAGTATATAGCTGTTGCACGTTAAGAATGGAAAATAGTTCATTTAGGAAAAATCGAAATGGTGTAATGTCATTTGTAAAACTGAATCCTACTTTCGTAATGTTAACATTATTATTCATTCAAAACATATTCTTATTAACATAGGTCAGTAATAAACATTTAAAAAATCTAACTTTCAGGAGGGTGGGGGGCTGACTCTCTCCATCTCTACTGCACTCACAAGGCAGCTCCACAGCTGAGACTCAAACTCTTTTGTTTGTAGCCTTTATTTAACCAGGTGAAAGCCCCTTGGGATCAAAAGATCTATTTTTCAAGGGTGACCTGCAGGACATTAGTAAACATTAGTTTACCCAGATTGGCTCTTCAGTACCCACATTTGGCCCTGAATGATTTAATGTGACTGTGGTACAGATCAGTTGTAACCGTTAAAAGTACCAAATTTGGTATCCAATCCTATAAATAACTATCCCACTACAAAAACGTAATTGGAAAGGCAACAGAAACATTTGTAGTTTCATGGCTTCTTTACATATGGCAGTACATGAAAATGTAATGAACAATATGTCTCTTTTATTCTAAGCATTTATTAGAAATGATATGAGGCGGTGGTGTCCATACAGAGTCGTTGTTGTCATCTGTCTCTGTCCTTGTGAGCATGTATTGGATTCGCTGTATTTATTGCTGTGTCTGTATTTATTTATTTGTTATTCTGTCTCAGGAGTCACTTGGCCAATTACTGTGACAGCGTACTCAGCATACAATCTAGTCTGAATCCACAGAGCCATGCCTCCCGGACAGACGCACAGTATCCTGCTGCTTCATCAACAACAAGACACATTGTGTGTGGCATAGTGTAGCCAATGATCTGAGAGGATGGTAAACAGTGTTCAGCACTCCTCGCTGATTAGAAAAAATGAATTTGGTTTATTGTAGCACTTGCACAGAGCTGAAGTGTGTGTGTGTGTGTGTGTGTGTGTGTGTGTGTGTGTGTGTGTGTGTGTGTGTGTGTGTGTGTGTGTGTGTGTGTGTGTGTGTGTGTGTGTGTGTTTGTTAAGTAGGAGAGCATTCTGCCAAGGATGCTCCTAGAAGTTGTAGACCCAGTGAAAACAGCTTTGAAACATCAATTATATCAAAGCGTTGGCGGACAGAGTGCTGATTGAGGATAATTCCGCAAAGCCCCAGGCTACATTCAATAAGTGCATTCAATTAGTTATTTATTCCTACACTATCTAGATGTCAAGGTTGGGGGGAACGCTCCTACACATACGCTTCACATCCTTACGTTGCACCTTGATACCCCATTATAAAGGGCTCAAGACTTCCTGCATCACTGAACATTGGTCGTGGATTAAATAATGCACTGCAGAATCATCAAGTGAGGACATAATTACTTGATTTTTATAATTCTTGACTGATGACAAATGAGCTTCCAGGAATCCATTTCTCGCAACAAATCATGTGGCAGTTTTATGCACAAAAGGAATCCGAGAATCAAACAGGCGGGATGACAGGAAGTTAAAAACAAGTCAGGACAGGAGAAAATAAGTTTAAAAAAAGAAACAGGAAGCAAAGTAACTCCAGGATCATGACACACAGCCGATCCCCTATATGACATAAAAAAGGACTTAATCACAAATAACTAAATGTTGAAGAGGGCCTATTATGCTCTCTGGGGTTTTCCCTTTCCAGTAGTTCTAGAGGTTTTTGTGCACGTAAACGGTCTGCAAAGACTAACATCTTTGTGTCGCCTGCCTGAAACGCCTCTATTGAACTCATGTGTTTACTTCAGTAACATAGTGATATCACTATGTAGCACTAGTGATTTAATTGTAATACATTGTACATAATGGGCTAAGGGGCGGGACAGCTCTAAGCGGTTGTCCAATCACAACAGAGCCAGCTGGCTAACCGATTAGAGCAGACTGGGCTCTGGTTTGAGACAGAGGGTGAAAAGAGGTGACAATTAAAGCATGTAAACATGTCACAGTAGAGGCAAATAATACAAATATGAACCTGAACATTTGCATAATGGGGCCCCTTTAATAAAGAAAGGCAGGAATATTCCATTAGAAATCAAAGAGGAGAAAAGTTATCACCCAATGGGTCAGAACATTGGAATAACTCAGTGGCTTATATATCAAAGCAGCCGTTTTATCGATGTGTTTATGTAATGCAGTGCCTGCTGGGTAGCCCTATCATTGCTGTGATGTAAAAGATACGCACAATATATCGATATCTGCTAGTTGAGCCACCCACATGCAGTAGCTCAGGCACGAGTCCAGTAACTCTCAGAGCATCCGTTGATCTGTTGTGTTGAACTGACGGAAGGTGGCGTACAATGCATACTGCTCTGCAGAAGCAGCTGCAGCATGGCCATTACATTCAGGTGGGTCTTCCTTCAACTGCAACCATGGCACATTCATTTTCTGCTCCTGGCAGATCCAATATTCTGTGCTGCAGCAACTCTTATTCAAATAGACTGAAGTCTCTCTGGCTCCTGTAGGAAGTTATCAGTTGAAATAACCCGCACAGAATTAAAGGTGATAATGTTGGGAAATGTTGGAATGACGGAAATACATCTCCATAATCCTCTGGGTTTTCAGGCCATTGGTTGAATTTTCCCCCAGTTAACAGTGAATGTTGCTCAGCCACCATGAAATGAAAATACATTGGAATACAGCGGCCATTAAAACTAAAACCACCAACGGGTCAATTTTACCCGCAGCTGTTTTTTGATTGTATGTAACTTTTTTTTAATAAAATATTCAAGTCTCCCAGTCCGTAACTTTTCCTGAAAGTGTGTTATGTAGCACCCTCTGTTGTTAAAAATGGTCAATATGAAGTCAGATTGAAAAAAATCGCCAAAAAAATGCCATCTATACCCATACACGCCAGCGGGTAATATTTACCTCATAGAAAATGCAGCGTAAACATGACGTGTTGCTATAGCAACGCCTTTTGTCTACTGCGGTTCCTTATAGATAGATTGAGAGAGAGAGATGGACAGGTAGATAGGTATAGAGAGATATAGAGATTTGTACCTAAACAAAACACAAGTCTAACACCAAGCGTTTAAATCAGCACTGGTAGCAATATTTTATAATTCATGCTATCTGCACAAACTATATCATATGAAAAGCTGAGAGTCCACATATTCTATTGGTATAAGTGTCAATCACTGTTCTTGTATGATAAATAAAAGAACACAGATATTTACTCACTGCTGATTCAGAAACCTGTGTGAGTTGTATTTTTAATGGCTAATGGTCCGGCCCTCAACAGCTCTACACCAATAATGGTATGTCATCATATGCCGTTTCTATGGCAACGCCTCCCTCGCCATGAAACACGGTGTTGTCCCAATTCAATGGAAAATCATCCAAACACCACCAGACTTCAGACTATCATTAACGGTCCGGCCCTCAACAGCTCTATGTCAATTAGGGGATGTCCTCATATGCCGTTGCCATGGTAACGCGTCTCTCGCCAAAAAACCTGGTGTTGTCCTAATTCAATGGAAAATCGTCCAAACACCACCAGACTTCAGACTATCATTAATGGTCCGGCCCTCAACAGCACTATCTCAATTATGGGATGTCATCATATGCCGTTTCCCATCACTACTCACAACTCTTATTAATCCCGCGGGACCGGACAATTGGTATTTGTTCACTCGGAACCGAGTTTTGCTTCCCAACCCTGCCACTGTGCTACACTTCCCGCCCCGCCCACGTCTAACTGTACAGAAAGCGGCGAGATGCATTTCCTTATGAATCGACAAGCAGAACCGAAACTAACATTTCTAAACGAACGATGGTGGACACGGACAATTTGCGAATGACTTCTGCCTTTTGTAAACTGAATTTATCAATAAATCGGGGCGAAAAACGTCACTTGTCCGCCGGACAAGTCAATTGAAAGATCTACTTGTCCGATATTGTAAACATGTCCCGGACGGTGGGACGTGTACTTTTTCGCACACTTTAGCCAGAATAACCACAGCACAATTAATAGCACAATTAATAATTGTGCTGTAGTTATTCTGGCTAAAATTGTATTTTGAAATCTCAGAACAGCTAAAATACCTGTTTTTCAGGCAGAAATCTGGGTAACTTATTTTTTCAGAAATCTTAAAACTGAACCATTTGCTTGTTAGGCGTCACTTAAAACCTCTGTAACAAGGGTTTATTCTGACATTTGTCTGTAAAATGTGCAGTACAATAGTCCTGGAGCGTCAGACAGACGAAGACTGACAAAGACAATAGAGTCCTGCGGGAGTACTGAGGGAGGCAAATCCTACTTGGACTGAGCTAAGTATCGCTGGTGTTTTTGATCCCCTCGTGCTAAAACATGTGTATATTCTCCATTCCTGTTCATGTGTCCTCTCACAATTATTACTGGCCCTGTGCATCTCCTAATCGTTATAACCAGCCTGCTCTCGTCTATCCCACATGCTCCACTGAGATCCAACATCTAGTTTCAGGGGGCCTGTGGAACTGGCAGTCAGCTGTTCCTAAGGCTGACTTCATCTCTGGCTACGTTTCCCTGCAGTCTCTGGATTTCCTTGCTCTCACTGAGACCTGGATTACTCCATCCAACATCCTACATCCACCCCAGCAGCTCTCTCCACAGCATATTCCTTCTCCCATACACCCAGACCCACTGGCAGAGGAGGTGGCACTGGTCTCCTGCTCTCTCCCAAATGGAGCTTTTCCCTCTTCAAGCTACCTAACTTCACTCCTTCCACCTTTGAATTCCATGCGGTCACAGTAATCCATCCTATACAATTAACCATTGTTGTTCTCTACCGTCCACCAGGCGCCTTGGGGGATTTATTGGAGGAAATAGATCATCTCCTCTCACACATCCCTGAAACTGGCCCTCCCGCTGTACTTCTTGGAGACTTCAACCTCCAGACAGGGAAGATAGACGAACTAACATCTCTGTTAACCACCTTTGCTTTCTCACTGTCTCCGTCCCCACCAACTCATAAAGCTGGCAATGTCCTCATATTCTCAAGGAACTGCGCTACTTCTAACCTCTCTGTAAACCCGCTCCACACATCCGATCACTTCTTCATTTCATTCTCTTTACCCCTTTCCAAACATAAAAAACGTATCTCTTCTAATTCTGCACCCCCTCATCGGTGCTCTCAGCCCTCCCTTCCTCTGACTCGTTCCAACTCCGGCCTCCAAACTCTGCTGCAGAAACTCTCCTCTCTACTCTTTCATCCTCTCTGGACTCTCTCTGTCCTCTCACATCTCGGCAGGCTCGTCAGTCCCCTCCTGCTCCCTGGCTAAATGACGCACTGCGTGCTAATAGAACCATCCTTCGGGCTGTTGAGCGGAAATGGTGGAAATCCAAACACCCTGACAACCTCCTAACCCATGCTGCGAATGGATCTGGCCCTTCCTACATCCAGGACATGGTTAAACCATACACCCCAGCACGTGCACTCCGCTCTGCATCAGCCAAAGGGCTCGCTGCACCGGCACTGCGAGAGGGACCCAAGTTCCCATCAGCAAAAACATGTGGGTTTGCTATCCTGGCTCCAAAATGGTGGAATGAGCTCCCCATTGACATCAGGACAGCAGAAAGCCTGCACATCTTCCGGCGCAGACTGAAAACCCATCTCTTTCAACTCCACCTCGAGCGATATAATTACTAACAAAGAATTGCTAACAAAGCACTTATATACTAATAAAGGACTGGCTTATCTATAGCCAGTTGAGTAGCACTTGAAATGTTTGGCTCTATGAAACCTGATCTACTTCTATGATTCTGTTTTCTTCAAGTTTGTATCTTCTTGGTCGAATCCACTTGCGCTTTGGATAAAAGCATCAGCTAAATGTAATGTAATAATTAGGGCTGTCAAACGATTAAAACATTTAATCAGGTTAATCACAGCTTAAAAATTAATTAATCACCATTCGAACTATGTCCAAAATATGCCATTTCTTTATGTATATTGTTGTGGGAATGGAAAGATAAATGAAAGAAGGCTGATATATCCATTTAACATACAGTATGTATGTATGTTTATTATAACATTGTTCTGTGTGTCAAAATGAAAGACAGCCCACACACCTATCAATCATCAAACTGTAGGGCCTTATTTCATTACGCGTTGAATTCTATCAACACGTAATGTTGTATCGATGTATATAGAGATGTACTACAGTAAAAGTATTCTCCGTCGGGACTTCCTGGAACAACACCACGCCGTTATCTTGATTCTGATTGGCCAGAAGACATTATCAAAGATGTTCTATTGAGAAGACGATCACGACGTGGCAACAGTTTTCAAATCCGTTTCTAGTCTTCGGTATTTCCAGACAAGTGGCTACTGAAATCAATCTTACTAACTGCTGTCTGTGCAATTTACTCCGCACGAGTTGACGGACTTTGTTTTGCTTACTTTAACATCATTTTCCATGGTGGGGCTAAGCCATTTCTAGGTATGGCTGCCTGTAGCCTACCCCAGCCATACCCTGGCGCTGCCATGTATGGGGCGGGCCATTCTGCGCATGAGTTAAATGCGTTAAATATTTTAACGCAATTAATTAAAAAAATGAATTACCGCCGTTAACGCGATCATTTTGACAGCATTAGTAATAATATAATGCTCAAACATTTAGGGTTTCCCATTAATGTACCTGGCTCTACAGTGGAATTCTCTACTGCAGGGGTCGGCAACAGGCGGACCGCGGTCCGGGTCCAGAAGCCGAACGATACGGACCCGGACCTATAATCAATACATAAATAGGGGATTTTTATTTTTGACGAGGCGATTCGTTTTTAACCGCCGCCAACAGGGGGCGAAATAGACGAGTGAGCGATACAGGGAGAGAAACACAGAAGAAGAGACGAGTGAGCGATACAGGCAGAGAAACACAGAAGAAGAGACGAGAGAGTGGGAGACAGTGAGAGTAGCGGGAGAGGAAAGTGAGTCAAGAGAAGAGTTAGCGATACAGTGAGAGAAGACGGAAAGGAGAGAGCGGCAGACAGGGAGAGGAGAGTGAGAGGAGAGTGAGTGAAGAGCAGCGATACAGGGAGAGAAGCGGAGAGGAGAGTGAACAGGCGTGTTAGCGGCAGACAGGGAGAGACAAATAATTACACATGGTGCTCTCCAAGAAGAGGAAAGTGGACAGTGAGAACAGAGCTTTTAACCCTGAGTGGACTCAATCATGTTCATCCTGCACACTGGGAGCACAAAACCAGTGTGTCATATTCAGAGACCGTGGCACTCATTAAAAGTGCCAACACGCCACTATGAGACAAAACATAAAGTGTTTGACCAAACATTCCCTCTCAAGTCAGTACTGAGGTCACACAAAATAAGCAGTCTGAGGGCCCAATATGATCATTCCACCAGGATCCTGACCCATTCATTCACTGCCCAACAACGTGCTAATGAATGTTCCCTCAGAGTGGCTTGGATTTTAGGTCAAAACAAAAAAACATTAACTGATGGAGAGGTTGTCAAGGAGTGCATGAGTGCAGTAGCTCAAACCTTGCTTGAGAGAAAACAAAAAGAAGAGCTTTGTGAAAAAATTAAGCAAATACCTTTGTCAGCATCATCAGCCACAAAGAGGAGTGAAGTATTAACCCAGGATGTGCTAGCCCAGCTGGATGAAGCCCTTCATAAGGCACCATGTGTAAGCTTGGCTGTACACATGGTGATCCGAGCGACCCGGCCCCTCGGTCGAAAAGGACCTCCGCGCGGTACTAACACGGCGGGGCGCGCACGCAGACACTTCGCGTTCGCCTCAGGGAGCAATGGCCGCGCGTTTCCTCACCGCTCGATTTTTCTCAGCCAGACACAAATCTTTTTCTATGATAGATTATCTTTTTACCTCTCCACAACTTTTCCAGAAAGTTGATAATGTAATGTTGCTTCCTATTGCCCTCTCAGACCACAAGGGAGTACTCTGTTGTGCGACTCTGGGCAATTTATCCAAGCGCGCCACTAGATGGCGCCTCAATTCCACTTTACTAAGAAATGGAAAATATAAAGAAAAATTCCTGACACAATTGGAAGAATTTCTTGACTTAAATATAGGTTCAGTTGAGGACCCAAGAATATTATGGAATGCAGTCAAAGGCTTTATAAGAAACAATACCATATTGTTCTCTTCAAATGTATGTAAGGAAAGATCCGCCAGATTACAGGCTTTGGAAGCAGAATTTGCTAGTCTTGACTCCATTTTGCAGAACAATTACTCTAAACAAACAGCATCTAAACGTAAACTTGTCAAAAAGGAAATAAATGATATCTTGAAACAACGATCAGAATTTCTAATACATAGGGTTAGGCAGCGCTATTACTTCCATGGGTCTCGGCCCAGTCACCTCTTGGCTTCAAAAATCAGGTCTAGTGAGCACTTTGTAGATATTCCCTCCATTCAAACTTTGAATGGTAATGTCACAACTGAGCCAAAGCAAATAAATTAGACTTTTCAAACCTTTTATTCCAATTTATATAAATCAGAGGTTCAGTTGGACAAGAATAGATATGACGCCTTTCTCGGTCAGCTAGACTTACCACAGCTTGCAGCCACTGATTCCACCCATCTTGATGATCCCATTTCTTAGAGGAATTAAAAGATGCAGTACGCAACATGCAACGAAACAAATCACCAGGTTTAGCTGGGATACCTCCCGAATTTTATGTAGCATTTTGGGATAAACTGAGTCCACTACTTTTGGATATGATAATGTATTCGATAGATAAAGGCAGTTTTTCGAGGGACGTGAACATAGCTTGATTTCCTTGCTCTTAAAGAAGGATAAGGACCCGACAGATTGTGCTAGTTACAGGCCTCAAAGTTTATTAAATTCGGATCTAAAAATATTTGCAAAAGTGCTTGCCAGGCGCATTTAGGATTATATGCCAATTTTAGTGAACTGTGATCAGACTGGGTTTATAAAGTCAAGGCTAGCTGCTGATAATGTTAGACGTCTTCTCCATATAATAGATTCTTCAGTAGACAAAAAAGACCCGGCAGCGGTGCTGTCTCTTGATGCAATGAAAGCCTTTGACAGACTAGAGTGGTCCTTTCTGTGGTCTGTGCTGGAGAAAATGGGTAATGGGTTTTGGTAATGGCTTTATACATATGGTTAAGGTGCTGTACTCTAATCCCTCAGCTCTGGTGCTCACTGGGCAATTATCCTCCGCGTTATTCCCTGTTTCTAGATCTTCCCGTCAGGGATGTCCACTGAGCCCAGCACTCTTTGCACTCTCCCTTGAACCTCTAGCCCAAATGATACGCTAATCCCCTATACATCAGATTTCTGTTCGTGACACTCCCCATCAGACACTCACCATACGCAGATGATATTCTGGTTTTCATTGAGAAACCGACTCAATCTATGCCTGTATTGTATTTTTGGTCATTTGTGCTTCGTCCGTTACTGGTGTGGCTTAACCCTAATGCTTCCGTTTCTTGGCGTAATATACAGGAAAATATCGTACAACCTTGGAACCTGCAGGATATCCTTTTTGCCAATTTAACAAATAGGCAATGTCAACTACGCTTTGGCCCTATAGTTTCACATCTCATCAAGATATGGCACACAGCTGAATCTTAATGTAAGATTTCCTGCAAGTGGCACACACTTTCTCCTATATTTAATAATAAAGGTCTGCTAATTGGTGGGAGACCTGTCTCATCCTCTCATTAGAGCAACAGCAGTATTCACCACTTGAGTGACATTTATGATAACAGGGTCTTGTGCTCCTTTCAAGAAATTAAGAGTGCATTCAATCTGCCAGGTAGCTCGTTTTTTTTCTATTTGCAGCTCAGATCTGCTTTCAAGGCACATGGTGTCCCATGGCAACAACCTATACCTGTTCATCCTCTTTATAAGTTGTTTACTGTAGGGAAAACAGGGGTATGGTGTCTACACTGTATAATTTCTTTCTGGAGGCTTCCTACGATAACCTACAGCTGGACAGAGTATGGAGACGTGACTGCCAAGTGTTAGACCCTGATTTCAGTTGGGAGGGTGTTTGGTCAAGCATAAAAGAAGCTTCTCGGAATCCCGATCACCAACAGATCCACTTTAACTATGTCCACAGAACATATCTTACCCCGCGTAAACTTCACTGTATGAAAATGATAGACGATCCCTCATGTAGTTTATGCACTATGAAGTCCCCTGGCACGTTTATGCACATGATGTGGGACTGTCCCCCAGTCACTCTATTCTGGACTAAAGTGGCTTCTGGCATGTCACGTGTGCTCTCAGTGACAGTGCCGGTGACTGCACCCGCTCTACTATTGAATTATCTGACAAAGCTCAATATCACCAAGCTTAAAATGCGCATCTTACTAGCTGGCCTAACAGCTGCAAAAAAGATGGTTGCGGTTTGATGGAAGCCTCCTAATTCCCTCACCTTCAGACACTGGGTCCTTGCATCCCTGGATGTTGTTTACCTAGAGTTGTCAACAGCTGCCCAAATAAATAGGACAAATGACACTAATATAAACAATTGGCGCTCTGCAGTCGATTCCTTCAAAGATCTTTTAGAATGATTTCTCCCTTTCCATAATCCACAGCCTTTTCAATTGCGACCTTTGCGTGTCTCTCTCTCTCTGTGTGTGTGTGTGTGTGTGTGTGTGTGTGTGTGTGTGTGTGTTATACACTCCTGTCTGATAGCGCGGATGGAGTGCTGGCACCCAACACCTTATATGTGTGTATGTCTTTGTCTGTGTGTGTTTATATGTCTGGGAGGGAGGGTAGGGTTTATTTTATTTTCGTTGTCTTGTGTGTTCTGAATTCTGCATTTTGTATATTTTGTAAGTAATTATTTTTTATCTCATTTTGTTTCTCTTGTGTACTCAGTTATTTCATTTAAGGAAAAAAATAAATAAATGTTGTACATGTCGTGTATTAACATCAACAAAAATGTGATCACAAAAAAAAAGAAAATCTTGAAAGGGATGTGCAAAATATCAATTATATACAGTCTTTAATGAACGATTAGAGAATAACGAGTGATGAATATGCTTTATACGGATCTGCAGATAAATATTTAGTCTTCTCAAGCACCAACTATCAAATATCTCTCCTGATTGTTGGCACTTGACAATCACCTTACCTGCATTTTACTCAAGTGTAACTAAAGTCTGATTTAAGGGTTGTTTATATTTCACATCATTAATCCAAATCTGTAAAGTAACTAAAATAAATGTAGTGGACTAAAAACACCAGGTTAACCTTAAAGAAAGCCCTCAGGATTATAAAAGACCCCCATCACCCCAGCCACAAACTGTTCTGTCTGCTGCCGTCTGGCAGGCGGTACCGCAGCATCCGGACTAAAACCACCAGACTCAGGGACAGCTTCATCCCACAGGCCATAAGACTATTAAACACCTGAACTTAGAAACAACATCCATAACATTCATCTGGCTGCTACTTAGAAATTATTTATCTAATATATCATATTCACAATGTAGTGACTGCTTTTTTGTCTTTTGCTTTCTTAGTTATGTTCTCTTTTATATGTGTGTGTTTTGTGTTATGTGTAACGTTGCTGCCTTCTTGGCCAGGTCAGCATTGCAAATGAGATTGTATCTCAATGCTTTTATCTGGTTAAATAAAGGTTAAATAAAAAAAAATATTCCAATCTGTATATAGACTCTTATTGCACTATTTCACTATTTTTTCTGTGAATCTGTTTTATTGTGTTGCACTGTTGGAGGAGCCTGCGACCTAAGGGGGGCCCCAGTGAGATGATAGTGAACTGTTCATGAACTTGTCATGAAAAGTTCATGAGATATTAGTAAACCATATTCATGAACAGCTGATAAACAGCTCATAAACAGCTCATAACAAAGTTGATGAACTGTTCATGAATGTCATGAACATTAAATGGCACTAGGGCAGTTCATGAACTACTCATGAAACTCCTGTGCTGGAATGGTTCATGAACAATTCATGGAATATGGTTTTAGGCAGGTTCATGAACAATTCATGAAATGGAGTTTTCAGTGAGTGTGTAGGGATATTCAGTTTTCAACCAAGAACATTTCAAGAATTGTTCATGAACATATCAAGAACTGTTCATAACAACTTCATGAACCATTCATGAACAGTTCATACCCAGTCACTGAATAAAATGCAATGGCTGGCTATGAACTGTTCATGAACTGTTCATGAACCATTGACTGTGGGTCAATTGGCAACCATAGAAAACAACAATTATGTCAATCACAATGGAATTTTACTCAAATTAACAAACAAACAAACAAACAAACATACATACAGGTGGAGCACTACAATTATTCCTATCACTATTTGAAGCAGTTCTTGACACTCAGCTGCACAAAAAATGTTGTTACGGGTCCCAAAAGCTTGGGTACCACAGCAACAATAAATGATTTCTGTAGAAAACAGAAAAGTGCAGCAGCAATAATTATACACAGGATCCGGTTGATCGTCTGGATTGCTTCTTATTCAAAATTCAAAGTACACAGTTAGATTCAAATAGCTGAACTTTACAAACTTCACAATTCTCCATTTAAGTTATCTGTCTGTCACAGTCAATTACTGTATCTCAAGGAGAAATTCAACATAGTCAATATAAATTATTACATTACATTGCATTTAGCTGACGCTTTTATCCAAAGCGACTTACAATAAGTGCGTTCGACCAACAAAATACAAACTTGAAGAAAACAGAATCATATAAGTACATCAGGTTTCATAGAGCAAAAACATTTCAAGTGCTACTCAACTGGCTTTAGGTAAGCCAGTCCATAAGTGCTTTGTTAATAGTTCTATTGCTCGAAGTAGAGTCGAAAGAGATGAGTTTTCAGTCTGCGCCGGAAGGTATGTAAGCTTTCTGCTGTCCTGATGTCAATGGGGAGCTCATTCCACCATTTTGGAGCCAGGATAGCAAACCCACGTGTTTTTGCTGATGGGAACTTGGGTCCCCTTCGCAGCGAGGGTGCAGCGAGCCGTTTGGTTGATGCAGAGTGCTGGGGGGTACGGATTAACCATGTCCTGGATGTAGGAAGGGCCAGATCCATTCGCAGCATGGTACGCAAGTACCATTGTCTACTCTTCATGAATAGATGAGAATAATAATAATGCAAGATTTCTTTTCAGCACTGTAGCCAGGCTGGCAGAGAGCCACAGCTCCATTGAGCCTTATATTCCCATAGCACTCAGTAGTAATGATTTTATGTGCTTTTTTAACGATAAAATTGTTACTCTTAGAAACAAAATTAATGACCTCTTGCCTTTGACCACTATAGTGTTATCAACAGCTCCCGGAATCGTAAGTTCTAATATTACACAAGATAGTAAACTAGAATGCTTTTCAGCCATTAACCTTGAACAATTACATTCAATGGTTCTCTCTTCTAAACCATCAACGTGCATGTTAGACCCAATTCCAACTAAGCTGTTGAAGGAAGTTTTTCCATTAATTAGCACTTCTTTATTAAATATTATGAATATGTCTTTATTATCAGGCTATGTTCCACAATCATTCAAAGTAGCAGTGATAAAACCGCTTCTTAAGAAGCACAACCTCGATCCAGAGGTTTTAGCCAACTATAGACCTATTTCTAATCTTCCGTTCCTCTCAAAAATTCTTGAGAAAGCGGTCGCAAAACAGTTGTGTGATTACTTAAAAAACAATGATTTATTTGAAGATTTTCAGTCTGGCTTTAGAACACATCATAGCACAGAGACAGCTCTGGTTAAAGTCACAAATGATATTCTAATAGCCTCAGACAAGGGACTTGTCTCTATTCTTGTTTTGCTCGATCTCAGTGCTGCATTTGATACTATCGACCATGATATCCTATTGCAAAGACTAGAGCACTTGGTTGGCATACAGGGAACTGCTTTAGGCTGGTTTAGGTCCTATCTATCTGAACGCTCTCAGTTTGTACGTGTTAACGATGAATCTTCCATGCAAACCAAAGTTAGCCATGGAGTGCCACAGGGCTCAGTGCTCGGACCTATTTTGTTCACATTATATATGCTTCCGTTCAATATTATAAGGAATCATTCTGTAAACTTTCATTGTTATGCGGATGATACTCAACTATATTTATCAATCAAGCCTGATGAAATGAATCATCTAAATAAAATTCAAGACTGCCTTAAGGACTTAAAAACGTGGATGACCTTAAACTTTTTGATGTTAAACACGACCAAAACTGAAGTTATTGTACTTGGCCCGAAGAATCTACAAAACAAATTATCTAAAGATATACTAACTATGGATGGCATTAATTTGGCCTCCAGTGAGACTATAGCCGCTTTCACACCGCAGGACTTGCGGTACTTTAGTGCCGGCACTAAAGTACCACTAAAGTACCACGGCACTAAATCCGCCAGGGGGCTAGTGCCAATCCCATTCACACCGCAGTACTTTCCCTGAGGCACGATTACGCTGACGTCACTTCGTCTTCTTCTTCTCTGGGTTTACTGGCAGGCCGCAAAACCACTTCACGGCGAGTACAACAAAAAAACGAGAGAATAAGAACTACACGGAGGAGGGGGTATAAAGCCCACCCGCTGTATGAGGTGTTTGTTTACTTTCAGACCTCAGACATGATGGAGTTCAATGAGCTTGTTGTCTTTGTGCTCATGTTATACAGCTTTGTAACTGGGTTATTGCAGACAACTAGGGATTTGACCCACTCGTCGGATGCTGTAAGTGCAATGCTGGTTCGGAATCGAAGGCGTACCATAACGAGTATTTCAACCGCAAAGGCTGGCACTCGCTCGTCCTGCAGGGTGTTGTGGATGCTAGGGGCCTCTTTTGGAGTGTTTTTGTTGGCTTACCAGGTAGCATGCATGATAGCAGAGTGTTCAGCATGTCCTCGCTGGTTAGTTGTGGTCTACTTCCTCATGTAACAAGGAATATTGGGGGACATGATGTGGGTTACTATATCCTTGGTGACTCAGCCTACCCCCTGCAAAGATGGCTGATGAAACCTTTCCAGGACAATGGAAGGCTTTGTACAGTGCATTTGGTTCTCTCTTTTATTTACCACATTCAAAACAGGCACAATTACAATAGTGCAGACACACCTTTGTGCAAAGAAAATATGTCAGTATCAAAACAGTGTGGCAATATAATAACAAACTGCCAGGTGTCATATGCACATTAAATAGGCTCAGCAGTTAACACACCTTTATTATATATCCTCCTGAGAGGAACTCGGTACACTAACTCCTAAGATGTTCCCTTACTATAATTAATTAAAATATTGAACTCACAACACTGGTAATTACAAACTTAACCATTTATCTTTCAATAAATAAATAGTGCTTGTGTTGATAGACGCCGTTTTGAAATACAATGAAATTATCTATTTCAAAGCCACATTGTGGGTGGGACACAACTAAAGCTTCGCCAGTTTATAACCGATGAAACATGATGGTATCAGAATAATCACTTAAATGTGATTTATAGGATGCTACACAGGTCACTGTAAAGATAGTGTCAGAGGAGAAATAACCAAGATACATTATCTGTTAAATCGCCATGGAGGTTATCTTCTATTTATCAGCAGCAGATCAATAAGTGTCAGTATCAAAACATAACACTGGCAAATACAATAGGTAGGCTCAGCAGACAGACCGTAGTGCAAAGGTAAAGTGTCACATGATTATCTACTAAATAGTGAATTCAGCATCAACTTCACCTGATGAAGTTCAAAACAATGTAACAGACACACCTTAGTGCAAGTTAGGTGTCAGTATTAAAAAAACAGTGGCAATATATATATAATAACAATAGAAAATCAACTTGAATAAAATGTACCCAAAAAAAATACACTTATAACAAATATATAAAAATAGCACTGTAAGAGTTGAACTGTGGGCTAAGCCCTGAATGTTTCCATGTCCAGGAAACACCGCTGTGTGTCAATATTTAAAACAATACTACAGGGAGGAAGGCCTGTTGACTTCACTGGTTCTGAAAGCACTCCCAGAAACCCCTGCTGAAAAGCCTTTTGCTGCCCCATTTGCTGTGCCAAGACTGCGTCCCGTTCACCCTGGCGCTCCATCATCGCAATCACCCTGTCCTCTGTTTCCTGGGCCTTGTGTAAAAGCATCATCTGGTCCTCGTGCATCCTATGTCCTCCATAGTCTCGATGGTGGCAAAGAAGTTCTCATCATGTGTGTCCTGTGCGCGCTTTCCTAAGAGGAAACATTATTTAATCACCATGTAGTTTTAAAGGCAGAAGGGACACGGTCAGGCTGTTAGGGCTATTCAAACTGATAGGGTAATAGACACACACACACACACACACACACACACACACTCACAGACACACACAAAGACATAAACATACACACAAGAGAGAGACACACGTTACGTTTTCTTACCGGAAGTCATGTGACCTAGCCCGGATGTTTACAATTTTGTGAGCGTAAAATGGGCGCGAAAAGTGTAAACGCCTGCCTAGGCAAACACGTTTTCCACGGTGTTTCATAATTCATAATTGTACCATGAAGGAAGTAAACGTGATTGTGAAGCTACAGTGTGTGTGAACGTACTTTTGCGTTTGGTTGATGGAAAGGGAGACGAGCAACGGCTGCTGTTGCGATCGGGAAAGGAAAGTCCACTCGTTTCCAATCCAGCGAGTTGTCCCGCCTCGCCTGAAACAAACAAATGTAGTGCCATGAGTTAGTGAAGCATATTACAGAAAACACTGCCCACTTATTCTTCACTTAAGTCAAAACGTTTTCATGGCGGCCGAGAATAGCTAGTTAGATGTTATGTTATTAGCCAGCTCAGGGCCGGCTAACAGTGTTAGCCAGTTCAGCCTGCTCGTGGCTACCTCGATCTACTGGGCAAATAAAAGTACATCTGAGACCAGTAATGTGCAAATTAAAAACCCCAGTACAAGTAGTTTATTTTACCATCGTCGTTGTCGTCGTTGCTCACTTCACAGCCGACTGAATCCGCCGTTTCAGCGAGCTCCCACAGCAGCGTGCCCGAGTCGATGGTCATTTCAAGTAGCTTTTGCGAACATCGCTCAAAACATTTAGAGTTGGGAACTGCTTTTTGTAGAAGCTGCTGCATCCCTGCATCTGAGTAAATTGACAGAAGCGCCGACACTTCCTCATCATTCCACCGCTCCGGTGCTGTACGTCTAGTCATAACTGCTTTCAAGTACAAACAACATACTCGCTCAGGTGTGGATGTGGTTTTGTAGCGAGGGAAAAAATGGCTGCTTAACAAAACAAATTCAGAGTCTAACGGGGCGTGGTTTGCAATTCGCCCAGCCAATAGAAATAGAATAGAAATTGGCACTCTTTTGTCACCAGGTTCGTACCACCTCTCTAGCAGGGACTAAAAAGTACCAAAAGAGTTCCCGGCACTGAGTTGTCCCGGCGGTGTGAACGCGACATTATTGGTACTAACGGAACTAAAGAACTAAAGTACCAGGGAAAGTCCTGCGGTGTGAACGCGGCTTATAAGGAATCTTGGTGTTATATTTGATCAGGATTTATCCTTTAACGCCCACATAAAATCAATTTCAAGGACCGCCTACTTCCATCTACGTAACATTGCAAAAATCAGGCATATCTTGCCTCAAAACGATGCGATGCAAGGCAAGGCAAGGCAAGGCAAGTTTATTTATATAGCACTTTTCGACACAGGGTAATTCAAAGTGCTTTACAAAAAAGAAATGAAAGACATTAAGCATTAAAAAAAAGAAAAGCTAATAAAATAAACATTAAGGAAAAATACATGGATAAAAGTTACAGTGCAGTCTAAAATATGAATAGTTCAATTAAACATTACAAGAAAAAGTACATGGATAAAAGTTACAGTGCTAATAAAATAAACATTAAGGAAAAATACATGGATAAAAGTTACAGTGCAGTCTAAAATATGAATATTTTCCATATATTTAATTTAGATTTCACCATATTTTGCTCGCATGACATCCACAATCGGACCCTCAGGAGGCTGTACACACCCCCTCCCCTGCTTTGCTTCCATAACAAAGTCTTTAAAGTGTTACCAAAACACTCCGTGTTACCAAAACAATATTTTTCATCCGTGGATGCCAGATATTCCAAATATCTCTTTCGAGCAGTCCCTCTCATAAATGTCATGGAGTTTAATTACGTTTAAACATTACAAGAAAAAGTACCTGGATAAAAGTTACAGTGCAGTTCAAGATATGAAAAGTTCAATTAAAAGCAGCGACAAAAAGAAAAGTCTTCAGCCTGGATTTAAAAGTAGTAAGAGTTGCAGCGGACCTGCAGGTTTCTGGGAGTTTGTTCCAGATATTTGGAGCATAATAACTGAATGCTGCTTCTCCATGTTTAGTTCTGACTCTGGGACAGAAAGCTGACCAGTCCCTGAAGACCTGAGAGATCTGGATGGTTCATAGTTTAGCAGGAGGTCAGAGATGTATTTTGGGCCTAAACCATTCAGTGCTTTATAAACCAGCAGCACTATTTTGAAATCTATTCTTTGACACACAGGAAGCCAGTGTAAAGACTTCAGAACAGGAGTGATGTGGTCCACTTTCTTAGTGTTAGTGAGGACTCGAGCAGCGGCGTTCTGAATCAGCTGCAGCTTTCTAATAGATTTTTTAGTGAGACCTGTGAAGACACCATTGCAGTAGTCGAGTCTACTGAAGATAAAGGCATGGACAAGTTTTTCCAAATCCTGCTGTGACATTAGTCTTTTAATCCTAGATATATTCTTTAGGTGATAGTAGGCTGATTTAGTAACTGTTTTAATGTGACTGTTGAAACTCAGGTCAGAGTCCATGACTACACCTAGATTCCTGGCTTTATCTGTTGGTTTGAACATTGCAGACTGAAGCTCAGCGCTAACTTTTAAACGTTCTGCCTTGGCTCCAAAGACCATTACCTCAGTTTTATCTTTGTTTAATTGGAGAAAGTTCTGACACATCCAGTCATTGATTTGTTCAATGCACTTACTCAGTGTTTGAATTGGAGCATAGTCTCCTGGTGAAATTGTTACGTAAATTTGTGTGTCATCTGTATAGCCATGGTAACTTATTTTGTTGTTCTTCATTATCTGAGCCAGTGGTAGCATGTATATGTTAAAGAGAAGAGGCCCCAGGATGGAGCCTTGAGGAACCCCACATGTCATATTTGTCAACTCAGATGTGTATTTACCTATAGAAACAAAGTTGTTTCTATCCTTTAAGTAGGATGTAAACCAATTTAGAACTGTTTCCGAAAGTCCCACCCAGTTTTCCAGTCGGTCTAGTAATATGCTGTGGTCAACAGTGTCAAACGCAGCACTGAGATCTAATAATACTAACACTGAAGTTCTGCTACTGTCTGTGTTTAAGTGGATGTCGTTAAAGACCTTTACAAGAGCAGTCTCAGTGCTGTGGTTTGGACGAAAGCCTGACTGGAACACATCGAAACAACTATTTAAATGCAAGAAATTACTTAACTGTTGAAAAACAACTTTTTCAATGATCTTACCTAGAAATGGCAGGTTTGATATGGGCCTGTAATTGTTCATTACTGAAGCATCTAGATTATTCTTTGTTAAGAGCGGTTTAATGACTGCAGTTTTCAGGGCCTGTGGAAAAATACCTGAGTGAAGAGATGTGTTTACTATATGAAGTAGTTCTGAGGCCATGCAAGGCAAAACATCTTTGAAAAATCCTGTTGGAATAATATCAAGGCAGCAGGAGGAGGACTTCAGAAGTTGTATAATGTCCTCTAGGTTTTTATCATTAATCTGATGGAATTGTGTCATGATGTCTGAATTGATGTTAAGTGGACACAGAGACAGCACATTTGCTGTTCCTGATGCAGAGGCACTTGTCTGATTTTCTGAATGTTGTCAGTGAAAAAGGAGGCAAAATCATTGCACGCCCTGGTGGTTAGAAATTCAGAGGCTACTGACACTGGGGGGTTAGTTAGTCTGTCGACGGTAGCAAACAAGGCACGTGCGTTGTTTTTGTTTTTGGTAATGATGTCAGAGAAGAATGATTGTCGTGCGTTTTTCAATTGCAAATTATAAAGGCCAAGTCTCTCTTTATAAATTTCAAAGTGAACCTGGAGATTTGTTTTTCGCCACCTGCGTTCAGCTTTTCGACATTCTCTTTTTTCTGTTTTAACGGTCATGGCCTTTCTCCATTGAGATATTTTCTTCCCAGTCACTTCCTTTACCTTAATTGGAGCAATGGCATCTATAACATTTTACATTTTTGAATTAAAATGATCTACTAGCTCATCTACTGAGATGTTAGCAGGGGCAAGTGTGGAAGAAAAATTCTGAGTAAACATTTCCCTAGTATTTTCAGTTAAATATCGCTTTGTGGTTACCTCTTTTTGAACACTTGTGTGAACAGAAATAGAGCTCTCAAAGAAAACACAGGAATGGTCAGAGAGCGCAACATCAGTCACCACAACCTTAGAGATATTCAGACCCTTTGAGATAATTAAGTCCAGAGTGTGCCCCTTATTGTGCGTGGGCTCCGTCACATGCTGAGTCAGTCCATTGCTATCAAGAACACAAAACAGTTCTTTAGCCCCTCTGTCCTGGGGGTTGTCAACATGGATGTTAAAATCACCAACAATGACTAGACGGTCAAAGTCAATACACACTATAGACAGCAGTTCAGTAAAGTCATCAAAAAAGCTTGCACAGTATGTGGGTGGCCTATAGATATTTAGGAACAGAGCTCGAGAGGAGCATTTCAGCTGAAGGGCCACATATTCAAAAGAATCAAAGTTTCCATACGATGTCTTCCTGCATTGAAGGGAATCATTGAACAGAATAGCAACTCCACCCCCTTTCTTATGCATTCTTTCCTGACTCATAAAACTAAAGTTGGGAGGGGTTGATTCGATAAGAACAGCTGCACTGTTATTTTGTTCAATCCAAGTTTCTGTTAAAAACATAAAATCAAGATTGTGCTCAGTGATAAAATCATTGATTAAAAATGTTTTTCCTGCCAAAGACCTGACATTTAATAAAGCTAGTTTAAGTTTGTTAAACACACTATCAGTCATGTTTTTTGTAACAAGCTGTGGCTGACATGGAATCACTGCTAAATTAGATAAACTCACACAAACGTTTGAGCGCTTCCTGTATCTAAGATGATTTATCTCTCTTAATCTATTACCTATCAACACAGATATCGGCAAAGCTACTGGCAGGCAGGGCCATGGCATGTCCTGGAAAGAGTTGAGAGTGCCATACGCCCTTGAGCCTGGACCCAGCAGATATCAGTTTGCAGATTGTTTTGGTTTGGATGATTGCGGTATGCAGAGAAACTAGTCCATGCATTTGTTACTTCTAGGCTGGATTATTGTCACTCTTTATTATCAGGGAGTACCAAGAAGTCAGTCAAGTCGCTTCAGCTGATTCAAAATGCTGCGGCTCGTGTACTAACCAGAGTTAGGAAAAGGGACCACATTACTCCTGTTCTGGCTGCCTTACACTGGCTCCCTATAGAACACAGGATAGAATCTCTCTGTCTATACCTGTGTACTCTCATGTTCCGATTAACCCAGCTTCCCCAAATGCCTTTCTTGTTGGTGTCTATATACGCTGGGATCCGGAGTCATGGATGATCCTGCGGTCCTGTGTCCTGGATCGCGAGTCGTGGCTGTGGTCCTGGATCATCGGTCCTGGATGGATATCCTCGTGGATTCATCTTCCTATTATACACACATGCATTTCCAAACATTTGGACTACCTATGTTTCAAATGTATTATCTTTTCAATTTACACACGGCATCTATTGCACGTCTGTCCGTCCTGGGAGAGGGATCCCTCCTCTGTTGCTCTCCCTGAGGTTTATCCCATTTTTCCCTTTAAACTGGGTTTTCTTTGGAAGTTTTTCCTTGTACGATGTGAGGGTCTAAGGACAGAGGATGTCGTATTGTCATACTGATATCTGTACACACTGTGAAGACCACTGAGACAAATGTAACATTTGTGATATTGGGCTATATAATTAAAAATTGATTGATTGATTGTGCCTGCAAGACTGCACTCAGGTAAACAAAACATATTACCCGTGCGCAGCAGCTAACCTGCCTGCGAGCCTTCGCTCAGGTCACATTTACCCAGGCGCGGCTGAAGCCCGCGAAAATGGCATCTATTATTGCCGACAGTTTAGTATTTTTAAAATACCGTTACTATGTCAAACATGCTCAAAACCTTCTGACACACTCTCCTAAACATCTCCAACATCATATCTAATTCACACAAGTTAACATCGATAATTTTCATTATGTACTGACCTGTAGAAAACAGAAAAGTGGAGCAGCAATAATTATACACAGGATCCGGTTGATCGTCTGGATTGCTTCTGAGGAGGGGGCGGAAGTGTCCCCCCTAAGATAACCCAGATGTCACCGCTCACCTGCCAAAGGTTCCACCTTGGCGCTACTTACTCGTACTGCTTCTCAAACAGTACAGATAAACCATAAAATGATATGAATGTCACCAAAATAAATACAGATAATGTTCAGTTTCAAATTCATTATTGTTTTGTTTTAAGATTAAAAGTTTTAAAAAAGAAAGAAATGTTCAAATCGTAGATGAATATTCAAGAGGTCTTTAAAATCATCACACTGATCATCAAAAGTTCATAAAATGCTCATGAATATTCCAAAATATTCTGAACTTGCCACAATCATCCAAAATTCATGAAATGCTCATAGTCATGAAAAGTTCATGAAATACTCATGCAAACTTTTTGGGGTTTTAATTATAATGTTGTGATTGGCTGGATCATGAAAAGTTCATAAATTGCTCATAAAAGTCTGTCATGAGCAAAACAGGAACTTTATATGAATGAACAATGTTCATAAAAATGTCATGAACTGCTCTTTAAAATGGTTCATGAGCATTTTAAGAATGTTGGTTCATGAACATGACAAGTGGACATATAATGAGTTATTCATGAGTGCTCATGAACAGCTCATAAAGTCATGAACTCCATCTCGCAGGGGGGGGTAGGAAACGTTCGATTCCTGTTTTGAATAGTGTGTCGTCGATGGGTTTCATTCCATTTCAAGGTGCTTTTTGACACTCTGTGTAAACTTCGTGCACTGCCACTCCAACATCCAACCACAGAGCTTGAGGACTGATCACGGGTTTGTCAAGCTAAGCACATGGTGTAGTCCCAAACGATAGCTGAGGATTCTGGTTAGTGTAGTGTCTTCTGCCATCCAAAAACTCCGAAAAAATATTCGTTTCTCCGAATCGAAGGGGAAAAATACAAAAGCATTGTACACAATTTAAACCAAACAATGTTGTGTAATTAACAAGGATAATTTGGTGTTGATAAGTAGTTCAGATATCACTGTAAAATCAATCGACAGTAAGGAGAATACTTACTTCCGGATGTAAAATGATCCGTTATCCAATGGGAATGGACGCTCGTAATACAATAAAGGGGACATGATCATTATCTTTTAAATAACATTAACTAAAGTGAACAATCTATTTGACAGAGCTGAAGCTCTGGCCTTCCTAACTAATTTATGAAAAATCACAGTTGTATTACGCACAATGCACTGTTTTTTAGAACAAAAATTCGTAACTAATGTAATTTTTACATTCTGACGGAGAAAAAAAAATTAATATGAATACAAATAAAATAAAAGAAGCCTCCCGTGAGTTACTACAATGTATATCATAGATTTTAAAAACGTTTTATAGAATAAAAGCTCACTGCGGGACGTTGTAGAAATGCGTGTGTGCACCACGACAAAAGAGCCTCATTCACTTTACTTTGGGGTTTTTTGCGTGGTGCCGACATGTAAATGTAGCAGAATGCGTGACTCCACCTTGCAATGCGGTGTTAAGGAGTCGTGGTGGAGTCACGCATTCTGGTGAGATCAGGTTGGGCACACGGGGCCCCCGAAACAAGGGAGGCCTGGAAAACCTGGACGTGTCCTGCTACAACGCCTTTGTCGTGTGGCGAGAGCTCAACCCCGGGTGGATGCCCGGCAAGCGCAACAAGAGGAGGGTGTTCCTGGAGCGGCTGGGCCGCTGCTGCTGCCTCCGCGCGCACGGACTCGCGGTGTGCTGTGGCTGCGGCAGATACATCTGCAAAAGCTGCGCGCTCGCCTACTGCCCCACGGCGATCCGTGAGTGCGGTGCGGTTTCGCAGTTTGACCCGGTGGAGGGGAGGACACGGGGCGTGTAGGGGATCGGAGGACAACGCGAGGGTTAATTGATTGAATTATGACTGAAGATCGTCCACTGTCTTCCTCTTCCGTTTTTCTCCTCGATACGTAAAGGCTGCAGCACCTTTGACAGCTTCTGTTCTCGGACAGAGGAATACCGCGAGCTCTGCAGTTTATTAACCGATAGATTAAAACCTGCAGGCTTTTGCAACAAGCCCTGCTGGCTACTAAGGTTATAGACAGCTGGCTTACACAGAGTGGGGGCATAAGGCGGCGCGTGAGGCTCAGGTTTGGGAAGGCTAATCCCTTTTTTTACCTGACGCTTCCCGCCTTCGGCATCTTTAGAAAAGAGATCAACTCAGTGAAAGCACCGCCTGCTGAAAAATCAGAGCTCAGTGTGCGGAGTTTAAATCTATCAAGTCATATTACAGGATAAAGGAAATAGAGTTTAAACTGTTGTATGCAGAGAAGACGCCGACGTGTCATACCACATTCAATCAGATCATCGATCATATAATATCATAGCCTATATTATCTCCTTATCTGAGTCAGCTGAGCCGTATCTGGCCGTGCAACACTCACAGTGTCACATACTGTATGCAGAAGTATTATTTTAAGCAACACATTAGGTTGACGAAACACTCAACTCAAATGTAATTAAAGTCAGATCCACTCGTGTCTTAGATGGGGCAGTGATATCACAAAACTGTTACGCTTTCAAACACTCGGTAGTTTATTTATTTTTTAACCAGTTGTTCTGTATTCACCTTGCAGGTGGCTTGTATCCTGGATTATTATGTTTAAGTCATGGATGACTAATATTAGACAAATATGAACTTTAAAGTTCATATTTGTCTACTATTAGTTTACTTTTCATTAATGAAGTATGACGCTGCGCTGTCAGTACACTTGTCCCTGTTTGTGATTGGTCAAATGTTGCTAACCCCACCCCTTTCACGTGAACGCGCTCTCAGCTGGTGAGAGAAGCCCTGGCTTGATTTACCGAGTTGATATTAACCAGCGTCGAGATCTCGTTTGTTAGGGTTAGTTTAGATAACTTAAACATATCCAGGGTTTGAACTTGCTTCGTAGTACAGGGCACAGGTGGCTGCATAGCAGTGCTAATGTCAAAGACACAAACATTACAATAAATTCTGGGTTGGCTGAGCCTGAGCTGCAGCCGGAACCGGAGATTTTCTCGGCCAACTTGCCCTTGTCTCCAGCCTGGGCTGGGGACTCGGGGTGGGCTACGACCTCTGCGTCTTCGGTGTTTTAAACCGAGCAGAGTTCGAGACAGCTTGACTGCTGCTGCGAGAGCAGAGGCTGGACCCTTCGAGGGAGGCAGAGGTGGAGTGCCTCGTCCTCCCTCTTCTTCGTCTCACACCTCCTTTGCATGGAGGTGAGAGCGGAGCCAAAAATTCCCTCGGGAACGATGGGCATATCCAGCACATCCTCCTTTTCCCGGTCTGGGAGGTTGGTGAGGTTGAGCCATCTCGCTCTTTCCTGCACCACCATGATCCCAATTGCCTTGCCCGTGGCCTGGACGGTGCAGCGTTGGACACGAAGACAAACGTCCGTGACCGCTGCCATCACGTCCAGAGTGGCTGCCCCCGGGTTTTCCGACAGGTCCTTGCATTGCTTCGCTTGGTAGGCGGTTAACAGCGAGGACACATTCAGGGCCCTGGCGGACAACGCTGCCGCTTTGTAGGCATCAGTCATTGCTGACTGAAAACGGTCCGACTTTGCTGGCAGCGTGGGGTACCTGCTTGGTGACGGGCCCACCTTTGGTAGAAGGTGAGCCGCTACCAGCGGTTCCATGGGTGGCATGCAGAGCAGGCCGAGCTTCTCCATTCCGTCACAGTCTAGGGAGGAGGCACCCTGGATTGGGACCTTGTTGCTGAAGGGCCGGTCTCTCCACAAGACCGACACCTCATCCAACATCTCCGGGAAGACTGGAAGGAATTGTCTCTTTTTCCCCGCTGCTTGGGGAAGATGTTTTCCCTCGTAGCGGGACCTGGAGGTCTCCTTGGCCATTTCGGGCCACGGGAAGTTGAGTCTGGCCGCAGCGCATTTACACACGGCCTGCAGGTCCATGCTCAGACTGGGCGAAGCTGGTGTGCTATTGCCCGGGAGAACAGCACTTGCCTCATGCTTTGCAGTTTGAGCCGGTGACATGAAGGTGTCCTCTTCCTGTTCATCCGATTCGGACAGGAGGAACGCCAGGGCGTCCTCCTCGTAGTCCTCCTCGTAGTCAGGCCCGAGGACATCCTCCGCGGGTGAGACCATGGTGAGGTCTAACCGGGAGCCCCAGCTTGGTGGAGCGCGGGAAACCGTTCCCGCGTGTCTTTCCGTCACCGGGTACCGGCCTGCCAGGGCGCGGGATTCTGGTTCTATAGCCATAGCAGATAGTGACCCCCAGACCGACACGGAGAGGGGCTCACTCTCTGTGGCGGACGCCCCCGTGTCCTGACTGCCGGTTGGCGGGTCCGTGGACATGGGGGGGTCCTGTTCCGACAGGCTAGCTTGTCGAGCTAACCGTCGGCGGAGGCTCTTAACAGTGAAGCGGACGCAATGTCCGCATTTGCCGGGGTTGTCGATAGCGCCTCGGGCATGTTCCAGCCCGAGGCAGGACGAACAGACCTGGTGTGTGTCTGTGCCCGATATCTTCAACCCGCAGCCGCAGAGTCGAGCCACCGAGTCGAGCCACCGAGTCCCTGACTCCTCTCTCTGGTGTGAGGGAGAGGGGCGTCCATCTTGGCCGCCTCGTGGCGTGGAGAGGGCCCGCTCTCGACAGGTAGGATGGGAGAAAAGATAAAACCACCTTGTCCTTAATCCGGAGAAAAAGGACGGTATGGGTCTTTTATTCCCGGAGAATACTGACTGGTGTGGCAGTATGCTCCTTTTTAATCCTTTTCCCCTCCGTGGAGGAGAGAAAATAAAAAACGTCCTGGCTACCGTGGTGTCGGTAGAGAGGGACCGAGCTAGCAACAGGTGTGCTGCTAGCTTAAAAAAATCGGACCTACCTTACTTTCTGGGGAAGAGAAGGGCAAGGTCGATTTTAATACTAACTGGCGTTAGTACTACCGTCTTCCTGCGAAGCAGAAGGAGTAGCTGGCGAGCGCCCGTCGACCGAAATGGGTATTTGGGTTCAGTCTGTGGACAGTGAAGCTTGCCCGGCTACTGTAGAGATGTGCTCTGAAGCGAGAAGAGGTGTTTGAATGACGCATGCGTCGTGGCGCAAGCTACTTATAGGGGGTGATTTCCCCTGACGCTGACGTCAAGATCACCAGCCAATCAGGATTGACGTAATGAGATTGATGCTTCTGTTTGCTCCGCGATGAGGCGCATCCCATAGTGAGACATCGAACGGAGTCTTATGAATGAGAACAGGAATCGGACGTCTCCTATAAATTCATCTAAAATGGTAAAGTCACATAAAGATTCAAATAGGTAATGATAATAAAATGAATTACTCATATCTCTGTCATCAGGCCCCATTGTTGCAAATGCTCACAGGAGTTTTCCGTAAAGAGGAAGGAAGGAGAATAGGTAATCAGCATGATATCACAATGAATGTAAATCCGGAGCACCAAGAGCTTTTTTTCTTCTTAAATTGTTTTGCTGCACCCATTCTTAAGTAGCACTCATCATTTTTTGGAGGCGATATTTTTTTAATCTCGTTATGCTGGGCCTTCTCTGCTCTAAATCATATCTGTGCCAGTCATGTTTGTTCCTATAATGAATTATGCATGCTGTCTGACATGACGGAAAAAAACGTCTGACGGCACAAAAAACATTAAACCATTATTTTATTTACTTGCCCTACATTTATCGTCATTGTCACAGTTAATAACTAGCCTTCCTGATAAAATCGACTTGGGCTGGAATCATTTTAGAGTTATGAGTCAAATTATTCCAGTAGCACAATACCAGTGGCGAGCGGTCAGGGCCCTCTAGGCCCTCTGTGAGGGCCTAAGATATTCTAAAAAATAATATTTAAAAAATATATTTTTTTTTAAATATATATTTTTTAAATATTATTTTTGTTATATTTTTCATTAGTTTTACCGAAAAAACTTGATTTAATTGTATTTATAATAACATTTCCAAAGAAATAAATCCTTCGAATCTGCCTGTTCAGTTTCTGTTTGAATGTGAAGGGTTAGCTTAACCGTTACATGAAAGAAGCTCGTCTGGCCCTCTCTGCGATTCACAGAGGGCCCGCTATAGTAAACTCAACGAGAGAGTAATGTCAAGTGACAGTCCAATTGACCAATCATATCTCCCCTCTAAATGGGAGGGCTTTATTATCGCGGACTTTATGACAGGTTGCGCCCGCTGCGCTGCCAAGTTTATGCATGTGATATATCAACGGGTCAAGCTAGGAATTAGATAATTAGCATACGTTCATTCACGATGGCTCACGTTAGTGATAGTGATGACATCGTTGCGAAACTACTAACTGAGTCTTTTTCAAGAATGAGTTACACGGATAAATTGGAGTTAATTACCAAAGGGCGACCAACACCACAGCTTATTTTGGTTAAAAAACAAACGGTTCGAGAGGCATTTCAATATCGGCAATTACGCCAGATACAACTGGATGACCGGATCAACCAGGGAACAAAAGCTGTACTGCTGGGATTGCTTGCTTTTTGGAGCGGACAGTGGGTCATGGGCCAAAGATGGATATTCTGATTTAGGAAGTTTATCCAAATCAGCACATCGCCATCAGAATGCTTCAGGTCACCTCAGAGCTACTATTCGGCTTAAAACATTTGGGGACACCAGGATAGAGCTCCAGCTGGATGAGCAACAACGCCGGGGTGTCATCATTCATAATGAAAAGGTGAAGAGGAACCGAGGAATTTTGAAACGCCTCATAAATTGTGTGGTGTACTTGGGCAAGCAGGAGTTGCCGTTCCGAGGTCACGATGAGAGTGTAACTTCATCAAACAAGGGGAATTAGATAGAGTTGCTGGATTTAGTGGCAGAATATGACAGCGACCTGCACACACACCTCGCCACATCAACAGTCTTTACCGGCACATCTTCAAGGATTCAGAATGACCTGATCAGCGCTGTCGCTAGTGTAATGACGGATAGCATGAAAGAGGAGCTGAGGAAGACACCTTTTGTCGCGGTCATGTTGGATGAAACGACAGACATTAGCAACGTGGCGCAGATGTCATATGTGCTTCGATATGTCACTGACGATGGGATAAAAGAGCGTTTCTTCAAGTACGAAGATGTGACAGAGGACAAACGAGCAGAGGCCATAGCTACACGGCTGCTGGAGTTCCTGAGGGAGAGTGGCTGTATTGACAAAGTGGTCGCGCAGTGCTACGATGGAGCAGCTGTTATGGCCTCTGGATTGAATGGGGTGCAAGCGAAAATTAAGGAAACAATTCCACAGGCCCTTTTCATTCACTGCTATGCTCACATCTTAAATCTCGTTTTATCAAAGGGAGCTTCCAAGATAAGAGAGTGTAAGGTCTTCTTCTCCCACCTCTCTGGCTTGGCCACCTTTTTCAGCCGCTCAGCAAAGCGCACCAAGCTACTGGATGATATTCGCCAGCATAGGCTTCCACGGGCAGCTCCTACTCGCTGGAGCTTTCATTCTCGCTTGGTGTGCACAGTGGCAGAGAAGACCAGGGAATTGAGAGAGGTAAGTTAATAATAACAATGAACGTAATGGAAATATTAACAATAATAAAGAAATGATTTAGTGTTGGAAACTACCCACTCATAAAAACATGAAGGTAAAGAACTATGCTAGTATTACATTAAATGAAAAGCTAATCTTAGTGTTTACTGGAGGTCTACAAGTAGTTTTTTCTAAACTAAGCATTACTCTCGTACTAGGTGTTCGAGCACATCGTAGACCATCACACAGAGTTTGATGACGAAACCGTTCATTGCTCTGATGGATACATCACCCTCCTTACCAGCTTCGATTTCAGCTTTTGGTTGAAAACCTTCCACGCTATCTTCTCCTACTCGGATGTTGTTTTTGAAATACTTCAGAACAAAGGTTTTGATATGCAGTTCTGCTTGGCCAGAGTGGATCAGCTACAGCGACAAATTGAACAGGAGAAGGGGAACTTTGACAGCGTCTACGATGAAACCCAGGCTTTGGTTGGCCCTCCGCGCGGCCGTGGAGCTCAAGGAGACGTTCGTGCACGGTACAGGGAGCTCCACTGCAGCGTAATTGACAGCCTGCTAACCCAGATTTCCAACCGTTTCAGTGACCACAACAAGCTGGAATTCCTGGCCCTTCTGGACCCGCAACAGTTCGGGCATTACTGTAACCATTTCCCAACTACTGCCGTGAACAGTTTGATGGAGAGCTATGGCGGATATTTCGACCAGCCTCGACTGCACACGGAACTCGCCGTGATGTACGGCAGGTCTGACATTTTGGGGAAAAGCCCTGCTGACATTCATCAGTTTCTCCTCAAAAAAGGACTGAGTGAAAGCATGAAACAGGTGTACACCCTCTCATGCATCATCCTGACAATACCTGTGTCCACTGCCTCTGTGGAGAGGTCCTTCTCTGCGCTGAAGCGCATAAAAAGCTACTCGAGTCCGACTGTCAGACTTGGCCTTAATTTCGATTGAGAAGGAATTGCTGATTGCTTTAAAAGCAAAGGATCAACTGCATGACGACGCCATCAAGTTCTTCATCCAAAAGGACAGGAGGATGGACTTCGTGTTTAGGTGATTTGATCATCAAAGGTAAGCCAAAGTGATTTTCAATGTGGGCCGCCGTGCCGACTTAATTGATTTGTAATTGTTACTTGGCTGTGGGTGCCCTGTCATGATAGGTGTTTATATAAATGGTGTTGTTTTGTGTGGTAGAGGAGGGTCGCTGTCAGGGTTCGAGTATGGGAGCCAATGGGAGCTGAGCTGAGTAGAAGGTGTGTGTGTGTGTGTGTGTGTGTGTGTGTGTGTGTGTGTGTGTGTGTGTGTGTGTGTGTGTGTGCGTTAATTTGCGTTTTGCACCCCGGGCCGCTGTTTTGATATTCCGCTGAAGAAGTATACTATAGGCTGTGACGTAATAAAAAAAAATGTTTTCAAGGGAAGAGGGGGGTGGGGTCAGAGGGCCTAGGTAGAAAAGTCACGGCTCGCCACTGCACAATACTAGGAATGAAAATAAAATGTGGAGAAGGCACGTCAAGTTTGTGCAAGACGCAAAGTCTCAGTTTGTAATGCAACTGACATGTCGACACATTAACGCGGAGCGACAGTTCATGGAAGGGAAAGTTACAGGAGCGTTTCCATGTTTTCCCCTGTTCAATATTGTGTTTACACTAGAGCTGTCAAGTTAACTCGTTAATAACGCGTTAATGCAAAAAAATAATTAACACCACTAATTATTTTAACGCGATTAACGCATGTGTATTTTTTTCCCTCGGCCCCCCCGTAGTTTCAGAGCGCATCGAGTTTAAAATACCATCTACAAGCTGATGCTGCTGACAGCCCCACTCCTGCCGCCCGCTTGTGGCAGACCACACTTCCACGCTCACCGGCAGGCACCGACTGGCCATCGGGAGGACCGGGAGGGTGTGTGTATGTGTGGCCCGAGCGAGCGAGAGAGAGACCTTACGTGCATTGTTGTTGTTGTTGTTAGCATCTGGTGCTAGCTAGCTGCGCTAACGGATATAAGGAGCTGTTTAAATGAAAACAGAGGAGCGCTCTATCCACACAACTGCGCCAAGCACTTGACTTGATGCAGGAAGCCAGACAGTGGGACATTGTACGAAAAGTCAGCACACTCAGCACGGATAGTACAACATGATTGCAGCGTCCAGGCCAACACACTCTCACTCCCTAAGCGTCCAATAGCGACGTTTGGTCAGTGTCCGTGGCGTCCAATTGTGACGCTCCTAGGCTCCTTCAGCGTCATAAAGGGACGCAAATAGCTTTCAACTGATTGCAATGTATTCCCATCTGCGGCGGGATTTGACGCTCATGGAAGCACGGCAGTGATAGTCCTCATGCTCTGTGATTGGAGAGTGTGCTCCGAGGGTTAAGCCGATTCTCGAACAGCACTTGAAATGGGATGGAACCACGGCAGACTGTCCAAAACTGGATTTGAACGGGTCCACCGCGTCCCCCCTCCCCCACCCCGTCCCCAGAACTACACATGCTGGCTATTCTGTTTCGCAACATGTTCTCTTTGGCACGTCTCTACTGGGAGTTGACGTTTTCGTATTTCCCATAATAAGAAGTTGCCAGTATTACACTGTGTACATCCCTGGAGGTTTAGGGGACAGGAAACACTCACATTTAAAACATATAATTAATAAATGGGTGAAAATTGCTTGTGCCCATTATGGGCAGTATTACTATATATACCCACATGCCAGCTAAGGTCAGAAGAGCTTTATTTAACCCCCTGTGATAACATTACATTACATTACATTAATTGATAAGCCTGAAACATGCACTTGTCAAGGTTCAGAGGCACATTTTGCAAATATGGCAGTAGCCATCGATCGGCTTAAGATAAGATATACTTTATTGATCCCAAGTTGGAACATTTGCGTTACATCAGCATGTGTAACAGTTAAATATGCAGTTGTGTTTATTTGAAAATCATTTAGTATAATCACACAAATTCTGTGTTTTATATTCAACAATTATGTGTTCTTTATTTATTGATTGTTCAATACCTGACAAGGCCGGAGATGAAATATCTACATACATCTTATAAGGGTATACTACATTATGTATAATATCAGTTAAAATAAGTGCTTCAAAATAGTTAACATTGCTGGAGGTATGCACACATATTGATAGATGTCTTGTAATGCACTATTGAGGAACCTGCAACCCAAGTTTTCCATTCAGTGCAGAACTACACCACAGTTGTGTAGGCCTATATGATATGTCAATAAACCTTAAAACATCTTGAAATCTTGAAAGGGATGTGCAAAATTGTCATTACATACAGTCTTTAATTAACTATTAGTAGAGAATAACGAGTAATGAATATACTTTATAGGGATCGTATTAATATCTAATAATACAAATAATTAAATTCAATAACATGCTTTAACCACCAGGGGCCTATACTACGAAGCTGGTTCAACCTAACCTGGATATGTTTGAGTTAGCCGGTTGGCCTAATCCAAAACATATGCGCTCTCGCTAAACTGTACTACGACGCTGGTTATCAAGTGGATCGCTCAAGCCAGCCGTTTCCTATCTAGTTAGGTGCGCGTTCACATGAAAGGGGTGGTATTTGGAGCATTCGACCAATCACAAACATGGAGAAGCGCACTGACAGTGCAGCGTCATACTTCCTGAATGAAAAGTGAACTTTAATACTTGTCAAAAATTAAGAAGTTAAACTTTAAACATCCATGACTTAAACACTTTATCCAGGATAAAAGCCACATAGCTGCACCTGCAAGGTGAATACAGCTGGCAAAAGAAAAAGTGTTTGAATGCGTACATTAACGGTTTATGATATCACTGCCCCGTCTAAAACACGATCTGACTTTATTTACATTTGTCTCAAGTGTTTCGTCAACTTAATGTGTTGCTTAAAATAATACTTCTGCATACAGTCTGTGACGCTGTGAGTGTTGCACGGCCAGATATGGCTCAGCTGACTCAGATAAGGAGATATATGATACATTATGAAGTGATATGCCGCGGACTGTACTTAATGTACTCTGATCCGGTTACTTATGTTGTGGCCGATATTTAAGTAAGCTTTCTTAACGCTAATGTTATAATAGTCAGATTGCTCTGAAGATGGGAGGTGATATTCTATTAATGTTCATGTTCACACAGTCGGTGATTTTTGCCGGCCGTCTTTCCTGCATCGGCAGCTTTTCTGTATTTCCTTTCTCCTGTAATATGACTTGATCGCTTCAAACTCCGCACACTGAGCTCTGATTGGTCCGCAGGCAGTGCTTTCACTGAGTTGAGCTCTTAGCCTGCAACCTAACCTGGTCCCGACCAGGTTAGCCGCTAAGCATAAGTTACCATGGAGATCTAGCCTGCTAAAAAGAGAACCAGCTTCGTAGGACCGGAAAGCCGGAGTTTCCCCTGAATTTAGCCGGCTAAGCGAAAATCCTGCTTCGTAGTATACCCCCCAGGTGTCCCTTTATATCAGCTGTGCACCTTTATGGTGTAAATACAGCCTATCTACCAATTGGATCAAATATAAAAGTCAGCCGAATTAGTGTTGATACTGCAAGGAGACGTATTGTGTGAAAAGAAATGTAAGATGTTGTTTAATGGCTGATATATATATGATCCACGTCACGTTTTCAGTTCCTCATGTTTGTCTAGAGGTCTTCTCATCAGGGCTCTATAAATACAGAACTACGGCAGATATGTAATATGTAATGCAGCCGAACCGTGTATTACAATGCCGTTATGTAATGACTTACAAAGAGAAAAGCAAGCACACTCGGAATAAAGTATTATTATTATTTTTAAAAAATGTTTTCGGTCTGTTTCCGGTATTTGTTAATGCCGATGTGCTGTGAGATGTGAGACTGGAATTGCACAGGGGGAAAATAACGTAGGCTATCTTTAGATGCGGATTTTGTTAAACTAACATGTTTAGGCTGTGGACCAACACTATACATTGACAGGGAAGGGGGTAGCAATAAAGATAACACCATTAAACAGTTACACACCATAACAGAAATAATATTGATAGCAGCGTCCCTAGCAACCACCTTGGTAACTGTCACAAGTTAGACACTTGTATTATTGTTTGTTTGATGGCTCATCTAAACTCTCCTGCCATTTCAGATCCCGCTTTCCTCCAGGCCCTTGTAATCAGCTCATTTCCCTCACCTGGTCTCCTCAGCCCTTCCCCTCACCTGTTACTCATTCCCTCATCACTCCACAGTATTTATACCACCTCATTATCAGTTGTCTTTTGCCAGATTGTCTTGTCGTTTCCGCCAAGCTCTCTAGTGAGTGTTGTGCTCTAGTCCCGAGTTTTGTCCTGCCCAGTTTTAGATTCCTGCCTGCCTGTCTGACGGATTTACTGGTTTTGACCCTGCCTGTCCTTGACCTGAAATAAACTGAACATTACTATATACTGGTTGTATCTGAGTCGTGCTATTGGGTTCTGATCTGTACCTGTGATCGTGACAGTACAATCTGGCCAAACATGAATCCAGCCGACTCAGCGACAGAACCGCCTTCGCACGATATCGTGTTACAACGCCACGAGCAGCAGCTTACCTTCATGGCTGAAGCGATGCAGGAGATGGCCGCTCGCTACGAACGGACCTTTGTGAATCTCCGTGATCATCTTCAGACCCGTCCTGCAACGGTCCATGGCCCGGAACTAAGTCCAGCTTCCGCTGTTGGAATCCAGAGTCCTCCGGCATCGGATGCACGCCTGCCTCCTCCGGTACGCTACTCTGGAGCTCCAGGTTCGTGCAGACCATTCCTGGTCCAATGTTCCCTCGCCTTCGAGCTTCTCACTACTCACAGCTGCTCGCTACTCACAGCTGCTCTGCTGCTCGCTACTCACAGCTGCTCTGCTGCTCGCTACTCTGAAACTCACCTGAGGAACAGGTTACACGCCGTCAGCGCTGAGACGTGATCCACCTTTGCTGAGTTCCGAATGAGGGCCACGTTCAACCTCATCCACCACAGCGGACCCGAGTGACTAAAGGCACGTCGGGAAGGATTTCAGGAGCCACTCCACACTGGGGGAATCACTTCTGGGATCCTACTTTTGCCCGCCGAGTGGATTTAGCACGAGAGGGAGCAACTCTTGCAGAGATAAAGAGTCGGAAGTGTGGTCCCGGCTCTCCTCTTGCTGCTCCTCTCGCCGCTCCTCACACCGCGTATCGCCGCTCCTCTCCGCGCCTGTGCTACCGGCGGAGATGTAAAGTGGATTAAATAGCCGGTGTAACGCGGTGGGATTACCTTCTCTACTCTGCTGTGCTGCTATAGCTGAGGCCTGGTTTCACCTTGCTCCGGGAACAGCGTGGATACTGTTGTGCTGGACTGGGAGAATGGCGGGTGTCGTGTTTCTGCTGTGCCTTTTCTTGGCTGTGCTGGACAAGGAAAAGATCGCTAGTCGTCCTGAACAATCTACTGGATTCGGGTATGTTCTGCCGCCCGCTGTGGACATCCCCTGTACAGTTTCGGAGATGTTGCACAAACAATTGCTGGTTGCACTGTCGCGGACATTCATTTCGGAAAATGTTTGTCTTTCTCAGATGCCTGCCACGATGGTCCTTCAGAATTGTTTTTTAAACTCTAATCTCACTTTCGCAAAGTTTGCTGGTGACTCTAGATCAGCTGACAATGTATGTGTGTTGATTAAGAGGAAAAGGTGCTTGGTATTTTTATTGTTGTTACTATCAGGAAATGTACAGCCAAATCCAGGTCCGCCGAGCAGTAGTAGTCAAATAGCTACTCCTGCTGATTTTATATCAAGATATGGGCTAGGTTTAATTCATTTAAATGTGTGTAGTCTGTTACCTAAATTAGATTTTGTCCGTATTTGGGCGAGTTCTACTGATGCTGATGTCATTGTCTTATCAGAAACGTGGCTAGATAAATCCATTTTGGCCTCTGACACTTACATAAATGGTTACAGTGTATATCGTACTGACCGGCCTAAAAAAGGTGGTGGCGTTGCCATTTATGTGAAAAATAAGTTTTGTGTAACTAATATGGTTTCCAAATCTGTTAGTAAACAGCTAGAATTTTTAGCCGTGAATATTGAGGTAACAAAGGGTCAACAGCTCATGGTGGTGGGCTGCTACAGGGTCCCTTCGGCTGTCAAGGACTCTTTATCGTCATTGGAAAAACTGTTATCGCAACTTTCCTACAAGGAAATAGTGCTGCTTGGTGATTTTAATTGGGACTGGTTAACTTCTGTGTCAGAGGATTTTAAAAACCTATGTACCTCATTGAATTTTACCCAGATTATAGACAGTCCTACTCGCCCAAATATTAAGTCCCCAAATAAATCCTCCTTGATTGATCTAATTTTAACAAATGTTCCACATAAATACTCATCTGTGGGAGTATTTGCTAATGATGTGAGTGACCACTGTGTTGTAGCCACAATTAGGGACACTAAGGTCCAAAAGGTTAAACCACGTGTCATCACAAAGAGAGACAAAAAACACTTTGTGGAGCAGGGTTTTTTACATGATCTGTTTGATTTTGATTGGGGTAGAATCAATTTGTGTGCTGATGTAGAAACTGCATGGTCTTATTTTTATCTTGGTTTTATGAAAATTATAGATAGACATGCACCTCTGCGTAAATTTAGAGTGAAGGGACGAAACAATCCCTGGTTTTCTGCTGAGCTGTCCAGTCTCCTTCATGAGAGAAATAATGCTTGGGCTAAGGCTAGGAAATCAGGCTCAGAGGTAGAATGGCTACGTTTTAGGCAGCTCAGAAATAGCTTCACATCCCAAATAAAAAGTGCTAAATCAAAGTACTATTTGTCGGTTACCACAGAAAACCTAAATAATCCTAGGAAATTTTGGAAAGCCATAAAATCGATTTCCACTGGTGATATCCCAAATGAGCTACCTCCGTGCCTTACCACAGTATCTGGCATTATATCAGACAGGGCTACTATGCTAAATTGTTTTAATAAGCATTTTGTGTCTTGTGGCTCTCTGTTTGGCTGTGTGGCTCCTGTGAACGCTCCAATCCTTGACTTTGAACAATGTGGTCTGGAAAATCCTTTCAATTTTACTCCTTTAACTGTTGGTATTGTTCATGAAGCATTATCCAAGTTAGATCCTAGGAAACCGGTTGGCCCGGACAACGTAGAACAATTCTTTTTAAAGATAGCTGCAGATTTTATTGCTCCACCTCTTACTTCTCTTTTTAACCTCTCCCTCAGCACGAACACAATTCCAAAAGTATGGAAGTCTGATTATGTCTTGCCTTTACTGAAATGAGGGGAGGACACTATTTTAAATAACTATAGGCCAATCTCTAAATTGTCAGTTCTGGCTAAGGTGCTCGAACGCTTAGTGAGTGAACAAGTAAAGGAGTTTTTATGTATAAATGATATCCTGTCTAAACAGCATTCAGAAAGAAACACAGCACCATCACTGCGACAATGAAAGTGGTAAATGACATTACTACTATTTTAGATAATAAGCAGAGTTGTGCAGCTCTGTTTATTGACCTTTCCAAAGCGTTTGACACCGTTGATCATCTCATCTTAAAGCAGAGGCTACTCAGTATTGGCATATCCAGCTATGCAGTGGGGTGGTTTGTGAACTACCTCTGAACTACCTCTCTCTTTCTAATGATGTACCACAAGGTTCTGTTTTAGGACCACTTTTATTCTCCATATATATTAACAGTGTAGGTGATAATGTGGATGAAGCTACTTTACATTTGTATGCGGATGATACTGTGATGTATTGTGCAGGTCCCTCCATTAAAGAGGCTGTTGTTAAATTACAAGCTGTTTTTAACACTATTCAGACTCAGCTCTCTGAACTAAAGCTTCTTTTAAATGTGGATAAAACCAACGTAATGCTCTTTTCAAAAGCTAAAAAGTCACCAGAGCCTGTTTTTAGATATTGTAACTACGCAAGGAACAACACTTGAAGTTGTTGCCTGTTACAAATACCTTGGTATCTGGCTTGATGATTGTCTCTCTTTTAAACTTCATGTCAATAACCTGCTTAAAAAACTGAGGGTTAGGCTAGGTTTCTTTTTCAGAAACAAGTCCTGTTTCTCGCTTGAGGTCAGGAAAAGGCTAGTCACTGTGACCTTTTTACCTGTGCTGGACTATGGGGATCTGGTCTATATGAATGCACCTGCCAATTACCTGAGCAAATTGGATGCTGCGTATCACAGTGCTCTGAGATTTGTCACAAATTGTAAAGCGCTTACACATCACTGTACACTGTATACCAAGGCAGGTTTACCATCACTCTCTGTACGGAGGCTCAGTCACTGGTACACTTTTATTTATAAAGCTATGTTGGGTAAACTCCCGTATTATATCTGCTCGCTGATAACACAGAGAGTTGCAAGCAGCTATTGTCTGAGGTCACATGATGTGGTCTTGTTGGATGTGCCAAGAGCAAGGACTGTCTCAGGTAAGACAGCTTTTATGTGCGCAGCTCCACTTGCTTGGAACAATCTTCAGCAAGAATTGAAACTGAGCAATCTCATTTCTCTGCATGTTTTTAAAGCTAGGGTAAATGAAATGCTTGCTGATTCAATGGGCACTTGTAAATGTCTATAACTATGTATCCTGTAAATATAATGTATAATGTCCTTTATTGTTTTATGTTTCATGTGGAACCTATATGCTGCAGGTCTCCCTTGAAAAATAGATCTATGATCTCAATGGGACCAATCTGGTTAAATAAAGGTTTGAAATTAAATGAAATTCAGCCTTCCCAACAGAAAGATCCTGGGTGGCGTATATTGTCTCTCTTCTCACGGGAAAAGCTAAAGACTGGGGTACCGCCGAATGGGAAAGACAATCCTCTGCCTGCTCGTCTGTAAACGTATTCTCCGATGAAGTTTTTGATCACGCTACACTCGGAAGAGAGGTAGCTCGGGGACTGTTTAACCTGGTGCAAGGAGGGAGATCTGTGTCCGATTACTCCATCGAGTTTTGTACCATAGCCGCTGAGAGTAACTGGAATGCTTCTTCACTTCTCGATGCCTTCTACAATGGTCTGTCGGATCGCCTTAAAGACGAGCTGGCAGCTCGGGACCTTCCTGCTGATTTAGATGAGCTGGTGGCTCTCTCCATCCGCATTGACTGCCGTCTGCGGGAGCGGAGGAGAGAGAGGGTTTTCTCCGTCGCCCCTCAGGCTCCGCCTCTCCCGTCAGTGCATGCTACTGAACAGGTGAGAGGAGGATTTTCTAACTCGTCTGAACCAATGCAGCTGGGGCGGACCCGGCTCTCCGAGGCAGAACGACAGCGCCGCCTGCGGGACAACTGCTGTCTTTACTGCGGCCAGCAGGGTCATCTTGCCTTCTCTTGGCCTGTAAAAGACAGGGCTCACCAGTCATCCAGAGGGCGCTGGTGAGCCTTGTCCTGTAAAAGACAGGGCTCACCAGTCATCCAGAGGGCGCTGGTGAGCCGTATGATTTTAGAAATGCCCTCTCGACCCCTAACCCATGCTCAGCTGAGCTGCTTGGGGAAAATGCACACTGTGGCAGTTCTTCTTGACTCTGGTGCTCATGCCAGTCTTTTGGACATAACACTGGCCTTTCAAATGGGACTTGGTCGGGAGGCTTTGGAGAAGCCCATCAATGCTACAGCTCTAGATGGTCGTCTTCTCTGCAGAGTGACACACTGTTCAACTCCAGTTCAAATGAGCATGTCAGGTAATCACAGTGAAACACTCTCTTTTCACCTTATCCATGCACCACATCAGCCTGTCATTTTGGGGTTTCCTTGGTTAAGGAGGCATAATCCTCATATAGATTGGGCTTCAGGGACTATTAGAGAGTGGAGTGCTCATTGTCATGCTGTCTGCTTAAGATCTAGTTCCTCAATTGATTCCAGTCAGCCGAGTATCTCTGAGTGTGAAGACCTTTCCGGTGTTCCCAAGGATTACTGAGACCTTAAAGAGGCCTTTAACAAAGTTCGGGCCACCTCACTCCCGACTCATCGTGCTAATGACTGTCCTATTGATTTACCTGGTACTTCTCCTCCTAGAGGTCAACTTTTTTCTTTATCGGCTCCTGAAACGAAGTCAATGGAGAAGTATATCAATGACTCTTTGGATGCAGGGCTTATCCGGCCTTCATCATCTCCTGCTGGTGCAGGTTTTTTCTTCGTGGGTAAGAAGGATAAGACTCTGCGCCCATGCATTGACTACAGAGGACTCAATAACATCACTGTCAATAACAGGTACCCCTTTCCACTTGTTTCCTCTGCATTTGAACTGTTACAAGGCGCTACTATTTTTACCAAACTGGACCTACGTAATGCGTACCATTTGGTGAGAATCAGGGAGGGGGACTAGTGGAAAACGGGATTTAACACTCCTAGTGGACATTATATGAGTATTTAGTCATGCCTTTTGGACTCACCAATGCACCTGCAGTTTTCCAGGGGTTGGTGAATGATGTTCTGCGGGATCTTCTCAATATCTGTGTTTTTGTATACCTGGATGACATTTTGATTTGTTCCAAGTCTAAACAGGAGCATGTGGTCCATGTTCGCCTAGTCCTCCAGAGGCTCTTGGAGAACCACCTCTTTGTCAAGGCCGAGAAGTATGTGTTCCACACCACAGAAGTCCCTTTCCTGGGATTTGTGGTCTCCACCGGAAACATCAAGATGGATCCTGAAAAGACCAAGGCGGTCACTGACTGGCCACGCCCTTCAACACGCAAGGAGCTCCAACGCTTTCTGGGTTTTGCCAACTTCTACCGGAGGTTTATTCGAAACTACAGTTTGGTGGCAAACCCTCTCACAGCTCTCACCTCACAGAACATTCCCTTCCGGTGGTCCTCGGTGGCCGAAGGGGCTTTTGGTGAGTTAAAGTCACGCTTCACCTCTGCTCCCATTTAGATTTTTCCAGACTCTACTCGGCAGTTTACTGTAGAGGTAGATGCATCGGACACTGGAGTTGGGGCAGTTATTTCTCAACGGTCGGCCGAGGATCAGAAGATGCACCCGTGTGCCTTCTTCTCCCGGAAGCTGTCTCCAGCAGAAAGAAATTACGACATTGGAAATCGAGAACTGTTGGCAGTGAAACTTGCCCTGGAAGAATGGAGACACTGGTTGGAGGGAACAGAGCAGCCTTTTGTGGTCTGGACGGATCACAAACATTTGGAGTACATCCGTTCAGCTAAGCGGCTGAACTCTCGTCAAGCCAGGTGGGCTCTGTTTTTCACACGCTTTGATTTTTCTCTTTTATACAGACCTGGTTCTAAGAACATCAAACCTGACGTCCTGTCTCGCCAGTTCCAGCCAGAGAGCTCTCCATCTCATACTGAGAATATCATCGCTTCTACATGTGTCATTGGTCTGGTGACCTGGGAGGTGGAGGATAAGGTCAAGGATAATCCATTCAAGTTCTACAAACAGAGGCAATGTCCATATAAACACCCAGCCCCAAGTGCCTGTCCTGTTAACCGTCTGTTTGTTCCTGCCACTCTCCGTACCCAGGTTCTCCAGTGGGGTCATAACTCCTGCCTGGCTTGTCACTCAGGAGTGAGACGGTCCCTAGCCCTGATTCGACAGCGATTTTGGTGGTCTTCCATGGAGAAGGATGCCAAGGAATTCATTGCTGCTTGCCTAGTCTGCTCCCAAAATAAGACCTCATGCCAAGCTCTCTCCGGTCTTCTTCATCCCTTGTCTATCCCTCATCGTCCCTGGTCCCACATCGCCTTGGATTTTGTCACCGGACTACCACCCTCAGATGGTGACACAGTCATACTCACTGTCATAGACCGGTTTTCCAAATCTGCCCGGCTTATTCCATTAACCAAATTACCTACTGCCAAGGAAACGGCTGAAATCATGCTACAACATGTGTTCAGGCTGCATGGTCTCCCCAGTGACGTTGTGTCTGATCGGGGACCACAATTTACTTCTCGTTTTTGGTCCAAGTTTTGCAGGCTGCTGGGAGCCAGTGTCAGTCTCTCGTCCGGATTTCATCCCCAGTCCAATGGTCAAGCAGAGCGAATGAACCAGGAGATGGAGACTGCCTTACGCTGTCTAGCTTCCTCCACTCCCTCCTCCTGGTCGAGGCAGCTTCTATGGGTTGAGTATGCCCACAACACCCTTCCTAGTTCTGCTACTGGTCTTTCTCCATTCCAATGCTCCCGCGGATACCAGCCGCCCCTTTTCCCGGCACAGGAACAGGAGGCCAGCGTCCCATCTGCACAGGCTGGTTAAAGGCCCGCTCCTGCGCTCTTCCGACCGTTATCAACGGACCGCCAATCGCCGTCGCAAGCCAGCGCCACAGTACTCCCCAGGGCAACGTGTCTGGCTCTCCGCACGGGATCTCCATGTCAGAGTTGAGTCAAAGAAGTTGTCTCCCCGTTTTGTAGGCCCATTACCCATAGCTAGGATTATCAATCCTGCAGCTGTCCGCCTGCGTCTGCCCCCTTCTATGAGGATTCATCCTACCTTCCATGTGTCCAAGATCAAACCAGTTAATGTGAGCCCTCTTCAGCCCCCCTCTACACCCCCACCACCACCCCGGACTATCGACGGGGAGACTGTTTACACTGTCCGTCGCCTCATCAAGTCCCGGCGACGTGGTAGAGGGTTGCAGTACCTGGTACACTGGGAGGGTTATGGTCCTGAAGAGCGGTCATGGGTGCCCGCTCGCTGTATCTATGACCCATCTCTCATTACTGACTTTCACCAGGCCCATCCCGATCAACCTCGAAGGATGTCAGGAGCCGTCCATAGAGGGGAGGGTTCTGTCACAAGTTAGACACTTTTATTATTGTTTGTTTGATGGCTCATCTAAACTCTCCTGTCATTTCAGATCTCGCTTTCCTCCAGGCCCTTGTAATCAGCTAATTTCCCTCACCTGGTCTCCTCAGCCCTTCCCCTCACCTGTTACTCATTCCCTCATCACTCCACAGTATTTATACCACCTCATTATCAGTTGTCTTTTGCCAGATTGTCTTGTCGTTTCCGCCAAGCTCTCCAGTGAGTGTTGTGCTCTAGTCCCGAGTTTTGTCCTGCCCAGTTTTCGATTCCTGCCTGCCTGTCTGACGGATTTACTGGTTTTGACCCTGCCTGTCCTTGACCTGAAATAAACTGAACATTACAATATACTGGTTGTATCTGAGTCGTGCTATTGGGTTCTGATCTGTACCTGTGATCGTGACAGTAACAATGAAAACGTCGCGATTTCCTGAAGTAATCTTCGTAATAACTAGCAAACTAAAGATCATGTACATCCACTGCACACATAATCTGAAATAACAACTCATATTTCTCGCATCACATGACATCAAAACGCATTTTAATGGCCAAACTAACTTTAAAATAGGCATTTTCCACCGAGAATAAAACGAAGTTCGGCCATGTTATCTAGACAAAAACAGGGTTTGTCAAACAGAGCACATGGCGTAGTCCAAACGATAGCTGGGGATTCTGGGTAGTGTAGTGTCTTCTGCCATCCTTTACTCAGAAAAAATATTTGTTTCTCCGAATCAAAGGGGAAAAAATAGAAAAGCATTGCACACAATTTAAACCAATCAATGTTGTGTAATTAACAAGGATAAACTGGTGTTTTTTAGTCGATGAGTAGTGCAGATATCACTGTAAAATCAATCGACAGTAAGAGGAATACTTACTTCCGGGTGTACAATTCTCCGTTATCCAATGGGAATGGACGCTCACATTGCCTTTAAGGGCAGCCGACACAAACGAATGCCGTGCTTCCATGAGCGTCAAATCCCGACGCAGATGGGAATACATTGCAATCAGTTGAAAGCTATTTGCGTCCCTTTATGACGCTGAAGGAGCCTAGGAGCGTCACAATAGGACGCCACGGACACTGACCAAACGTCGCTATTGGACGCTTAGGGAGTGAGAGTGTGTTGGCCTGGCAGCTCCCGTTCGAGCATATGCCTCGAGTTGCACATAGCTCCAACGATCCATCACACACACACACACACACACAGACCCACCATTTGTATTGTACATGTAAATACAATAAAACCAATGGCTTTACATTTGATTTTATATTGTGTTGTGTAAAATAAGTAATTACAGTTAAAAAATAGATGTTTTCCAAGGGCGTCTCTTTCACAGGCCCACACTTTGAATCATGACACTTCCAAGTCCTACAGAGATCAGTATCACTTTGTGTAGCAAGCCAAATCCAGGGGTTCTACTCGAGCCCAATTTGAAATACAATAAATAAATGTATTGAACCCAGCTCGAGCTAAAGGTCAAATGTATTTAATTAATGTGCAAGTGTTTTGATTTATTCTCATAACATTTTCACTCCTGTCCCAAATGTTTTCTTGGGCAGACAAACACACACACACACACACACACACACACACACCCACACAATGTGGTACATAACATAGGATAAATAAAATAACTTTGACTTGATCACTTTGTTCACAACATTAGACCTTGTCCTCTAATCTCTACTATAATAAGATAAGTGTGCATGTTTGGGTGTTTTAACACTCCTGTAATGTACCTAATCTTGTTATCCTTTTCATTACAGAGCTGGGAAAATGGTGTATTGCTTAGATTCTGATCCGTGCAAGTCCAATGTTGACTGACTTTAGTTGTAATGTTAATTTGATTTCAACCCATAAGTAATTATTTAGATTAACTGAACATTTCACATGATGGATTAGTGTTCCCCATTTTTTTTCCCACTACTTTGTTGTGCAGTTAGGCCAATGGTAAAGAGATACATTGATGACCTTGTGTCCCTTTTGTTGGTACGTGGTTCCATTTTGTCTATGGCCTTGGACGGCTTCACTAAGAGTCACCCAGTTCTACCCTGCTAAAGTCTGGCTGAGTGCAGTCACAGAGATGCTATGGCTGCTCTACATGAAATGACATTAATGGTCTGGTCCGAGAATGGACACCATGTTCTGCTCCCAGAGAGAATGACGCTTCTCAAACTGAACATTACAGCTGTCTTGATACTGTCTCACGTGGGTCTGCTCCCCCCACCGAGCCATGAACTGAAAGCTTAACATCTGCTTTGAACACCTGGAAGCCTCCCCGTCACACCAGCACCAACCCTTGGGTCAGTCAGATGGGACTTATGGCTTCACTTAGGGCATTTGGTTCAGATACATGACTCTCGTTACCGCAGAGTGGGTTGTTTTTTTAAGGCTATTCATACTGCTATGCAGAGGATGCCTGTAATGTCAGGGGCCTCTTAGTTCTACATGTATTCACATTATATAGACAATGTGTCCACCTGGTAAAAAACTAGAGGCTGCACGAAACTCAGGCTACAATACGACCATTCTGTTCTGCTCTAACGATTCAATTAATAGATTCTACATCAAAACAGTTCGTTTTTATTGTTTCCAATGATAACGTCACCTTAAGTGGAGGAATGCAAACCTGTTTTCAAATGTAATGTTTTGAATTTCTTTGACATTTCTCAGTAATAACGCCCTCAGACACCCAATATCATTCATGCTATGCCTTCAGTAGTGACTCAGATGTTAAGGGGGATGAAGCTTTTCCTCCCAAATCAGATATGCTTTGTTTTTCAACAAAGGTTTACATTTCCTGCATAATATATGTTTCTCACAATTGTTTTTTGTAAGCTGCACACAGGTGATACTGAGTCTTCTCGAGTAATAGCTTATAAACTACAACATGCTTAAATAGACTCTTAAGTTATTATTTCATATGTGACATATGTAAGAAAAGGGAGGGAAGAGTCAATTATATTGTGTAATTGATTTTATATTGGAACATTTATTTCTCAAATCTGTTTTATGGAAGACACAAACAATATTTCTGATAAACTAATCTTTTATCAAACGGTAAATGGTGAATTAATATAACATTTAGAATCATTGAGAAGGGGTTATATTCATAGGGACTAGCTCACCTTTAACTTAAAATAACATTTATCTGCTTTGGACTGATGAGTATATGATTCTTGCATGTTAAATGACTAACACAAACCTTACATTTATGCATGTGCATGTGTCAGGAAGGCTCCCAAATAATTCTGAGGAGCCTATCCTATTTTTGTAATTAAACGATAATGTGCTAATCCATTACTTTGAGGTGTATGTACTCAGGAAAACATCCCTATCAAGTGTTAACCCAATAACTAGGACAGCTCTGAAGGCCAAGGGTCAGAGAGAGAGGGTCACACTCTCCGGCTGCAGAGAGCACCCCCAGCCACGGGCAAGGAGGCACGAGGTCGTTTGAGATGAGAGGATTCTAATCTTCAACTTTCTGAGAAGATGGGATGTTTCTTCACCATTCTGCTCGGTGGGCTCAGGCAGACAACCCTGCGGGATGAGCGAGGGCTTCAGAGACTTCATACAAGGTTCCTTGTTTCTTGGAGGAGCAGATGTCTTCCTAACCTCTCCCATCACGGGGGGAGACCTGGATGCGTCACTTGGAATACGCAGTTGCACTGCTCTCAAGCAGATAGCAGAAGGAATGCAGGCAGATGAGACTCCGTTTCACTGAATCAGAGCAATTGGGGGGTTGAAATATGGCGCTCTGATGAAGAAGAGTTTTGAGCCAATCAGCACCTCAGTATTAATCTACAGTATCAGGATGCCTTTACACACCAGACACTCGTTGTCATAAAGAGAGGAGGAGGATGAGTCAGAAAGACTGAAGGACACGTTCTTCCAGCTTTCGTACAAAGATGAACTTTGAATTGATTTTATATCTTGGATGTTTACAGATGTACAATTAATGACTGTTTTTATATTTCCAATGACCAGACATGTGTTGAATAGTGGTGATTAATATATTTTTGCCGGATCAGATTAGACTTCCGCACCAAACAAAATTAATTAATTAATATTTTCAGAATATAAAAGGTATTGAATAATAAGATATTTCTACAATTATCACAGATAAAGTTAATATCCTTACTCGTCCAGCAATCAGGCTTAACAGCACTACTCTTTAATGTATTATCCATGCACAGAAAGACCTACAATGATGTTTCAAGTACTGGATTAATTTCAGTTACAAAACAAATATTTTTGCTATTGTGCACCTGTGTTTTATGTGTGTTCATTATTATGCTTTTGACAAAAGATTATCAAAAACTGATGAGAAATGATTTTTCTATTATGATTGGCTGTATCAATCATTGTGATTGAAGGTTTCAATCTTAATGTAATTGTTATTGATGTAATTGATGTTGTGTAAGTCCACACACAAATCTGAAGATTCCCATCGATTTAAGTATTGAACAAAATATTATTCGACTAAGGTTTTTTAGATTATCAAAATTGATAAAAAGAGAGGAACTGTTGTGGAAATATTTTCCAAGGCCCATAACTTTGACCCAGTTTATCAGTTCAAACTGTCCTGACTGAGCACATGCACCTCGTAACCTTGGCTGCTGTGCTCTCAGTGTTCTCCCAGTGTCTCCCTGTTCCTGCCTGTTGGCGTCAGCTGATAGAGGTGTTATGATTCTATGTTCCTGCCTGTTGACGTCAACTGAATGGAGGTGTTATGATTTTATCTTGTTATGCAGCATGTTGATGATGCTCTCAGAACTAGCTAAATACAGGGGTCTGAGGTAGAGTTATTTAGAGTTGACGTGGCAACCCACCCGTGCAGTCAGACCGTGACTGCTGTGACTTGTGATGTGAATTCTCCGTAACTCCAAATAAATCATCAGTGTTTGACATCAAAGCTCCTGCTCTACCGTGTCTCCTTCCTGAGTTGGTGACTCCGACTGCATTGCTACACAGAAGTTTCCCTTACATATTGAACATTTTACTTAAACTTAACCCAAACTCCTGATCAGGTTTAATCCTCAATAACACACAAAAGGGTTTAGTCCTTTTTTTTGGTATTAGAAAGGAATGATCTCACTGGATCATATGTGATGCTCAGCAAATCAAACCAGGTTTTCTAAAATCGACAATAAATAAATGCAAAAGAAATAGCAAAAACATATTAGATTAATATACAGTGGGGCAAAAAAGTATTTAGTCAGCCACCAATTGTGCAAGTTCTCCCACTTAAAAGGATGAGGCCTGTCATTTTCATCAACTATGAGAGACAAAATGAGAAGAAAAAAAAATCCAGAAAATCACATTGTCTGATTTTTAAAGAATTTATTTGCAAATTATGGTGGAAAATAAGTATTTGGTCAATAACAAAAGTTCATCTCAATACTTTGTTATATACCCTTTGTTGGCAATGACAGAGGTAAAACGTTTTTTATGTAAGTCTTCACAAGGTTTTCACACACTGTTGCTGGTATTTTGGCCCATTCCTCCATGCAGATCTCCTCTAGAGCAGTGATGTTTTGGGGCTGTCGCTGGGCAACACGGACTTTCAACTCCCTCCAAAGATTTTCTATGGGGTTGAGATCTGGAGACTGGCTAGGCCACTCCAGGACCTTGAAATGCTTCTTACGAAGCCACTCCTTCGTTGCCCGGGCGGTGTGTTTGGGATCATTGTCATGCTGAAAGACCCAGCCACGTTTCATCTTCAATGCCCTTGCTGATGGAAGGAGGTTGTCACTCAAAATCTCACGATACATGGCCCCATTCATAATTTCCTTTACACGGATCAGTCGTCCTGGTCCCTTTGCAGAAAAACAGCCCCAAAGCATGATGTGTCCACCCCCATGTTTCACAGTAGGTATGGTGTTCTTTGGATGAAACTCAGCATTCTTTCTCCTCCAAACACGTCTACAGATGTAGCACTCCAGATCAGACTCAAATGGGTGTGTCCCAGTCAAAAGCCCAGCGGATGCCAGTGGCTGGGGGTGTTGCCAAATTGCTAGAGGGCGTTGCCCAATTTCCCCATTTGTTCAATTACAGGATTTAACCATGAGATGGCGATTCATTCACAAAATACACAATGGGTGTTGTAGAAACATCAATATTTTAGATCAAATAAAGTATATAGTTTGCTTTATGCAATATATTTCCTGTAATATTGTACAGTAGATTGAAGTAAATCAACTTATACATTAAGATAAGATAAGATGGACCTTTATTAATCCCGTGGGGAAATTCAGTAGTTCAAACAGCAACAGGGTGAGAGTGAAAAACAGGACAGCAAAGATTCACACAGATTAATATAATCAAAAATAAGATGAGCGATAAAAAATAATAATAATAATAATGAGAAACTATGAAATAAGAAATGAATAAAACTAAAATGTAATTATCATATCATATGTTATAATGTATTGTATTATTAAGTAATATCATACCCCATTATAGCAGATGCCACATTGAATGGATGAACACATGTATGCATCAATAATTACAACAGAGTATTTCTAAATACAAGTTGTAAAAATACTTATATGTATTTAATATTAACCCTTTGGAGTCGACCGTCATGCCGGCGTGATCAGATCACATGACCTGTTCAAGCCGGTGCCGCATAAAAACAACAGTCCGGACAACATTGCCGTGTGTTTCTGTCGAAAGTACTGGCTTGAACCTATATCCCAGTCTTTGTTTCATGCAAAAAGACCCAGTAAACACGGAGATACGATGATATAAAGTTAATACATTTCAAAAGTATGAAATATGGAAGCACATATTTGAATATCTTCGCCATATTTGATCATTTTAGGAAACGGAAAATACTGGAAACTGTAGATCCTGCTCAACAGGATGTATATGTGTATTTCTGTCGAAAGTACTGGCTTGAAACTATATGCCAGTCTTTGTTTCATGCAAAAATACCCAATAAACATGGACATACGATGATATAAAGTTAATACAGATATATTTCAGAAGTATGAATAATGTAAGCACATATTTTAATATCTTCGCCGTATTTTATCATTTTACGAAACGGAAAATACTGGAAACTGTAGATTCTGCTCAACAGGATGTATTTACCAGGGAGGGGGTGAGGTAATCAGGTTAACGGAGTGAAACGAGACAAAGGGGGACGGTGGGAACCGAAGAGAGACGGCGGGAAATGGAGAGAGACGAAGATATACGAAGACAGGCGGCGGGAGACGAAGAGAGGCTGCGGGAGACTGCGATTGAAGTAAAGTGACAGACAAACATTGAGAATTTAGATATAGTTTGATAGATTTAGAGTTTTGAAGACTCAACTATGATGAAGAGAACTCTGAACGCGAGTCAAGCTTTAAGCTTGTTTTTTGACATGGAGGAGGAGGAATCTGTGATGTTGCCCTCTGTGTCGTAGTTGACAGAAACCGCTTTGAAGCGTGGCACAGATAAAACAGATTTTTGTACATAATGTGTATATATATATATATATATATATATATATATATATATATATATATATATATTTGTATTATATTTATAATAACACTTTTGCCTTATCAGAATGAAATCCCATGCCAGCTCAATCAAACTTTCACATTATCATAGTCACATCCCATGTATATATTTCCAGCTTTTAAATGGTTTCGTTGTGTATGTTTGTGTTGTGAAAAATAAAATCATTTTCAAAATCTGTTTTTATTGTGATTTTTGGTCCAAAATGTTCATATAGTAGAAGATCACCTACATCCAAACGAAATAAATATAATAAATTATGATGAATACGTTAAGTCTTGTTCATTGTTTTTCACTTTTATTAAATGTTTGATATTTCCGGTGGAAATGGTGGACTATCGGACATTCAAAATGCAGCATATTTCCCCCAAGTGTCTGTCAAAATGCATTTTACGTTTCTAACTTGCAATATTAATATTTCAGCTCTCTTCACTCCAGAAAAGCGATCTCCCTGTGTGCGGGGGATCACAGGAGAGAGAGCTGTGGAATGTGACTCCACACATTCCGATGGCCAATTCGTTTTAAACAAAGGGTCCCCTACATACATAGGAAACATGGGGGGCATGGTCAGCGGTCACTCCTGATGAACCCACCAGGGCTGTTTCCTCGAGAGGAAAGTTTTTACCAGGACAGCTTTTTTAAGGGACAGCATCGCCCTGAGATCTATGCTGCTAATATGTTCATGGCCATAACGCCATTTGTAACATAGGCTATGGGAGAATGGTGAAAATAACCAACTGGACTGGGACCAATGGGAAAATGCCTCTTCCCCTCAATGTGAAGCAAAAGATTGAGTCCTATGTTTCCAATCGGTTCCCAAATCTGAAGATCAGGAGCCGGGTAAACGAGAGACTGAGGAGCCCCAGAAAAACAGATCCCGAAATCGCTCGTCCTGGTTTCCGCAGCAGATAGGCCTACAGCATGTGTCTGTTACTGTATGTCAGTTATTTTAAATAAAACGGTGAAAACTGAACTTGAAAATGGTTTCCTCTTTTTATTTTCGGGATGGGGAGACGTGTGTGATTAAAAATTCATTCGCAGAAATGTAAAGTGATCTAACTACGGGAAGAGCCGTGTAAATGGGTGGCCATATGCATTTAAAAAGCAATATAAATCACACAGTTATTATGCAATAGGCTATAAAAGCACCATCGATTACCTTTCTCCAATTCAAATTCTTGATGGGGAAAAAAGGAAGGTGTAAATGGTTGGGCTATACTGTACTGTATACATACAAAGGCCATTCAATAGACGTTCAATATATAGTATTTGTTTATTAGAGTCGGCTTGACTCGGTTTGCATTCATAAAGAATGCACAAATGTGTTTAATTGTTAATGTCATAGTATTCGTTTATTAGTCCCCGAGGGGAAATGGGTAGCAGCACATCACGGAGGCATTTAAAAAGTGAAGAAAATACATTCTGGAAATGTTCACATCAGGCACCTTCAAGTTAAACAACACTAAGTAAACAATTAACACAGTAAATTAAATCACATTTATTTCGTTAAAAATAAACGAAAAATGACTCGGTTTGCATTCATAAAGAATGCACAAACGTGTTTAATCGTTAATGTCAGTTCAATCAGGAGAGACATGATGTATGGAATACATATTTATTATCGGTCACATTATATCAATGAAACATAATGATGACAGTTCATCACAAATGAATGAAATGTTGTTTTGGCGATTAGGCCCAGGTTTTTGTAGGATATCAATCGGGAAGGGAAGAACCATTTCCGATGAACCCCCCTGGGTCTAGACACTGGTGGTGGTGATAAGTGGTTAGGTCCGGTTGGAAGGGAGAAGGTTAAGCTTGGTCCTGAGTTCAATCAATCGATCAATGTTTAGTCATATGGCCCAATAGCACGAATGTTACATTTGTCTCAGTGGTCTTCACAGTGTGTACAGAATATCAGTATGACAATACGACACCCTCTGTCCTTAGACCCTCACATCGTACAAGGAAAACTTCCGAAGAAAACCCAGTTTAAAGGGAAAAATGGGAGAAACCTCGGGGAGAGCAACAGAGGAGGGATCCCTCTCCCAGGACGGACAGACGTGCAATAGATGCCGTGTGTAAATTGAAAAGATAATACGTTTGCAACATAGCTAGTCCAAATGTTTGGAAATGCATGTGTGTGCATGCATGGAGTTGAAGCAGGAGGCGAAGGGGTGGAGGAGGGTTACGCGTTGACACCTGGAAGACAGCTGATAGAACAGGGGAGAGCATATATAGAGGGATTAGCAGGTGCGATCATTAGGCTTGTAAATGGAGGGGCGTGATAGGTTTAGCTGAGGAGAGGCACTCCCTGTCATTTAGATGCAGGGAGCAAGTATTGCCATGACGAGCAATACAGAGTGTTAGGTCTTCCTGTCTGAACTTGCGCTAAGCTTCATTTCAATCAGGAGAGACATGATGTATGGAATACATATTTATTATCCGTCACATTATATCAATGAAACATAATGATGACAGTTCATCACAAATGAATGAAATGTTGTTTTGGCGATTAGGCCCAGGTTTTTGTAGAATATCAATCGGGAAGGGAAGAACCGTTTCCGATGAACCCCCAAAAGAATGAAGTATGAAATACTGAATGTGAATAATCTTACCTTGTGGGATGCAGCGGAAATCTATGGATGGAAAGGAGAGGTTAATACATGTGAGGATTTAAGCGACTGATGCCTCCCGGGCATCCTTCCTGGACGTACAGGGCTTCCCGGCCGTACGGGGCATCCCGGCCGTACGGGGCATCCCGGACGTACGGGGCATCCCGGACGTACGGGGCGTCCCGGACGTACGGGGCATCCCGGACGTACGGGGCATCCCGGACGTACGGGGCATCCCGGCCGTACAGGGCGTCCCGGACGTACGGGGCATCCCGGGTAAGCGGGGACTACCCGGACGCACCGAGCGACCCGACCAGTGCCCCGGGTGCCCGGAACGTGCGAGGCTTCCCGAATGTGCGGGGTAACCTGACTTTAGCAGGGAAACATTATACGGACCGGAGGTTTCACGACCCGGACATACGGGGCTTCCCGGACGTACGGGGCATCCTGGACGTACAGGGCAACCCGGACATACGGGGCATCCTGGCCGTACAGGGCATCCTGGACATACAGGGCATCCATACAGGGCGTCCCGGACGTACGGGGCATCCCGGCCGTACAGGGCGTCCCAGACGTACGGGGCATCCCGGGTGAGCGGGGACTACCCAGACGCACCGAGCGACCCAACCAGTGCCCCGGGTGCCCGGAACGTGCGAGGCTTCCCGAACTTTTTCTCTTGCGGGGCAACCTGCTTTAGCAGGGACACGTTATACAGACCCGAAGGTTTTACAGCCTGGACATGCAGGTTTAAATATGCAGAAATAAACATGAGCCGTGGGGCGGCATACGTGCTGACATACTAAGAACCACTTTCATTTCATTTCAAACCTTTATTTAACCAGATTGGTCCCATTGAGATCATAGATCTCTTTTTCAAGGGAGACCTGCAGCATATAGGTTCCACATGAAACATAAAACAATAAAGGACATAATACATTATATTTACAGGATACATAGTTATAGACATTTACAAGTGCCCATTGTATCAGCAAGCATTTCATTTACATTTGTTAAAATTAGATCAATTAAGGAGGATTTATTTGGGGACTTAATATTTGGGCGAGTAGGACTGTCTATAATCTGGGTAAAATTCAATGAGGTACACAGGTTTTTAAAGTCCTCTGACACAGAAGTTAACCAGTCCCAATTAAAATCACCAAGCAGCACTATTTCCTTGTAGGAAGGTTGTGATACTGTAATAGTTTTGCCAAAGACGATAAAGACTCCTTGACAGCCGAAGGTGCCCTATAGGAGCCCACCACTATGAGCTGTTGACACTTTGTTACCTCAATATTCACGGCTAAAAATTCTAGCTGTTTACTAACAGATTTGGAAACCATATTAGTTACACAAAACTTATTTTTCACATAAATGGCAACGCCACCACCTTTTTTAGGCCGGTCAGTACGATATACACTGTAACCATTTATGTATATGTCAGAGGCCAAAATGGATTTATCTAGCCACGTTTCTGACAAGACAATGACATCAGCATCAGTCAAATTCGCCCAGATACGGACAAAATCTAATTTAGGTAACAGACTACGCACATTTAAATGAATTAAACCTAGCCCAGATCTAGATATAAAATCAGCAGGAGTAGCTATTTGACTACTACTGGTCGGTGGACCTGGATTTGGCTGTACATTTCCTGATACTAACAACAATACAAATACCAAGCAGCTTTTCCTCTTAATCAACACACATACATTGTCAGCTGTTCTAGAGTCACCAGCAAACTTCGCGAAAGTGAGATTAGAGTTTAAAAAACAATTCTGAAGGACCATTATGGCAGGCATGTGAGAAAGACAAACATTTTCCGAAATGAATGTCCGCGACAGTGCAACCAGCAATTGTTTGTGCACCACCTCCGAAACTGTACAGGGGATGTCCACAGCGGGCGGCAGAACATACCCGAATCCAGTAGATTGTTCAGGACGACTAGCGAACCTCTCCTTGTCCAGCACAGCCAAGAAAAGGCACAGCAGAAACACGACGCCCGCCATTCTCCCAGTCCAGCACAACAGTATCCACGCTGTTCCCGGAGCAAGGTGGAGCAGGCCTCAGCTACAGCAGCACAGCAGAGTAGAGAAGGTAATCCCACCGCGTTACACAGGCTATTTAATCCACTTTACATCTCCGCCGGTAGCACAGGCGCGGAGAGGAGCGGCGATACACGGTGTGAGGAGCGGCGAGAAGGGCGGCGAGAGGAGAGCCGGGACCACCCTTCCGACTCTTTATCTCTGCAAGAGTTGCTCCCTCTCGTGCTAAATCCACTCGGCGGCAAAAGTAGGATCCCAGAAGTGATTCGCCCAATGTGGAGTGGCTCCAGAACCCTTCCCGACGTGCCTTTAGTGGAACTCGGGTCCGCTGTGGTGGATGAGGTTGAACGTGGCCCTCATCCGGAACTCAGCAAAGGTGGATCACGTCTCAGCGCTGACGGCGTGTAACCTGTTCCTCAGGTGAGTTTCAGAGTGGCGAGCATCTGAGCAGCTGTGAGTGGCGAGCAGCTGAGCAGCTGTGAGTGGCGAGCAGCTGAGCAGCTGTGAGTGGCGAGCAGCTGAGCAGCTGTGACCACCACCACCAGTTATATGCATACGTACCAATTTGTTTAAGGTTGGAGAGACCTTTGGATAGCCAGCACGGCATTGAGGTCAGGGCGAATGTAGGATGAGAAAGCGGAGGAGGACCACCGTCCGAGTTGTTGCAGGGATGAGGATGAGACGCCTTTATTGGCAGCGGAAGTAGCTGCGCCTATTCTGAAGGAGTGCCCCGTGTATAGAAGGGGTGATAACCCGGATTTAATGAGGACTTGTTTTAAGTAGACATTGAACTGTCGTTGTGTTAAAAAGGGAAATTCCCTGAGATAAGGAATAATGGCGAGAGAGGATTAGAGGTAGGTCTAAGCCGTAGGAACTTGATCATGGCCTTATAAGGGCAGAACTGGGAGTCGATGTGGGCGGCGATGACGGAGCAGGCGCCGCCGCATTTGGAGTGTTTAAGATATAAACTAAAATGGCTAGCGTGAAAGGACAGGTCAGAAAAGCTGACGTCTCGATTGGAATCGAAAGTAAGGGAAGCGGTGGTAAATTCGCCTGGTCTGAGAAAGGCATAAAAAGCTAGGAGAAATAGAGCGTCGAGTAGTGCAAAGATATAAGGGGAGAATACCCCACTTCTAAGCTTGGAGAGCATGAGGCGTAAAGTGGAGAGTGTAATAGGGCGTCTCCGGTTTAAAACGGGGAGAAAAGTTTTAATGAGACCTTTGAGGATGAGTTTGACTGACTGGTTTGTGAACAGGCTGGGAAAGCCGGGATCCGAACAGCGAACGTTAAACTGAATTCCCGCTAAGAGGCCCCGGATGTATTGAGGTTTGAGGTGGCGATCAGTGGCGCAGTAGCACATGAAGGCACACACGGTGGAGATGAGAACAGGTTTCTACGGAAAAGCAAAACGTCGCAAACGTTCTCCAAGCGAATCATATGTTTTGAGGGTGGACGCGCTAAGCCCTTCCTCATAAACCTGCTGATTCGAGGTGCCTTTCTAGGGGGCTTCTATTTAAGAGAGAGAGAGAGGAGATACAGGGGAGGAATCCTGACGGGTTGAGCGCTGGCTCCTCGGCAGAGGTTCCGGAACTTCTTCTGGGCTGACTGCGGTGATCTATGGATGAAATGAGAGATTAACATGCGGATTAAACAATCGGCCGGAATCGCTGCCGGGCTCACTGTACATCATAGGATGCTGACTCGGAAGTCGACGGCCGGAATCAGCGCCGGGCTTACGTGAACACTACCACTAAACATTGCCGACACGATGGTCGATGACCTGCGATGCAGGGTTAAACATGCACAGATGAACACTACCACTAAATGTATAAATACCAGGGAAGAGAGATCTTGGCCGTCTGGTTGTTGTAGGGATGAGGAATAATTACCTTGATTGCGGCAGGGTTGCTTCACCTATCCTGGACGAAGCCCTGGAATGCTATTAAGACACCACCACCAGTTATATGCATGTTTACCATAGGTAAACTGAGAGATCTAGGATAGCCGGCACGAGTCGATGTCTCGGGGAAGAGGGAGATGTAGACAATGTAATGCAGCTGTTAGCTTGAGTACGATGATACATGAATGTTATACCCTGGCTTATCGTAAGCCATGTGAGCATGAACAAATATAAATGAGACAATATGCGCAGCATAAAATGATGCTTAGGTAAATACTGAAACATGACCCATGATATGGGCCTAGCTTAATTAGCAGTTTAATTACGCCACGGTGAGACATAGATGCACTTGATTGGGTGATTAGACTGTCTTCTATTATCTTACGTGAACTTCTCTTTCTCCTTGAAGAAACTCCCCAAAACCCCACGGATGGGCAGCATCCGTGAATAAAAACGAAGACTCATTGAGTGTCTGAGTGAGTAGATACGCCGCTGCTAATGTGTGGCATTAATGCGGGTGGTTTGAAAGATTATTTTCCATGTGGTTCCTGGCGCGAGGTACTGGCAAAGCTGCGTTGCGCCTGGGGCATACAGACCTCGGATGAGCGTCCTTGCAGGACTGCAGGTGTGGAGGAATGTACGATATGGGTGGTAGCAGACGTTTTCGTGAAAGTTATGACAAATCTTGTCATCTTGCCTATGCTGCACCTGACGGCTTTGACTATTATTCCCGGAAAACAGCATGGGAAAGACTCTAGCCCAAAAAAATAAAATACTCAGTTACCTCTAATCATTAACCCATGTTTTTATAATTTAGTGAACTCTGTGTGTTGCTGCCAGCATACATGACACCTGACGTGGAAACGTTACTCGTGGATGGGGCTATAGAGCTACAGAGCTGCTAGACAGTCGAAAACGGTGCATTCCTCTGTCTGATTGTGCTGCACTTTTGATAAAATGTTTAGACAAAAGCTTAACTCTTATTGCACTTTTGGCAACGAGCATTCTCCACGTCGAGACGGGTAAAGTTTAACCTTCGCCCACGCTGCACCGCGCTCTGCTGGGTTCAAAGTACCGGGACAGCAGAGGGCGCAGCCCGCCCCGAGTCCCCAGCCCAGGGCGAGTTGGTCTAGAAAATCTCCGGCTCCGGCTGTAGCCCAGGCACAGCCGAACCAGAATTTCGGCCAGCAGGCGAGGAAGAAGAAGCGAGCGGCCTGACAGCCCCTCCTTCTCCCCTCCGTGACGGAGCTGGAAGTTCCTTCCCCGGCTCTAAATGTGTCCCTGCCGCCTCGAGAGATGCTTCAACGCCATCCTCAAGTCCGCACAAGACACATGTCACCAGAGTTGGGACAAAGTAATATAATTACAGTAACGCGTTACTTTGTAACGCGTTACTGTAATTATATTACTTTGTCTGTAACGGAGTAGTGTAACGCGCTACTTTTATAATTCAGTAATCACACTACAGTTACTAACATTGCCCCGACACGCGTTACTTCGTTACTTTCTAAAATCAGTCATAATCAAACCTCAACAAACACCTGCAAAGAACACATGCTAAGGTTAAGCTAACGCACATAGCTGTTGTTTATTTATTACACACGTAGTCTGTTCTTCTTCTCTGTTTTCCGGTTGTTGCCTGTTTTGAATGACGAATACACACTACCGCCGCCTGCTGGTAAGGAGAGTCATTGCCACTCACGCATGTACGTGCTCGGCTGCGGTGTGCTCTAGTCTGGCTCCAGTGCAACACATGGCCAACACGCAGGAGAACACGCTGACGCAACAACGTGAGCTGAGATAGACTGCGCAACATATACAGATAGCAGGAGACAGAGGACAGCCATGGTCAGATAGGAAAACATTCAGGAGCTATCTGGATCAGTCTTATGCGACAATGGAAACTGAACTAAAGAGAACATTTTAAACTTTAGCAGTCTGCGTGATCTGCCTGCAGGGAGGGGCGGGCCGGCCCTGGGAGTAAAGTAACGAGTAAAGTAACAAATTACTTTATGTAGAGAGTAACGAAGTAGTGTAATATATTAATTTTTTTTAAAGTAATATGTAATGTGTAATATATTACTTTTTTTTAGTAACGACCCCATCTCTGCATGTCACATTGTTATTGTCTGAATAAACCATTTTCCGCTGACGCATCCAGGCTCCGGCCAAGGACGCAGCCTATAAAAAAAAATGAAAAGAAAGACAATAAACAGTCCGTTAACCATAAATCCCCTTCTGAGAGCAGCTACGGCCTCTCTCAAAAGGCGGATAATAAACGGGTCTGTGAAGGCACCACCGCCACGCGCATGCGCAGTGCCGGTTGGGGCTTTAAAGGCACTACCGCCACATGCGTACGCAGTGCCGGCTAGAGCTGTAAAGAACGGCCCGTCAATCCTTCCCCTTTCAAGAGCAGCTGCGGCATCTCTCAAAGGACGGATTATTGACGGGTCCGTGAAGCCACCGCCACACACATACGCAGTGCCGGCTAGAGCTGTAAAGAACGGCCCGTCAATCCTTCCCCTTTCAAGAGCAGCTGCGGCATCTCTCAAAGGACGGATTATTGACGGGTCCGTGAAGCCACCGCCACACACATGCGCAGTGCTGGTCAGGGCTTTAAGGGCACCAGCGGTACGCGCAGGCGCAGTGCCGACTGGAGCCGTGAGGGCACCACCGGCACACACATGCGCAGTACCGGCTGGAGCCAAAAAAGGCACCTCCGTCACGCACATGCGCAGTGCCGGTCGGAGCCATAAGAGTGACATCCCATCTGGCTCTAAGGAGCATACAGCAGGAGATACTCACAATGTCTGCCTGGGCTTCTCAAGACAGTTATAATGTATCTGTTTTCACAAACCCAGTGAGAGTCAACCCACATTCTGGAGAGAAGAGTTCTCTCTCTCCCAGAAAGAAGGGTTTTATCTATAAAGCCCACCGAGCGGAGTCAGATTACGGAGGAGAATGTCCTCGTAAAGCATCCGCTCAACATGGGCCTCATAATAAAACTAAACCCCGAACGCCACGGCTTACGGAGAGTTTTGGTGATTATGAAATGCGTAGTGGCACTACACCCGACTTTTCCAGTGCGGGACGCGCCTACGGGTGCAGTCCTTTCATGGAAGGTGGTCACCACGGACGCAGGTCAGACGGGCTGACAGGGGACTTACGAAGGTTGCCCGGTGAGAGGTCTCTAGAACAGAGACTTCCAGCGGGCACGCGTAAATTACCCGGAGCTTTTAGCGGTGTTCCCCACCCAAAAAATGCTTCCTGCCCTCTCTCAGCGGACTTCATGTCCCCGTGAGGATAGACAACACGATATCGTGTATGAACCGCCAGGGGAAGTTGCGTTGTCGCCAGTCACCACTGGCACACAAACTGATCCCTTAGAGCGGCAGGCGTCTCCTCTCTCTGGGAACGACACGAGTACCGGGTGTTATGCACCTAGGGACAGAATTACTGTCAAAAGGTGCACCACTTTATTCAGACTGGACTCCTCATCCAAGGATCGAGAGTCCGCTGTGGGTGCGTTACGGCGGAGCCGCGTTAAATCTGTTCGCAAGGGGAGAAAATGCTCAATGACAGCTGTTCTCTTTAATGCACGATTTAAACGCACCGTTAGGCGGGGACGCACTCGTACACGATTGACCTCCGGGTCCTCTGTACACGTTCCCACCCCTGGTTCTGTTCCCCTTAACTCCGGCCAGAGTGAAAGAGCAACGCCACACACGTACTCTGATGTTTCCACCCTAGCCCGCAATATACAGGCTGGTGGTGATATATCAGCTGTTGTGCGGGCAGCCATGGCAGCCCCCACCACGCAGGGACAGATTGTCTCAGGCGGGGAGGGCGATCCTTCACCCACGCCCAGAGCACGGGGCACTATGGGCCTGACCCGTGAGTGGTACAATCTGAATACAGTGGGACTCCCTCAGAAGGTGATAAACACGATTCAGAGTGCGAGAGCTTCCTCCACCAGGTCTCTTTACGACTGTAAGTGGAGGGTGTTTGAGGAGTGGTGCCTTCAAGAAGGACACATCTCTTTTCAATGTCCTGTCGGGGTGATTTATCATTCCTACAGGACTTGATCGATAAACACAGAGCTTTTTCCACGATCAAGGTGTACCTGGCTGCTACTGCTGCATGCCATGTGGGCTTTGAGGGTAAGATGGCTAGCCAACATCCTTTGGTCTGCCGTTTTATGAAGGGAGCTCGCAGGCTCCTCCCTGTCTCCAGGTCGCTGGTGCCCTTATGGGACCTGGCAGTGGTCTTAAATGGGCTCAAAATGACCCCATTTGAACCCCTGGAGGGAGCTGACATGAAACATCTGTCACTCAAGACAGTGCTGTTACTGGCCCTGGCATCCGCAAAACGGGTCAGTGATATCCATGCACTGTCTGTACATCCCTCATGCACTCGGTTCGCCCCAGGGCAAACAAGAGTGTTGTTGAAACTCAACCCTGCCTTTACACCAAAGGTGGTTGGTTCGTGTACCCCGATTGACATTGAGGCGTTTCCTCCGGGGAGCAGCAGCAGGATCTGTTGTGTCCAGTCCGGGCTTTGCACACATATATGGACAGATCAAAAGAGCTTCGTCTTAATGACCAACTCTTCGTGTCCTGGGCTAAACCTCACAAGGGTAAGCCTGTTACTAAGCAACGACTATTCCACTGGATCGTGGAGGCGATTGCTTTGGCCTATACGAGTCAGAATCTGCAAGCACCTTTGGGTCTGCGGGCTCACTCGACTCGGGGCCTGGCTACATCCTGGGCTTTGTTCAAGGGTGTTTCCATCCAGGATATCTGTGCGGCGGCAAGCTGGTCTTCGCCACTCACTTTTGTCTGCTTTTACAGACTGGACGTCTCCGCTCCAAGCGTGGCCCGAGCAGTGCTGGGCACCTTGTTGAGTCGGGACTCCACCTGTTAAATTCTGGTTGATCGGTGTTCTTCGAGATAAGCTCGTCTGGCAATACGGGAGCTACAATATCCCATAGCGAGACATCGAACGGAGTGTTATGAATGAGAACTATAGGTTACTTACGTAACCCCAGTACTCAGAGTAACATGAAATGAGATGTCTCACCAGACGGCCCTCCTTGCTATGGTGAAGGGAGAAGAGGTGCTTATTTTGAATGACGCATGCGTCGTGGCGCAGGCTACTTATAGGGGGTGATTTCCCCTGACGTTGACGTCAAGAATCACCGGCCAATCAGGATTGGCGTAATGAGATTGATGCTTCTGTTTGCTCCGCGATGAGGCGCATCCCATAGTGAGACATCTCACTTCATGTTACTCTGGGACTGGGGTTACGTAAGTAACCTATAGTTTTTACAGTCACCATTGACTTAAACAGGGAGAGGGAGGGGCAGGATCGGGTTTTGTCCCACATGGCTCTAAACAGCTCAATAGGTACACACTGACAGTGTGTGCCTATTGAGCAGTGTGACACTGTATACACTAATTAGAAGAACACAGACTAAAACAGCAATGTACAGACGAATCAGATGATTAAACATGATCTTAAAATATATTTTATATTTATATTTTTTTGTAATAATTATTTGTAATACTTTCTGCTGACACTAGGTGGGGCTGTGCCCCACCTGCCCCTAATGACCAGTCGCCACTGCGTGTGTGTGTAAACTGCCCCGCCCCCTCGCACGCAGACCGGGAGAGAGATCTCGTCTGATCGAAAATACATCATAGACGCATTTGTTTGTCTTTTGCATATTAGAAATGAGTTGGCGCCATTCATTTCAGGTAACGCTGTGTTGAAGCTTGAAACTGCGTTAGTTACTGAGCATTGTAATGGGTAGTAATTACCCGACTGCATTAGTAATGCAAGTAATACGTTACTGAAACTCAATACTGTAACGCGTTACACCCAACACTGCCTGGAACTCACCTTACCCCTCTTGCCAACGCTACTCTGACGCCTATTTTAGAGTGAGGCGCAGGAGGAAGTTGCTTCAATGGGATGTAGCTTGAGCCCTGCCTGCCTGCAGGAGGGGTTGTGGTTTGAAGCCAGAATGGGTAAAGCTTCGCATGCGATGAGGACCCGTTCCGCGTGAAGCCGGAAGCGCCGCATTTGAGCGGCCCTGAAGCCAGTGATACCCTCTTGAGAGACTGAAGGCGTGCGTCAATTGTTTGGGTGAAGTAGCCCGTTTCCATTAAGCCGGAGGGACTTCCGTGGAGCCCGATTATCTTGTCTTTTCCTCCCGCGTCCGGGTTTGCGGGGCGGCCGGCTGGAACCGCTAGCCGACTGGGGAACGCCGCCTGTAGCTTAATCCGCCAGACTGCGGAGCTGATGAATAATGCCTGGAGCTGGGACGAAGCCCTGCTGCTGCTTGCGCATTGACATCTGGAAGACAGCTGATAGAACAGGGGAGAGCATATATTGAGGGATTAGCAGGTGCGATCATTAGGCTTGTAAATGGAGGGGCGTGATAGGTTTAGCTGAGGAGAGGCACTCCCTGTCATTTAGATGCAGGGAGCAAGTATTACCATGACGAGCAATACAGAGTGTTAGGTCTTCCTGTCTGAACTTGCGCTAAGCTTCATATATGTACTAAGTAAATAGCCTACATTAGTTCCTGCTCAAGATTAGATTAAACTTTATTGTTATTGCACAGATTACAGGTACTGAGACAACGAAATGCAGTTTAGCTTCTAACCAGGTGCAACAAGCAGTAAAGTGAAAAGTAATGTTCACAATCTACAGAATAAAATATATAATGAATTGAATGATGAATAAACAGTGAGGGGTATGAATACACTAGATCAGGGGTTCTCAAACTTTTTGTTTATGTGGACCACTATTTATTATCAAGGGTTTTCGCGGACCACCTCATATGCAAACCTACATAAGTACATATATAAACGTAGTGTTAAAACGTTTATAGTTAATCATAGACAATCAAAAGTAAATTGAAGCCTATCGGATACTTTTCTGACCGGTGTCTGTCTGCGTTGTGCGTTTCTCAAAGAGGTCGGCGGACGGTATTTTAATTAGGTCATCCCAAACAATGCCACAAGTGCGCACGCACGCTCGCACGTGCACAAAACGGGCAGACAGGTCTACAAAAAAACTACCGGTATGCTTTAGTTACTGTGCTGCAAAAAGCAGACGGTGCTGCGCTCAACACACACAGACTCAAAACAATGAACACAGGCATATAACATAAACAATGTATAGGCCTAAGTTGCATAAAGGATTGAGCTACATTGGGTCTGGATGTTTCTCGTTTTGCGCCGTCCTGTTCAAATGAAATCGCCGCCAATCATATTTCCACGCTCGCGCCAGGGCCGGGGGAGGGGTTACAAGGCTCGTGTCTTGTGGTGCATTCACTTGCACTCGGATATTAGAGATTTTCTCTCATAAATGTCCGATGAGCCCAACGACCACTACCCCACTGTCTGATATCATTAGAAAGTCTCCTCTTTCCTGACAGTGTATAAAACTCAAAATGTTGTAATGCCGGTCAATGCGACTGATTTTGATAGAGCTAGTCACATATGAGGTGGTCCCCGAAAATCCTTGATAATAAAAAGTGGATTTTATTTAGCTTTTTTCCACGGACCACCTGCAGTACCCTCGCGGATCACCAGTTTGAGAACCGCTGCACTAGATATCAGCCTGTGAGCAGTATGAACAGTGTGTTAATCGTTAATGTCAGATATGTACTAAGTAAATAGCCTACATTAATTTCATGATGGATTAAAGCACATTTATTTCGTTCAAAATAAACAAAATGATTAAATGTAGGGTGAATTGCCCTAATGTGGAACATTTTTGCATTTCAGACTTCGGGAATCCCTCTCTGAAGAACCAGCACCTTACCGTGGTAGAGAGGTTTGTGTGCCCTGATGAACCTGGGGGCTGTGTTGTCTGGAACCTTGTGTTCCTGGTAGGGTTTCCCATGGCAAATTGGTCTCAGGCAAGGGGCCAGACTAAGATTGGTTCAAAAGACCTCATGAAAGACGACACAGGAAGTGAGGATACCCGGCCCGGAGGAAGCCCGGGGTCCCCTTCTGGAGCCAGGCCCAGAAGGAGGACTCGTCGGCGAGCGTCTGGTGGCCGGGCTTGCCACGGAGCCCGGCCGGGCCCAGCCCGAAAAGGCAACGTGGGCAACACCTCCGCTTCTCCGTCCCGCGGGCCCACCACCTACGGGAAACATCGATGGGGTCGGGTGCGCTGCCAGAAGGGTGGCAGTGAAAGCGGAGGGTCTCGACGGACCAGACCCGGGCGGCAGAAGCTGGCTTTGGGGACGTGGAACGTCACCTCTCTGGGGGGGAAGGAGCCGGAGCTTGTGCGGGAGGTGGAGCGGTACCAGTTGGATCTGGTTGGGCTCACCTCTACGCACAGCGTCGGCTCTGGAACCTTACTTCTGGATAGGGGTTGGACTCTATTCTTCTCCGGAGTTGCTCACGGTGTGAGGCGCCGGGCGGGTGTGGGGATACTCACAAGTCCCCGGTTAGGTGCTTCGTTGTTGGAGTTTACCCCAGTGGACGAGAGGGTCGCCTCCCTACGCCTGCGGGTTATGGGGGGGGAAAACTCTGACTGTTGTGTGTGCTTATGCACCCAACAGCAGTTCAGAGTATTCGGCCTTCTTGGAGACCCTGGAAAGAGTCCTGTATGGGGCTCCTGAAGGGGACTCCTTAGTCTTGCTGGGAGACTTCAACGCACATGTGGGCAATGATGGAGACACTTGGAGGGGCGTGATTGGGAGGAACGGCCCCCCTGATCTGAACCGGAGTGGTGCTTTGTTACTGGACTTCTGTGCTAGTCATGGATTGGCCATAACAAACACCATGTTCGAACATAAGGATGCTCATAAGTGTACGTGGTACCAGAGCACCCTAGGCAGAAGGTCCATGATCGATTTCGTTATCGTATCATCGGACCTGAGGCCGTATGTTTTGGACACTCGGGTAAAGAGAGGGGCGGAGTTGTCAACTGATCACCATCTGGTGGTGAGTTGGGTCGAGTGGCGGGGGAAGCCTCTGGATAGACCTGGTAAGCCCAAACGTGTAGTTCGGGTGAACTGGGAACGTCTGGAGGAGGCCCAAGTTCAGGAGGCCTTCAACTCACACCTCCGGCGGAGCTTTTCGGGCATTCCTGTGGAGGTTGGGGGACATTGAACCAGAGTGGTCGGTGTTCAAAGCCTCTATTGCCGAAGCCGCGGCGGGGAGCTGTGGTCTCAAGGTCCTAGGTGCCTCAAGGGGCGGTAACCCTCGAACCTCCTGGTGGACACCGGTGGTCAGGGAAGCCGTCCGACTGAAGAAGGAGGCCTTCAGGGATTTGTTATCCCGGGGGACTCCCGAGGCAGTTGCAAGGTACCGACGGGCCCGAAGGGCAGCAGCCTCATCCGTGGCCGAGGCAAAGCAGCGGGTGTGGGAGAAGTTCGGAGAAGACATGGAGAAGGACTTTCGGGCGGCACCAAAGTTGTTCTGGAAAACTGTCCGACACCTCAGGAGGGGGAAGCAGGGAACCAACCAAGCTGTGTACAGTAAGGATGGGACGTTGTTGACCTCAACTGATGGAGTGTTGGGGCGTTGGAAGGAACACTTTGAGGAACTCCTGAACCCGACAACTCCGCCCTCTATGTTAGAGGCAGAGCTGGAGTATGACGGGGGATCAACGCCAATCTCCCGGGGGGAGGTCACTGGGGTCGTCAAACAACTCCACAGTGGCAAAGCCCCGGGGGTGGATGAGATCCGCCCGGAAATGCTGAAGGCTCTGGGTGTTGAGGGACTGTCATGGTTGACACGTCTCATCAACGTTGCGTGGAAGTCGGAAACAGTACCGAAGGAGTGGCAGACCGGAGTGGTGGTCCCCCTTTTCAAAAAGGGGGATCAGAGGGTGTGTGCCAATTACAGAGGCATCACACTACTCAGCCTCCCCGGGAAAGTTTACTCTAAGGTACTCGAAAGGAGGGTCAGGCCGATTGTCGAACCTCAGATTGAGGAGGAACAATGCGGATTCCGTCCTGGTCGTGGAACGATGGATCAGCTTTTTACTCTCGCAAGGATCCTGGAGGGGGCCTGGGAGTACGCTTATCCGGTCTATATGTGTTTTGTAGACTTGGAGAAGGCGTATGACCGGGTTCCCAGGGAGTTACTGTGGGAGGTGCTGCGGGAGTATGGGGTGAGGGGGTCTCTACTCAGGGCCATCCAATCTCTGTACTCCCAAAGCGAGAGCTGTGTCCGGGTCCTCGGCAGTAAGTCGGACCCATTTCCGGTGAGGGTTGGCCTCCGCCAGGGCTGCGCTTTGTCACCAATCCTGTTTGTAATATACATGGATCGGATTTCGAGGTGTAGTCGTGGGGGGGGGGTCTGCAGTTCGGTGGACTAAGGATTGCACCACTGCTTTTTGCAGATGATGTGGTTCTGATGGCTTCATCGGTCTGCGACCTTCAGCACTCACTGGATCGGTTCGCAACCGAGTGTGAAGCGGCTGGGATGAGGATCAGCACCTCCAAATCTGAGGCCATGGGTCTCAGCAGGAAACCGATGGACTGTCCACTCCAAGTAGGGAATGAGTCCTTACCCCAAGTGAAGGAGTTCAAGTATCTCGGGGGCTTGTTCTCGAGTGAAGGATCAATGGAGCGTGAGATGGGCTGGAGAATCGGAGCAGCGGGAGCGGTACTGCAGTCGCTTTACCGCACCGTCGTGACGAAAAGGGAGCTGAGCCAGAAGGCAAAGCTCTCTGTCTACCGGGCCATTTTCGTTCCTGCCCTCACCTATGGTCATGAAGGATGGGTCATGACCCAAAGAACGAGATCGCGGATACAAGCGGCCGAGATGGGTTTCCTCCGCAGGGTGGCTGGTGTCTCCCTTAGAGATAAGGTGAGACGTTCGGTCATCAGGGAGGGACTCGGAGTTGAGCCGCTCCTCCTTCGCGTCGAAAGAAGCCAGTTGAGGTGGTTCAGGGCACCTAGTTAGGATGCCACCTGGGCGCCTCCCTAGGGAGGTGTTCCAGGCACGTCCAGCTGGGAAGAGACCAAGGGGTAGACCTAGGACCAGGTGGAGGGATTATATCTCTTCGCTGGCCTGGGAGCGCCTTGGGATCCCCCAGTCAGAGCTGATTGATGTCGCCAGGGAAAAGAAAGTTTGGAGCTCTCTGCTGGAACTGCTACCCCCGCGACCCGACCACGGATAAGCGGGAGAAGATGGATGGATGGATGGATGAATTGCCCTAATGTGGAACATTTTTGCATTTCAGACTTCAGGAATATATTGCGACATGAAGCCGATACAATAAATCAAAATCCAGTAACATTCTGAAATCCCCAGGATGTGTCCTAATCAAACCAAAAGAGAACATGCAGATATTAAACTCATACAAGAAATGGTAGATATATTAGTACTCTTAGTGCCAAGTTGTCTCAGACAATCTGTTTTCCTAATGTGGGACAGTTCTGTGCAAAATGTGGGACACTGAAAAGTCTATATTAAAAAGCCTCAGTCACCTTCATTCATTCATGTAATAAAAAAATCTCAGGCCAGTAACACTCAAAGCTACAGTAAATGTTCAATACCATGCTATGTTACTATTTATAATGTTATTGTTGTTACAACAGAAGATGTTTTTATTTAAATTGAAGTTAAATGCATAAATCTGGTGCACTGAGGGCAAAATTAGTAGATTTGTGGATACGGCTCTCAACACTCATATGAAACAGAACTATTCTTACAATGTGTGTTTGAACTTGGAAGGTATTAAATTACTATGCATATTTTATTGTGTAAACACACAGCTGATCACATGAGAGCTGCCGTTTCATTCAGAGCGTTTAAAAAAAACGACGGTCTGATTTCAACAACTCAATGTGTGATTATTATAGCAGTAATATTAGACACGAATAATACAGTAAACACTGTACATATTATTGTTTGCCCGTGGGATTAGGATGATCGGTAGAGAGATGCTGCATTTTCCTCCGTCGGATGTGATATAAAAACAAAGCGATTATTGTTGTTGTAAACTCACGTGGATTAAATGTAGTGCATTCATTTCAACTCGCGAACATATGATACATTAAATTAATGCGAGGATCACGATCGAACATCGTTTGTTTGACCCTGGATGCATTTCCTGATCTAAAAACATAGCGATGGTTTTGTACTTACGCCAACATGAATTAAACATTATTTTGTTAAATGAAAACATGGTGATGTTTAGTAAATGATTACATGTCTCTTACTTAAGCACAGAATATGATCCTATCCGTGACATATATGGATCTTAACAAATATCCGCTATATCAGATCCCTGTACATCAGCTGTTTATTTCACATGAGTTCCAGTGTGGCAGCTTTTCACGGCTCCCCCTGGTGGATCCATGATCCATTGCTGCTGGTTTCATTATAATTAAATGTATTTATCAAGGGGGCGTTTCAAGTCCTGCGGGGGGGTTTTCCTTTTCAGCAGGGGCCCACCCCGTGCCGATCACGGACCCGCCCGGGTAGGCGTCTGAAACGAAGTGCTACATCTGTAGTTGAGTTTTTACCAAAAAGTTCTATTTTGGTTTCATCTGACCATATGACATTCTACCAATCCTCTTCTGGATCATCTAAATGCTCTCTAGCAGACTTCAGATGGGCCTGGACATGTACTGGCTTAAGCAGGGGGACACGTCTGGCACTGCAGGATTTGAGTCCCTGGCGGCGTAGTGTGTTACTGATGGTAGCCTTTGTTACTTTGGTCCCAGCTCTCTGCAGGTCATTGACTAGGTCCCCCCGTGTGGGTCTGGGATCTTTGCTCACCGTTCTTGTGATCATTTTGACCCCACGGGGTGAGATCTTGCATGGAGCCCCAGATCGAGGGAGATTATCAGTGGTCTTGTATGTCTTCCATTTTCTAATAATTGCTCCCACAGTTGATTTCTTCACACCAAGCTGCTTACCTATTGCAGATTCAGTCTTCCCAGCCTGGTGCAGGTCTACCATTTAGTTTCTGGTGTCCTTTGACAGCTCTTTGGTCTTGGCCATAGTGGAGTTGGAGTGTGACTGGTTGAGGTTGTGGACAGGTGTCTTTTATACTGATAACGAGTTCAAACAGGTGCCATTAATACAGTTAACGAGTGGAGGACAAAGGAGGCTCTTAAAGAAGAAGTTACAGGTCTGTGAGAGCCAGACATCTTGTTTGTTTGTAGGTGACCAAATACTTATTTTACCGAGGAATTTACCAATGAATTCATAAAAAATCCTACAATGTGATTTCCTGGATTCTTTCCCCCCATTCTGTCTCTCATAGTTGAAGTGTACCTAGGATGAACATTACAGGCCTAATATACATTACAGGCTTAATATACTGCTTCAAGTTATAATAGTGTTCCTCATATTGCTCTTTTGTTAAAAAAATGAATTCCTCCTACTATGTATGCACATTATTTGTGTAAACCTACTTGCAACCTTATTCTGATTGTCTTGTTAGAAAAGTTGTGCCTCAATTTTATTTTGTAATTATAGTTGAATGTGGGATTGAATAATTATTAGCTGTCACTGACAGCAAACAATACACAGCACATCTCATTGTGAGCAACAGAGTAAGAAAGGCTTTTACATGAAGTTCCCTTTGTCAGCTGATGATCAGCCAAACTACATGCCGGAAAACTCATAGTTTAACTGTGCCTTCCAAAATAATTGTACATTTGTTGATCTTCCACCATTATGTTTTTAAGGTTTCATTTAAGCACAAATACATCTTAAAAAGGGCGAGACTAAGGACAGAGGTGGAAGAAGTTCTCAGATCTTGTACTTGAGTTAAAGTAAAAGTACCAGAGTGTAGGAATACTCTGTTACAGTAAAAGTCCTGCATTCAAAACGTTCCTCAAGTAAAAGTATAAAAGTATTATCATCAAAATATAGTGAAAGTAGCGACAGTAAAAGTAGTGATTGTGCAGATTGGTCCATTTCAGAATAATATATGATGTGTTTTATAATGATTGATCATGAAAGTGTTCTCAAAGCTGGTGAAGGTGCAGCTAGTCTGAAGTACTTTGTAGACTGCAGGGTAGCTGGTGGATTTACTCCAGGTGGAACTAAAGTCTGATTTAACACTTGGTTATATTTCACATCAGTGAAGTAACTAAAGGTATTAATACATGTAGTGGAGTCAAAGTACACCATTTACCTCTGAACTGTAGTTGAGTGGAAGTACAAATTGGCATAAAATGGAAATACTCAAAGTAAAGTATAAGTATCTCAAAATTGTACCTAAGTACAGTACTTGCGTAAATATACTTCGTTACTTCCCACCTCTGGTCATAGTTTCATCAGGGTGCTTTCTTAAAGCTTCTCTATATGGAATGATGTATCAGACGGATTTCCTCCACTCAGCTTTCACTATGCTGATGGTTTAGCCAATGGCTAGCCCTGAGAGCGAACAGCTGCTATATTAATTGTTTGAATGTCATTTATACAACCTTTGAAAACAGTATCAGGTCGGATTGCCCGTTAGTATGGATCATTTTGGCTGGTGTGATCTATCAATGGATCGCTTGCAGTTCATTAATGCTGTAAAAGCAAACAAACCAAAAAAAGATACAAGCGACTTTGACAGGCTTCCAAAAGCTAAACTATAAATAAACTACTTCTTCTTCTTCTTCTGATCATAAAATCTGTTTAGAAGTGATCCACTATTTGATCTACATAAGGCCATATACACTTGCACAATTATTAGGCAAGTCATATTTTTGAGGATTAATGTTATTATTGAACAACTACAGTGCTCTGTCAATCCAACATGTTAATGAACCTCAATTCTCAATATTTAGGAAAGTAAAAGTGAGGTTTTGTCTTTCTTTGGAGAATATCTGTGTGCACAATTATTGGGCAACTATTAGTGTGCACAATTATTATGCAACTAAAGGAAAACCAATAAATATCAGCTTCTCAGTTAATCATTTTCATCTGTTAAATTGAGAATAATTATTATTTTTTTACTCAGAAATAACAAATAAACATTTCTGACATGTAAAAAATAAATAAAAAAGTCACACTTCTTTTCAATAACTGTCACAAGCCTTCCATTCATGGAGTCTGTTATTTTCTTGATCTGTTGACGACCTCCCAGACTGTTCAGAGAGGTGTACCGTCTTCCTTCAACACAAATCTCCGGTTTAAGAAGGGCCCACACGTTCTCAATAGGGAACTTTAGGCCAGGTGAGGAAGGGGGTCATGTCATTTTTCCCTCTTTAAGGCCTTTACTGGCTTACCATGCAGTGGATTACTTCGATGCATGTGATGGAGCATTGTCCTGCATAAAATCATGGTCTTCTTGAGAGATGCAGATTTTTCCTGTACTATTGCTCGAAGAAAGTGCCTTCTAAAAACTGGCAGTAGATTTGGGAGCTGATTTTGAGTCCATCTTCAACCTGAAAAGGTCCAACTAGCTCATCTTTAATAATACCAGCCTATACCAGAACCCCACCTCCACTGTGCTGCATCCATCTGAAATACTTTTTACAATTTTGGATTTTTCAGTGTCAGATAAATCTCTTTCTTTGCCTATTTTGCTTGAGAAAAAGAAGCTGCCTTATAATTATGCACACCTTGATATAGGGTGTTGACCTCCTTAGGCCACACACCCCCCCCCCTTACACAAATACACATCACCTGATAGGCTTACATCCAATACGCACATCCAATACGCATTCAAGTTCACCAACACGTTCTCACTCCCAACCTGTCACATGTTGACGGTCGGTCAGGGCCCCTCCCCGTCACTCTATTACGGACAGAGTACCCCTGTCAGTTTACAACAGGCAGGGCGTCCCATTGACTTGCATAGAGCTCCCTGAACGTTGGTAATAGACGAGTTGGGATCGCGGCGAAATGCTCTCCGCAGACCCATTCTAACAGCGTTCATCAACCTTTTTCTTACTCAATATCAAGCCAAACTTATTGTTTTTACTTATTTATTTTATTTGAATAATGTAGGACTTTTGTTGCCGTCAATTATGGGGAGAGTAGGGGCTCAGAATACTGAAATCTGTATTGTTTCATGATTTTTTCCTTCTAATTTTGTATTTTTTTCTAAACCACACACTGTTATTTATCAACAATAACACACAATTATCCTTGTGTGTATTTATTTGTTTGATTAATAAACACAAGTTGGAGTCCGTCAGGATCGAGCGTCGGAGCAGCTCATAGTAGTTGCTTTAGAGAATTGTATACCTGGAAGTAAGTATTCTCTCCGCTTCGCTTGGCAAACCCCGTTGAGTGTGCGCCGAGGGTTGCGCTGAGCGTCAAACAGCACTTGAAATGGGATGGAACCACGGCAGACTGGCTATTGTGTGTTTCGCAACATGTTCTATGACACGTCTCTACTGGGAATTGTAGTTTTAAAAGACGTTTTCATATTTCCCATAATAAGAAGTTGCCAGTATTAAACTGTGTACATCCCTGGAGGTTTAGGGGATAGGAAACACTCACATTTAAAACATATAATTAATAAATGGGTGAAAATTGCTTGTGCCCATAATGGGCAGCATTAATATATATACCCACACAACAGCTAAGGTCAGAAGAGCTTTATTTAACAGCTGGTCTTATGTCTGTGACCCCTCCTGTTGTTCATTGATAAGCCTGAAACATGCACTTGTCAACGTTCAGAGGCAAATTTTGCAAATATGGCAGTAGCCATCGATCATCTTAAGATAAGATATACTTTATTGATCCCAAGTTGGAAACATTTTTTCGTTACATCATCATGTGTAACAGTTGTATGCAGTGGTGTTTATTTGTAAATCATTTAGTATAATCACACAAATTCTGTGTTTTATATTTAATAATTATGTGTTCTTTATTTATTGATTGTTCAATACCTGACAAGGTCGGAGATGAAAAACTTGGGTCGCAGGTTCCTCAACAGTGCATTACAAGACATCTATCAATATTTGTGTATACTTCCACCATTAAACTGTCATATTCTGCACATTTCTTATACTATCAACATACATCTTATAAGAGTATAATACATATGTATAATATCAGTTAAAATAAGTGCTTAAATATACAGTAGTTAACATTGCAGAAAAGCAATATAATACTACTTTGTCAGGCTTAAAGGGATAGTGGAAATCCGCGAATTTTGGGTTTAACTTATGTATTTTTATTCATTCGTCGTCAGTGGGTGAAATTTGTTCAGATAACACGGGCAAACTTCACGGAGCCGAAGCTGACGAGTACTTCGGCAGTCGTGTGCTCCCGTCATTTTACTGACGATTGTTTCGAGATTCCTCTGTCTCTAGCTCAAATTGAAAGTGGAATACATAAGAAGTTAGTATTTTATTATGTTTTCTGGCTCATTTAATGCATCATTAGCCTGTACCATTGTGTACAACGCCATTTATTGCCTGTCGATTAGATGACCGGAGGCCTCGTCATCCGATAATCCGGTACACAGTGTTGAATGTGTACACTACAGTCATCATAGAGACATGATAGACTAACAGTACTGTGAGTACAGCCTACACTTGACAGGCAGCCTGGCTAGCCTAGGATTAGGACCATACTACGTCAAAAGACCGATTGGCTCTAGCTGTATATCATGCTCGTATACAATTCATTTAAATGTATTCATGTAATTAATGCCCATAAGGCTGTTACATATACAATAATAAATGTGACAAGATAATGTATGTGAACCTGACCCTGGTATGTTATGAAATGTACCCTACATGCAGTCATCCTCGGGCATAGCCATAGGCCTACACTACATGCATGCCAACTTTTGCAATATATAATATAGCGCCTAACGTGAGCTATGCTTAGCGACCTACCAGTCAAGATTATTTGTGCGTAGGGGTGCATCATCTGGCGCCTGGTCCTGGTCATCCTCGCCATTGCCCATGCCGTGAACTAACTCCATCACCTTGGGCTTGGGCTCGAACAAATAAGGACGTAATGGTCCATCGTCTGGCTCAATATTCTCACCATCGTCGTTTACTGAACCGGATTCAGATTCAGTTCCTAAAACTACATTTTCGTAGGAAAGCCGAAAGGATGTTTCTGACTCGCTATCATCACTGGATACCTCGTACAATCCTTCTTCTTTGTCTGGTATATTTGCCCTTCCACGTTCATTCTGCATAGACGCCATTGTTTGTTATCGTTTCGTCTTCCTGAGTGTTCCTCACTTCCGGTTTGGCTGAATCGATAATTTCGTTTCTAAAAAAGTTTGGGGAAGCTGCAATAAAGTGCTTCTAACATGTGTAAGGCAATTATTATATTTTTTTAATCAGTTGTGATTGTTTTGGTACGTAATTATGCTTATATATAAGTTAAAATGAAACTATTTGGGGTTCAATTTCCACTATCCCTTTAATATTTATACCCCCAAAGCTTTTTTCTCATTCAAAATAAGACCTTAACCTAAAGTATTCTTTAATGTTTAAATAAAGCCTTATTAGTTTGTCTGTCTGTGTCTCCTATTAATATCTAATAATAAAATACATTTCAATAACGTGCTTTAACCACTAGGTGTCCCTTTCTATCAGCTGTGCACGGTTATGGTGTAAATATACCAATATACCGATTGGATCAAATATAAAAGTCAGCCGAATTAGTATTGATACTGCAAGGAGACTTATATTGTGAAGAGAACTGTAAGATTTTGTTTAATTGCTGATATATTTATGATCCACGTCACATATTCAGTTTCGGCGGCAGTTCTTCCTGTTTGTCCAGAAGTCTTCTCATCAGGGCTCTATAAATAAAGAACTACGGCAGATGTGTAATATTTAATGCAGCCGAACGGTGTATTACAATGCCGTTATGTGATGACTTCCAAAGAGAAAAGTAGGCAAACTCGGAATAAAGTATTTTTTTATTCGGATTTCACATCAACAGGAAGTCCGGTTAACTAAAATGTCCATGCGGAACAATACCCCAACCCATAGATCCGTGGGTGAATAATGTCAATCACCACATTACACACATCCCTTTCTGCAGGTCTCCCTTGAAAAAGAGATCATTGATCTCAACAATCTGCTCGACAAAATATGTTTGTCTTTTTTGTTTTCCTGCGATTATGGTTCTTCAGGACTGCTTCTTAAGCTCAAATCACACTCTCGCAGACTTTTCCGGTGATTCTAAAGTAGATGACAATGTATGTGTGTCGATTAAGAGGAAACGATGCCTGTTTTTTGTGTTGCTATTACTGTCAGGAAATGTACAACCTAACCCTCGTCCGCCCAGTAGTGGTAGTCAGATCGCTACTCCTGCTGATTTTAAAGCTAGGTCTGGGTTGGGTTTCATCCATGTGAATGTGCGCAGTCTGTTAGGTAAACTAGATTTTGTCCGCATTTGGGCGAGCTCGACTGACGCTGACGTCATTGTTTTATCAGAAACATGGCTAAATAAATCTATTTTAGCCTCTGACATGGCCTTAAATGGTGATAATGTGTATCGTTCCGACCGGCCTAATAAAGGTGGTGACGTTGCCATTTATGTTAAGAATAAGTTCAGTGTAATCACATTAGTTTCCAAATCTATCAGTAAGCAATTTGACTTTTTAGCCTTAAATATAGAAGTGGCAAAGGGGCAACAGGTCATGGTGGTGGGCTGTTACAGACCCCCCTCAGCTGTCAAGGACTTCTTGTCTTTGCTAGCAAATCTTTTATTGCAACTTGACTACAAGGAAATAGTGCTACTTAGAGATTTTAACAGTGACTGGTTAACTGCAGTGTCAGAGGATTTTAAAAACCTATGTATCTCTTTAAATGTTACTCAGATTGTTGACAGTCCTACTCGCCCTAACATTAAGTCCCCTACTAAATCCTCCCTAATTGACCCATAAATACTCATCTGTGGGAGTATTTGCAAATTATCTGAGTGATCACTGTGTTGTAGCCACAATTAGGGACACTAAGGTCCTAAAGGTTAAACCTTGTATTAGCATTAAGAGAGACACAAAAGATGTTGTGGAGCAGGGTTTTGTTCATGATCTGTTTGGGTTTGATTGGGGAAAAATCGATCTGTGTGCTGATGTAGAAATTGCATGGTCTTATTTTTATCGTGGTTTTATGGAGATCATTGATTGACATGCACCCCTGCGTACATTTAGAGTAAAGAGCCGAGACAATCCTTGGTTTTCTGCTGTACTGTCTAGTCTCCTGCATGAGAGAAACAAGGCCTGGGTAAAGGCTAGGAAATTAGGCTCAGAGGTAGAATGGCTGCGTTTTAGGCAGCTAAGGAATAGCTTCACATCGCGAATCAAAAGTGCTAAGTCTAAGTATTATCTGTCAGTTACCACAAAGAACCTAAATAATCCTAGGAAATGTTGGAAAGCCATAAAATCAATATCCACCGGTGAGACCCGTAATGAGCTACCTCCTTGCCTTACCACAGCATCTGGCACTATATCGGACAGGGCCACCATGTTAAATTGCTTTAATAAGCATTTTGTGTCCTGTGGCTTTCTGTTTGATTCTGTCACTAACTCTGCTTCTGTGAACACCCCAATCCGTGATTCTGAACAATGTGGTCTGGAAAACCCTTTCCGTTTTACTCCTTTTACTGTTGGTTAATGTTGTTCATGAAGCCTTAACTAAGTTAGATCCTAAGAAACCGGCTAGACGTAGAACCTTTCTTTTTAAAGATAGCTGCAGATTGTATTGTTCCTCCTCTCACTACTCTTTTTAACCTCTCCCTCAGCACAAATGCAATTCCAAAAGTATGGAAGTCAGCTTATGTCTTGCCTTTGCTAAAAGGAGGGGAGGCAACTATTTTTAAATAACTATAGGCCAATCTCTAAATTGTCAGTTCTGGCGAAGATGCTCGAACCAACAAGTCCTCCAACTCATACGACCAAATGGGTCGATTGTTCAAGCCCTTATTACGTCCAAATATGTTGTCTGTTCAAGCGATTAATACGACCTATAATTACGCATTAAAGTTGTCGGCCTCTAGTGCTCCCGTTGAATGCAAATGTTACAGAGGGTTGTTTATTCACAAATAACCCTCTCTGTAAAATCCTAAATTCTAGGATAGTTTGGCCATTAAAACGCTTTTTGATTAGATTTCAAAAGTATATATTGTACTTTTAGAATCCACGTCCAGTGGATATGTAGGATCTATAGTTTGATAGATATTACGAAGATGATTTGAGGTTTCGTCAGGAGAACGTGTATATGCGGCAAGCTTCCATGTAAAGTTACGGGTTGAAAACAGTATTTCCGGTCTCAACGTTTTCATAATAAAACCAATGATCAAATGATTTAACAGTGATATCTGCAGTACTCATCCACTAAAAAATATCAGTTTATCCTTGTAAATTATACGACATTAATTGGTTTAAATTGTGTACAATGCTTTTGTGTTTTTCCCATAGGTTCTTCTCTTTCAATTCTGAGAGACACATTTCTTTTTTCAGAGGTTTTGATTCACTAAATTCACGCCGCAATGCACGTCGGGATATGGTGTTTGTGATATGAAATCGGAAAATATTTTAAAAAAATAAAATACTTTATTTCCGAGTGTTCTTGCTTTTCTCTTTGAAAGTCATCACATAACGGCATTGTAATACACGGTTCAGCTGCATTAAATATTACATATCTGCCATAGATATTTATTTATAGAGCCCTGATCAGAAGACCTTTTGACAAACTGGAAGAGATGCCGCCAAAACTGATTACGTGACGTGGACCTTAAATATATCAACAATTAAACAACATCTTCCATTTATTTTCACACAATACGTCTCCTTGCAGTATCAACACTAATTCGGCTGACTTTTATATTTAATCCAATTGTTAGATGGTCTGTATTTACACCATAACGGTGCACAGCTGATAGAAAGGGACTTTTTTGTAGTTTTTAAAGATATTACTGATTTTCTGAACTATCTTTCCAACTCCTCATGCAGTTGACTGTTACAGGTCTATACAAGTTCATGGTACAATGCATAAGCTTCACATCGAGAGACTGAAACTGTATTTTCCTTTACCGTTCTGTTTTAATTTCACAATAAAGTGAATAGTCTTATTATGTTTGATATTATTACGTTTTATTAACTGGACCACTGGTTTTTTAAACCGCACCTCCAAGTGGTTAAAGCACATTATTGAATTTAGTTGTTGAATAAGTTATATTTGATGAAAACATTTAAATATTAAGAGTAGCCTACATACAAAATAGGGGTCAATGATAGAAATATAGAATAGAAAATATCAAGTAGATACTGTAGTGATCTCTACAATGAAACAGTTTAGTGCAGGACGTCGAAATATATTAACAGGAGGATGTGCAAAACAGACACACTGATAAGGCTGAATTTTACTCAGGTGTAACTAAAGTCTGATTTAAGGGTTGTTTATATTTCACATCAATATTTGAAAATGTTTATTTGAAAATCATTTAGTATAATCACACAAATTCTGTGTTTTATATTAAAAAATTCTGTGTTCTTTATTTATTGATTGTTCAATACCTGACAAGGCCGGAGATGACATATCTACATACATCTTATAAGAGTATAATACATTATGTATAATATCAGTTAAAATAAGTGCTTTAACATAGTTAACATTGCTGGAGGTATGCACAAATATTGATAGATGTCTTGTAATGCACTATTGAGGAACCTGCGACCCAAGTTTTTCATTCAGTGCAGAACTACACCATAGTTGTGTAGGCCTATATGATATGTCAATAAACCTTAGAAAATCTTGAAATCTTGAAAGGGATGTGCAAAATAGTCATTATATACAGTCTTTAATTAACTATTAGTAGAGAATAACGAGTAATGAATATACTTTATAGGGATCCTATTGATATCTAATAATAAAAATAATGAAATCCAATAACATGCTTTAACCACTAGGTGTCCCTTTATATCAGCCGTGCACCTTTATGGTGGTAATACAGCATATCTACCAATTGGATCAAATATAAAAGTGAGCCGAATTAGTGTTGATATTGCAAGGAGACGTATTATGTGAAAAGAAATGTAAGATGTTGTTTAATGGCAGATATATTTATGATCCACGTCACGTTTTCAGTTCCTCATGTTTGTCTAGAAGTCTTCTCATCAGGGCTCTATAAATACAAAACTACGACAGATATGTAATATTTAATGCAGCCGAACCGTGTATTACAATGCCGTTATGTGATGACTTTCAAAGAGAAAAGCAAGCACACTAGGAATAAAGTATTATAAATGTTTTCGGTCTGTTTCCGGTATTTGTTAATGACGATGTGCTGTGAGATGTGAGACTGGAATTGCACAGGGGAAAATAATGTAGGCTATCTTTAGATGTGGATTTTGTTAAACTAATATGTTTGCGCTGTGGACCAACACTATACATTGACGGGGAAGGGGGTAGCAATAAAGATAACACCATTAAACAGTTACACAACATAACAGAAATAATATCGATAGCAGCGTCCCTAGCAACCACCTTGGTAACATTGAAAACGTCGCGATTTCCTGAAGTAATCTTCGTAATAACTAGCAAACGAAAGATCATGTACATCCACTGCACACATAATCTGAAATAACAACTCATATTTCTCGCATCAAATGACATCAAAACGCATTTTAATGGCCAAACTAACTTTAAAATAGGCATTTTCCACCGAGAATAAAACTAAGTTCGGCCATGTTTTCTTTTTCTGCAGGGAGAAATTTGAAGATCACGTGACATAGACCAGCCATTGGAATGAATGGTGAAAAAAAACGGTGTTTGTCAAACAGAGCACATGGTGTTGTCCAAACGATAGCTGGGGATTCTGGGTAGTGTAGTGTCTTCTGCCATCCTTTACTCAGAAAAAATATTTGTTTCTCCGAATCGAAGGGGAAAAATACAAAAGCATTGCACACAATTTAAACCAATCAATGTTGTGTAATTAACAAGGATAATCTGGTGTTTTTTAGTCGATGAGTAATGCAGATATCACTGTAAAATCAATCGACAGTAAGAGGAATACTTACTTCCGGGTGTACAACTGGACCCGTCCAAGTCCAGTTTTGGATAGTCTGGCGTGGTTCCATTCCATTTCAAAGAACTGTTTGACACTCAGCGTAACCTTGTCGCACTGCCACTCCTACATCCAATCACAGAGCTTGAGGGCTAATCACGGGGTTTGTAAAGCAAGGCGGATGTTGTAGTCCCAAACGATAGCTGGGGATTCTGGGTAGTGTAGTGTCTTCGGAAACTCTGTCTTGTCTAAACTCCGAAAAAACTATTTGTTTCTCCGAATCGAAGGTTAAAAACACAAAATGTGTAATTAACAAGGATAAACTGATGTTTTTTTAGTGGATGAGTAATGGAGATATCACTGTGTAATCATTTGACAGTGTGGGGAATACTTCCGGTTTTATTATGAAAACTTCGAGACCGGAAATACTGTTTTCACCCACGCTAACTTTAAATGGAAGCTGCCCCATATACAGTACACGTTCTCCTGGCGAGACCTCAAATCATCTTCGTATATCTATCAAACTGTAGATCCTACACATCCACTGGACATAGATTATAAAAGTACAATATACACTTCTCGCTAGAAATCTAATAAAAAAGCATTGTAATGGCCAAACTATTCCATAATTTAGGATTTTCCAGAGAGGGTATTATTTGTGAATAAACGACCCTCCGGAGCGTTTGCAATCGACAGGAGCATGTTGTTTCTTACACGACCACTAGAGGTGCTACACTTTAAAACGTGACTCTGGGTCGTATTTAGCTGCTGAACAATCGACCTATATGGTCGTTTTTTGTAGGAGGACAGGCTGCTCGAACGGCTTCAGAAAGCAACATAGCACCATCACTGCCACAATGACAGTGGTGAATGACATTACGAGTATTTTAGATAATAAGCAGAGTTGTGCATCCCTATTTGTTGACCTTTCCAAAGCATTTGATACCGTCGATCATCGCATCTTGAAGCAGAGGCTAGCCAGTATTGGCATATCCGGCCATGCAGTGGATGGTTTGTGAACTACCTCTCTGAAATGTCCCAATGTGTTCATTTTGATGGGCTGTCTTCTGAGTGGTTAAACATTGCTAATGGTGTTCCTCAAGGTTCTGTTTTAGGTCCACTTTTATTCTCCATATATCTCAACAGTTTAGGTGAAAATGTGAATGAAGCTACTTTACATTTTTATGCGGATGATACCGTGATGTACTGTGCAGGTCCCTCCATTAAGGAGGCTGGTGTTAAATTGCAGGCTGTTTTTAACATTATTCAGACTCAGCTCGCTGAGCTTAAGCTTCTTTTAAATGTTGATAAAACCAAGGTAATGCTATTTTTAAAAAAAACTAAAAAGACACCAGAGCCCGTTTTATATATTGTTACTATGCAAGGACAAGTACTAGGAGTGGTTGCCTGTTATGAATACCTAGGTATCTGGCTTGATGATTGTCTTACTTGTCAATAACCTGCTTAAAAAGCTGAGGGTTAGACTAGGTTTCTTTTTCAGAAACAAGTCCTGTTTCTCGCTTGAGGCCAGGAAAAGGCTAGTCACTGTGACCTTTTTACCTGTGCTTGGACAATGGTGATTTGTTGTATATGAATGCACCTGCCCATTGCCTGAACAAGTTAGATGCCGCCTATCACAGCGCACTGAGATTTGTCACAAATTGTAAAGCACTTACACATCACTGTACCCTGTATGCCAAGGCAGGTTTGCCATCACTTACTGAAAAGAGGCTCAGTCATTGGTTCACGTTTATTTATAAAGCTTTGTTGGGTAAACTCCCGTATTATATCTGCTCTCTGATAACACAGAGAGTTGCAAGCAGCTATTGTTTGAGATGGCATGATGTAGTATTGTTAGTGCCAAGAGCAAGGACTGTCTTAGGTAAGACAGCTTTTATGTGCGCAGCTCCACTTGCTTGGAACAATCTTCAGCAAGAATTGAAACTGAGCAATCTCATTCCTCTGCATGTTTTTAAAGCTGGGCTAAATGAAATGGGCACTTGTAAATGTCTATAACTATGTATCCTGTAAATATAATGTATAATGTCCTTTATTGTTTTATGTTTCATGTGGAACCTATATGCTGCAGGTCTCCCTTGAAAAAGAGATCTATGATCGCAATGGGACCAATCTGGTAAAATAAAGGTTTGAAATTAAATGAAATGGGATTTCACCTGGATAAATAAAGGTTTTGAATTGAATTGAATCCCTTCACATTTACATTTTAAATGTACATTAAAGTATTTTGTGAGGCCTTCTAAAATGCTTTTAAATATAATTATAATTAATAATAATAATAATAATAACATATTAAGAGTTTGTAATGTATTGTGTTGCCTGGCAACATTAATGTAACCTTTGTTTCTGCTAAAAGAGGTGTCAACCAGCTGGGGCGACAAAAACATCGGTGAAATCGAGTGTGACTATTACAAAAAAAAAGAAGATTATATTAATATTGACAATAACAACCGACCGTCGGGGAGCGTTCTCATGGCGTCTATTATCAACGCTATGGGAGGTCTATGAAGGTCTATGGGACGCCCTGCCCGTTGAAAACTGACTCTCAAGGGAGTCACAGGGAGGGCCCTGACCGACTGTCAACATGTGACGGGTTGGGAGTGAGAACGTGTTGAGTTCACACAGCTTGGAATTGGAAAATATGCATTCAAATTATGATATGGTCAAAATACTCACTTGCCTCATAATTGTGCACACAGTGTTTATGACACAAATCATACCGTAGTAACAAATGCATGTAAAGCTCATCATAAAGTGTGACCCCTCAGTAATACACCTGCATTATTACTATCTCCACCTGCACACTGTGTTTGCAGTCTACTGTAATAAACAGTCTTCATAATAAATGTTTCTAATGTATTTGTAAGCTCTTTCTGACCCCAAAGAACATCAGAAGAATTTAAAGTGCTGAATACATTTCTGTCAGTCATCAGACTGTTTCCTCTCCACAGAGCTCATAATAATATAATTATTATTATTTATAATAATAATATTGCAGGATGACAATTTCTAAAACTGTCTAACTAATGTTTCAATAACCAGTCAGTGTCTCACCAGGAGTTGGAAACAGTTAGTACCTTTAATTAGAAAAAGAAACATCTTTGTAACAGCATATTTAATGCACATTGACCTGTGTCAAGACTGTACAATGAGATTCTTAAGCTGAACTCTCCTAAATATTAAGAAACTATACATACAAACAAACAAACAAACAAACAAACATATAAGATAAAAACTAGCATCAGGCCCCCACCCCCAATTTAATTTGATGCACCATCTCTTGAAAAAAGAGAAGTGAGTGAAAAATATTATAAATATAATAGCAATAATAATATAATTGAAATCAAAACAAATGGTTATTGTAAGTAAATAACATTGTCTGCTGCATTTATATTGTCCACTGTAAGAAACGTTATATGAGGTGCGCATGACCTCGGCCGCTGTGCGTGCGTCGTCTGCAGAGTGCACAGCAGTTTCCCCACAAGGATTAATAAAGGTCCATCTTATCTTATCTTATCTTAATCATGGATATACGAAAATGGCAACAGGGCAGATGGGGACATTACGTTACCCGCAGTTGTGGACACTAGCCGACTCCCGCCCTGCATTTTGTAGCTCGTGGTATAAAAATATAGAATGGCTAGAATGTTTGTGTGAAAAAATGCCATATTCGGCTATGCCTGTAGTCATTTTGGATCAAATAATACATACAATAGCACTAGGCCTTCACCACGACTGGCTACAACAACTGGCGCCCTGCTCTTATACGTGATTTGGGACTGGGAAGGCACGAGTGAAGCAAAGAGCACATGAAGTCAGTGGCTTTGTTGAAGGAGAGGCATGCAAGAAGTGAGAATGGTACAGAGATTTCCACTCTTGTAAATGCAGCACAACTTTTGTTGTACTTTTCAGTTTTACACCTCACACATATCAAAATGTTATCTCATATCCTCGGCTTATCAACAAGCTAATGTTGCAGCTGAAATGTTTTCCACGTCACAAAGCAATCCTCACATGATGATGTGATACCAGTTTTTAAGCACAGTAATTATTCTCTTCCCAGAGTATATGGGTCCAAGGTGATGATGTCCATGGTTTAAATAATATGTTTGCCTTTCAATGTTTGACATTTACATGATGTTCTCATTTGTTTTATCAGTACAGTTTTGAATATTTTGTGCTTTCCTTTGCCAAAAGTTGTGTGCCACTTTGGACTGGATGAAATAGTTAAGGGTTGCACTTTTAACACACTTGAAATGTTCTCGCTTGCTTGGTTTTGGACCAATAACTGTCTCCAATTAAACAAAGATAAAACTGAGGTAATGGTTTTTGGAGCCAAGGCAGAACGTTTAAAAGTTAGCGCTGAGCTTCAGTCTGCAATGTTCAAAACAACAGATAAAGCCAGAAATCTAGGTGTAGTCATGGACTCTGACCTGAGTTTCAACAGTCACATTAAAACAGTTACTAAATCAGCCTACTATCAACTAAAGAATACATGTAAGGGATAATGTGCGGTCATTATGGGTAAAAGAACACCCGACAGGCAGATCAGGATCCCGACGCATAGCGGAGGGATCTTGATAAAAAAAGAAAATGTTTTTATTGATTTAAAAAATAGTAGGCGATTATTTATTTTTAAATGACATGCATCCGCTAAGAAAAATGGTCCGTTGTTACTGTTTGAACTACGTAGCAACGGCAGAAACTGCTTCCATCGCGGTTTTGCTGACCTTTTTGATTACAGCTTTGAAAACATCGTTGCTTGCATTAAAAGTAGCACAATTCATTATGTCAAACCTTGGAAAGTATCTAGATATCCCTGCCCTAATGCCAAAGTAACTGGCAACTGAATATGTTTTGATGTCTGGACGGTTGCGTAAAAAGGAGGGTTTCTGCCCCGTTAATTCTCCTCTGTCCCAGTTTGAAAAGCTTTTTGGCCAAACTGTATACAGTTAAATCGAACTGACTTGTTTGTGCAGATGTGAGCGTCCTTAACAACTAGGATTAAAGTCACTATTATATCTAAGACTAATGTCACTGTCAAAACTTGTCCATGCTTTTATCTTCAGTAGACTGGACTACTGCAATGGTGTCTTCACAGGTCTCACAATCTATTAGGAAGCTGCAGCTGATTCAGAACGCCGCTGCTCGAGTCCTCACTAACACTAAGAAAGTGGATCACATCACTCCTGTTCTGAAGTCTTCACACTGGCTTCCTGTGTGTCAAAGAATAGATTTCTAAATACTGCTGCTGGTTTATAAAGCACTGAATGGTTTAGGCCCAAAATACATTACTGACCTCCTGCTAAACTATGAACCATCCAGATCTCTCAGGTCTTCAGGGACTGGTCAGCTTCCTGTCCCCAGAGTCAGAACTAAACATGGAGAAGCAACGTTCAGTTATTATGCTCCAAATATCTGTAACAAACTCCCAGAAACCTGCAGGTCCGCTGCAACTCTGACTACTTTTAAATCCAGCAAGAAGACTTTTCTTTTTGTCGCTGCTTTTAATTCAACATTTGCTTCAAATGACTGTTTGCCATATTCTTAATGTTGTTCATGTTTGTAAGGCACTTTAAATTTCCTTTTGCAATTGTCATTGCTGTTGCTGGCCACTGTAGCTGCCACCCGGTATCACGGCAAGACGTGAACATGTGACAATTTACCATGCTGGGAGACGTGAAGATGTCGCGATTTCGTCCCTTCAAACGTGACAGTTACACGGTATTGTTAACCAGTGGAGAAATACCCGCAAATGCCAAGCAATTAATTCATATAAATATCCACAGAGCCTGATTGGACTGCAGTGATGCTTGTATGACGCATGAAGCCGACTGGCATCACTAGGAGCACCTGGGATAACATTGGTGATTAAAAAAACGAAATAAATTAAATTGGATAAAAAATGTGTGCCAAAAAAATGGGATCTCTGCACATGTCAAGAATTAGACCACAATTACATTCAAAGAGAAATAAATGGGGACATGAATGGAACTCTGGAGACCTTATTCACACAGCTCTCTGACACAGATACACAGTGCTTGCTAAATAGGTTCAGTGTGCTTGTAAACCACTACATGCATTTAATGATGCTCTCTGTGCTGCATGCTCTTGGAATATGGAATATTTAACACATTGTGCAGTTTGCTCAGTTTACAACACAGATGAGCGCCGTACTGTTCTCACCAGCAGTTCTCAGGGATCCTGTTCTCTGCCCTGTGAGCACGCATTTCAATGAAACCCTTTTTCATTTCCAGTATTATTTTCTGTTTTGCAGATAATATTTGAACTCACCTTCCTGTTTAAAGGGGCCCTATTATACCTTTTAGGGTTTTCCCTTTCCTGTAGTGCGTTATTTTGTTGTTGTTTTTTTTCATGTAAATGGTTTTTGTTTGCATGTAAATGGTCTGCAAAGGCAAATGTGTTCCCTCCAGAAAGAGTTTCACTCCCACAGACACAATCAGAGCAGACTGGGCTCTGGTTTCAGACAGAGGGTGAAAAGAGGTGCCGCAGCACAGACAGAGAGATAAAGAGCTTTTTGAACATTAAAGCATGGAGACATGTCACTGTGGAGACAGTACATACTGATATACACCTGAGCAGAATAGGGCCCCTTTAAGGATGTTTTCCTGTGAGTGTATGCTTAATCAGTTTGTATAATGATACCAAATAGGACATCAATGAGAAATAAATGATGTTAAAACAGATTATACTTAAGCTTCCCTCTATCTTTATACATAAAGAGAGAGAGATGATGAGAGAGTGTGAGCAAACTGCAGAAATAAGTGTAGAGCCAATCATACCTTGAGTGTTTGTGTGTGTTTGGCAACAGCAGCCAATCGAGGCAGGGGCTGCAAGCTGGCAGAGAGAGAAAACAATATGTACATACAGAAGGAGGGTTCGAGAGGAAATGAAACAAAATAGCTGAATGGGATGAGAGCAATATGAGGAAATGGAACAGAGGAGGAGGAGAGAGAGGGGAGAGAGGTGTTGGCAGACTGAACAGAGGAGGGCTTTTATTCTCCATGCTACAGCCCAGAGAGAGTCTCAGAGGGGGAGAGACACTCTAGCTCTCTTTCACTCTCTTTCTCTGGCGAGCGGGAATCCAGAGCGAGGGAAACAGACAGATGAGAGTAACACAGCGCGGGGGGGAGAAACATCCGTCTGCAGGAGGTAAATATCATCACTCCTTCACCTCCCTTTTCTCCCTCTTCCTTTCACATGTGCTTCATGCTGAGAAAATGTTATTGAGCTTCTGCAGATGTTTTTATTTGTGTGAGAGAAAAAGTGTCTGCATTTGGTGTGGTATGCTTGCGTGTGTGAGGGAGATGTGTGTTCATTTTATAGGCATCATTGGCCAGTGTGTATGCGTGCAGAATAATTAGTCAAGTGCTTTATGTGAAGCCGAGAAGAAGAGGATATTCTTTATCTGACCGCACTTCCTTAACACAGCCAGTGTTTCGCTGGTGTTGGACTCAGGGGAGAGCAGAGCTGACCATGAGATCAATTCTCTGCAGTCTTGCATGCAGACCAGCAGCAAGATGAATGCAGATTTATTTTAAATATCCACCCTAATCTGTGGATTTATTTAAACCCATAAGAGTGGTATATTTTAAGGTTTTCTGACAGAGATGGACGTTCCTCTGTGACGCAAAGGGAGTTAATTGTGTAAATCCCATAGCAGCGACTTTAGACCATATTCAAAGTTTAATGGAACTGAATTAATTTTATGATTATCTCAATCTGGCGTTTGTTTCGCTTCCATCTTTGTGCCCATGTCTTTGGTCGTTTAACTGTTTTCTGAGAGATCATTGATCTGTCAAACTGTGTTGTTTGTCAAGTTTTGTATCTAGATTTCTTATGTAACAGCTTAATAGTGGCACTGCCTATGAGTTTGTTCAGCCATGAAGTGTGTCACTGGCACTTACCGGAAACGATCACGCTGTGTTAATGGCTTTTGTTTTCCTCACCTGCAGAGAGAGAAAGCCTGTATAAAGGCTTTCTTTAAATGATATACCTTGTTCGCAAGTTAAAGCAATCTCGAAACCTTCTCCAAATGTACCAGTTATAATGAGCAAATTGGCTCATATCTATTTTTGCACTCAAATCAATACAACAGACCACCTACTCGCCCATAACAGCTTTCACTTTATCTTTTTAACAAAAAACCTAACTTTACTCAACAATTGCATCCTGTCATTCCATCAATTGAGGCATTCGGGTTAGGCTGTACTCTAAAGGTGAACGTTCAGTAGATGCCTGGTAGCGGTTGATTACTCTTCACTGATTTAAATTCCAATACAACAGCACAGTGTGACAGCCAGGTAGGGGTGTGTGTGTGTGTGGTCTAGAACAAAAAGTGACAGGTCATATCTTACTTACGAACAGATAAATAATATACATGACAGATATATCACAGATAGAACCATCAACTAAAGAGGCAACTAAGAGGCTTATTGTCATCTAAACATAAGATGCAAATGTTGTGAAAACTAAGCAGCGTAGCTAGAGAAAAGTACAGCTAAAAGTGTGCTAACGTGAGCATATTTAGCCTCAACCGTCTAAGTTTGTAAACTAAAATGCCATTGAACGGGTTACGCCTCCAACGCTATATCCATCTCTCTTTATACACCAATGATTTGACCTATTTCTAATAGAGATGGGCAATCCTGATTCATCCGGATCATTAACCCGGATCCTAGCAATGAGCTGGGAGTGACGACGAGTCTTCCCTCTCCATTAACCTGAGTCCTTTGAGTCCTACACCTGGTGTGACGTACAAATTAAAACTATAAATTGCTGCACTCGCTACTCTCCTTATAACATGTGAAATCACATTACAACGTACCCCAGTCCATCTGCATAGCCTTTAGGATGTAGGATAGCTGCCAGAAGTTATCGTTTGGCTCAGGGGACGCGGATCAGTGAAACTTCCTGCCGACTCGTGCGGACTCAGAGCCGTAACCGTAGCAGATCCAGAGATCCAGACTCGTCATGCAGACTCAGATTCGCAAATCCTGACACACTGTGCAAAACATAGCAGACTCGTGGGAACTCTGAGCCGTAACGGTATAGCAGATCCAGACTCACCATGCACGAATGAGTGGATTACTCCACACAGCAAACGGTTTCGGACTCTTCATGGTTTTCAGACTCAGTGAGTGTCAGGTCTGTTTGTAATAACGTAGGTGCATACTGTGCACAGATCATTTGACGACTTCGCCCAGTCAAGTGTAAGAAGCCAAGTACTGCAATAAACAAGCATTAAGACACAAACGTTATTAGATCATGTTTGTGTAGCGGAGGTTAATGTAACGTTAGTTTAATATGCTCGTGAAATGCAAATTTCAAGTGACAAAATCAAAATTACGAATACACAAACAGTGGACTGCCGCCCTCACTAGTAGCTCTAAAATTTGAATTTATTTGAAGTTGGAGACTATGTGCTCCTGTTTCACCGGTAGGATTTCTACGCTCTTAGTGACTCTTATGACTCAAAATACTCATATTTCAATGAGTGACTCAGAAGACCTTGAGTCCGTAAAAGGATCCGGATTTGCCATCTCTAATTTCTAACTGGGCAGTTTCATGTTTTTAGTGGCCAAGGTGAGCTTTCCGCCAGGAGAGGGCATGGTTTCCCATGTCAACAGCCTTTCCAACAATCTATCTATTAAATGTATCTAGTATTATGTAACCATCTGTTAATCTTAAACTTCCTTCGTGTTTTTAACTCTAAACATCTCCCAGTCTAATCTTTATTAGTAGTCTTTTTTATGAAAATCTGACAATATTGGCACCAGGTGAATGTTCCAGTTCTAAGATACTTTATTTGTTTCTGAAACATGATTTACTAGAAAAATGTAATGTGTTTGTTTGATAGACAAAATGACAAAATGCATTGGTTTGTAGATGGTGTTTTGTATTTGCAAACCACACTGTGTTCGTTAGAGAATCATAGGGCATTTGTAAAACACGTTTAGTTTGTTGGTGGACTGGCTTTTTAGAACAGTCACAACTATCACAAAAAGGTCAAACAACATGTTGGCTGAACTACTTATTCCGTGGCCTGGGGCCTTATTTATAAACGGTGCGTACGCTCAACAGATGGCGTACGCCAGTTTCTATGTTTGCGAATTATAAAAACAAACTTGACGGGAAAATGTGCGGTCCTCCACGCAAACTCTGACCCACGTGTACGCACTAAGCACAACAACGGGAGAGACGAGACACTGCGACACCGTTGGCAGAAGGAAGAATGGAGAGAAATGTGTGGAAATAATACCATAAACAAAATGTTACCTCTCATTTATCATATGAAGAATTCATTTTCAAACATTGATTAAAGCCAATCTTAAAATGATTAAACAAACGCCTGTTTGAGACTCCTCAGTGCACACAAAAACATAACTTGGAGAAATAAATAAATAAATACGGAAATGTTATTGATCACCCCTCCCTCGAATATGTTCTCTTCTTAAGAAATGTATTCTCATAAATGATGCGGTAAGCAGGAGGACAGAATTACTTGAAACTGACGCCGTTTTGCATTTCTATAGGTTGTATAGATACGAGCATGGGTTTATAAACCATCATGTTTAATCATGTTTTATGCCATTCGCCAATAGCCTACTTGATAAGTCGCTCGTAAAACACAGGAGGTATGGAAACTATAGGCCTCAGCCACACGAGGACGATAACGGTTGTATCTGCTACAGTTCACTATCAGATAGACAGTTAGGCCATACGAGGCCGACATGGAAACGCAGATAACGATAACGGGTCCCAAGGTGGGTAGATCTGCGAACGAAACGCTATGGGGGGCCAAACGGCTCCGTGTCTACGCCTATACGATCATTTCCTGATAACGATGACGCAATAGCCCCAGTCTTTCGAGCCAGGTCCCGGTATCTCCCAGGACACTGCACCCAGCAGGAGCTTCCAGCTAGATTTGATTGATATGGACATCAACGCGAGTGAAGTCTAATCGGACAGGAGAGGAGACACGCAGCTCTGCATGATAACCTGCAGCTCCGCCCGCTGTGATGGAGCGATGAGCGGAACAAAACACACACTTCACGTTTGATCATCACCCTTAGCTATTTTAATTACCTCTCAAACTACCTAAACTAGTTATAAATATCCGGAAGATTTAAACTTTAACGGACATATTGACCGGCGTAACCCCATCTCTGCTGCTAAATCCAGTGCGGAGAATAAACAGAAGGGCAACCATGGCAACCATGCATGCGCGAGAAGTCTTCTTCGCTGCTTTTGGTGTATTTTGTGGCCGAAGTACAGCACCACTTACAGGCCTGGAATATGTACTACAGCGTCTCCAGCGCTTTCGAGCGGTCTCGTGTGAATGGGCAAGTTTCTGGTGCCTGTTGCGTGTGGACTTGATAACGAGTGCGGTCTGTTTGCGTCATCGTCCTCGTGTGGCTCCAGCCTGAGAACACCATATGTGGTAAATTGCACAGCTACTATATAACACAACACATTAGTTGTATTTCCTTTAACTGGTGGATTATGGATATATAGTTGCTGATCGACAGCTGGAACACAAACGACCAAATACAAACAAAATAATTCAGATCCAGTCGTCATGACTCCACTCCGGAGGGATTCCCCGATCATTTCTTACAGTTTCTCATCTTGGGGGGGTCTCCTGTCCCCGGTACAAACACAGTGCCTGAGGAAGGTTAGGCTATGTGTATTCTTTTTGTCATTAACCTTTTTCGGGCCAATTATTTATTTATTTTGGTGACGATCCGACCTCCATGCTGCTACTCTGGTTCAAACTGCATCCACCAAACAATATGATTTATCTCGACCTCCCAAAAATAACCAAAATCTGACACGGTGTGAGATGTCTTTTTTAGCTGTTCTGTCATAATTTCCTGCTATCTTCTTCATGCAGTCAGTCACACTAGAGGTTTCTCAATACTCAAATTTCCCCTCCTCGACCCCTATCATCGAGACGTAGTCCCGCCCACAGGAGATGCGAGCGGAGGACTGAGGAGGGGAAGCAGCAGGTGGTTAGAGAAATGAGAACTCCTCTCCTCTGAGCGGTCATTTTAAAGAGACGTCCATCATGTGTTCATGACCAGAGTTGGGTGTAATGCGTTACTGTAATAATATTACTTTTGTCGGTAACAGAGTAGTGTAACGCGTTACACTACTGATTAATTCACAGTGCGGTATAATGAGACAATAACAGGCTACAGATGCGGAATTTTTTTCACACACAGTCACGTCACAAGCTACCCACAATGCTATGCGCACCATATATATATATATATATATATAAATACCCCATTTTCCTAGAGGTGCAAATATCCTGGAGGTGCAAATATAAACAGCTAGCTAAAGTAGCCAGGCAGAGCGCACTAGGTTTTTTTTCTGAATTAACGACCGAAGAAATCGCTGCATGTCTTCGGATTACATCTCTGGACTTGAGGGGTGTGCTCTAGGTCGTTACCAGCGTGAACTAGAGCTGTGTGGGTTGTCGGATTGCCCTTACAGACAGATGCAGATGTATGGAAAACGACGCTCGAAAGTGGCCTTCGTCGATTTTAGCTGCATCTACGTCTAATTTCTGGAAACACCAGGTGAATACCCCACTTGTCACAATAATATTATCATGCCATTGCATATATGTGATATTTTAGAGTTGACTAGATATTGATTAAGGCAATAGACTATGATATTCTGCTTGCACCTCTCGTGAAATGGCGGATACCGGAAGTACGGTGTCGCCCTCGGCCCAATACCCGTATGTGTGTGTGAAAGAATATACACACACATATATATATTTATATAAATATATACAATTTAAAGTATGAGAGCACTCTCATAATAACGTAACACAATCAGAGACTGGATATACCCCCCCCCCTCTCTCTGGTCGCTGAAATGGGGAATTTATATTACAGGCCAAAAGTTGTATTTACAAGTATTAAAAGTAAGCATCGGACACCAAACCAACTGAGACCCGTCTGTCCGCCGCATCTACACACTGTAACACACACACCTACACACTGTACCACACACACACACACACACACCTACACACTGTACCACACACACCTACAGCTCCTAAATCATAATCAGGCTACAGCCGTTGTGTATTTCATTATGTGAAGCATAATGGTCTTAGAAAAATATCGACTCTTTGTTTGTAGATATCTACTAAACTACAGCATACAAATACAGAGAGTAATGTAGGCCTGTTATACTGAGTGATATATATTTTACACACTGCTCTGCTTTTCTGCACAGCTGTTCTCAGTGTAAACATCGTCGCGATGAAAGCAGTTTCTAAAATAATATCCAGGGGATGCATGCAGAGCTTTCATTGGCTGAGATAAGTCTGGCCGTGCGTCACGCCTCCACCGTTCCCGGAAATGCATCAGTGTCTTCTCGGTTAGAGCTCCTCCAGAGAGCCTCCTCGATGCTCGATGCTCGGTCCTCGATGTGCATTTAGAGTGAATGAGATGTCCTTCAACATGGCGCACTGTAATCCATTTCCGTGTCACTACCGGAGGACCGAGGAGTCGAGGAGGGGAAATTAGAGTATTGAGAAACCTCTAATGAATGATTGGGCGTTTCTCTGACTATTTATAGGCAAATATAGGCGTTACGTGAAGCCCGCAAAAGCTGCATCGCATTTCGAGTTGATTGTGATTTATAAAGGGAAACCGGCGTAGGATGTGCCGTACGCAAGTCCTGCACCATACGCAGTCTTTTATGAATCGTAAAATGTCTGTGCGTATTTATTTGCTTTGTCCTACGCTGTGGCGACTGGTCATTAGGGGCACAGCCCCACCTAATGTCAGCAGAAAGTATTAAAAATAATGATTACAAAAAAATGCAAAAAATAAATTAAAAAATATATAAAATATATTTTAAGATCATGTTTAATCATCTGATTCGTCTGTACATTGCTCTTTTAGTCTGTGTTCTTCTAATTAGTGTCTACAGTGTGTGCCTATTGAGCTGTTTAGAGCCATGTGGGACAAAACCCGATCATGCCCCTCCCTCTCACTGTCTAAGTGAACGGTGACTGTAAAAACTACACTGCGCATGCTCAGAGTATGTTCCTATTTAATGTGTGTGGCAAAAAAATAATGACCATAGGGGCAAAGTGCTGCCATCCCCACCATACGTCATCTCACATAATTCAGAGTTGATTGGCTGTAAGTAAGTGTGCCGCGAAAAGTGCAGTGTGTGAAGAGCAGGTGAAGAGGAGGAGAGAGACGCGTCCTAAAACCAGGAAGTTAGCTGCGCATGGCTTCCCTCGACAAAAAAGCGATGAGATTTCTCCATATGATTTTAGAAAATAGCTCCAAATAAGATCTGTGGGAAACAAACCTGTTAGATAAATGCACATTTTGTTCAGCCGGATAATATCCACATGTCTACCCTACTTTTATAATTTTCGAATAATAAATCTATTGATTAGATTAGATTTATGATAGACTTTTGAAACTACAAGAAGATAAGGAGGACTTTTACAAAAAAGTAATAGAGATTTTTGTCCAGAAGGATAGGCCAATGGACTTCATCTTCAAGTCAAGGTAAGACTGCAATTGTATTGAAAATGGGATCTTACTAAGAGAGAACAATTCAATATTTAAATGATAACATCAAATGTTTTGGGTATTCTTTTGTTGAACTGTCTGTTTCAAATTAATTTAAGCATCAGACAAAAAAAGCTTTTGAAAATAATATTATATTTTGATTTAGGTAAAAATATAATATTTGTAAACCTGAAGAGTCAGGAGCCTCACCAGCCATGAACCTCACTGCAGAAGCTTATAGACATCTAAGTGTGTTATGCCCCACCACTTTTGTACATATACAAATACCACTGGTCCTACGTAAGCAACCTTCCCTTTATTAATGAGGCCCCTGGTCCTTAGGATATATCCTCTGGGAGCATGAATGGCATTCCAATCAATATCTGTTTAGATATTTCAGTGGTGGACTAAAAGAGAGATTTTGCTATCCCAGGAGCAATGCAGCCTGTTTTGGAGATATTAGATTTATTAGAGAAAGATTTTGCTTTTCAATTAAATAATGCTGCTTCTTTTTAAAGCAGAAAGCACGAAAATAAAAAGCATAAATGTCTCAGAGCAGACCCAGACTGAGCTGTTGGACTGTCTGTTTCCATCAGAGGACTACAGATGTAAAAAGAGTGCAATGACAGAGAGCGTCATCCGGCTCACATTGTGTTGCCCGGTGGACACGGCAGCATTGAATAAACATGTCAGCTCTGACGCATAGAGTCAGAGAGTTCTGTAATGGCATGTGCTCGTAAGGTTTCTTTACTTATGAATCTATTGATTTTTTTTAAATACATGGACCCATTGTCTGACTTTTACAAATTGATGGTTGCAATTAAGAGCCAGAACAGTTGGACTATTATTAACATTTCAACCAATAATAAAGTGCAATTTCATGCATTTAGTTTAACTCATTCAATACATTTAAAACTTTATTGACCATGTACAGAATATGTTAACACTTCAAGCCAGTCATATTATCACTTATCCCAGTGGTTCTCAAACTTTTTTCAATAATGTACCCCCTTTGAAAAAAAAATTCAGCCAAGTACCCCCTGATCAGCGCAAAAACAATTGTTAGGGAAAAAAAGCCTATATACACTAAAGAGGTACAGTACAGCCTTGCACCATGAGTCTGATTTATTAAAACAACAACCTTGTAACTTTCATGCATGAATTATGAAAACCTCAGTCAGGATTTGTTTACCAAGTGTTATTATTGCTTTTGGGGCATGAAAAACAAGATTTGAACTTTTTTTTTAAATCTAGTTTTTTCAAATAGATTTGTACTATGCGTTCAGGGTTTGAACTGAAGAGATGTACATTTTGAAGAAATTATAAATAAAGATGTGCAAACTTAAAATTACATTATAATAACATATATATATATTGATTTACGGCCCAAAAAGATATTGTAGATGAAGTATTTTCAGGAATAACCAGGGCCAGGGGCCAATTTGAGGCCCCACGCACAGTTATTTGATGAGTGCTAGTGGAGCCTCGCAGCGGCGAAACCGTGCCGCGCCACCCTAATTGCGCCACATAAGCACATAGGTGCGCCTCAGATGAGGCCCCCTCCACAAGGTGAGGCCCCACACAATCTGCATGATCTGCCTGTAGGGAGGGACGGCCCTGGGAACAACAGCAGCAGTACCAGTACGAATTGTAGTTGAAATATAGCCAGTGATGCATGACGTCCACTGTTGTGGACAGGTGGTTAATCATGATTTCCTGCAAACATAAAATCAATACTTAATAATAATAATTTATGAATTATATGATTCCTTAGTTGTTACTTGATGTCACCACATTTGTTATACCTGCAGGGAACGCTTTCCATAAAAGGATTGGCAAAATATAGATGGGTGACTTGGTCCATTTTGCTTTCTGTCGTCCATCTTGGTTTAGAGACATGTATCATGCACTTACACTGACATGGCACTGAGTGGCAGTGTATGGGATGATGCAATAGGGTCCTATGTAGTGGCTGATGGTGCAACTATGCAAAAAAAAACAATGCATATCCAAGAAAACACCTTTTGAATAGCTGTGTAGTGACCTCTATGCATGAAAGAGTTAAATGCTACATTTGAAATGTTTACAATCCATCACTAAATTCATGGCAAACCAATTTTAACATCATGCAATAACACTAAGATGACATGAGTTGCATTGAACTTATCTTTTTAATAAGTTGTACTTACAATGTAGTGAGAAACATGGGCTTGTGCTTCACTGAGGATCTTTGTCATTCTGACAGGGAGGCAAACTGCAGTTATTACACTTCGCGTTTTGAAATATGTGTAACTGTTAATATAAAACCCACACTGCTCAACCTTCCTTACTTTTCCGAAAATTAGTATATTTATTTATTTTGGGGTGTGGGGAATGAAGAGAACAAAAAATATGAGCATTTTATGAGCAGGGGATTTTGACCCCTCATATAAACATTTGCATAATTTCATTTCATTTCAAACCTTTATTTAACTAGATTGGTCCCATTGAGATCATAGATCTCTTTTTCAAGGGAGACCTGCAAGTATAATGCTTTACTTTGCGGCCACACGCCGTTGCCAAGCAACGCTTATTGTTTAGGTGTCCTTTGATAAGCAGGCAGTCATATAATTAACTAGAACTATCTAGATCTGATAGATTTGGACATAAACGCGAGTGAAGTCTATCCGGACGCGACAGAGAGATCAGAAATCAGATCAGCTGCTGCTGACGGAGAACACGCAGCTCTACATGATCACAGCTCCGCCGCTGTGACGGGCCGTTGAGCGGAGCAAAATACACTAAGAGTTAGACCTAACACACTCTGGAACAAGCTAAAATAGTTATACATATATTTATTCTTTACTATCGGGTCACTCATTACAGGTTCAGCGAGCTACATGAGACTGACGGGCTGTCAGGAGAGGGAGAGGAAAAGAGAGCACCCCGTTTATTGTTCCCATTTTATTATCCAGAATGACTGTAGACTTTTGAATAAAGTAGTTAATCTACTATTAGTAGTTTGTTTAAATGCATTAATTACGTTTTTTTTCATTAACATAAAATACATCTCACGTACCCCCTTACTCCAACGTACCCCTAGGGGTCCGCATACCCCTATTTGAGAACCACTGCCAATAACGCTTTGTTGGTCTTAAACATTATACTTTGTTGCCATTGAGCTTCCTTCCCACTTGAAGTTAGCTCAACTAAAGTACTTTTGTTAAAAAAATTATAAATGGATTCTTGACCCATATTAAATGCAATTTCTTTATCCTGAAAGTAAGTATCTCTGAGTCTGCATTCTAAACCATTGTTCTCTATGCCCTTGTGGTACAAGACAATGTCACAATCACATTGATGGGAACAACGCCCCGCTAAGTACAACATTTTATTTTCATCACCACAGATGTGGACATTCCAAGTCCTTCAAAAAGCTGCCCTTTAGAACAATGCAGAATCAACTCCTGAATAACAACAAAAAGCCGGCGTTTTATCCAGTTTGTACACAATGATGGAGAAACTTAACAAGCAGCAGTGGTCCACTGAAGAGACCAGCTACCTACTGGGAATCTGGTCCTACTGGGAAGAGGTACAGAGGAAGCTGGAGCACAATGTTGTTATGTTGTTGTTGTCGGTGTCAGCTGTGAGGGGTTTCCGCGCGGTTTGGCTTTATGAAGCAGGCACGCAAACGGTTACGTCATGACGCAAACGATGACGGAATGACGCAGCACCAGTCGGACACTGGGCAGTGTGAAAAGAGCCGGAGCTAAACCCGAAGAACCGGTTCTGAACCTGAAAAGCTCTAGCACGGAGCTTGAACCGGAGTTGCGTTGGTGTGAATGAGGTATTAGAGAAGCATCACCACATGGTTTGGCTGAGGCGAAAATACATGAATAATTGTTTCCTGTGTTAAAGTCATTGTATTTATAGCCCGATATCACAACTCAAATGTTCCCACTACTGGCTTTACAAGCTCTACAGTATGCAGTAAATATATTATTTACTTCTGTTCATGGAAGGTTAAGCTACCATCAGGTCAAGATAACATTTCCTGCATATTCTTCAAAGGGAAAGCAAACATCTGCCTTTCAGGCTGCTATTGATGTGAAAAATGTACATTGACAAGTAAAACTGCAAAAAAATCGCAACATTAAATGAAGAGGAGAGAAACAACAAATGGTGATTTGATTTCCGGTAAGAGAAAGTGAGAGCATCACAGTAGTGGATAAGACAATTAACTTGTTGTACGATGTGATTTGTTCAGAGGAAATGAACATAACACTATATTTATCAAGACAACAGGAAAACACAGAGAAAGTGTTTAGTCAGCAGCTACAGCAAACAGCATGGAGGCTTCTTTCTGAAATAACATAGAGCAGGGGAAATGAGAAGGCAAGTTCTTATGTCTTTTTGTTATATTGTGTATATTTTTCTATAACTATATTGTCACAGTGAAGTGGAGCAGGGTCAACACAATTCAGGAGAAGGGTAGACTTAACAGAAAATAATATTTTATATCAGGTAATCCAGGCAAGGCAAGGTAAGGCAAACTGAACCTCACTTCACGTTGCATGACAAACACCAACATACAATAATCTAACAAAGACCAACAGAAAACCAAATGGCAGTAATGAGGGAATAAAGTGCAAGTGTACAGGAGGTCAGCTGGTTTCAGGGCAAATGGAGATCAGGCGGAACTAATAAGGCCAGGACTGACAATCAAACAGGCGGGAAACACAGTAGAGAAGTTCCGGGAGGTCTTTTATTAGGCTGACTCTGGAAATTGGCTTTGAAAGAGCTTCCTCTCCAGAAAGTCAATGACTTTTCAATAGGATTTTGTAATATTGCTGAAAATAAGCTCTGTGACGAAGCAACATGTATTATCTTTGCAGGTTTTGTTCAACAGGTTAATCTCCACATAGTAACAACACTTTTATAGTTGTTAAAGCGTGACTGCAATCACTAACTAGGGGTAAAAAGCTAATGCTAATGCTAAGCTATAAACCATATAGTTTGCGGTTGCTTGGCTTCACGTTAACACATCAAGGCTAATGGCGGCTAACATCTCATTGGGCTACTTGTTAGCAACCGCCGTTTTTAAGACACAAAGTAACTTCAGACATTTACATGTACATATTTAGTAATGTATTTTATGTTGTGGAACAAATTGTTAACATCTGTTAAGCTTTTGTTCTCCACCGACCTTATTTCAGTCATGAACTCTAAACGAGAGTGCCATCATGTGCTAACCCATTTCCAGGTTTGTAGAACTTAAACAGGGATTTTTTTCATTATGGATATCGGGTGACAAATAATACTTTGATTCTTATTTATAAAGCACTGCTGATATCAGGGGCACATTTTGTTTTTCAATGCGAAAAGTACCAAAAGAAAATACATAGAGGCTTCATTTGAGCTGCTACTGCCTCACGTTGAAGGTTCATTTTAGCAGTGGCGAACCGTCAAGGCCTTCAAGGTATTCAGAGAATACCCTGGAACACTCAGATAAAACAAACAAATAATCGATTCAATTATATAAATAAAATGTAATCAAATGTATATAAAATGAATAAAGGAGAATCGTATCTGTGTTGTTGATCTGTAATATTACAGTGTTACGTTGATTTGTTTGTCCTTCTCGGACCATGCACAACGCATTTCAGTGGTTTTGTGTTAGAAAAGAAAGCAACCAATCAGATCTTGTTCTGGGTCTCTGGGTAGAATATCCTTCAACCAAGGTATTCTACATCCTTGATAGAATGCCCTGGCCGTTGCACTGAACTGAGCGTACGTTTGGACAGTTTGATCAACCAATCATATATTGATTTGTAGCCAATGGGCTTATTCTTTCAGAGTTCCCCTCGGTTCCTGGGTACTCCAGAAGGCCCGCTAGTTCACTGCCTCGAGACAGAGGATCTAGATCAGGGGTGGGCAATTATTTTTTTACAAGGGGCCACTTCAGAAACTCGAGCTGTGTTGGGGGGCCGAATCAAAATAAGTTGAACTTAATTCTGCTCAATATACATTTTCTCCCATTATAGAATGCAGTATATTACATATTTGTATGAGCTGTTACTGGTAATGAAAAGAATAAGAATGTTCCCTTACAATAAATATATGAAATTGTGGAGTGGGCCAAATAGGAAAATACTCCTATAGAGGTAATAAACAGTAAAAACAATCATTGAATCAGTATTTAATTACCTTTTTGACACGTTAATCTTCACAAACCAATACTGAAAAGGTGTTTTACAGTATGTTAAAGATAAGAAATGAATCAGCTTTATACAAAAATAAACGAGTGCTTTTGATGTTCATTTCATTCTCAACTGTTTTGAAGTCTTTGAATCGCCTTGAAAACTCACCATGAAGTGCTTCTAACATGGATGAGTACCTCTGGAGGTGATCATCTGATGGTGTGGCTTCCTTCAGTGTTGGCAAGTGCGTGAGAATGTTGTCCTCCATTTGGCTTGAGAGAAGCTGCAGCTTTCTCATGAAAGCCTTCACTGCACTGTACTATGTCATGCACAAAAAGGCCCTTGCCTTGCAGTTTGACATTTAGTTCACTCATTAGTGCAATCACATCTACAGCAAAATCAAGGTCTGCCATCCAGTCTGCATCTGAAAGCTGTGGGATGCAGGGTCGGCTCTAGAACAAATCGAATGGGAGGGCAATCATTTACTAAGGGGGGGCACACACTGCCGTCAACAACCAACACACAAACACCAACGCAACTTCAATTTAAAAAAACATGCTGTAAAGTCTGTTGTCTTTCACACACATTGCAGGGGTGTGGTGCTATTTTATAGCGCACCTATGACCTGTGCATACATGCACGGTTGTGGCACGACCACCAAAACAGAAACATATATGGACATAGGCCACCATATAAAAAGTGTGCAAATGTATTTAGTATCCTATCCATGTGAACATGTTTTAGGTGGGGGTGAACCTAATCTCCTCTAGGAGGGTCTGGGGGCATGCTCCCCTGGGAAGATTATTTTTAAAATATTGAAGTTAAATGCATCAATGTGGTGCACTTTGAGAACTAAATGAAGAGATCTATGGATAGCCTACATCTCTCAGCACCCATATGAAACAGAACTGTACACAGATTTACTTTTTCTTTATGGATATTTTACTAATCACTCCCCTTTTAAACTGTATTCTTGTGTTACTGTCCTATAGTATTTCATACACGTTTTTCATTTATTCTCTTATTTTTTAATAACTATAATGATCATAGGTGTTCCTCGCAAACACTTTTACATAAATGGTGACCAAACCGTTTGAGACCCACGGAGAGAGATCTAAACACTGAGAGAGTCCTTACCTCACTGAGCTGAGGTTATACGATCTTCTCAGTCTGACAGGAGAGGACTCTCCTCCACCTTGGTGTAGAAACAGCTCTTTATATCCGTTAGCATAGCTAGCTAACCAGATGTTAACAACAACATTCCACGTTACCGCTCGCGCACTGACAAAATGCGCTCGTGCCACACACACACACACACACACACACACACACACAGAGCCGAGCTTGAATGAAACAGAGAGACCCAGAAGTAGGCTACTTGTACTGTACTGTATATCATATTATTTTCGATGGCTTTATTGTATAATCAGTGTAACAGATGAACAGATCGCCACTGGGCTTTCATCTAAACACACAGCCACCTAATGATAACAAAACAAAAGTCGGGGGTCATTGGTCAAGCAACACACCAATCAGAGAGCAGCAGTGAGCACAGCGCAGGCTGTGTTTTAAATGTGTATTCTTTATTTCTGATGTATTTCACACAAAAAACCTTTTAGTGGAAACGTTTTCACTTATATGATTTAAAAAAAAACGGCAAAGTGGCAAGGCGTTGGGGGGGCACAGTGACTCATTTGGGGGAGCATGGCCCGCGAATGACCCCCCATGACGCCGACCCTGGTGGGATGTCCTTCCCTTTCTTCACACAGAAGTCTTGAATCTCTTCTCTCAGGTCCCATACTCTTTTCAGCATGTTGCCCAGACTGAGCCACTGGACAGCTGCATGGTAGGGTCTGTCACGATGTTCAGTCTCACTTTCCTCCAAAAGTGCAACAAACTGTCTGTGATTCAATGTGCTTGCCCTGATGAAGTTAACTATTTTAGTTACAACATCAACAACATGGTTCATTTTTAACACTGACTTACACAACACTTCCTGATGTATAATACAATGCAAAAATGCCAATTTCTGCTCAGGGTTAATTTATGTCACTTTATCCTGCATTCTCTTCAATAGTCCAACATTTTTCCCTGTCAGATTTGGACAACCATCCGTTGTCACGCCTACCCAACCCAGTATCACGGCATTTCGTGTTCACCTACACGATTTGTAATCTATTGATTCGTGTTCACCAACACGATTTGCCCCTTTTTTTCGTGTTGCACAGCACGATTTTAAAAGCAATGTATTTCTACTGCCTGCAGCACATATTTTTCTCCGGTCGGGTCGTGGAAGACCGGAAGCTGTGTGGTTCATAAAAACATGTTCTTACTCAATATCAAGCCACAGTTATTGCTTTTATTTGAAATCGTATAATTTCGGACTTTTGTTGCCGTCTGTGAGGAAAATAAATGGGGCTCAGAGCCTCAGGATACTGAAATCTGTATTTTTTAAATCTTTTTTCCTTCTAATTTGTTATTCTTTTCAAAATAACACACTGTTATTTACTCACCAATAACACTCAATTATCCTTGCTTTTATTTATTGGTTTAATTCCATAATCTCGGGCTTTTTTGGCGTCCGTCAGGAACTGAATTTCAAAATAAAAATAACCGGAAACAGACGTAGGCATTTCGAGCGATTACCCAAGATCCTCAGCTATGGTTTTAAGCTCGCTTATTGGATGTTTTAGCCGCAATGCATGCTGGGATTTGGTGTTTATATGATGTGAAATCCGGAAAACATTTTAAAAGAATAAAATAATACTTAATTCCGAGTGTTCTTGCTTTTCTCTTTGAAAGTCATCACATAACGGCATTGTAATACACGGTTCGGCTGCATTACATATTACAGATCTGCCGTAGTTCTTTATTTATAGAGCCCTGATGAGAAGACCTTTGGAAAAACTGAGAAAATGCCGCCGAAACTGAATACTTGACGTGGATCATAAATATATTCAACAATTAAACAACATCTTCAATTTCTCTTCACACAATATGTCTCCTTGCAGTATCAACACTAATTCGGCTGACTTTTACATTTGATCTAATTCATAGATAGGTTATATTTACACCATAACGGTGCACAGCTGATAAAAAGGACTGTAGTTTTTAAAGATATTACTGATTTTCTTTGAATGTAAGAATGTAAATACTGAGTCTGAAATAGTATAGCAATATGCTGTAAAATTATGTGAAAGCATGAATAAAACGTGTCCTACACTAATAATACAAAGTTATTATGGCTGTGTGTACCTTGTGTGCACCGCCTAGTGGTTAACGCACGTTATTGAATTATTGTTTGTATGTGTTATAATATAACACATAAAAACAATAATGTACTCTTAATATTTTTTTCATCAAATATTATTTGAATATTTGAATACAAATATGAAGAGTACATACTTTCATAGGGGGAAAGTAGAAGGTCTGTGATAGAAATATAGAATATAAAAAATCAAGAAGATACTATAAGTGATCTCTACAATAAAACAGTTTAGTGCAGGATGTACAAAGATATTAATAGGAGGAGATGCAAAACAGAAAAACGAATTAACCTTTATTTAAACATTAAATAACAGATTAAGGTCTTCTTTTAAATAAGAACAAAACTTTGGGGGTATCTATCTACAGATAAATATTAAGCCTGACAAAGTACTTAACGTCTAATATATTGCTTTCCTGCAATGTTAACTATGTTGAAGCACATATTTTAACTGATATTATACATATTGATTATACTCTTATGTATGTAGATGGAATAAGAAATGTGCAGAATATGAATATGTTTAATGGTGGAGGTACACACATATTGATAGATCTCTTGTAATGCACTGTTGAGGAACCTGTGACCCAAGTTTTTCATTCATTGCATAACTACACCGTAGTTGTATATGATATGTCAATACATCTTTGAAAATCTTGAAAGGGATGTGCAAAATAGCCATAATATACAGTCTTTAATTAACTATTAGTAGAGAATAACGAGTAATGAATATACTTTATTACTCGTTTCCATTGATGTCAATTGCAGATACATGTTTAGTCTTCTCAAGCACCAACTATAAAATATCTCTCCTGATTGTTGGCACTTGACAATCACCTTACCTGAATTTTACTCAGGTCACGTGTAACTAAAGTCTGATTTAAGGGTTGTTTATATTTCACATCATTAATCAGAATCTGCAAAGTAACTCAAATAAATGCAGTGGAGTAAAAATACCAGGTTAACCTCTGAATTGTCGTGGAGTAGAATTACAAAGTAACAATGAGCTGTCATATTAATGCTGCGCATTATGGACACAAGCGATTTTCACCCATTTATTAATTATATGTTTTACATTTGATAACACCAATATGTTTAATACTGGCAACTTCTAATTGTGGGAAAAACGAAAACGTTCAGTAGAGACGTCCCATAGAACATTTTGCGAAACACAATAGCCAGCATGTGTAGTTCTGGGGGGGGCGTTCGATTCCAGTTTTGGATAGTCTGGCGTGGTTTCGTTCCATTTCACACAGCTGTTTGACGCTCTGCGTAACCTTACGGGGACTGTAGTCCTAAACGATAGCTGGGGATTATGGGTAGTGTAGTGTCTTCGGCCATCCTAAACTCAGAAATGTTGACAATCGCAATGATACTCGAAATGTCCCTTATAGGCCTACGTCTGTTTCCGGTTATTTTTATTTTGAAATTCAGTTCCTGACGGACGCCAAAACAGCCCGAGATTATGGAATTAAACCAATAAATAAAAGCAAGGATAATTGTGTGTTATTGGTGAGTAAATAACAGTGTGTTATTTTGAAAAGAATAACGAATTAGAAGGAAACAAATATTTAAAAATACAGATTTCCGTATTCTGAGGCTCTGAGCCCCATTTATTTTCCTCACAGACGGCAACAAAAGTCTGAAATTATACGATTTAAAATAAAAGCAATAATTGTGGCTTGATATTGAGTAAGAACATGTTTTTATGAACCACACAGCTTCCGGTCTCCCACGACCCGACCGGAGAAAAAGACGTGCAGCAGGCAGTAGAAATACATTGATTTTAAAATCGTGCTGTGCAACACGAAAAAAGGGGCAAATCGTGTTGGTGAACACGAATCAATAGATTAAAAATCGTGTTGGTGAACACGAAATGCCGTGAGACTGGGTTGGCCTACCAGCTTGTCCCATTTCAGTCCAAACTTTTCCACATGTATTTACCTCCGTGAACAAATCACTCCCTGTTGTTGTCCCTTTCATTGACTGCATGGCTGCCAGCTCCTCCGTGATTTTGAAGTCCGGAGTTATCCCACGTAGGAAGATGAGTATCAGTGCAGAGCAGTGTCACGTACATCGCAGCTCTCATCCAAAGCCAAGGAAAAAAAGTCGAAGTTGACCGCTCTGTTCTGCAGCTGAAGCTCCAGATTTCCCGCGATGTCCTCAATTTTCTCCGGGCATATTAGTGCGGCAGAGTCCAACAAACACTCCTTAATGAACTCTCCGTTTTTGCAATTTTGTGGGATGAGACATAACTCGTCTTGACAGCTGCATGTGAAAAGTTGTTGTTGGCTTTGCAGCTTAGCTAGCAAAGCATCCGACACCTTTGCCCGCTCTTCCTCAGACAGGTTCTTGTATTTATCTGCGTGTTTGGTACATGAGCGTAGGAAGCATCCTGAATGTGGGGGGGGACATTTTTAACGGGGGGTTTGGGGATCCCCACCACGAAAAAATATATAGATTACCTGTATTCTGGTGCATTTTAATAGGCTTGTCCCCTTATAAAGCAAAAATATGTTTTGAGGCTCTGGACAAATATGGCTCTTTTGATTGTAAAAGTTGCCAACCCCTGGGTGTAGTTTCAATGTTTGCACAATTGTATTCATCAAAGTGTATGAGTGACATAGAGCGAGTGAGATAGCCAGTGGTTCTCAAACTTTTTACACAGAGTACCACCTCAAATAATATTGGGCTCTTCTAGTAACACCATCATAGACCTTCCTGGGTACCACCGAGATAAAGGATTTAATATGACATGCCATATGATGCTCATTTGTTAGTGACATTCCACATGCAAATACTCACAACATTAGGCTGAGGTTCATCCTGGGACAAGTCCATTGGCAGGTTATCTTCCGCTCTTGTAGAAGTGGTTGTGCTTCTTGTTGCTACCGGCTAAAATAAACATAATTAAAGACATTTTGAGTGTCTAAAATGTGCTGTAATACACAACACATTATTTATTCCTAAACTTGCAGAAAGAAAAACTAAAGTGTGACATTTAATCACCTATTTATATATCAATTTTATACACCTTGAATTATTGTTGGCCAATGATACACATAACCTTTGAAGATGAGCTGGGACGTTGAATGTTGTTGGTGGCACAACACCATCTTTAAGCCAGACAGTCTGCCCCGTCCTTTCAAAGTCCTCACTCCTGAAGTGCTCACTGCAGAGCAGTGTCCTGCCAGAGGAAACAAAACCGTCCCTTCTTAGGGCAAGTTCCCATTGCCTTGTCTTCTCTCCGGTTTTGGGAAACCTGAAAGGTAGCCAGACATATAAATTATTGTCAACATTTTCCACCCTTCTTTCCTTTAACATTAAGGGTAAGGACAAAAATACACATCTAAATGATCATATTTTTGGGGTAATTTTATGTATGTATGTATTTATGCAAACTTTAAGAATAAGACAACCACACTAAGAGTTATAAAAAAAGTGTCCAAAAGAAACATTCAATAATTGTGTAAACAAATGGTAGCAAGATATTCTAAAAAGCCTGGGTCAACAACAAGCTTGCAATACTATTATCTCACATAGCCCCGCTGTTTCTGTGTAGCAGGACTTGTATTGTACATACATCCACTAAGTAACTAACGATTATCCTAATTATAGTCATAATATTGTCATATCTTACGGGTTCTTGTTTCGAGACTACGGTGATTCGCATCCGTAGGCTGCACAAAAGTCAGGCATCTTCACTGACAGGCGTACTTCTGTAAACACAAAGCCAGCAATTTCCTGTATCATAATATATCTAAATGTAAGATGTTTTTAACAAGCCAAACCGCTTGGAAGAAATAATTTGCAACTTACGTTATGTTGAAAAGAAAGAGCAGTTCTGCCTCTCCCACTGGTGTAATGTTGCTGGGTCAACTTTGTAATACCATCTCACTCACAGCCTCTTGTTATTAGCCAGCTAATAAATACAACCACATCCACAAAGATTGTCATTTAGACAAAATATTAGGTTGTCATAAAAATCGTTATTGGTCTCAGGAAAACCGATATAATAATTGAAAATCTCGATTGTGGTCTCAGCTTTGATAACTTGCGCAAGTAGCCGTGACACACAACTATGCTGCCCGATTAAGTCGTTTTTTGATGTCCAAGCATCCTGTATCATAGCCATGCTAATAATGTTTATAATAAACCAAACCGTTTGTAAATCAGTCAACATTTCCGCGAGTTAAGAGTATTTTTGTGCAGATCACTTACCTTACAACAGCTACCATAGAGCGTACCAGAGTAGTTGTTGACTGTGACAAGATGGCCACCGGTGAGCTACGCTGGCGACTCCCCCTTCAGCCATCTAGCCTTCACATATACATCTATGTGTATAATGACGGATAGATGACAAATAAATTAACATATAATAAATAGTTGCATTCGGTTTTTAGCACCTGGCTGATAAGGGCACACACTCTTGGTAATGATTGTATAAAAGCAAGGGTGTGCAATAAACAGATACCATCAGTCGGGGTCTCAGACTCCATTTACCTGGGGGCCGCTGGACGTAGAGTCTGGGCACGTCTGGGCCGCTTCAAGTATTCCACAAAAAATGTATTACAAAATACAACATTAACAGTTCTTCAACATCTTCTTAACATGAACGGTTCTTCACAACATAACTATTTACAGTTGCTCTTGCCTACTCCTTACCTGGCAGCGCTTCTTCTCACACAGCTGAGCCACATTTGGTTTGAGGGAGGAAGCAGTTGAAACCCTTAGTATGGCTTGAAGATGTTCATCAGTAAGTCTGGACCTGTACTTTGACTTATTGAAGTTCATGGCGGAGAAGAGCTGTTCACACATATATGTGCTCCCAAAAAGGCACATGGTCCGCTTGAACATCCTGGAGAGCTCAGGGAAGGAGGGGGCGATTCTCTCATGAACTGTCCAAGCTTGTCTGCTTTCCCATTCACTTCCCTGAACTTGGCTTTGAGCTCAGAATTGCACTGCAGGTCAATGAGCTCCATTTGAAGCACACCAGGGGCATTGTCCACATCAAAAGAGAAGGGGTCCGCAAACATTTGGAAAGTGGCTCTGTGTGTGTTGAAGTCTGCAAACCGCTGATCAAATTCCTCCTGTAGCTTCACAATGGCATCAACATACTTCTCACCACTGAATGCTGTGCCCTTGTCCATGAGAGCCTTGCATGCTGGGAAATGGAAGAGGTTTTCCTGAGGGAGCTGGGCTTTCCATAACACCAGTTTTGTAGAGAATGCTTTGACATTGTCATATGCTGCACTGACAAGCTGGCCCTGGCCCTGCAACTTCTTATTCAGCGCGTTCAGCTCCTGCGTGATGTCAACAAGAAAAGCTACGTCCATGAGCCATTTGGGATCACTCAGCTCAGGAACAGCCATCCCACCCTTCTCCAGCAGGAATACTTTCAGTTCTGTTCTCAACTCAAAAAACCTCTTCAGAACGTGTCCCCTGCTGAGCCAACGCACCTCTGTGTAGTAGAACACATCCTCATATTCTGACTCAATTTCCTCCAAAAAAGCACGGACCTGGCGGTGCTTTAAGCCCCTGGATCTGATATGGTTGATGCATTGCACAACAACAGACATCACATTGTCAAACTTCAAGCATGTGCTGCAAAGGGCCTGCTGATGGATAATGCAGTGCAGAGCAATAGCCTCCTCCTCCAGTTTTCTTTGAACAAGTGCCACCAGCCCATGTCCTCCCTGTCATTGATGGCGCTCCGTCGGTCGTAATTCCAACAAACCTCTTCCACGGCAGACCGATATCCGCAATGGCATCACAGTTGCTGGAATATCTCCTGAGCGGTGGTCTGGCCATGCATTGGTTTCACTGTAAGCAACTCCTCTGTCACTTCAAACTTTTCATCAACACCACGGACATACATCGCGAGCTGAGCGGTGTCAGTAATGTCCGTGCTCTCATCAAGAGCCACAGAGTATGCACAGAAAGGTTTGGCTTTGTCGCACAGCTGATCATATATGTCACTTGATAAGTCAGAAATGCGCTCTGCCACTGTGTTAGCTGACAGGCTGATGTTGTTAAACTGACCCTTCTTTTCCGGACAGACTATACTTGCAGCCTGCAACATGCACTTTTTTATAAACTCGCCTTCCGTAAACAGCTTTCCCGCCTTAGCAATCATCTCACTCACCACATAGCTGGCTTCGACTGCTGAATCAGCCTCATTGCTTCCTTTCTTGAAGAGATTTTGTTGCTTCCATAGGATTTTTTTTAGCTCTGACTCTTTTCTCTCTCTCGTCTCCCAGGTATTTTGCATATGCTGCATGTTTAGTGGAGTAGTGACGTTTGACGTTATACTTATAAGGAACGTTGCATTTCCCCTGTAGGCCTACTCGACAAAAAAATATTCAGTCTGCCACTTCTCCTGAAATCTTCTGTGGTCATCATCGACTTTTCTTTTCCCTGAAAGTTTTGATGTAGACATGACTGGGCGATATATTTTCCCTCCACTCTGTCACTTTTGGATCACTCACTCAATAGTATGAAGCTGCAGCGTCGGAGACAGCAGTTACAGAACCACAGTTACAGAACCGCACACACAGGTCCCGCGTCACAACCGCACACACAGGTCCCGCGTCACGTGACGGTCAACGCACGTTCACATGAATGTTTATATATATATTCTGTTAATTTAGTTGAGAATTTCAAAAATATAGTCTTTTATGTCTTTTATATGTATATTAAACAACACTGTTAATTTAGTTTTGGGTATGTTTATAATTCTCGTTTCATTATTCTTCAAAAGAAAACAACACTGTTAAACACTGTTCCTTCTACAGTATCATAATTCTCGTTTAATTATTATTATTAATAAATCAAAGGTGTATTCGAAGAGGTGCTAGATTACTGAAAAACAACTGTTAGTGCGTTCATGCACCAGCCTGCAAAAGATAAACAAGCAGTTTGACCAAGAGGCATTTCAGTTCAGAATACATTTTTATTTATTTTTATTGCGGGGTCTGCTGTTTCTTCACTGGGGGTGAGGCGGGGTCTGCTGTTCCCTCTCGAGGGAGATAACCTGTCGTGGCACACGCAATATTGGCTGAAGGGTTCCCTCCAGCAAGCTTCTGGCCTCCAGAGTCCAGAAGGCAAACCTTTGGCCATGCCTTTGAAACAATAAGAACAAGACGTCATCTAAAGTATTGCATAGGGAAAGGCATTGGTGCACAATTGATATGCATTAATAATCTCAACAATAACTGACTAAAACACCTCATGCAATATTACAAACCATGTCACAAACCAAATGATGACACTGTCTGATAAACGGTAAACAGGCAGTCAGCACAGTAAAGATTATTTACAATGAATTAGAATAGTAATACAATGACTATTAAAGAAGCATTTACACTGAAGACAGAAATTAGCTGACTATAATTAATCATTAGGGTTGGGAAGTTTACTTTTTTTAAATGTAGTAGGTTACAGATGAGTAATTACCCTGTTAAAAATGTAATAGGTAATGTAACTTGACTATGTAACTATTTGTATTGAAATTATAATGTTAATTATGGTTATTTTATGTTTTTTGTGAGTCACTTTGGATAAAAGCCTCTGTCAAATAACATAACCATAACATACAGTTTCATTAAACAAATAAACAAAATGGTTAACAGTTGGTTTTGCAGCGAGTCATCATAGGCAGATTACATTTAGTACTTGTTGCTCGTATGGCTGTTCAATACAACAGAATAGTTGTTAACTTTAAAAAAACAACATGATTCACATTACTCACACTCTTACTGTAATTAGTGATTCAATTACTCAACTATGACACCTAGTTGGGCTTGCCAAAATCACGCTAGTTTCATTAAACAAATGATCAAATATGCTAACGAAGCTAATGCTTTTAGTAATGCTTTTGCCGAAAGCTATAGCTAACGAATAGTTGTTTTTAGAGACTGTAATACGGTTAGAAGCTATCATAAGCAAACATATGTTTGTTTGTATTGCCTTAACACTATCATAGTTAATGTTAGCTAATCACACTTCATTTCAAGACACCGGAATTGTTATTAATGTTAAACAAATAAAACTGTAAAAGCACTTCACATTACTCACATTCTCTGCGTTGACTCCGTCACGTGCCGCCGTGACGCGGGACTTGTGTGTGCGGTTCTACAAGTGCGGTTCTACAAGTGCTGTCTCCGACGCTGCAGCTTCATGCTACTCCACTCACTGCACACATTTGATTCGGAGTTCCCTCGGAGGGGGGAGGGGCGAGGGAACTGGCGCAGCAGTTCCCTGCCAGCAGCGGGATCAATCCAAAAATGTAATTACAATTTGAAAGGCGCAAACGTGAATGCGCCTGACTTAGAGAGTCCGACCATCATTCAGCCGGGGACGCTACAATTATTATAGTGAATGTTTAAATTATATCAATAAAGATTTAGCCCCAGAAAGCACATGGCTACTTAGCATGCAAAATGACTCATTCTGCATGTTAAGTAGCCATGTGCTTTCGTGTTATCGGCTGAATCTTTATTTAAGGCCCTGTCACACTGTCCCGAAATTGACACCCGATGGACACACGATAGAGGAAATGTTCAAATTCGGCTCTGATCGTAGCAACATCGGGCCATTTGTGAGGGCATCTTAAGCCATCATATGACCGCCGGTGGAGTTGCTCAGGCTCCGGCAGCAACTTCATGAGCGGCAACTTCGTAAGGCACTCGTGAGGGGCATCTTGTCAAATCGTGTCATCTTCGTGTTATCATCGGTGCATTCACCCTCACTCTGATCGGGGCGAATGCCCGATAGCACCGATGATAACAAGATGCCCTCACGATGGCCTCACGATGGCCTTACGAAGGGCAAAATTGACACACGAATTCAACACGAAAATGAACCTTCGCAAGGTCCTTCGGCAATTTTTTGTCATGCCAAAGATTTTGCCACCGCTCACGAAGTTGCTGCCGGAGCCTGAGAAACTCCCCGGCAGTCATACGATGGCTTAAGATGCCCACACGAATGGCCCGATGTTGCTACGATCACAGCCGAATTTGAACATTTCCTTTATCGTGTGTCCATCGGGTTGTTTTATTGCACAACAAAATCATGTAAACATATTATGTAAACAACCCAATTTGTGTTACTGTGAAACTAAAAAGGATATAATATATTATTTTGAAGGAGAGTTGACAGGAAGTTGTTGTTGCTATGGAAACAACATTACGGAGAAAACGTAATATTTTCTACATGTAAAGACGGAGAAAGTAAAGAACAAAGTCTGAAAATATCAGTACAGTATCATTGTGTAGTGACAGTGTTTTGACAGAGCCTGAGAAACTCCACCGGCGGTCATACGATGGCTTAAGATGCCCACACGAATGGCCCGATGTTGCTACGATCAGAGCCGAATTTGAACATTTCCTTTATCGTGTGTCCATCGGGTGTCAATTTCGGGACAGTGTGACAGGGCCTTTATTGATTAGATCACGTTACTCTGATGATAGTGTTCAATACAGCCTATATGTCTGAACTCGATCCTTAGAGGAATGTGTTACGGAGCCTTCTCTTCAATATTGTTTCCACATAACGAGCATTTTGTGCTGCTCTTTCCCAATGTGGAAGAAGAATGTGTGTAAGCATACAGCATTACAGCACAATGCGGGGTGTGTCTCTGGATGAGGGGCGTAGCTGGAAATTCTGGGCCCCATGAAATAATCTATTTGTGGGTCCCCAATCCATGCGAGTGCACGTTTCAGCAGTTCAGCACCTAAACTGTTGGTGGGTGAGCCTAGTAAAGGATGTCGCATTGCGTTCATCTTCAATGAATGGACCAATGCAATAGTCTACCAAAGCACCTTGAGTCGCACTAGCTGGGCATATTTTCCCCTATTCTTGTGACAATGTTTTCTGATACTCAACATACAAAAGCTGTTACTTGTCCTGTCTCTCTGTAATCCCATCTCCAACACAAATAGTCTACTCAAGCACACTATTAGGTTGATAGACACTTACATTTTGATGTGCTCTGTAGTATACAATCGTTCCCTGCTTGGATATACCTTTTACGAAGCAGACTTTGAACTGTCGCGGGCAGAGCACTAGCTTTTTTGCTGTAGCAGCCGGGTTGCTGCCTTTCTCAGCAGAGTGCTAAAGCCCTACCTGTTACACACGCAAGTAATTCGAGGAGACACGAGTGACAAGTGTTGAGCTATTGGTGGGGACAATTCAGGATTCTTGGATACTGGTGGGGTCATGACCTTGCGTCCACCCCCTAAACGACACGATGAAACCCAACCTCGAAAACCCTGTTGAAGTTAATGAACTGTAATGGACTGCAAGAAATCAACATGCACTGACTATCAACTTTATCTTCTGTCTATTTAATTGAAAATTACACCCGATACAGGAATGAACAAACAACAAATCTCAACATTCTTTGACTTATTAAATTAAGATTTGAACAACACTATAAATTAACTGAAGATTTGAACACAATTATAAAACAATAAACTCTCAGGACATGAACACACTTACAGCAAACAATGAAACATGTAGTGCTAGAGGACTATGCATCAGATAGTAATTGTTCACGATGTGGGCTGTAGCCTGTCAGCTTACTATAGGGAAACATCGCACAATCCTGTCATAGACTGGATTTTTATCCCTAAATCCCGAACGCCCCAGTGCTGGGCCCTTGGAATCATCCTAACCTCCCCCCCCCCAGCTACGCCCCTGCTCTGGATATCTCTAGACTGGAATAGCGGGGGCGCCCCGTGCACTCGCCTCGCAGGTGTACACGCCAGGACAGAGCACCTTTGACTCGAGACAAAAATCGGCACTCGAGTCCGACTCGTTTGTCATTATATCACTGGTGTGTGCAGGGGTGGACTGGGACAAAAATGCAGCCCTGGCATTTTCTGTCCAGACCAGCCCACTACATTATTAGCGGACACTACATAGAAGTCCACTAATCTCGCGGCATCTTCTCTCATGCACACTACAAAGGAGTCATATTCCTTGATATCAGTTAACAAATAAAGCTCTTAACTATGAACTCAAGGACCAACATTGACAGCTATAGCAATCAATCAATCAATCTTTATTCATTATAGTGTCAAATCACAACAGAAGTTATGTCATGACTAGGGGTGGGACAAGACTAACGGGAAGAACCCTTATGCTACCCTTTCAGTTTTTAGTCTGTGAAAATCTTTTGGTGTAAGCCCAGTATTAGTTAAAACCAGACTCGGATAATAATAACAAAAAAATATCCTGACAAATAATCTAAATGGAAACATATTACAGACAGTAGCAGCATTAGAGCTGAAACTCACTCACTCAACGGTGACTCAGTCATTATGAAACCATAAATAGAGAATTGAAAAAAAAATATATATATATATATATATATATATATAATCTCAATCTGAGACAAAACAAGTTGCATAATAAACTCACAAAGTCAAGACAAAGCTCTCAGATATGATGGATGACTCAAGCATCATAGCAGAACTTCTAGCAAGCCAGGAGATAATGGTAGCAGAGAATATAAAGAGACATTTATGAATTACCAATTGTCATTTTATCACACATATAGTATGTTTCTTCACATAAACCTTTAAACATACACATATTGCATTCCTCTCACCACATGAAATTAGCTCAGGAACCCAAAAGTGGCCCAGTGAATGAAGGAGGAGACAAAGCAGGTGAGGGAAGACAACTCCTTAGGCTCTCATATATAGGGTGGTCAACCTAAAAGAGACATGGATACATTATTAAGTCTCTCATCATCACAAATTAAGTATGATTTCATAAAACATAAACAATTATAAACTCACCATACTAGAGGAGACTCAACAGCCAAACTTTGGTGCAGTGCAGGCAGAGAGAGAGCAAGTCCTCGAACATGGACGGAGGGGGAACAACTCCTCAAGCTCTCACATGTCAAGTGGTCAACCTGAGAGGGAATTGGATACATTATTACATCTGAAAAATAAATCAAAAGTTTTCCTCTGTCCTGCACCTAGAGTTGAACACTTTTGAGATGTAAAAACTTTCAAAACCTTTTTAAAATGATGAAGTATGAAATAATACAACATTAAAAAATACATGATAAACGTATCAAATTCTAACAGTGGTCCCAAATGAGAGAACAAGTCCACATATAGAGCAGAGGGAGAACGACTCCTCAAATATATCAGAAGAACCTGTAATGGAGAATGATTGATCATTTAGTGTACATGATCACACCATTAAGGATCAACACATAAGCACAATAACACTTCTGAAAAGCATCATTAAAATGACAAATAATGAATTACTACATCCATAATGTGTGATGTGTGATAATAACAATAATATTAAATATTTCTCACCTTATCAGTGGAGCAGCTTTTTAAGCAGCTCACTCTTCTCTGCAAGTCTGTCTATCACAGAGTCGAAGGCCATGAGGATGGCTTTCTCTGTGGCCATCAACATAAATGCCTCCAATTTATCAGATGAGAGGCTGCTTCTGAGTCTGTTTTTAATAAACTTCAAATTTGAAAATGTGCGCTCACAAGCCACCTGTGTGAGGGATAATGTAAGCAGGTATTTATAAGCAAGGCCTAGGACAGGGTATGCATCTGTTAGCATGTTGAAACGGCGAAGTATCTGGTAGCAGCACAGAGGGCATTCTTTGCAGGAGCAACAGCTTATGGGAGTTATCTCAACCTCTTCTGTGTTGTCCTCCTCACCACCTGATCCATCTTCCACTGTTCTTGCTTTGTACTCTGCCAATGGGGATGCCTTCAGCCTGTTCCACTGGAGTGCAAAGCTTTTCAACTCGGCCTGCATATTTTCCTTGGTTGCCCTGCTGTCAAATCCTTGCAAGCACTTGCTTAAGTCTTGAAGGGCAGACTGGGGAAGAGCACTGGTGCAGAGCTGAGGGAAGTTTCTGGGATCCAGACATGCCAAGTCAGCATATAGATTGCCGTGTGTTAAAAAGCGCCTATGAATGGCTTCAATTGCTGTGTCCATGATCCGGTTATGCACATTCACCTCATAGGATTTGTCTGCATCATCCAGGGTCTCATCCTGAGCCATCTCTCCAGGCAAGACTTTCTTCATCCTCCTCCTCTTTTGTGGCAGTGTGGCCTCCACTTCAATGTCCGTGTCATCTCTCTCTTGGATTTCTGTGTTTGTCCAGTTGACAAATGTGTCTGCTGCTTTTTTTACAGATTCAAAATCTCTTCCCAAGCTTTTTAGCGTATCCTGTGTCGATGCCACCATTCTGTGAGCAGAGAGGACGTCCAATCCTGCCGTCTGAAGGTATTTAGACAATGGAGAGGTATGTTCAAATATGCGGAGGAAGATTTGAGCCGTCAAGATCGTCTCATACTTGAGCAATGACTCTGCATATCCTCTGGCCATGACACGGATACATGGTTTCACTGTTGCCTGTTTCTGTATCGCTGATAATGTCAACAGCACATCAATGTACAGACCATCTTCGGGTTTTCCAAAGGAGCCAAACACCTTCTTCAGGGCCTCGTGCTTGGCCCACCAGCCAATAGGAGCAAGGCGTCTACGTCTCTTGTTTCGGCCTGACTCTTCCCACACATTCATCCTTTTATATGACTCTTTGATGAATACCGTAATGCCATTGAGGAGCGCAAACAGGGACCCACTCTCAATAACAATCTGGGTTGTGTTTGCAAGCACCAGATTTAGTACATGTGCGTAGCAGCATACATGCACCTGGTTTGGAGATTGTGCAGACAACAGTGAGGAGAATCCTTTGTATTGGCCTTGCATGTTTGATGCCCCATCAGTCGCATTTCCAATGCACATGGTCTTGCTGAGGCCCATTTTGTCCAGAACTTCTGACAGCATGTTGACAAAGGCCTGTCCAGTGGATGAACTGCACTTCAGCACTGCAACAAGCCTCATGAACAACATCAGTAACATACCTCATAAGTATAGAGCATTGATCCTGAGAGGTGATGTCCTGCGTTGTGTCCAGCTGCACTGAAAACATTCCTGCTTTCTTGATATCACTGGAGATGTTGTCTTGAATCAGATGGTGAATTGCATCTATCACTGAGTTGACTGTGGTTTTGGAGAGTAACGTTACAAGAGAGCCTCTGCCTCTCGTGCCACCAGACAAATGCAACTTTTTGCTGTTCTCAATGCAGCTGTCCAGGTGCTCTTTTAAACAGAACTCATACTTCCCCAGTAGAAGTATGAGTTCCAAGAAATTACCATGATCAACTGTGTGGTCTTCCAGAGTATATGCTGCCTCATTTTCTGACCTCCTGTATGCAAGTCCCCTCTTCCCAAGAACCTTGATGACATCTATGATGCGCTCCAAAACCTGCCGTCTCTTTCTGACCTGCTCTCTGTGCGCCGACATCTGACTGCCAGCAAACACACTGCTGATATCAGCACTGGCGGATTTCAAGAAGTAAGCTTCAGCACAGTTTCTGTGTGCACTGCTTCTCTCATGCTCCTCTGTGCGCTGGTGTATATGCCTCCAAACTGACATTCTACTGATGAACAGACTGCTATCAGTTCTCTTACCGAATGCCATGCAGATGAAACAAAACAGCATGTGACGCTCTGGACAGTACGTCAGCCACCTTCTACTGGTGCCGTCTCTACTACAGAACACTTTCTGCACCACTGGATTGCTACTTTTTTGCTGAGCATGGTAATTTAAAAATGACTGGAGATTTTTCTGATCAGGTTGTGAAAAAAAATCAGTTATTTGACTGGCACACTGATAGCTCTCAACAGCTGTTTCCCTCTCAGGTGATCCTGTCTTTGGGCTGACACACTCTTCACTCTCTACAGCCTTTTCCCTCTCAGGTGGTGCAGTCTTTGGGCTGACATACTCTTCACTCTCTCCAGCCTTTTCCCTCTCAGGTGGTGCAGTCTTTGGGCTGCCTGAATTGGTCTGGCTCTCTCCCTGAACTGACCAGCTGGACTTGCCCTGAACCTGTCTGGGCTGGACATAGGGAAAGCATATATCATTGGATGGGGAAACCACAGAGTAATGTACAAGATAAAAGATTAGTTCATATTGAACGAAACGTTCGCGAGCGTAACAACACTAGTGGCTTTACCATGTTTTCATGATGACACTTACTAGTGTTTTCCAATGCAAAAAAGTCAGATCTTTGTGACAATACCTGAAAATGCTCAAGACAGCAAAAGTAACACATTTACACAGAAATTAAAGTTACACACAAATTATGAAATAGTTATCACCTCAGTAAACAATAAATGAATTGAAAGATTACAATAAATACAATGGCAAATATTGCAAATTAAACTAATTATTTCCTATTGGTTTAAGTATCTCATCTGTATTTACAATACAGCTTGATTCTGCATCTGTACTTACAGCTCGTTGGTCCATGTGAACGTTTACTGTTGCTATGGCAACAAGAGATCGCTGACGTTAGCAGCTCTTAGCTAGCCTAGCTAAATCATCTGAACAATAATAACCCATAATATCACAATTCAGCATATTTAAACAAAATCAACTACAACTACCAACATTCACAGCCCTTAAACTCTGGGCTAATATGTTGTCACAAGTAGAACTATGCAGTTAATTAGGTCACATCACATTTTTTAGACATGTCCCAAAAATGTAGCCGAGCCAGCCCCTGGCTAACGTTACTTACCATGTATGCCTCCACTCGCTCGTCTCCTGGCGCAGCAGCAACTGCTGGGGTGGTGACCCCGGCACCAAATAGGTCCGTCAATTTAGAATATTTAGTAGCCTCCACCTCCAGAGACTTCAGCTTTTTAAGTCGCAGTTTTTCAGCGCCACCCGGGCGTTTCTTCGCTAATCCATTTTCAGCTCAGCAGCAGCTCGTCCCGCAACTCCCGCCAATGCTGCCATGAGGTCCCGCCCCACCCTGGTTTGTGTTGTGATTGACAGCGCTGTCAGGGCTCTCTGAGCCTGTCAGCCCATGATTGATTGACAATGACAAACAATAGACCAATAATATGTGTCGATGCTGGCAACACACTGCTAGCCCTCTGTAGCCAATTGGCCGGCCCAGTTGGAGGGAATTTAGAGGAAAAAAAGAAAAGCAAAAAAACAGACAGGACCGGCCCACATTGGGTCAACGGCCCACCGGGACGATGCCCGGTATGCCAGATGGCCAGTCCACCCCTGGGTGTGTGTATGGGTAGGAAAAAAACCTTTTTACAATGACTTCTGCTCAAATGCATGTGTCTATCTGGGGACGACTTAAAAGCCAATAGAGATGGTGGAGATGTTCACTCCTGGAACAGTGTGCATTAGTGGCCCCTGTAGGTTTCCTTCTCTGAAGGAAAGACTGCAACAGATTTCTGCATAGAAGAGTAAGGTTGACTGAAAGTTCACAAAACTCAGTTGGCAGACCGACTATCAGGGTGTGCCCTTGCACTTCTGCAACTTGAATTAGTGTTCCCCCCAGCAAGACATCTAACCCCCTGTGTTGCTAAGACTGAGACTTGGCATTTGCAGTGATTTCTCTAGAACTGACTGTCACACATTCCTGTTCTACTGGTTGTTTTGCTACATTTTGCTCATATGTGCTGTCAAATCCAGCATCACTTTTATTCTATACAAATTGTGAAAGAAAGTGCAACTGTGGAATAAATATTGGGATCTGTATTCACTATTCTGCATTAGATCAAAATCAGTTTCTGAGAGTCCTCCTGCTTTGGTTGGCTACCATCGAACCCTAAATCCCACAACCATTCCAGCCATCCCCCCATCAACCAGTGTCTTCTTAAGGAAGGCCTTTGATGCTTTACATTGCCTTGTGAGAGAAATACACTTGTATGTAAATTAAGAATAAGTACAGTCTACTGCTACATTGAGAAATTACAAAATGTCAGGATGCATTAAATGTAGCAAGAGACACATTTACACTCAGTAACTGCTCAAGGAAATTGTCATAGCCAACTTTATACTTCCTCTAATGGCCTATTGTTTTTTATAAGAAACATTGCTAGGATACTTTTTTATTTAGGAAGTCTACGTAAAATTAAAAAGTTAAATGTTTAGATTAATACACTGAATTAATACCCCTTGTATTATACTTGTCTTTAAAGGCCTCAAGTGGTAATTTTATTGTCTTGATGAATGAAAGATATTATGAAATGTGATGGAAAAAAAGTACAAATGCATTCTATGTCACAAGATTTTTTGTTAAAGGGCCACCAGCCCGAAACAGCCAATATTTCCTCTGTAAGATTGTATAGACACTTTGCATTTTATAACTAATGGGCCTGACACACCGAGCAGTCACCAGAGGACTCGCATTGCCAGATGTGACCCATGCCTCGCACGAAAGAGCTCTCAGAAGACCTATGATTAAGAATTGTTGACTTGCATTTCATTTCAAACCTTTATTTATACAGATAAATCCCAATGAGATCATTGATCTCTTTTTCAAGGGAGACCTGCTCAAGTAGTTCCACATGAAACATTAAAACATAAACAGAACAACAAAAGGACATCATACAGCATCATTTACATAATTATCCACATAAGCAGGTACCAATAGCTTCCGATTGAGTAGCATCCAACCTAGCTTTAAAAACATTTAGTGGCACCAGATTGTTCAGTTTCCATTTAATTTGCAGACTATTCCAAGACAAAGGAGCTGCGCATCTAAAAGCTATCTTCCCTAAGACAGTCCTAGCAGTTGGCACATTTAATAAAACCACTGCATTCGATCTCAGGCAGAAGCCACTTACAATTCTCCGAGAGATCAGGGAGCAGATATAAGATGGAAGTTTCTCTAGCATGGCTTTGTATGTAAAAATGTACCAGTGACTGAGCCTGCGTACAGTTAGTGAAAGCAAACCAGCCCTTGCATACAGGGTACAGTGAAGGGTTAATGCTTTACAGTTTGTCACAAATCTCAGTGTGCTGTGATACGCAGCATCTAACTTGACCAGGCAATTGGCAGGTGCATTCATATACATCAGATCCCCATAGTCCAGCACAGGTAAAAAGATCACAGAGCCTTTTCCTGGCCTCAAGCGAGAAACAGGACTTGTTCCTGTAGAAGAAACCTAGCCTAACCCTCAGCTTTTTAAGCAGGTTATTGACATGAAGTTTAAAAGTGAGACAATCATCAAGCCAGATACCTAGGTATTCGTAACAGGCAACAACTTCAAGTTTTGTTCCTTGCGTAGTTACAATATCTAAAACAGGCTCTGGTGTCTTTTTAGCTTTAGAAAAGAGCATTACCTTGGTTTTATCCACATTTTAAAAGAAGCTTTAATTCAGAGAGCTGAGTCTGAATAGTGTTAAAAACAGCCTGTAATTTAACAACAGCCTCTTTAATGGAGCGACCTGCACAGTACATCACGGTATCATCCGCATAAAAATGTAAAGTAGCTTCATCCACATTATCACCTACGCTGTTAATATATATGGAGAATAAAAGTGGTCCTAAAACAGAAACTTGTGGTACACCATTAGAAATGTTTAACCACTCAGAAGACAGTCCATCAAAATGAACACATTGGGACCTTTCAGAGAGGTAGTTCACAAACCACCCCACGGCAAGGCTGGATATGCCAATACTGAGTAGCCTCTGCTTTAAGATGCGATGATCAACGGTGTCAAACGCTTTGGAAAGGTCAATAAACAGAGCTGCACAACTCTGCTTATTATCTAAAATACTAATAATGTCATTTACCACTTTCATTGTGGCAGTGATGGTGCTGTGTTGCTTTCTGAAGCCTGACTGATGTTTAGACAGGATGTCATTTGTACATAAAAAGTCCTTTACTTGTTCACTCACAAGTCGTTCGAGCACCTTAGCCAGAACTGACAATTTAGAGATTGGCCTATAGTTATTTAAAATAGTTGCCTCCCCTCCTTTCAGTAAAGGCAAGACATACGCTGACTTCCATACTTTTGGAATTGCATTTGTACTGAGGGAGAGGTTAAAGAGAGAAGTGAGAGGTGGAGCAATACAATCTGTAGCTATCTTTAAAAAGAAAGGTTCTAAGTTGTCCGGGCCAGTCGGTTTCCTAGGATCTAACTTGGATAATGCTTCATAAACAATACCAATAGTTAAAGGAGTAAAACTGAAAGGGTTTTCCAGACCACATTGTTCAGAGTCAAGGATTGGAGCGTTCACAGAAGCAGAAGTACAGTCAGTGACAGAATCAAACATAGAGCCACAAGACACAAAATGCTCATTAAAGCAATTGAGCATAGTAGCCCTGTCTGATATAGTGCCAGATGCTGTGGTAAGGCACGGAGGGAGCTCATTTGGGATTTCACCAGTGGAAATCGATTGTATGGCTTTCCAAAATGTCCTAGGATTATTCAGGTGTTCTGTGGTAACCGACAAATAGTACTTTGATTTAGCACTTTTTATTTGAGATGTGAAGCTATTTCTTAGCTGCCTAAAATGTAGCCATTCTACCTCTGAGCCTGATTTCCTAGCCTTAGCCCAAGCATTATTTCTCTCATGAAGGAGACTGGACAGCTCAGCAGAAAACCAGGGATTGTTTCGTCCCTTCACTCTAAATGTACGCAGAGGTGCATGTCTATCTATAATTTTCATAAAACCAAGATAAAAATAAGACCATGCAGTTTCTACATCAACACACTTTACCCCAATCAAAATCAAACAGATCATGTAAAAAACCCTGCTCCACAAAGTGTTTTTTGTCTCTCTTTGTGATGACACGTGGTTTAACCTTTTGGACCAGGCCACAATTAGGGACACAGGTCCCTAATTGTGGCTACAACACAGTGGTCACTCACATCATTAGCAAATACTCCCACAGATGAGTATTTATGTGGAACATTTGTTAAAATTAGATCAATTAAGGAGGATTTATTTGGGCGAGTAGGACTGTCTATAATCTGGGTAAAATTCAAAGAGGTACACAGGTTTTTAAAATCTTCTGACACAGAAGTTAACCAGTCCCAATTAAAATCACCAAGCAGCACTATTTCCTTGTAGGAAAGTTGCGATAACAGTTTTTCCAATGACGATAAAGAGTCCTTGACAGCCAAAGGGGCCCTGTAGCAGCCCACCACCATGACCTGTTGACACTTTGTTACCTCAATATTCACGGCTAAAAATTCGGGCTGTTTACTAACAGATTTGGAAACCATATTAGTTACACAAAACTTATTTTTCACATAAATGGCAACGCCACCACCTTTTTTAGGCCGGTCAGTACGATATACACTGTAACCATTTATGTAAGTGTCAGAGGCCAAAATGGATTTATCTAGCCATGTTTCTGTTAAGACAATTTCATTTCATTTCATTTCAAACCTTTATTTATCTAGATTGGTCCCTTGAGGTCATAGATCTCTTTTTCAAGGGAGACCTGCAGCATATAGGTTCCACATGAAACATAAAACAATAAAGGACATTATACATTATATTTACAGGATACATAGTTATAGACATTTACAAGTGCCCATTGTATCAGCAAGCATTTCATTTACCCTAGCTTTAAAAACATGCAGAGGAATGAGATTGCTCAGTTTCAATTCTTGCTGAAGATTGTTCCAAGCAAGTGGAGCTGCGCACATAAAAGCTGTCTTACCTGAGACAGTCCTTGCTCTTGGCACATCTAACAAGACTACATCATGTGACCTCAGACAATAGCTGCTTGCAACTCTCTGTGTTATCAGAGAGCAGATATAATACGGGAGTTTACCCAACAAAGCTTTATAGATAAACGTGTACCAATGACTGAGCCTCCGTACAGAGAGTGATGGTAAACCTGCCTTGGTATACAGTGTACAGTGATGCGTAAGCGCTTTACAATTTGTGACAAATCTCAGAGCACTGTGATACGCAGCATCCAATTTGCTCAGGTAATTGGCAGGTGCATTCATATAGACCAGATCCTCATAGTCCAGCACAGGTAAAAAGGTCACAGTGACTAGCCTTTTCCTGGCCTCAAGCGAGAAGCAGGACTTGTTTCTGAAAAAGAAACCTAGCTTCACCCTCAGCTTTATAAGCAGGTTATTGACATGAAGTTTAAAAGTGAGACAATCATCAAGCCAGATACCTAGGTATTTGTAACAGGCAACAACTTCAAGTTTTGTTCCTTGCGTAGTTACAATATCTAAAACAGGCTCTGGTGTCTTTTTAGCTTTTGAAAAGAGCATTACCTTGGTTTTATCCACATTTAAAAGAAGCTTTATGACAATGACATCAGCATCAGTCGAACTCGCCCAAATACGGACAAAATCTAATTTAGGTAACAGACTACGCACATTTAAATTAATTAAACCTAGCCCAGATCTAGATATAAAATCAGCAGGAGTAGCTATTTGACTAATACTGCTCGGTGGACCTGGATTTGGCTGTACATTTCCTGATAGTAACAACAATACAAATACCAAGCACCTTTTCCTCTTAATCAACACACATACACTGTCAGCTGTTCTAGAGTCACAAGCAAACTTCACGAAAGTGAGATTAGAGTTTAAAAAACAATTCTGAAGGACTATCGTGGCAGGCATGTGAGAAAGACAAACATTTTCCGAAATGAATGTCCGCGACAGTGCAACCAGCAATTGTTTGTGTAACACCTCCGAAACTGTACAGGGGATGTCCACTGCGGGCGGCAGAACATACCCGAATCCAGTAGATTGTTCAGGACGACTAGCGATCTTCTCCTTGTCCAGCACAGCCAAGAAAAGGCACAGCAGAAACACAACACCCGCCATTCTCCCAGTCCAGCACAACAGTATCCACGCTGTTCCCGGAGCAAGGTGGAACCAGGCCTCAGCTACAGCAGCACAGCAGAGCAGAGCAGGTGGAACCAGGCCTCAGCTACAGCAGCACAGCAGAGCAGAGAAGGTGGAACCAGGCCTCAGCTACAGCAGCACAGCAGAGCAGAGCAGGTGGAACCAGGCCTCAGCTACAGCAGCACAGCAGAGCAGAGCAGGTGGAACCAGGCCTCAGCTACAGCAGCACAGTAGAGCAGAGCAGGTGGAACCAGGCCTCAGCAACAGCAGCACAGCACAGCAGAGCAGAGCAGAGCAGGTGGAACCAGGCCTCAGCTACAGCAGCACAGCAGAGCAGAGCAGGTGGAACCAGGCCTCAGCAACAGCACTACAGCAGAGCAGAGCATGTGGAACCAGGCCTCAGCTACAGCAGCACAGCAGAGCAGAGCAGGTGGAACCAGGCCTCAGCAACAGCAGCACAGCACAGCAGAGCAGGTGGAACCAGGCCTCAGCTACAGCAGCACAGCAGAGCAGAGAAGGTGGAACCAGGCCTCAGCCACAGCAGCACAACAGAGCGCTGCATAAAGCTGGAAAGGGTTCCAGAAGCATCTCTGAAAGCCTTGATGTTCATCAGTCCACGGTGAGACAAATTGTCTATAAATGGAGAAAGTGCAGCACTGTTGCTACTCTCCCTATGAGTGGCTGTACTGTAAAGATGACTGCAAGAGCACAGCACAGAATGCTCAATGAGGTGAAGAAGAATCATAGAGAGTCAGCTGGAGACTTAAAGAAATCTCTGGCACATGCTAACATCTCTGTTGACGAATCTACGATACGTAAAACACTGAACAACAATGGAGTTCACGGGAGGACACCACGGAGGAAGCCACTGCTGTCCAGAAAAAACATTGCTGCACGTTTGAAGTATGCAAAAGAGCACCTGGAAGTTCCACAGCACTACTGGCAACATGTTCTGTGGACAGATGAAACCAGAGCTGAGTTGTTTGGAAGAAACACACAATGCTATGTGTGGAGATATATATATATATATATGAATCCCAACAGGCCACCTTGTTTATGGTTTGATTCAGTTTTAGTAGAATATAAAATACATGAATGAATGATGAAATGAGCACATAAAGTGCAGACATACTATAATTATATTGAGGTACTTGAGACTAATCCTGCAACTGTATAGTTCTGCTCCACAACAGTTAGAGCATGAAGCACCCATCACGTATGAAAGGCTACATGTGAATAGAGGGGCAGAAAAACGGCTTGCACATTTACATTTCAATCTTGAACCATGAACAGCGGTAGACAGTATCTCATTTAGTATCATCATCCTGCGCTTTGCCGGAGGCCTTCGAGTGCTGAGTGTGCTTGGCCTCTCTCCGAGCGGTGCCGGTGTGGTGTTCATGGTGGATTCTGCCAGGCAGGGCTCAGCATCAAAGTGGAAGGATTCCTCAGTGGTGCTGATTGAGGTTTCACTGCTGGTGCCACCGGACGTTCCTTACATTTTTTTAAATAAATTCACAGTTAGTTGGATTTAATACCATGGCTTCTTAAAAACGGTTTACTAAGCATTCATAACAAAACAATACCCTGAAATGTGTGTGCCATTAGTTTGGGGTGTGGTCAAGTGTGAGAGGTACATTGTAGACACATTGTGATGCTCTATACAGATGCTAAAGACATACTTCTAGAAGATTCAGAACACTACAAAATATAAGACATATTTTATCATGTATTACTATAGGTTAAGATAAAAGCATTATTGAACCCATGGTGAATTTCATAAGCTACCCAGCAGTATATCATGTAATTTCAATTAGCTCCTCCTTTACCAGCTGCAACATTAAGGTGATGAGCACATCAATAATAATATATATATTATTCTGTTATTGTTATATTTAACACTGTAACCACCAAATGAATGAAAATAATGTTTTTGTAAATGAAAGAAGCAAGAAACACTTATTTGTAATCAACAAATAAAATAGTTACCGTGATGGTGAGGTTCAAAGTACTCTCCTTCCTTCTTGTGTAGGGCTCTAAAAACTGCAACCTGGTCAGGATCCACTGCTGTCTGCCAGTCCTTTGTGCTCAACAACTACCCGAAGCGGCATGTTTCCTGTACCGGGTGTACTGGGTTCGCATAGAATCCCAATTATTCAGCTCTTTCTCTAAAGCACACAAATAAACGATGTAAGCATTGTGGCGAGTTAGCATGTCCAATTCATATCTATATGCAGTGCCAAACTGCACAGCTAGCAACAGCTAGCAACAGCTAGCAACAAGATAACAACAAAACACAAGGTTGAAATAACAAATTACATTTCACGTTAACGTCACTGTATGCTGGCAAACAATAAAAAGCCAACGGTATCTGCTAAAGAGCTCAATTTATGAAAAAGATAATCTTACCCGAGAAACCAAGTTGCGTTTCAATCTCTCGCCAGAGTCCGGTTTTCACTACTCGGTTCGAGTACCTTTTCTCTGTGATGTCGTACAGAGCTGGCCTCTCCTGGATCAAGGTGATGAGCAGGTCTTCGTTTCCGTCATTCCAGATCGCCATGATGAGATGAAAATGAATAGCAGTCTGTGTGTGCCTTCTTAATTCGTTTGTTTACGTCCCTCACTTCCGTTTCGCTTCTCATGCACTGATTCGCTAGCTGAACAGCCAATCAGAGTGATTGTTTGGTCCGACTGCCTGACCCGATGCATGGCCGTGTATCGGGTCAGGCAGTCCAAATAAGGCGTGTCACAGTCGACGGTGAGGGACACACCAAATTGAGTTTGGGCGACAGGACACGCTTCGTCTTCCGACTTACGAAAACAGCCGAAATCGGCCTGGTGTGTCAGGGCCTTAATGAGCTTAGGGGCTTAAAGACCACTACTTACTATAAGCCTTCTGTTGGAATCAGATAAAGGTTAAGTAGCGCAGAAGCAATGAGGACTATTTTGGTGTAGCTGTGCAATGAGCAGCAGGCCCTTAGATAATAACAAAAGGGTAATGACAGCCCTTATATAGAGGGAAAATCTGTAACAGGAGGTTTAAAACCCCTAAACATCAAAGGAAGGGAACTGAAGTTAGATACTCTATCCATACAATACATCTATAAGAGTTAAGACATCCATGAAATGCCTGGAAGACTTAAAAATGTTAGAAAAAAAAACTGTGGAAGTATAGCAATTCTTAAAGAGCCTGTGACACGGTTTTCCCCCATCATCCAAACCCATAAATTTGAGTACATATTGTCCCCTTGAAAACCGTTACTGAACTAATTTTGGATATTTGTACTTTGATAACCATTAATCTGCCTTCAATGTTGACAATTTTCTGGATCTTCTCGCGGATTCTTCAAGTCCCGCCAAATGATGGGTGACGTCATTGCGGGCACAGCGCTCCAGCTGCACCGTCCAGGATCCCAGCATCTGCATGTAAACCTTTATATATATACAGTCAGATGTAAACGCACGATGGTGCACACAGCAGCAAGCTCAGACAACGATGACAGGTTAATGTTGAACGTGTCTGAGAGCTCATATGAGGCTGAAGGATCGGTTTATGTTGTATCTGTTAGAAGTTTAGGAATGAGGTGCGTCAATATGGGCGATCATATGGTCATGTAGCCAGTGGTGGAATGGGACTACAAATCATCCCGGGACTCTCGACCGGCCCACTTCGGTACCGCTAGTAAATTGTCAACGGGGGGAGTGGAGATGTCAGGGGCGGCAGGTGCTGTATATAGTAAATGTAAATATGTAAATATTTGTGTCACTGCATCCTGGTAAAATACAAATATAATGTATAATGTCTGTGTCTTTGACATTAGCGCTGCTAGCCACCTGTGCCCTGTAGCCTACTACGAAGCCAGTTCAACAGACCCTGGATATGTTTGAGTAACAAACAAACTAACAACAACAAACTAACAAACGAGATCTCGATAAGCGGTCCTACGACGCTGGTTATCAACTCGGTAAATCAAGCCAGGGTTTCTCTCTCCAGCTGAGAGCGCGTTCACGTCTAAGACACGCGTGGATCTGACTTTAATTACATTTGTCTCGAGTGTTTCGTCAACATAATGTGTTAAATAATACTTCTGCATACAGTCTGTGACACTGTGAGTGTTGCACGGCCAGATGAGGCTGGAGAAGCTGACTCAGATCAGGAGATATATGATATATTATGATATTATATGATCGATGATCTGATTGATGATGTAATATGAATGATAAGTGCGACGCGTCGGCGTCTTCTCGGCATACGGCAGTTTAAACTGTATTTCCTTTATCCTGTAATATGACTTGAGAGATTTAAACTCCGCACACTGAGTTGATCTCTTTTCTATAGACGCCGGAGGCGGGCAGCGTCAGGTAAAAGAAGTTATTTAGCCTTCTCAAACCTGAGCATCACGCGCCGCCTATGGGGGATGTGCTGGTGATTTATCCGACCGGCCCACTTCGGTACCGGCCCATCGGGATTCGTCCCGATGGCCAGTCCGCCACCGCACACAGCCCACGTAAACTGTCAACGGGGGGAGCCTCGCTGCGGGGAAACGGTGGACCTAGTGTCCCGATCGGAGTGGGAATAATAATAATAATAATCCGTGCATTTTATCCATTAATTTCCCCAACACTGTGGTAAAAAAAACACGTTTAATCCATGTTGTTGGTGTACTACAACTACAAAAAGCATCAGTTTGTTTTCTCATCAGGAAATGCAGACCGGCTCAAACAAACGATTTTTAATCATCATCCTCAAGATCATTTAATGTATCATATGTTCGCCGAATTGACATGAAAGCACTAATAAATGTAGTTTCATCCACTTGAGTTTACAACCACAAAAATAATCGATTTGTCTATATATCACATCCGACGGGAGGAAATTCAGCAGCTCTCACTCCCGATTTTTAATCCTAATGTAATCATCATCTTCACCACGATCATGTATGTTTATGTCACTGAATTGACATGAAAGCACTGACAAATATGAATATACTGTAGTCAACTTCATTAAAACGTTATTAACGTGCCTAATCTCAGTAATTCACCATTTCTACGCATGACACAACACACTTTGTCCGTGTTTGGCTCTCGAAGCGTTCCCGCATTTACGTCACTTCCGGCTTCCCCCAAAACTTCAAAATGAGTCGAAGGAATTTCCCCGCGATGTTCGAAATTATTGATATTTAACGGAACGGTATCGCTTTTTCTTTTTTAAACTGACGGTTCGAGATTACTAGTAGACCAATATTTCATTGCACAACAGTTGTTGGGATGGTGTCACAGGCTCTTTAAATATAAATTTTTTTTTCAAAATACTCTTTAAACATGAACTTGACATGACTTGTGCTGAGAAGTTAACCCATGTGTAAAATGTGTAAATGAAAGACATGGGTTAACTGTCAGTGTGCTGCACAATGTTCCTTCACGAGCATAAGCAGCAGAAAGATATGGATACATAGACATTGACGAGGTAAATACATACAATTACAATGTATGAGAAAAAAGATAATAAAAAGGCTATATTTCATCATAGAGGGAGTACAAAGTAAACGTTTTTTCACTAAAATATATAATTCGTGAAGTGCATCAATTCATTTAATTTATTCAAAATTAAATTAATAAAATATTATAAAACCAGCACATAGAATGCTGTTATTAGGTTTTATAATATTTTATTCATTTAATGTTATTATACTTTTTACTTGAACTTTAATTTCTTATGAATTGGTCCTGATTTTCATACCCCGTGACAGTTGCAGGTGTGGTGAAATGATTGGTTATTAAGAATTTAAACAGACCAATGGATGGGAATGTATTGAGTTCACTGCACACTGTACAGTATGTTCCACATATAATGGGGACAAAAACTACAAGCACATCCAAAGTTCAGCTCACTTCGATGGGAGAAAATCATTAGAGTGAGTCTGATAATATCCAGATATCACCAACATCATCAATAGATTGACATGGACTATAACAAATATTTGCACAATAGCATATAATTATTTCTGTAAATTAAGTAAATCATCGAGAAAAATAATGAGAGCAAGAAAGAGACAAAAAAGTGATGGACTAAAGATAATGACAAGTCAGTATTCAAGTCACAGCCTATGCCTTCCTTCTGCGTCTGCAGTGTATTCCCCTCCAATTAGCATCATAATTAGCAACATTTGATGCTAATCCATGGCTAATTGGTTTGATAGATATCCAGAACCAACATAAATTGTAGCTACAGCCTCTGCCCTTGGACTGGAGCATGAAGGCAGCTAGTTACATCCATTATATCTGACTGTAGTATTTCATCAGGGAACACATCCCTTCAGAAGACCTTTGTTCTTTGAAGTAAAACTCAAATAGGTCACTTTTTATTTAAAACGGTTCTATTTGATTACACTCAATGTCATTAATTATTCCCTTTCAGTGATACATTAAATAACATCCAGCTGTGTTAGAAGCACAGAAGGCATCAAATTATGTGCCATAAGGGACAGTTGGGCGATATCCAATCAGAGGTTCAACGGTTTGATTCCCGTCATCTGCAGTCAACATGTCTGAGTGTCCTTGGGCAACATACTTAACCCTCAAATGATCCCGTGGGCATGTCTTAAGTATTGTGCAAACGACGTGTTCTCTTATTAGTGCACATTAGATTCTTAAAGTTTCAAATTGAACTTCATGTACAGAAATTGCCGTGTGGCCCCGGAACTGTCCAATCCATTCATGTATTTGCAGTAATTCCAACCCAGTCTCATAAAAAAACGTGCAATGACTACGTTGGTCCACAACGTGAGACGTAGTATTTCTACAAAAACGCCTCGTGATCTTCAAATTTCAAATTTCTCCCTGCAGAAAAAATATGGCCGACATTCGTTTTATTCTCGGTGGAAAATGCCTATTTTAAGGTTAGTTCGTTCGGCCATTCAAATGCGTTTTGATGTCATTTGATGCGAGAAATATGAGTTGTTATTTCAGATTATGTGTGCAGTGGATGTACATGATCTTTAGTTTGCTAGTTATTACGAAGATTACTTCAGGACAATGTGTCCATTCAACGTTTTCATTGTTACCAAGGTGGTTGCTAGGGACGCTGCTGTCGATATTATTTCTGTTATGTTGTGTAACTGTTTAATGGTGTTATCTTTATTGTTACCCACTTCCGGGTCAATGTAAAGTGTTGGTCCACAGCGCGAATGTATTAGTTTAACAAAATCCGCATCTAAAATTGTGGTATAGATACGTTATTTTCCCCTGTGCAATTCTCCAACCCAGTATCACATCTCACATCACATCGTCATAAACAAATACTGGAAACAGACCGAAAACATTTTTTTTAATAAAATAATACTCAACAATAACACACAATTATCCTTGTGTTTATTTATTTGTTTGATTGTATAATGTCAGACTTTTGGAGTCCGTCAGGACCGAGGGTCGGAGCAGCTCATAGTAGTTGAGAATTTTACACCCGGAAGTAAGTATTCTCTCCGCTTTGCTCAAACCCCGTGATGAGTCCTCAAGCTCTGTGATTGGATGGTTTAGCCTCAATGCACGCTGGTGTTTATTGGATGTGAAATCCGAAAACATTTAATAGTACTTTATTCCAAGTGTGCTTGCTTTTCTCTTTGAAAGTCATCACATAATGGCATTGTAATACACGGGTCGGCTGCATTAAATATTACATATCTGCCGTAGTTCTCTATTTATAGAGCCCTGATAAGAAGACTTCTAGACAAACAGGAGTAACTGCCGCCAACACTGAAAATGTGACGTGAATCATAAATATATCAACAATTAAACAACATCTTACATTTATGTTCACACAATACGCCTCCTTGCAGTATCAACACTAATTCGGCTGACTTTTATATTTGATCCAATTGGTAGATAGGCTGTATTTACACCATAACGGTGCACAGCTGATATAAAGGGACACCTAGTGGTTAAAGCATGTTATTGAATTTCATTATTTTTATTATTAGATATTAATAGGATCCCGATAAAGTATATGCATTACTCATTATTCTCTACTAATCGTTATTTAAAGACTGTATATAATGACTATTTTGCACATCCCTTTCAAGATTTCAAGATTTTCTAAGCTTTATTGACATATCATATACACAACTACGGTATAGTTATGCATTGAATGAAAAACTTGGGTCGCAGGCTCCTCAACATTGCATTACAAGACATCTATTAATATGTGTGTATACCTCCAGCAATGTGAACTATGTTGAAGCACTTATTGTAACTGATATTATACACATGTATTATACTCTTATAAGATGTATGTAGATAGTATAAGAAATGTGCAGAATATGACAGTTTAATGGTGGAGGTATAAACACATATTGATAGATGTCTTGTAATGCACTGTTGAGGAACCTGCGACTCAAGTTTTTCATCTCCGACCTTGTCAGGTATTGAACAATCAATAAATAAAGAACACAGAATTATTAAATATAAAACACAGAATTTGTGTGATTATACTAAATGATTTACAAATAAACACCACTGCATATTTACAACTGTTACACATGATGTAATGCAAATGTTTCCAACTTGGGATCAATAAAGTATATCTTATCTTAAGATGATCGATGGCTACTGCCATATTTGCAAAATTTGCCTCTGAACCTTGACAAGTGCATGTTTCAGGCTTATCAATTAACAACAGGAGGGGTCACAGACCTAAGACCAGCTGTTAAATAAAGCTCTTCTGACCTTAGCTGTCATGGGTATATATTAATGCTGCCCATAATGGGCACAAGTAATTTTCACCCATTTATTAATTATATCTTTTAAATGTGAGTGTTTCCTATCCCCTAAACCTCCAGGGATGTACACAGTTTAATACTGGCAACTTCTTATTATGGGAAATACGAAAACGTCTTTTAAAACTACAACTCCCAGTAGAGAAGTGCCATAGAGAACATGTTGCGAAACACAATAGCCAGCATGTGTAGTTCTGGGGACGGGGTGGGGGGGGACGGGGTGGACCCGTTCAAATCCAGTTTTGGACAGTCTGCCGTGGTTCCATCCCATTTCAAGTGCTATGTGACGCTCGCCGTAACCCTCGGAGCACACTCTCCAATCACAGAGCTTGAGGACTATCACGGGGTTTGTCAAGCGAAGCGGAGAGAATACTTACTGACTGTAATATTCTCTAAAGCAAATGAGCTGCTCCGACCCTCGGTCCTGACAGACTCCAACTTGTGGAGTAATAATAAAGTAATAACAAATTAATAAACACAAGGATAATTAAAGCTGCAAGCAGCGTTGAGCGGGTCTTCGACGTTCCGCAGGCTGTTGTCCGCACGTCGACGTGTCTAGGTGTCTCGAGGACTCGGCCGTTGGCAAACGTGGGAAGTTTCAGGCCGATTGGACAATGTCTTTGAGTTACAGCAGTAACACAAACGTTGTGTTTGATGGTGGGAGATCTGTCGCCATGGCAACGGCATATGATGACATCCCATAATATGCTTAGATGTGTTGAGAGCTGCATCGTTATCAAACCTGTGAAGTTTTGGGCCGTTTGGAGCATGTTAACTGGAGTTATGAGAAAACCGTGTTTCACGGCGACCATTTTGTTACCATAGCACCGACATTTTACGAAATCTCAAAACTGATACATATATGTCTGGAGGGCTTGACGGTTAGCACACATGTGACATTTGAACACTTTTTTACAATTTACACAGGAGTTATAGCAATATCGTGCTTAACAGCGAGGAATGTGTTGCCATGGCAACAGCTGTTGAGGAAAATTCACTATTGTCATATTGAGGGGTTCAGGGCCAGACCATTAACTGTCATCTGAAGTCTGGTGGCGTTTAGACCATTTTCATAGGAGTAACAGCGACACCGCGTTTCATGGCGAGGGATCTGTTGCCATGGCAACGGCATATGATGACATCCCCTAATTGACATAGAGCTGTTGAGGGCCGGATCATTAATGATATTCTGAAGTCTGGTGGTGTTTGGATGATTTTCCATTGATAAATCGCGTTTTTCCGACACAGAATTAAAAATGGCTGACTTCCTGTACGTTATTTTATACCCCTCCAAGAGGCTTTTTGGTTCGTCTCCATACCCTAGATATGCGTAGCGACTGAAGTGGACGTGGCCTACGCAATTTTTTACGCAAAGTTCCGGAACCAATTCAATATAAGAATGTTCACCACTTCTGACGCGCGTGCAACATTTGGTGAGTTTTCACATATATTGCGGGGGTCAAAAGGGCGCGCACTTTATTAAAATAATAATCATAACAAATAATCGGTCCAATCTCAATCATGTGCGATTTAAAGGGATAGTGGAAATCCGCGAATTTTGGGTTTAACTTATGTATTTTTATTAAAAATAAGCATAATAAACCATTTTTTTTTATTTCATGCGCCTAGTTTCATTTTATTTTCAATTTTACTCCTCCCGACCACGCCCTCTCAATGAAACGAAATACTTCGGGAATCTTCGGGTGATGACGAAAACAAAGGAAGACGGGCACAAACATTGGACGAGGCACGAGTATTTTATTATGTTTTCTGGCTGATTTAATGCATCATTAGTCTGTACCATTGTGTACAACGCCATTTATTGCCTGTCGATGAGGCGACCGGAGGCCTCGTCATCCGATAATCCGGTACACAGTGTCAAATGTGTACACTACAGTCATCATATAGACATGATAGACTAACAGTACTGTGAGTACAGCCTACACCTGACAGGCAGCCTGGCTAGCCTAGGATTAGGACCATACTACGTCAAAAGACCGATTGGCTCTAGCTGTATATCATGCTAGGATACAATTAATTTAAATGTATGCATGTAATTAATGCCCATAAGGCTGTTACATATACAATAATAAATGTGACAAGATAATTTATGTGAACCTGACCCTGGTATGTTATGAAATGTACCCTACATGCAGTCATCCTCGGGCATAGCCATAGGCCTACAGTGCATGCATGCCAACTTTTGCAATATATAATATAGCGCCTAGCGTGAGCTATGCTTAGGGACCTACCAGTCAAGATTATTTCTGCGTAGGGGTGCATCATCTGGCGGCTGGTCCTGGTCATCCTCGCCATTGCCCATGCCATGAACTAACTCCATCACCTCGGGCTCGAACAAATAAGGACGTAATGGTCCATCGTCTGGCTCAATATTCTCACCATCGTCGCTTCCTGAACCGGATTCAGATTCAGTTCCTAAAACTACATTTTCGCAGGAAAGCCGAGAGGATGTTTCTGACTCACTATCATCACTGGATACCTCGTACAATCCTTCTTCTTTGTCTGGTATATTTGCCCTTCCACGTTCATTCTGCATAGACGCCGTGGTTTGTTATTGTTTCGTCTTCCTGAGTTTTCCTCACTTCCGGTTTGGCTGACTCGATCATTTCATTTCTAAAAAAGTTCGGGGAAGCTGCAATAAAGTGCTTCTAACATGCGTAAGGCAATTATTATATTTTTTTAATCAGGTGTGATTGTTTTGGTACGTAATTATGCTTGTATATAAGTTAAAACTAAACTATTTGGGGTTCAATTTCCACTATCCCTTTAACATGGAGGTGGGTGAGCCCACCTCACTGTAGGCCGTTGGGCGACCTACTGGCATGATTTGGGCCACCTTTAATGGGCTTTTGCCCCTTTTCCCCGTTTTTAGTGGCTTCGCGAGCGACTAAGTTGATTGTAACGATATCAATGATGCGAGTTGCGCGCACGTGACTGGGCTCATGCGGCCTATCAGCCGTCATTATTTCCGAACATTTTCTGTGCTTTTGCCGGTCGTTTTCCCTGTTTTTGGGTGTTTTTCGCAGCGCGACCGATTTCAATAGGGTCTTCGCCGACCTAGGTCTCAGACCCTAATTATGTGTTATTGTTGAGTATATGGAGAATTGCACAGGGGAAAAGAACGTATCTATGCCAACATTTTAAATGCGGATTTTGTTAAACTAATACGTTTGCGGTGTGGACCAACACTATACATTGACGGGGAAGGGGGTAGTAATAAAGATAACACCATTAAACAGTTACACAACATAACAGAAATAATATCGATAGCAGCGTCCCTAGCAACCACCTTGGTAACAATGAAAACGTTGAATTGACACAATTTCCTGAAGTAATCTTCGTAATAACTAGCAAACTAAAGATCTGATCGAAAGACTGTTTTTCCCTATTAGTGATTGACAGTTTCTGTTACTCTGGAAAGCTTATATCTCCTGCCAGGGCCCCTCCTTGACAGGTGACGAAATGTTGTTGAACTGTCAAGATCCTATATAACCTACATGCATCTTTTACTCTGCACGCACTCTTCCATAATACTCTGTACTCTGTGAGACCTGTGCCTTCGAAGCTTCGACTAAAGAACCAGAAAGACAACTCTGTTTGTTTCACTAGTTGATTGATCATTGTAATTGTGTATCTCCACAGCATTGACTAGGTCTAAGATTCCCGTAACAATGTACATCCAATGCACACATAATCTGAAATAACAACTCATATTTCTCGCATCAAATGACATCAAAACGCATTTTAATGGCAAAACTAACTTTAAAATAGGCATTTTTCACCGAGAATAAAACGAATGTCGGCCATGTTTTTTTTTCTGCAGGGAGAAATTTGAAGATCACGTGGCAAAGGTGCCAGCCATTGTAAATGAATGGTGAAAAAAAACTTAGGGATCTTACAATTTCAGAGGTGTTTTTGTAGAAATACTACGTCCCATGTTGTGGACCAACGTAGTTATTACACGTTTAGATGTGAGACTGGGTTGGTAGTTCAGTGGTCTCAACAGCACTCAGACAGACAGGATAGCATGCGTTAATAATTCAATTCATTATATTATTAATGTTTTTATACTGTATGCTCCAAATTAAAGTGTTGGATACAATGAAGGCCCTTAATACAGTACAGTGTAGCAATTATTTGTTATCTTCACCACTATGGACTTTTCTTTTCTTGGCCTTGAGGGACCATTTATAGTTTGAGCTTATAATATTTGCAAGAAGAATTTAATTAATATCCAAATCCTGACTCTCCACATCCATCGTAATACTAACCTGTGTGTCTATTTACATGGAAAGGAGCAAATAAACAACAAACTGCATGTTATTATATCATGAACAATGTCCTCAAGCAAAATGAGATGCTCCCTTAATCTCATACATGGTGCCAAGTTATGTATTTTCTCTCCTTTCTTATACATATTTCATTTTGAATCCTTCACAATCTTCCAACAAAACAGAAGGAAAAGGAATAATTTCAGCACAGAACATTAATTATGGGAATATGCTTGCTTGTAGATGAGGTTGGTCCAGCTGGCAGGTAGAGTCAATCAATCAATCAATGTTTATTTATATAGCCCAATATCACAAATGTTACATTTGTCTCAGTGGTATTCACAGTGTGTACAGAATATCAGTATGACAATATGACACCCTCTGTCCTCAGACCCTCTGTCCTTAGACCCTCACATCGTACAAGGAAAAACTTCCAAAGAAAACCCAGTTTAAAGGGAAAAATGGGAGAAACCTCAGGGAGAGCAACAGAGGAGGATCCTCTCCAGGACGGACAGACTGCAATAGATGCCGTGTGTAAATTGAAAAGATAATACATTTGCAACATAGGTAGTCCAAATGTTTGGAAATGCATGTGTGTATAATAGGAAGATGAATCCACGAGGATATCCATCCAGGACCGATGATCCAGGACCACAGCAACGACTCAAGATCCAGCGCTCGCGATCCAGGACACAAGACCGCAGGATCATCCATGACTCCGGATCCCAGCATATATAGACCCCAAAAAGAAAGACATTTGGGGAAGCTGGGTTAATCGGAACATGAGAGTACACGGGTATAGACAGAGAGAAGGAAGAAGTAAGATGTCCCCCGACAAACTAAGCCTATATCAGCAAAACTAGGGGCTGAATCTAATCAGCCCTAACTATAAGCTTTATCAAAAAGGAAGGTCTTAAGCGCACTCTTAAAAACGGATAGGGTGTCTGCCGCCCGAACACAAACTGGAAGCTGATTCCACAAATGTGGAGCTTGATAAGAAAAGGCTCTGGCTCCCATTGTACTTTTAGAGACTCTAGGAACAACCAACAACCCTGCATTCTTGGAACGCAATGCCCTAGTAGGCCAGTAGGGTATAATGAGTTCTTTAAGGTAAGATGGCGCCTGCCCATTAAGGGCTTTGTAGGCGAGAAGAAGAATTTTAAATTCTATCCTGTGTTCTATAGGGAGCCAGTGTAAGGCAGCCAGAACAGGAGTAATGTGGTCCCTTTTCCTAACTCTGGTTAGTACACGAGCTGCAGCATTTTGAATCAGCTGAAGCGACTTGATTGACTTTTTGGTACTCCCTGATAATAAAGAGTTACAATAATCCAGCCTCGAAGTAACAAATGCATGGACTAGTTTCTCTGCACCTTTTGAGGCAAGATATGCCTGATTTTTGCAATGTTACGTAGATGGAAGTAGGCGGTCCTTGAAATTGATTTTATGTGGGCGTTAAAGGATAAATCCTGATCAAATATAACACCAAGATTCCTTACAGTCTCACTGGAGGCCAAATTAATGCCATCTATAGTTAGTATATCTTTAGATAATTTGTTTCGTAGATTCTTCGGGCCAAGTACAATAACTTCAGTTTTGGTCGTGTTTAACATCAAAAAGTTTAAGGTCATCCACGTTTTTAAGTCCTTAAGGCAGTCTTGAATTTTATTTAGATGATTAATTTCATCAGGCTTAATTGATAAATATAGTTGAGTATCATCCGCATAACAATGAAAGTTTACAGAATGATTCCTTATAATATTTCCTAACGGAAGCATATATAATGTGAACAAAATAGGTCCGAGCACTGAGCCCTGTGGCACTCCATGGCTAACTTTGGTTTGCGTGGAAGATTCATCGTTGACACGTACAAACTGAGAGCGTTCAGATAGATAGGACCTAAACCAGCCTAAAGCAGTTCCCTGTATGCCAACCAAGTGCTCTAGTCTTTGCAATAGGATATCATGGTCGATAGTATCAAATGCAGCACTGAGATCGAGCAAGACAAGAATAGAGATAAGTCCCTTGTCAGAGGCTATTAGAATATCATTTGTGACTTTAACCAGAGCTGTCTCTGTGCTATGATGTGTTCTAAAGCCAGACTGAAAATCTTCAAATAAATCATTGTTTTTTAAGTAATCACACAGCTGTTTTGCGACCGCTTTCTCAAGAATTTTTGAGAGGAACGGAAGATTAGAAATAGGTCTATAGTTGGCTAAAACCTCTGGATCGAGGTTGTGCTTTTTAAGAAGCGGTTTTATCACTGCTACTTTGAATGATTGTGGAACATAGCCTGATAATAAAGACATATTCATAATATTTAATAAAGAAGTGCTAATTAATGGAAAAACTTCCTTCAACAGCTTAGTTGGAATTGGGTCTAACATGCACATTGATGGTTTAGAAGAGAGAATCATTGAATGTAATTGTTCAAGGTTAATGGCTGAAAAGCATTCTAGTTTACTATCTCGTGTAATATTAGAACTTACGATTCCGGGAGCTGTTGATAACACTATACTGGTCGAAGGCAAGAGGTCATTAATTTTGTTTCTAAGAGTAACAATTTTATCGTTAAAAAAGCACATAAAATCATTGCTACTGAGTGCTATGGGAATATAAGGCTCAATGGAGCTGTGGCTCTCTGTCAGCCTGGCTACAGTGCTGAAAAGAAATCTTGCATTATTCTTATTCTCATCTATTAATGAAGAGTAGTATGCTGCTCTCGCTTTACGCAGTGCTTTCTTATGTTCATTGAGAGTAATATGCCAAATTAAACGAGATTCTTCAAGTTTGGTGGAACGCCATATCCTTTCAAGTTGTCTAGACTTTTGCTTTATTTTGCGGGTTTCGGCATTATGCCATGGAGCTAATCTATGTTGCTTTATTTTCTTCTTTTTCAAAGGAGCAACAGAGTCTAATTTTATTCGCAGCGCATCTATAGCACTATCAACAACATGATCAATTTGGGGTGGTGTACATTTTGTATAAGTTTCCTCCCTTACATGCAGACATGCTATCGAGTTAAGTATTGGTGGAATCTCTTCCTTAAATGTGGCTATAGCACTAACGGATAGGTTTCTGCTGCAAGAGCTTTTGACTAATGCTTTGTAGTCTAGTAACAGTACTTCAAAAGTTACTAAGAAATGGTCGGATAAAGCAGGGTTATGCGGTTCGACTAATAGTTGCTCAATTTCAATACCATAAGTCACAAGGTCGAGAGTGTGATTATAGCAGTGGGTTGGTTTATTTACACTCTGACAGAAACCAACAGAATCTAATATAGAGTTAAATGCAACAGTAAGGCTATTTTTATCATCGTCAACATGAATATTAAAGTCACCTACGATAATTACTTTGTCTGTTTTAAGAACCAAAGTTGATAAAAACTCAGAGAATTCTGATAAGAATTCTGAATAAGGACCTGGTGCACGGTACACTGTAACAAATAAGATTGGCTGCAAAGTTTTCCAGGTTGGATGCGTAAGACTAAAAACGAGGCTTTCAAAAGAGGTATAATTACATTTTGGTTTAGTATTGATAAGTAAACTTGAGTCAAAGATTGCTGCAACTCCACCTCCTCGGCCCGTGCCTCGAGCAATATGAGTGTTGACATGGCTGGGTGGAGTGGCCTCATTTATGCTGACATATTCTTCATGTCTCAACCAAGTTTCAGTGAGACAGCATATATCAATTTTATAATCTGATATTAAATCATTTACCAATATTGCTTTAGATGCTAGAGATCTTATGTTGAAGAGACCACATTTAATCTTCCTGTTTTGTTGCACTGTAGTAGTTGTTACATTTACTTTTATTAGGTTATTATGTATGACACCTCTATTAGGTTTTACCTTAAATTGTCCTTGGGCAGACACACACACCGCTAATATTGGGTATTTTATTGGGTTCGGGATTCCTATGGGTGACTGCCTAGGAGAGAGCGCAGAGAAGCGTGTAAGACTGTGACTCTGCCTCCTGGTCTCAACTCCAGTTTGTCATGGATTACGTCCACAAAGCCCTGAAATGTTTGCCGAAATGAGATCTGCACCTTTCAAAGTAGGGTGAATGCCGTCTCTCTTAATCAGACCAGGTTTTCCCCAGAAGGCTGTCCAATTATTTACGAAGCCCACATTGTTTGCTGGGCACCACCAAGACAACCAGCGCTGAAATGATGACATGCGGCTATACATGTCATCATTGATCAGATTGGGGAGGGGACCAGAGAAGATTACGGTGTCCGACATTGTTTTAGCATAACTACACACCGACTCCACATTAAGTTTGGTGCATTCTGATTGGCGTAAACGAACATCATTACCACCGACGTGAATAACAATCCTACCGTATTTGTGTTTATTTTTAGCCAGCAGTTTAAGATGCGCCTCAACGTCGCCCGCTCTGGCCCCCGGAATGCATGTGACTATGGAGGCTTCGGTCTCTAAATTCACGTGTCTCATAATAGAGCTACCAATAACCAGAGTTGGCTTCTCAGCGGGTGTCTCGCTGAGTGGGGAATATCTGTTAGATACGTGAACGGGTTGGTGGGGACCTGCGGGTTTCGCTTTATGCCCCTTCTGAACAGTCATCCAGTCTCCCTGCTGCTCGGGAGTTGCCGGGGGACGGCTAAGAGGAGCTACCTTTGGCCGGTCCGCACTGGCTAACATGGGCTTTACTTTAGCTGAGTTACTTTCTAAGATGCGGAGCCGGGCTTCTATGGCTATGATTCCCGCCTCCAACCTAACAACTATACTACATTTAACACATGTATCCTTACCAGTAAGGGAGGCCGGGAAGTAACCAAACATGAGACAGGAAGAGCAGGAAATAGCACCAGAGGGTGGAGAAAGAGCCATGGCTAGCTATCAAGCTAAAGTAGCTACCGTTAGCAAACCCGAAAAGAGTGTAGGCAACTGTGGAGTTACAGTCGCTAAGAGAAGGAGAGTTGTGAGTGCTTAAGCTGTAGTAACGTGTGATTACAACGTCAGGCAGTTGCCGTGATCAAGAGTTTTAAAACGATCGATTAAGTTTAAGTTAATAAGCTATCAGCAACAGAACAGACACACGGGTTACCCGGAGATGACAACAACAACCGGAAGTTACAACGTGCAACGTGCTCACCGCAATAGGTTCCTCCTTCAGTGTCAGCTGGTCTGGCATATATCAGTATGTAGTGTCTCTACTTTAAAGAGTCCTCTCCTGCTGCAGCACGAGAGTGATTCAGAACCAAGGTAAAGCATATGAATCCTGCAGGCTTATTCGCAGCACATACAGCCAATGAGGACCGGAAATACCAAACTTGCCAGACAAAAGGAATGCTGGCTTAGTTGTTAAAGCAGCATTGTTCAGCTGTCATGCCCGCACAATCTTTGACAGGAGAATTTGAAGCTTTTTGTTAGTTCCTGTCATCTTTCACATTGGATGGCTGTTTGTCTACCCTCTCCGTTCAAACTTTTGCTGTGGTGAATCACTTCTGGGCTGCATTGTTGAGACAGTGGCTGCTAGTCAGGCCCATGGTGAAAACTCCGTGGCTGTAGGAATAAATTGGATTGTGACATGAGAATGGCTTTGCTAACGTGAACCTTTTTAAGGTTCCGGTTTTCATTTTTGTTTCTCTCATTTCAGTCTCTGCTTTCCTGCCCTTGATTGAACTCCACCTGCTTCCCATCCCTAATTACCCTCACCTGTGCCCCATTATCATCTCTCCCTCTGTCTGCTTAGTCTGCATCCACATTCCCTTCAGTGCCAGTTCGTCTTAGTTATTCCTAGTGTTCCAGCAGTGTTTTTCCTAGTATCTGATTCCACGTGTACCTGACCTAGCTTCGTGTCCTGACCCGGTCCCTGTCCCTGTCCCTCCTCGTCTGTTTTGGTAGCCTTATTGAATGATCTCCCGTGTACCGAACCTTGGCTATAAAGACCTTTTTTGCATCCTAAGCCTCTGTCTCTGAGTCGTGCTATTGAGTCCTCTACTTGTGTTCATTTAGTCGTTAAACAGCATGGCTCCAAGAATTGGAATGGTCATTCTTTCAATACACCTTTTGAGACTCATATACCCCATAACAATTGTGTTCAGAGAGGATACATCGTCTTGAAAACATGAAACATAAGCGATTTTCTGACTTTTTCTAAAGCAACACCAAGAAGGCAAATTTCGCGAACATTGAATGTCTTCAAGGGTGAATCTTAATGATTTTACACCAATTCAGCATACATTTCCTGGTTCTAGTAGAAAAAGTTTTAACACTGGCTGCCAAATTGTAATCTGCTTGAATGTCACACTATGACCTGATTGCATCAGTTTGTAGTCCATGTAACTCCTCAAGACTTGGGTCAACCCCAACCCTTGAGACTAACCCTAACCATGACCCTAACCCTAACGGCCCGTCCACACAGCGGCGTGCGTTGAAGCTTGCCGGCGGGGGGGGCTGAAACTCCACCAACAACCAACCACATGAATCTCCCGCCCGGACACACAAGCACACGGTTTGATTGGCTAGAGCTTGTACTGGCATATGATTCGATTGGCTGACGCTACCGCCGAAGCTTCAAAAGTTGAACATTGCTCAACTTTTGCAGCGAGCAACGCGAGCAAAGCTTCGCTCTCACAATGCAGTTCTGCGAAGCGTGACGTCACCCCATTCAAAGTGAATGGGCAGAAGCGTTGAAGCTTCAACGCACGCCGCTGTGTGGATGGGCTGTAAGTACTCTCAAATGGTACAAATGCTAAGAAACACATAATTTCCATGAGAAATGCAACAGCAGACTTTTATTTCTTCTATTGGTATTTTGCCTCTGATTCTTGATCACACTGTAAAGCTTAAAGGGGACCTATCTTGCAAAATGCACTTTTTGATGTCTTTTATACATAAATATGTGTCCCCGGTGTGTCAGGGAACTCACGCAGCGTCAGATAATAAAACCCTCTCTCTTTTCCTCCGTACCCAAATCTCTAAAAACGGGGCTACAACGGAGCTGATCAAGATTTGCGTCCGAGATGACGTTATTTCAACACATTCTCACTCCCAACTCGGCCTATGTTGACGTTATGTCAGGGTTCCTGTCGTCACTTTCCAACGCAAGGGGGGGCCTTTAGCGTCGAGTTTCAACTATCAGGGAGTCCCATTGACTTGCATTGACCTCCTTCAACGTTGATAATAGACGAGTTGGGATCGGGGCGAAATTCTCTCCGCAGATCCATTCTCACAGCGTTTATCAACCTTTTTCTTACTCAATATCAAGCCAAACGTATTGTTTTTACTTCTTTATTTTAATTGAATAATGTAGGACTTTTGTTGCCGTCAGTTATGGGGACAGTAGGGGATCAGAATACTGAAATCTGTATTGTTTCATAATTTTTTTCTTCTAATTTTGTATTTTCTAAACCACACACTGTTATTTACTCAACAATAACACACAATTATCCTTTATCTGTTTATTTATTTGTTTGATTGTATAATGTCAGACTTTTGGAGTCCGTCAGGACCGAGGGTCGGAGCAGCTCATAGTAGTTGAGAATTTTACACCCGGAAGTAAGTATTCTCTCCGCTTTGCTCAAACCCCGTGATGAGTCCTCAAGCTCTGTGATTGGATGGTTTAGCCTCAATGCACGCTGGTGTTTATTTGATGATAAATCCGAAAACATTTAAAAAAAAATAAAATAGTACTTTATTCCGAGTGTGCTTGCTTTTCTCTTTGGAAGTCATCACATAACGGCGTTGTAATACACAGTTCGGCTGCATTAAATATTACACATCTGCCGTAGTTCTTTATTTATAGAGCCCTGATGAGAAGACTTCTGGACAAACAGGAAGAACTGCCGCCGAAACTGAATATGTGACGTGGATCATAAATATATCTTCAATTTCTCTTCACAATATACGTCTCCTTGCAGTATCAATACTAATTCAGCTGACTTTTATATTTGATCCAATTGGTAGATAGGCTATATTTACACCATAACGGTGCACAGCTGATAGAAAGGGACACCTGGTGGTTAAAGCACGTTATTGAAATGTATTCTTTTTATTATTAGATATTAAGGAGACACAGACAGACAAACTAATAAGGCTTTATTTAAACATTAAAGAATACTTTAGGTTAAGTTCTTATTTTTGAATCAGAAAAAAGCTTTTGGGGGTATAAATATTAAGCCTAACAAAGTACTCATATATTGCTTTCCTGCAATGTTAACGACTGTATGTTTAAACACTTATTTTAACTAATATTATACATACAGTGGGGCAAAAAAGTATTTAGTCAGCCAACAATTGTGCAAGTTCTCCCACTTAAAAAGATGAGAGAGGCCTGTCATTTTCATCCGAGGTATACCTCAACTATGAGAGACAAAATGAGAAAAACAATCCAGAAAATCACATTGTCTGATTTTTAAAGAATGTATTTGCAAATTATGGTGGAAAATAAGTATTTGGTCAAAAACAAAAGTTCATCTCAATACTTTGTTATATACCGTTTGTTGGCAATGACATAGGTCAAATGTTTTCTGTAAGTCTTCACAAGGTTTTCACACACTGTTGCTGGCATTTTGGCCCATTCCTCCATGCAGATCTCCTCTAGAGCAGTGATGTTTTGGGGCTGTCGCTGGGCAACACGGACTTTCAACTCCCTCCAAAGATTTTCTATGGGGTTGAGATCTGGAGACTGGCTAGGCCACTCCAGGACCTTGAAATGCTTCTTACGAAGCCACTCCTTCGTTGCCCGGGCGGTGTGTTTGGGATCATTGTCATGCTGAAAGATCCAGCCACGTTTCATCTTCAATGCCCTTGCTGATGGAAGGAGGTTGTCACTCAAAATCTCACGATACATGGCCCCATTCATTCTTTCCTTTACACAGATCAGTCGTCCTGATCCTTTTGCAGAAAAACAGCCCCAAAGCATGATGTTTCCACCCCCATGTTTCACAGTAGATATAGTGTTCTTTGGATGCAACTCAGTATTCTTTCTCCTCCAAACACGGCTAGTTGAGTTTTTACCAAAAAGTTCTATTTTGGTTTCATCTGACCATATGACATTCTCCCAATCCTCTTCTGGATCATCTAAATGCTCTCTAGCAAACTTCCGAGGGGGCCTGGACATGTACTGGCTTAAGCAGGGGGACACGTCTGGCACTGCAGGATTTGAGTCCCTGGCGGCGTAGTGTGTTACTGATGGTAGCCTTTGTTAATTTGGTCCCAGCTCTCTGCAGGTCATTGACTAGGTCCCCCCGTGTGGTTCTGGGATTTTTGCTCACCGTTCTTGTGATCATTTTGACCCCACGGGGCGAGATCTTGCGTGGAGCCCCAGATCGAGGGAGATTATCAGTGGTCTTGTATGTCTTCCATTTTCTAATAATTGCTCCCACAGTGGATTTCTTCACACCAAGCTGCTTACCTACAGATGTAGCGCTTCGTTTCAGACGCCTACCCGTGCGGGTCCGTGATCGGCACGGGGTGGGCCCCTGCTGATAAGGAAAACCCCCCCCGCAGGATTTGAAACGCCCCCTTGATAAATACATGTAATTATAATGAAACCAGCTGCAATGGATCATGGATCCACCAGGGGGAGCCGTGAAAAGCTGCCACACTGAAACTCATGTGAAATAAACAGCTGATCAACAGGTTTCTGATATAGCGGATATTTGTTAAAATCCATATATGTCACGGATAGGATCATATTCTGTGCTTAAGTAAGAGACATGTAATCATTTACTAAACATCACCATGTTTTTATTTAACAAAATAATGTTTAATTCACGTAGGCGTAAGTACAAAACCATCGCTATGTTTTTAGATCAGGAAATGCATCCAGGGTCAAACAAACGATTTTCGATCGTCATCCTCGCATTCATTTAATGTATCATATGTTCGCGAGTTGAAATGAATGCACTACATTTAATCCACGTGAGTTTACAACAACAATAATCGCTTTGTTTTTATATCACATCCGACCGGGGGAAACTGCAGCGGCTCTCACTACCGATCACCCTATCCACGGGCAAACAATAATATGTACAGTGTTCATAGTTTACTGTATTATTAGTGTCTAATATTACTGCTATAATAATCACACATTGAGTTGTTGAAATCAGACCGTCGTTTTTTTTAAACGCTCCGAATGAAACGGCAGCTCTCAGGTGATCAGCTGTGTGTTTACACAATAACATATGCATAGTAATTTAATACCTTCCAACACACATTGTAAGAACAGTTCTGTTTCATATGAGTGTTGAGAGCTGTATCCACAAATCTACTAATTTTGCCCTCAGTGCACCAGATTGATGCATTTAACTTCAATTTAAATAAAAACATCTTCTGTTGTAACAACAATAACATTATAAATAGTAACATAGCATGGTATTGCACATTTACTATAGCTTTGAGTGTTACTGGCCTCAGTGTTACTGATTTTTTTATTACATGAATGAAGGTGACTGAGGCTTTTTAATATAGACTTTTCAGTAGGGGTGTTGAAAATAATCGTTTCTACGATGCATTGCGATGTGGACGTGGACGATTCGGTCTCGATGCAGTGACGGAAGATAATCGGTTATCGAGTAGTAACGTTGCTTCCTGATTTTCCGGCCGCGGCTTTTTTCTGTCACTTTAATATCAAATCGGTCGGTGACGCAGAGATCAGGGAACAGACGTGACAGCGGCACAGCAACACGGAGCAGTCTGCTTTATCCACCAACACAAGGACACCAGTCCAGAACCCACAGCAGCAGGACCCGCTCTGAATCACTCCGTGTCGCTGCCGCTCAGAGACGCTGTGTCTCTGAGCGGCAGCGACACGGAGTGTGACAGGGATTTATGTTTTTCAAAAATAATCGCGTTACAATCATGTCAGGTTTTTGGTGGATTTCATTAAGTCTTGGATTGCAAAGTATGAATGTCCTCTAGCAATTTTCAGACGATATATATATGTGTGTAAAGTTTGTGAAGGCAGGAGGAAAAAAGCTCCCGCGATCACCGTCTCCTCTCCGTTCCTCCAAGCCCCGCCCCCTCCCTGAAAATAATGAGTGACAGGCTGACAGTGACCCGATAGAAACTTTATTATTCACTTAATCACTGAGATATAATGAAGCTAACTTAGCCTCATGCATTCATGGGATTTATGTAACAGTAAGACAGAGAATGTAAGTGTGCACCCACATGCACTATTTTAGTTTGTATATGCTGTTGTAAATACTCCTGTTGTCTGCTGTGTTCAGACTCAAGGTGTGTGATGCCTCATTCAGGACCTTCAGTGTCCTTTCTTAACAGAAGGCCGTGGCTAGAAGCTGCAGCTCGACTGCAGAAGCATTAGCTTTTTGTTTTTGAGGATGGAACAACTTCACACACGGAGGCTAGACCTATACAATTCATTTATTTTGGTTTATAAATTAATGTCAAGACATTTATGTTTTTGATTTCTGAAGCACTTTCTAAATAATAAAAATAGAGTTCATATGTATTTACTGCATGTATGCATTGATGAAAAATAAGCCATGTGCAGTAATATAGAAAATTGAGGATGCAACGCATTGGTATGAATCGTGATGCACCGGGATGCACCGGGATATCGAACCGAATCGAATCGTTGACAGGATAATCGTAATCGAATCGAATCGTGAGACCAGTGAAGATGCACAGCCCTACTTTTCAGTGTCCCACATTTTGCACAGAGCTGTCCTACATTAGGAAAACAGATTGTCTGAGACAACTTGGCACGAAGAGTACTAATATGTCTACCATTTCTTGTATGAGTTTAATATCTGCATGTTCTCTTTTGGTTTGATTTGGACACATCCTGGGGATTTCAGAATGTTACTCGATTTTGATTTATTGTATCGGCTTCATGTCGCAATATATTCCCGAAGTCTGAAATGCAAAATGTTTTCACATTAGGGCAATTCACCCTACATGTAATCATTTTGTTTATTTTTAACGAAATAAATGTGGTTTAATCCATCATGAAATTAATATAGGCTATTTACTTAGTACATATCTGACATTAACGATTAACACACTGTTCATACTGCTCACAGGCTGATATCTAGTGTATTCATACCCCTCACTGTTTATTCATCATTCAATTCATTCTATATTTTATTCTGTAGATTGTGAACATTACTTTTCACTTTACTGCTTGTTGCACCTGGTTAGAAGCTAAACTGCATTTCGTTGTCTCAGTACCTGTAATCTGTGCAATAACAATAAAGTTGAATCTAATCTTGAGCAGGAACTAATGTAGGCTATTTACTTAGTACATATCTGACATTAACGATTTAACACGTTTGTGCATTCTTTATGAATGCAAACCGAGTCATTTAGTTTCTTTTTAACGAAATAAATGTGATTTAATCCACATAATTTACTGTGCTAATTGTTTACTGTACAGTAGTATTGTTTAACTTGAAGGTGCCTGATGTGAACATTTCCAGAATGTATTGTCTTCACTTTTTAAATGCCTCTGTGATGTTCACCAGCCCAAGTTGGGGACCCTTTGTTTAAAACGAATTGGCCATCGGAATGTGTGTCACATTCCACAGCTCTCCTCCCCCCTCCTGTGATCCCCCGCACACATGGGAGATCGCTCTTCTGAAGAGAGCGGAAATAATGATATTGCAAGTTAGAAACGTAAAATGCATTTTGACAGACACTTGGGGGAAATATGCTGCATTTTGAATGTCCGATAGTCCATCATTAACACCTTAGTCCGTCTCGTCTCATCAACGAAAACTAAATATACATGACATACTTTGCTTTAGTAGATTTCTCATGAGAGCAAAAGGAGAATATCCGTGTGTAAGAGTGAAAATGTATGTAACATATTCATCATGATTAATTATATTTATTTCGTTTGGATGTAGGATTTTTGACTTTGTTTAGAGCAGTGATCTTCTACTATATGAACATTTTGGACCCAAAATCACAAAAAAAACGTAAAAACAGATTTTGAAAATGATTTTATTTTTCACAACACAAACATACACAACGAAACCATTTAAAAGCTGGAAATATATACATGGGTGTGACTATGATAATGTGAAAGTTTAATTGAGGTAGCATGGGATTTCATTCTGATAAGGCAAAAGTGTTATTATAAATATAATACAAATATATATATACACATTATGTACAACAATCTGTTTTTTCTGTCTTTATCTGTGCCATGCTTCAAAGCGGTTTCTGTCAACTACGACACAGAGGACAACATCACAGATTCCTCCTCCTCCATGTCAAAAAACAAGCTTAAAGCTTGACTCATGTTCAGAGTTCTCTTCATCATAGTTGAATCTTCACAACTCTAAATCTATCTAACTATATCTAAATTATCAATGTTTGTCTGTCACTTTACTTCAATCGCAGTCTCCCGCAGCCTCTCTTCGTCTCCCGCCGCCTGTCTTCGTATATCTTCGTCTCTCTCCATTTCCCGCCGTCTCTCTTAGTCTCTCTTCGTCTATCTTCGTCTCCCGCCGCCTGTCTTCGTATATCTTCGTCTCTCTCCATTTCCCGCCGTCTCTCTTCGGTTCCCGCCGTCCCTCTTCGTCTCGTTTCGTATCACTCCGTTTAACTGATTACCTCACCCCCTCCCTGGTAAATACATCCTGTTGAGCAGAATCTACAGTTTCCAGTATTTTCCGTTTCGTAAAATGATAAAATACGGCGAAGATATTAAAATATGTGCTTCCATTATTCATACTTCTGAAATATATCTGTATTAACTTTATATCATCGTATGTCCGTGTTTATTGGGTATTTTTGCATGAAACAAAGACTGGCATATAGTTGTTTCAAGCCAGTACTTTCAACAGAAATACACATATACATCCTGTTGAGCAGGATCTACAGTTTCCAGTATTTTCCGTTTCGTAAAATGATAAAATACGGCAAAGATATTAAAACATGTGCTTCCATTATTCATACTTCTGAAATATATCTGTATTAACTTTATATCATCGTATGTCCGTGTTTATTGGGTATTTTTGCATGAAACAAAGACTGGCATATAGTTGTTTCAAGCCAGTACTTTCGACAGAAATACACATATATATCCTGTTGAGCAGGATCTACAGTTTCCAGTATTTTCCGTTTCGTAAAATGATAATATACGGCAAAGATATTAAAACATGTGCTTCCATTATTCATACTTCTGAAATATATCTGTATTAACTTTATATCATCGTATGTCCGTGTTTATTGGGTATTTTTGCATGAAACAAAGACTGGCATATAGTTGTTTCAAGCCAGTACTTTCGACAGAAATACACATATACATCCTGTTGAGGATCTACAGTTTCCAGTATTTTCCGTTTCGTAAAATGATCAAATACGGCGAAGATATTCAAATATGTGCTTCCATATTTCATACTTTTGAAATGTATTAACTTTATATCATCGTATCTCCGTGTTTACTGGGTCTTTTTGCATGAAACAAAGACTGGTATATAGTCTCAAGCCAGTACTGATCACGCTGGCGTGACGGTCGACTCCAAAGGGTTAATATTAAATACATATAAGTATTTTTACAACTTGTATTTAGAAATACTCTGTTGTAATTATTGATGCATACATGTGTTCATCCATTTAATGTGGCATCTGCTATAATGGGGTTAATGTATGCTATTACTTAATAATACAATACATTATAATATATGATATGATAATTACATTTTAGTTTTATTCATTTCTTATTTCATAGTTTCTCATTATTATTATTTGTATCGCTCATTTTATTTTTTATTTTATTAATCTGTGTGAATCTGTGCTGTCCTGTTTTTCACTCTCACCCTGTTGCTGTTTGAACTACTGAATTTCCCCACGGGATTAATAAAGGTCCATCTTATCTTATCTTAATGTATAAGTTGATTTACTTCAATCTACTCTACAATATTACAAGAAATATACTGCATAAAGCAAACTATATACTTTATTTGATCTAAAATATTGATGTTTCTACAACGCCCATTGTGTATTTTGTGAATGAAGCGCCATCTCATGGTTAAATCCTGTAATTGAACAAATGTGGAAATTGGGCAACGCCCTCTAGCAATTTGGCAACACCCCCAGCCACTGGCATCCGCTGGGCTTTTGACTGGGACACACCCATTTGAGTCTGATCTGGAGTGCTACATCTGTATTGCAGATTCAGTCTTCCCAGCCTGGTGCAGGTCTACAATTTTGTAGAAGGACAGAGGAGGCTCTTAAAGAAGAAGTTACAGGTCTGTGAGAGCCAGAAATCTTGTTTGTTTGTAGGTGACCAAATACTTATTTTCCCGAGGGATTTACCAATTAATTCATTAAAAATCCTACAATGTGATTTCCTGGATTCTTTCCCCCCATTCTGTCTTTCATAGTTGAAGTGTACCTTGGATGAACATTACAGGCCTCTCTCATCTTTTTAAGTGGGAGAACTTGCACAATTGGTGGCTGACTAAATACTTTTTTTCCCCACAGAGTATATGTATTATACTCTTATAAGATGTATGTAGATAGTATTAGAAATGTGCAGAATACGACAGTTTAATGGTGGAGGTATACACACATATTGATAGATGTCTTGTAATGCACTGTTGAGGAACCTGCGACCCAAGTTTTTCATCTCCGACCTTGTCAGGTCAATAAATAAAGAACACTGAATTTGTGTGATTATTATGGAAGCCCATTTCCGCCACTTAAAACAATTAAAATCCCCATGAAAAGTCGAAAATATGAGAAAGTCATAATTATGAGATAAGAAAGTCAAAATAATGAGATAAAAAGTCATAATTATGAGATAAAAAGTCATGAGACAAACTAGCAGCTCTTTGGCTCGAGTTCTCCTATTTATCTTGACACGGAAATGGATTGTGAGTACATTGAGGACTACTTTAAACGTGGATTTACAACAGATGACATACTTAATGTGCTTGCTGATTCACATGGAGTTGTACTAAGCAAACGCACCCTTGAAAGGATTTTAAGCAAGAGGCAGCTCTGGCGTCGAAAGAATAAAACCAATGTGGCTGAGGTGGCAATCTTCATTGAACAGCAACTGGAAACATCTGGTCAGTGTCATGGTTACAGATGGATGCACCAAAAATGTTGGTTACATGGAATTGTGACTGACAGAGAAACAGTGTGAATACTGCTACAGTTATTGGATGGTGAAGGTGTTGATCTGAGGTCAAGAAACAGACTGCGAAGGCGCATCTACCACAGCTGTGGTCCAAACTAAGTATGGCACATTGATGGTTACGACAAGCTTAAGCCATTTGGAATTGCAATCAGTGGATGCATTGACGGGTTTTCCAGAAAGATGATATGGCTTGAAGCTTACAAAACAAACAAAGACCCGAAGATCATTGCTGGCTACTTTATTGATGCTGTTATCAATGCTGGTGGGTGCCCTGCCAGACTCAGACTTGATTTCGGAACAGAAACTGGCCATATGGCTGAAATGCAGCAGTTTTTGCATTTTTCTGAGAACCAAGCTGAAACAGACAATGTAATCTTTGGTCCAAGCACTAGAAACCAGCGTATTGAACGATGGTGGCTGACCTTGCGAAGTGAGTGTGTCCAGTTTTGGATGGACCTTTTTAACAAACTGAGTGTAGATGGCTACTTCTCAGACAACTTCTTGGACAAGTCCTTGATCCAGTTCTACTTTCTACAAATAAATGTTGAATGTGGTGAATATTTTTAAAGAGCCACATATGACCATGTGTAAAATAGAAATTGCCTGTTTTCTGTGGAGAGAGTGAATAATAAGTTATTGTTTCTGGCTAACAAAAATATGTGGGTATTCAGAGTAGCTGTGTCAAATAAGTAGGTATTTAAGAATTTTTATTTTCGGGTTTATCCACCACATTTTTATAGCTGTTAAGATATAACATTGGTTGCACTGCTGCAATTTACATTTTACAGGTATTAATATGATTGTGCCAACCTACCATAGTACAACTAGAAGACACATCTCACAAATATAACAAACCATGGGTCAGGAGTCAGGACTATACTTGACTAAGGCAGTAATCACCACTGCCCAGTATTTTTATACATTCTATTTGACTGAATATTATTGCCTCCTAGGAAGAACTTAATGAGGTTGTATTGACTTGGAACAATCACAGAGTCCGTCAAGTCCATAACTCACGATCACCCCATGGACGTCCCTCCATATTGCATGCAGTCCCTCATCTGTATGGAGGCAGATATTGTTTGCACCACATGGACCTGGAGAAAGTTCAAGTCTGCCTTGATGAGTGTGTGTTCAAGGACTTCCCATGTGAAGAAGATGTGTTCCATATCTGTGTGGATCTAATGTCAGAGTATAATCTGAAATTAACATGTTTGAAACTGTTAACCTGTATATCACACTCAGACAACTGATGAACAATGAACTGGATCATTAACTTTCCTGGGGCAGTGTTCCAGGACAAATTGTAATCAAGTAGCCGAGATATCCATGTAATATGATATTAGGGTCATATATATATATATATATATATATTAGGGCTGTCAGTCGATTAAAATAGTTAATCGCACATTTTTGATCTGTTCTAAATGTACCGTAGAGGAATATTTTTCAAGTTTTTAATACTCTTATCAACATATGAGTGGACAAATATGCCTAATGCTATGTTTATTATCATTTGAACAATGACAAATATTCTCATGAATATTAAACACAACAACCTCTGAACATTACAAATATTCGCCTCAATTCAACCTGGAACCTCTCTCAAACAATACAAATGGTGTGTGTGTGTGTGTGTGTGTGTGTGTGTGTGTGTTGGATCGTTGGAGCTATGTGCAACTCAAGGCATATGCTCGAACGGGAGCTGCCTGGACGCTGCAATCATGAGTGTGCTGACTTCTCGTACAATGTCCCGCTGTCTGCTTCCTGCATCAAGTCAAGTGCTCGGTGCAGTTGTGTGGATAGAGCGCTACTCTGTTTTCATTTAAACAGCTCCTTACTGTATATCCGTTAGTGCAGCTAGCTAGCACCCGATGCTAACAACAACAATGCACGTAAGGTCTCTCTCTCGCGGGCGCCACACACACACACACACACACACACACACACACACACACACACACACACACACACACACACACACACACACCCGGTCCTCCCGATGGCCAGTCGGTGCCTGCCGGTGAGCGTGGAAGTGTGGTCTGCTGCAAGCGGGCGGCAGGAGCGGGGCTGTCAGCAGCATCAGCTTGTAGATGGTATTTTAAACTCGATGCTCTCTGAAACTACGGGGCGGCCGAGGAAAAACATACACATGCGTTAATCGCGTTAAAATAATTAGTGGCAGTTTTTTTGCGTTAACGCGTTACCTTGACAGCCCTAATATATATATAGAGAGAGAGAGAGTTTTTATGTTTCTGGAAGTAAAACGAAGCAGCAGAAAATATAGGTCTGTGAAGTATTTTGTGTAACAAGAAGAACTAAATAAATGCAACGGCCTCCAAAGAAGAGCTCGCCTCTCTCCTATCTCATTATGACTTTTTATCTCATAATTTCGACTTTTTTATCTCATAACTATGAATTTATATGGGGATTTTTTTTTAAGTGGCGGAAATGGGCTTACGATACGATATTACTTTATTGTCAGATCAAGTCTGAAATTTGACTTGTGTCACAGCAGCTCCATGTCCAACATCAACAGACAAATATGCATACACAAATACATGAAACACAAACATTTAACATAACAGTACAATCAGTGAGAGAAAAGCTGCTCAAAGAGCCTTCAGCGTGCATTTGGTCTGGGATTTAGCTCTGTATTTACTGTGAGGACTGACTGATGCACAAAGGATTCTTCAGTCTGACTTTATTGAATCGTGGGACCATGTATCTCCGATTAGATGGTAGCAGTTCATATTCACTGTTCAGAACATGGTTTGGGTCGGAGATGATGTTGTTGGACAGCCTCATAGGTCTCTGACAGGGTTCCATAGTTTATACTTAATGATTTACAAATGAACACCACTGCATATTTAGAACTGTTACACATGCTGATGTAATGCAAATGTTTCCAACTTGGGATCAATAAACTAGATCATCTCTTAAGATGATCGATGGCTACTGCCATGTTTGCTAAATTCGCCTCTGAACCTTGACAAGTGCATGTTTCAGGCTTATCAATTAACAACAGGAGGGGTCACAGACATAAGACCAGCTGTTAAATAAAGCTCTTCTGACCTTAGCTAGCATGTGGGTATATAATGCTGCCCATAATGGGTGCAAGCAATTTTCACCCATATATTAATTATATGTTTTAAATGTGAGTGTTTCCTATCCCCTAAACCTCCAGGGATGTACACAGTTTAATACTGGCAACTTCTTATTATGGGAAATATGAAAACGTCTTTTAAAACTACAACTCCCAGTAGAGACGTGCCATAGAGAACATGTTGCGAAACACAATAGCCAGCATGTGTAGTTCTGGGGGGGAGGGGGGGACGGGGTGAATATAATTCTTCTTTAAAAATGTTGTGTATTTACACAAGGCCAGTTACCCTTAGCTGACCTACTGGATCATGTGTCCTCTTCACACCCTACCTGCTAAACCCTTCCCTCTCCAGTTGTTTACACACAGCATCTATTGCACGTCTGTCCGTCCTGGGAGAGGGATCCCTCCTCTGTTGCTCTCCCTGAGGTTTCTCCCATGTTCCCTTTAAACTGTGGGTTTTCTTCGGAAGTTTTTCCTTGTACGATGTGAGGGTCTAAGGACAGAGGGTGTCGTATTGTCATACTGATATTCTGTACACACTGTGAAGACCACTGAGACAAATGTAACATTTGTGATATTGGGCTATATAAATAAACATTGATTGATTGATTGTTTAGTACAGGAATGTTGTGGTTTCTACACTGTTTAAAACACAATAAACAATCAGTTGTGTAAAACTACATTAAAATACACTTTTATGCTACAGAGACTTAACTTAACCTCAGTGCCTCATGGGGGTTAAGTTGAACCACTGGCTCAATTTACCCAACAGCATGTGGCTCACTTTTCCCCACAGCCACTTTTTTGGAATAAAAACTGTCCAGCTTAGTCATTCCCGCTAATCTTTAGCTAAATGCTTCACATGGTTTTACACCTTGCTAAATAACCAACATGTTATGATATATATGATATGATACATATTTTCAGACCGGGATACATTTGCTTTGACAAAACAGTAATTATACCTGACATGTTGAAATGTACTTTGACAAGCAAAACGTTTTGCTTGTCAAAGATGTCATCCTTTTCAAGCTGCCAACCAGCATTAAGCTGAAAGAATAACATGCCTAAGAATGTCAACAAATTGTCTTATACCCAACCGATTGTTTATTGAAAGAAACTTTGCTGTTTTTTGGTACTTGAAGGCCTTTGTTCATGGATTTCCCTTTCTCTGTTTCAGGAAGTACACACCTTTGATGAGCCTTCAATACAACAACCAGCTTTTGTTGCTTTTAATATGAAGAAAAGGACTTCAGCTTTTGGAAAGAGTGGATATTAAATTGTTGAGGATTACCATGGACTTTACTACAAGTATATGGACTGGGTGTATCTATTAACCCTAACCCTTTAAACATTGGTTCTCACCTGTTGGATCAATGGTGGAGGGAAGAAAAATACAACATCTTAAGAAACATCTCTTTTCCTTACAAAGTTAAACATCAAGATCAAGATTATGGATTTCTTTTTTTTCTTTTTTTGGAGGGAACTGTACAAAATGAATATTTTGAGCAGACCACATGGACACTCCAGGCTACTCCACACTTTCCAACGGACTGTACACCTGTGCATTTGAGTGTATTGTGGGTGTGCTTTTTTTTTGCGCCCACAGTGTACAGTGGTTTGATGCATTGAAAGTGAGAGGGGACCATTTTCCTGACCGTTCTTTCTTTACAATGAGAGTTCCAGTCGGTTGGTCTGCAATTTCCTGTGTTTGTCGTCTGGTCTTCCTCTGTGTTGTCGCACAGAGTTCTTATGGTACCCGTGTTGATTTGAGCCCTAACACTAACCCCAACCCAAGCCTGTTCCCTTATCCACGGCTAAAGTCAACACCTGAACCAACCCTTTTGCCTAGCTCCAGTTCTGTAAAAAGCATTTCTCCACTGAATCCTCGTCCACTCTTGAGCTCACTCAAAGATCTCCAGAGCAAGTCACAGGTAAAGCCAAGGCTTGACACCATGTCTTTTCTCAGTGACAACCATAGGGCCAACACAAACGTTCCACTAGCAATCCCCCCGGACACATCAACGTCAAACAGTAGACCCATGCTACAGGATGCATCCAGAGAACAGAGTTCTAATTCAAGCCAGGGGTTGGTAGACAATTCAAATTCTAATCAATTGGAAAGAAATTATTTAAACGTTCCCAAGAAATCTTCAAAATTCATCCCTAAAACCAATACAAAACCAAGGCTTGGATTACTGTCGCAGTCAACGCCAAAAGCATTCTCCAACTTTAAGGTAGTAACTAATAATTCTCAGTCATTTATCAACACTACTTTATTGTCTAGTCTTCATCAAAAGTCTGACTTGTCTGGTACAATGAACCCGAGAACCTACTACAATGCCAGTCCAGCTTCATTGTCCAATCCTAAATCGGAATTTAGACGTTCACAAGTAAATACAAATGCCAAATCCAACCCCAAGGTCTCATTCACAAACTCAAGAGGATCAATCAGAGTAAAGAAGAACGAGACCAAGGTGTTGGAGAACGACAAGGATTCCAAACTTCGGCCCAAGAAAAGCTGGATCTGGAACCAGTTTTTTGTTCTGGAAGAACACATCGGACCTGAACCTCAGTACGTTGGAAAGGTAAGAAGTCTTTAAAGTTGTTCTTCCAATTCAGTTAAAAGGTCCACAAAATCCACTTTGTGTTCCCAAACCTCTTCCCTAAAGTTGGTCCTTGTTTAATGTATTTTTTGATGGAGAAACTACTTGATCGATGACCTGAACTTGCTTTTTCATGTCTTGAAATCATTAATAACCTGGGAACAAAATGCAAACTCTTCTGTCTGTGTGTTCAGTTACAATCGTGTTAAGCCCTAGCTGTTCTGTGACCCTGCAATGAGCTTTTTGCAGCATTCAAAATGCAGTTGTTGAAAGGACATTTATTTAAATGTGCTTTTTTATTTGTATTCCTCTCACTGTGCTTTTCGGGTGGAGTCCCCAAACACAGACATTTCAAATCCTCACAGCCAAGCAACCGGACATTCATTTGCAACCTAACACTGTTCTCTCTTGTTTCTCGAAATGATAAACAGCATTTCTAGAGAAAGGCTAGAAGTTTTCTGTTTTGTGATGTTCGGTTCAAAAGAGATGTCAATCATCAAAATCGACCAATGGGTTCCAGAGAAACGACAAATACACTCATTTCCACCCAAATGACCCCAGAGGTGTTTTTTTTGCTAAGCCTCTCTAAAAAGGTCAAATATCAATCTTGATACAGGGTACTTATTATATGTTATAGTTTGGATTCCTAAGGCTTTTAGTCTACTATCCCATCATTTAAGGGTGGTTTTCACTATAAGTAGTGGTTTATTTTTGGACGGACACTATAATTTACTTTTTTTTTAATATATTCAATCTGAATTTACTTTAAAATAAAAACATATATATTGATTCTGACTTTTCTACATCCAACTCACAGCTGTATCATTGCTTTGAGAAAAAAGATGATTAATTTAACCCTTTTAGAAGGGAAGATAAAGTCATTTGTTCTGGGAATGTCATTTTCGAGCCTGAGACCTGAAAAACAGGCTTGAGGCTTAACAGGTTAATAAACAAGAATACAGTTTGAAAGCGGAGTGATTTGTAAAATATCCATAAAGAAAATCTGTTTACAGTTCTGTTTCATATGGATGTTGAGAGATGTATCCATAGATCTCTTAATTTTGCTCTCAAAGTGCACCAGATTGATGCTTTTAACTTCCACATTTAAAAAGAAAATCTTCTGTATGTAGACGGAAAGAAAGAGAGGTTATTACACAGAGCAGTCTCCTCCTCTTTTTGAAATATTTAATCGATTTTAACTAAAACATTGTAGCCTTTAGAAGTCTGAAGAGGTCAGTTTATGTCTGTGTAGCATGAAGAAGCTTCTTCTGTAAAAACACACACCATGGTTCCTAAAGGTGGTCGGCTGCATGTATTCATGATGAACACGATTCTCTGTTGACTTTAACTATAAGTGCATGTGAGTGCATTCCGTCAGTGAGGATTCCCTCCTTTACCTGCTGCCTGTCTGCTAGCTGCTGTTTAATAATGCACTTCCTGTATGTTTGGAATAGATATCGGGAGTTGGCAGCCTGCCAAGCAACTATTGAGTTATCCTTGAAAAGTGAAAGCATAAATAATACAGAAGTACACATTCTACATCTGGAGTTTGGGATTTCAGTTGGAAATGCATGAATATAAAAATAATCGGGTTTATCCTCATCCCTGATACACATAAAAACAATGTAACGTCAGCTGTGGCTGAATAAACATTACACAACACTGCCTTTGCTGCAGCACCTTTTATTTAGTATGTATCTGATTTAAGCTGGAAATCCAACAGGGTGAGCAGGATCCTAACGTGAGGTTTGAATTAGGTTTTAAGTTGCTGTTTAAGTTAAGATAGTTCACTTACATGGAGAAGATCAGGTGCAGGGCAATTATCATCATGCTACTATCACCGAACAGCCTCACCTCTGCGTGTGTCTTAACAGTGCGGGGCCTAAAGTGGTTGACCAGTCCAGTGTCCAGGTGGGATGCATGAGTGCGATGAGGCTGATGTAATGTGCTCTGACAGAGACTTTCCGTGACATTGACACAGCACTCGTCATGAAGGTGAGGACTTGATCCTGGGGGCTTTTAGGGAGTATGTGTGTGTTAGCGTGTGAGGGTTATGTTATGTGGCTGGCTCACTGATGTGCTTAAGGTGCAAAGAAGCACACACGGAGACAGCGCTGGTGAGCGCACACACTCAGAGCTCCCGGCACTGAGTCCCTGCACGGTCCTGTGACAGCCCAGCTTTTTCTCTCTGTGATGAAGCCTCGCTTTCTATTGATCGCTCTGAGCAGAACAACAGGGAGGTGGGAGTGCACACTCTGAGAACAGATGCACACACAGAAACGCATAAACTGTGCATCGACGCTGACGGATGGAGAGACCTGTTCTGCTTGGCGGTAGAAAAGCACAGGCGAGGTAATAAAGAAATGCCAATGTAAAAATAGGACTTAGAGGTAACATTTGAAGCAACTTTGGGAGAAAAGGGGAGCAAGATGAAGGGAGGTATTTGAACCTAAGCCCTTACCATAACCCTAACAATAAGCCAGCTAAATATCTATAACTAAGGCATCAAATTAGAACAACAGATTGCATCTAATGAAAACGTCTAAGAAAATGATGACTACTCTGAAAAAATGTAAACATTGACATGTATTATGTCAAAAAATCACACATAACTGGAGGTTAGCTTAACGCAAACATATTAAGTTTAAATGAAAAATTCTTTAGGTTCAACATAATATTATCACTTACAACTAACCTAATACAATTATGTGTAATTTATTGACATAGTACAATTAATGAAATGCAATGTTTCAGTGCACAAAACAAATCCCTTCACTTCCAAATGATTGCCCCACCTGACAACGACAATGACTTTTGAGGCAAACTCAATAACCACTTCCTATTGATAAAAAGTGGGTGAGCTTGTGCGTGCCAAGCCCAGTTACTTTTCAAATTGTTGCATGGGGTTATGTATCACACCTCAGTGGGGCTGTCCCTGGGCCACTTTCCAGGTGCTAATGGCCAACTGATAGCCCATGGGCAAAGTAAAAGGCTAGAGGTGGCTTGAGGCGGAGTCAAAGGTCTTAATCTGTGCTAAACTGGCTTAAGGCACACTCAAAAAACGGATTCTTGGTCCACATAAATATGAAGCAATATTTTCAGATATAATATAACTGAAATCTGTCAAATATAAAGTGGATTTGTTCAAGCAATTAAACACAACGTGAATATGTTGAATATAAACTGAATGTAAGACAATTAGTACAGTTTATTCTATTAAATCCCATAAAGGGGAGGCAGACCCCGAAGGGAGGTAACGCGCATGCGCAAAGCATGACGTTACTGACGTTGACTGTTCACACTGGACGTAGACTTGGTGTTTTCTATGTGCTACCCGCTTGACTTGGCGTTTGGTTTCAACCTACACCGTCGATCGACGGACTTTAGGTAAGTCTAATTGTTTAATATTCCGCTACTTAACCATACGATATTGAAGATGAACAGTTATTTTAACGTGTTATGCTATACGAATATAATTGTCTGCATGTGTATATTCGTCGTGCAGTTAGTTTCGCGCCACAATGCTGGCTGGCTGGCTAGCTAGCGAAACGAGGCCTAGCTAGCGAAACAAGGCCTAGCTAGTCGGGTGCTGCTTGTACTAAGCATTTAACGCATGTGCAGAATGGCCCGCCCCATACGTGCCACCAGTGGCAGCGCCAGGGTATGGCTGGGGTAGGTTACACCCATACCAAGAAATGGCTTAGCCCCACCATGAAAAATGATGTTAAAGTAAGCAAAATAAAGTCTGCCAACTCGCGGAGTAAAATGCACAGACAGCAGTTAGTAAGATTGATTTCAGTCGCCACGGTTTTGAAAACTTTTGTCACGTAGTGATCGTCTTCTCAATAGAACATCTTTGATAACGGCGTGGTGTTGTTGCAGGAATGGTGATTGATCTGATTAATAAATGTTTAAGCTATGATTAATCTGATTAAAATGTTTAATCGTTTGACAGCCCTAGTTAAGACATAAGATAAGGTATTTAAAATATCACCATAATACATACATTTTCTGCTCTGCTCAGAACTTCAGGTATGATGAGATCTTCATAGATTCTCAGATGAGAGGCACGGTCCAAGTGAGGAAGTGTTTTGAACCTCGGATCCAGAGCTGTGCACTTGTGAAGGAAGTCCTGCAGCCCAGCGTCAGAGTATCTTTTTTGCAGATTTTCCCTGATGGCATGCTTGAGTTCCCTGACAGTGGGAGTGTCCTCATCGTTTTGTTCCAGAGATTTCAAGATCATGGTTTTAGGAAAAAAGTTTTAGGTAGTAGGATCATAGAAACCGATGGTGCCGTTTCAGTGCTTAGTATTGTAGTGACTGTCTTCAGAGGTTTCATAATCTCTATCACATTCTCTGCAACTCTTACCTCCTGGTCAGTCAGATTGGCAATATCCTTGTTCTTCAGGGCACTTAGTGCCGATTAAACAGCCGATTGCTGTTCAAGGTACCGCTCAACCATTTCATAGCTGGAGTTTCAGCGTGTGGCCACATCGTTGATGAGTCGGTGTTTTGGCAAGTGAAGCATCTCCTGCTTTTGCTCCAAAACATGTGCAGCCGTTGTGCTGCGGTGGAAAAAAGAAACAGCTCTTCTGATTTTCCCCAGCAGTCGAGGTACCTGGTTGACTGCCATCGCTTTCCGTGATGCTAAGTTTAATGTATGGGCAAAGCATCCTATTTGTGGACCCAGTCCTGCTTCACTGATAGCTTTAACAATGTTTCTTGCATTGTCAGTGGTCACTGCGATAGTTGTGGGCTTTTCAAGTTTATACTCTGCTGTAGCTTCTCAGCTAGGTGGGTGCTAGTGTGCTATTCATACACAGGGCGTGTAAGTAGAACTGGATTTTTCATTTCCCACTCTGAGTTGATGAAGTGTGCGGTCACTGTGAGATCACTTTCAGTAGCAAGGGAGGTCCATCCATCTGTTGTTAGTGCAACAGCGGATGCAGCGGACAACTCATGCTCAACAACCGCTCGTGTGAGCCGGTAAATTGCAGGGACCACGGACTGGCTCATGTGCGCATGGGATGGGACACTGTAGCGAGGCTCGAGCACTTTCAATAAATACTTGCCGGGGGTCCTCTACTATTGCATAAGATCGCATTGTCGTTGCAATATACATGCCAATTGCTTCGGTTATTTGTTTTGGTCTCTCGGCTGTCATTTCTATTGGCTTCTTAAACACAGCGGGGATTAGCTGTTGAACAGCTGTCGTCTTTTGCCGGGCTCCGGTGATTGACAAATCTGGGTGATGCCTTCGGATGTGATTTAGCATGTTGGACGTGTTACCACTAGCATACTGCACTGCTGTGAAACAACGCCGACACACCGTCCTCGTCCGATCCACAACTCGCACCCCATCATTGTTATAGTCCACAGGGAACCCGAAATGTTCCCACACACCTGATTTAAACGAAGCAGGTGGGTCTTCTAGCTCCTGTGTGGTGTTTGAACTCGCCATAGCTAACTTTTCTTATTCATGTATTTTGTTCGTTTTGTAGTGTTTGTTGTTCTTGTTCTGCATTTGTTATTTACGGGCAGCTGGCTTTTAGGCGCAATACCGCCCCCTGGATTATATATAGTGTAATACTGCCCTGAGTGACAGACTTTTTTTCCACTCGTAAAAAAAGGCGTATTCGCCGTGTGACTGCATGTGCCGAACCGTGACCTCCGAACCGTGACGGTACGGGACGAATACGGATACGGGTACACCCCTATTCATAACACTTAAAATCAAGCTTCAAAATGTTATAGTGTCTTTGTAATAATTCTGTATTACCAGCAGAGTGGGCTGCTTTCCAGATCAATCCACTAGGGATAGCTGTTGCAAAACTGACCTCTTTTTAACAAGAAGAAGCTTATTTTCCTTAAAAATGGGAAGAAAATTTGAATATGGTTAAACAACACAGCACATAACCGCCAAAACACATTTGCAAACAACAATATTCAAAAATCCGCCAATACGCACTTGCAAACAAGAATATCTCAAATAAACCACCAATACGCACTTGCAAACAAGAATATCTCAAAAGAAACCCAATACACACTTGCAAGCAGAAATACTTCCAAAACCAGACTCCTACAAATACCAAACTTCCCACGGTAAGATAACCTGTCTATTTTATAGTTCCAACTCTGCCAAGAGATATGATTTGTCCTTCTCAATATGGAGTGCCTAGCTTCATGTGAGTGTGACTGAGTGTGTAAAAACAAACGGAGTACTTTCAATTAGCATTTCACGAAATGGCGACTGCCGTGTGGCTTATTTTCAGCATGAGGGCAAGACAAGATGGCAACTGATTTTCCAACCTTTTAACCTGAAGAACAAAGGGATTTGAAAACACACCTCGTGTCTCTCACAGGGGAGTTTAAATAATGGCGGGGTGCAATCTTGTCAAGAAAATTCAACACAAAACAACACTGCAGTTTAAAATAACATTTCTATCTAGTTTACCATGAAAAAAATGGGCTTTATCTTATTGATATCATCACTTAAAGTTAGGAGCCCTTGCGCATAAGCTATAAACCTATCTGCGTAATATATCACTTTATAGTCCACTATTGGTCAACTGCTGCCATTTAGACACGTTAGGTGGGAGTAATATGGAAACCTATCAGCGACTATTAGATGACCGTCGTCAATTTAACGTAATGCTGCTGAAACCCCAAATACCGTATTCCACCCGCAATATCTTGGTTGAAAATAGAACAGTTATGACCACTGATAAAGGCTTACACCTTAATCAAGCCTTTCCTCAAAAAGGACTTTTTTAAAACAGTTCTCAACTGTTTTCGACTAGCACTAAGTTGATTCGCTATGCCTTGTTGGTTTTCAATTAATTGGTCCTTAACCAATTCGCTATGTCCCATAGATCTTAACAAAAATCGGTAAATGGACTTATATATCCTTACGTCATAGGCTAACTAACTACTAACGTAACAAGAGACACCTACATGAAAACACAACAAGACACCTACCCGAAGTACAATGGCCACACACATTTATATTTTAAAATACAACACACACACAAATTAATAGCATGCAGGGTTAAATGTAAGAAAAAGAAGAAATTTGAACTCACCCTGCTTGTGACAAAGCAACGCCCCAAGGTATATAATTTATGTTATAAATTTGGTTGTTTTATCATTAAATGCACAGCTATTTTCAGGATCCGCTGGCCTCCGTCAGACACACAAATTTAACATTGTCCGGCATAAACTATGAGGAATTCGACATAACAGGTTTCCTCTTACCAAGTCTTTCAAGCTCGTTGTGTGTCGAACGGACGGCGCGTCCCCGTCAAACAGCTGGTTCTTAGTCTCTCCCGGTCCAACGAAGATCACGACAGCGGGTCGCCAGATTGTAAACCGTGATCGTTTTTCTCGCGTCCAGGAGAGAAGCTTAAAAAGGAGACTAAATGGAGTCTCTGAGAAGGTTCAAAATTGGTACTTTAATTAATAAAAAGCGCGGTAATGTTACAAACAGGATATTGTTCGGTCAGGAGAGAAAGACTGCAGCTTCCTCTCCCAGGTGCCGTCCGTGCAGAAGAGAGCTTACAACCATTCGTCCTTCCCGCTTGCTGGCTGTTCGCTCCTCCTCTCTGTGAGCTGTAGTGACGTAGGGGACTTCCCCCCTCGTTCTCCTGGGTCCGATATCACGTTAAACAGAGGATTTCGACATTTTACATTCATTGCTTACTTCCACATGCCTTATCTTTCATAACTTTATATGTAATACATGTTAACGGCGTCAATAGCCACTTTAATGATACTAATGGGCGGTTGTCCCGGATGTCGTCATGAAAGATTTGTTATTTATTTTACTATACTTACTTGTTTGTCTATCCTCCCTCATACTGTAAAGCGTCTTTGAGTTGTGAAAAGCGCTATATAAATAAAATGCATTATTATTATTATGATGATAAATTGAAGCAATTTCTAAATTAACCCAATTAAGTGAGTTTTAAATATCGTCCTACTTTGTTTATAAAGAAATTATGAAGAGGAACAAATTAAATGATTTGAAAATGATATCTATGTAGGTGCTGACCAGAGGTTGCGCTAGACTTTGTCGCTGCCCAGACAGGATCGTAAAATGTTCGTCTAAATCCATTATTACCCGTCGGTCTGTACACAACTGAAAGCACGCTCGTGAACTGTCAACGATTAGCGACGTTGTTATGCTGTGTTGTGCATGCCCACTGCACCTCGCGGGAGCGCGCCACAGCGTAAAGTATAAACTCCCAGACATTTCAATGATTTGTACGGCATCGTTAGGTCTGGAAACGACATAAGGGCATAACACCGGAGCCCTGCTGCGGGGAAACTTTGGCGCTGTTCTGAGTTTGTTCTAGTCCGTCAAAATGACGGACTGATGGATTTTTCCGTCATTGTCAAAAGAATTCCGTCATAGACGGAATATATTCGGTTAACGCGACCTCTGGTGCTGACGCTGTTGGCGGTTCTAGTGATAACAGAAATTTAAATTAAATATGTGCAATGGCAAATGCCATATATGATTTTCTTACCTGGAATTCTGCCTTTTTAAAACAGACTTTTTGATTGAGTCCTAGTTCTATTGTCTGCAGTTCTAGGGTTAATATGAATCTAATATGATTGTCATCGGTCTAAATTAGATTTCAAATGATTAACTGTGTATGTAATGAAGATCATAGTGTGGGTTGAATCCATTTTCATAACCACTGTCTTTTAATTGATTTAAATGCGGAAAATGGGCTTATTCATCAGAATTTCGTATGACTTGACTTGACTTGCTTGACCTGAGCAATGACTTGACTTGACTTGCTTGACTCTCATCACAGTGACTTGGGACTTGCTTGAAACTTGTAGGTCAAGACTTGAGACTTGCTCATGACTTGCACATGTAGGACTTACTCCCACCTCTGCTTCTACTTCACCTCAGGGTATCATTCCACCTCAAACTGCTTCCTGTGTCATCCATTATAGTTAAAGAGCATTCATTGTGAATGAATTGCTCTGCTGGTTCTGTCCTCAAACTGGCAGGCCTTCATTAGTCATGAGAACCCCCAGTCAACCCCGCAGCCTTCTGCTGCATCAGGACACCCCAAACATCGCTCCTCCGTAATCTGGTTTGGGGTTGACATGTTTACATCATACATGGATAAGAAAAACTTGTGTAAGCTCATTCACATTTAATGAGAATCCTGGTTAAGATTTCAGGCTCACTCGCATATATATATATATATAAATTAGGGCCAGGACTTTAACGCGTTAATTAAGATGAATTAATTACACAAATTAACGCATTTTAATCGCACTTATTTTTGCACAGCGGAACGTTTCTCACTGGATGAGTTTCAGGCGTACCGATTATACTGGAGCACCAACTAACGTTCATGACTTCAGCATGGGACTTCAAACAACAACAAACCACGGTGAACAATAGTCAAACATGAACGAACAAGCTGATGAGACCGCTTTGGTCGGCCCCGTGGATGGGACATTTTGTTTTAAAAAATGGACGGATGGAAGCGTCGACAAGAGCACGGTTGTGTGCAAATTATGCAAAAAATAATTTGCAAATCACCGCAGCACATCAAGCCTAAAGTATCACCTAAATGCAAAGCATGTAGCAGCTAGCATGTAGCAGCTAGCGTGGACGTTAGCCCGACTCCGAGTGCAAGGAACCACACCCTGACCCAACCCACACACAACCAGATGACTGGTTTCAGGGCCAGGATAAGTAAGTCCACGTCTGAGAAAATAACCAGCTCACTGGATTGTCGACATTAAGGACTGCCCGATGGCCATCTCGTATTTAACTCGGGCAATGAAGCCTCACCTGCTGGTTGCCCGATCGGGCAATCTATTATGCCAGTATCATGCAGCTCGCGGATCCAGTAATGAGTGACCCGACAGTAAAACTAAACATATCTATAACTCGTTTAGGTAGTTTGAGAGGTAATTAAAATAGCTACTTGTGATATTCTAACCTGAAGTGTGTGTTTTGTTCCGCTCACTGCTGCATGTGGTTATGCAGAGCTGCATGTCGAGTCTCGACTGGTCAGCAGCAGCTGATCTCTCTCTCCTGTCAGATTAGACTTCACTCGCGTTTATGTCCATATCGATCAGATCTAGCTAGTTCTAGCTAATGATAGGACTACCTGCTTATTAAAAGACAACTACACAATAAGTGTCGCTATGCAACTGGATGAGGCCACAAAGTATAGCGCAGCATTATGCATTTGTTTACATGCCCACCGGAACCCCGAGGCATTACCAACAGATCAACGCACAATCAACCCATACAGGACATCTCTTTCTCCACATTAAGTGTTAGACATTAGAGTTGACTATTCTTGTCTGTCACATAAGTGGCGCAACTGAAGCGATTTGTCGGCTAACGGGAACTCTGACGTGTGATTCGCGGATGCGATCGGCTCCTCTCGACTGCTGCTCGGTCAGCTTCCGGATGAGGAGGCATTCGTTCGACCAACTTACAGTAGTTAATATTACAAACATTTTTAACAGGGGCCATAATAGTGTAAATAATGTTTGTTTTGGCAGTTATAACTGAATGTAATGTTTTCTACACAAACGAGAACAAACAAACAAGTGAAATGAAGAATAAAATTAAAATTGTACAATATAATATTGTGGTGGTTCATCTTATAATTCAGTCTAATGCACCAGACAGCATCTAAGACCTGCAAAAATAAAAAATGTCTAGGGGGACGGAGGCCCCCCAAACCCTTTGTGCCATTTCGTCCGAGTGCATTTTTCAGGGCAATCTCTATTGGGCTCAGGGCCATCTGTAAATTAGCTTAGATGGCCCACAGTGTCATGCACTTGGACTGTAGACCACTTGGAGTAAAATCCATGTGAAAATTGCTTCTCACTGTTCTCAGGTCAAATATGTATATTTGATTAAAAATGCGATTAATTTCGTCTAATTAACTAGATTACTTTTTTTAATCGAGTCCCGGCTCTAATATAAATATATTACAGTGGCATGGAAATATCTTCCTGCTTCACTTGGAGTAGCACTGTCTTGTCAAACTTTAAAGACTGTGGCAACGTGGATCATAATTTATTTCCAGTTTGTTATAGCTAGCTGTAAAAGTGGTGCAGGAATGAGTCCTAACCTCTTAAGCCCTGAGCCTGTTTTTCAGGTTTCAGGCTCGAAAATGCCACTAACACAACAAAGACTATATCTTCACTTCTAAAAGGGGTAAATTAATAATCTTTTCTCTCAAAGCAAGGTTACATCTGTGAGTTGGATGTAGACGTGTCAGAATCAATATAGATGTTTAAAAAATAAAAAAATAAAACATACTCTGTTATCCCCGAAATCGCGTCATTTGCAGGAAACAACGTCTAAGGAACCTTAATATTTAATAAACTATGAATATTTGATATCCATATAACGGGAAAAAACTAATTTAACAAATCTTTTTCTTTTCTTTTTTCCAAAAAAACACACAATGCTAACTGTGAGCCTCTGAATTAGCCCCGAGCGAAAAATGCTAACCTATTACTGCACCGAAAATCACTCCTAGCTCCCTTATTACTTATCCTAGCTCCACATCCAACACATTGTTTATGATCGTAAAGACACAGAATCTAACGGTGCCCACCTCAACACTGAAAGATACAAACTCGTGAGGTTATCAACAAAAACGTACATCAAAACAAGTGACGCTAGGTACTAACATGCGCTAGGCTAACATAGCTTACCTTCCTCTTTGTCTGGTCTAAACTGGTCTTCAATGGCATTACAAATATAAAAAAGATGATGTAGTTAATCCATAGGTTAATATCCAATGGGGCTGTGTCCCCTTTGAAATGTTCTGATAATCTATAAGCAATAAAACTGCAATTACGTTATCTGCTGTCCGCTCTGTGCTCCATGCGCTCTGGGTCCTGCAATTCCTGCTTCCTTCCGTAGTAAACAATAAGTAAAGTCTGCTGCGTAATGTACTTAAGCTGGCTGGCATTCTTTATACTTTACGCAGGACCATATCTCTGGAACCCATTGGTCGATTTGGGTGATTTACACCTTTTTCTTAACCATTACATCCAATAGAATCGATGGGCAGTTCCCAAATCCACGTAAACATTACCATTACGGACGTAATAGAGAAGCAAACGAAGCATATCTGAAAGTACAAGCCTGGACGGCAAAACTTTATACCCAGTATATTGCCATAAATATGATGATGGATTATCAGTAAAAATGTATACGTGACACAAAGACATTGGATTAACCTTGAGCGGCGTTTTTATTCCGTTGAACACAACTTTTGATCACAAATCAAAAAAGGTAAGACGTAATTATTGTCATATTTTTGAAACCGGATGTTGTTTACTTTCTCTTTTCTGGCTGATAACTCCAGGAATTCGGGGTCGTACAGTGATGACATTACATGTGTGGAATCTGTGGAGTCTCAGCTTTAATCGGATATCTTGTTTGTGCAGTTACGATAAGTAATAAGGGCATTTCTACCGTGAGTGCTGTGCAGAGGTCCGTTAGCATTAGTTAGCATTTTTTCGCTCCATGATAATTCAAAGGCTTGGTATTACTCTTGTGTTTCTTTTAGCTAAAATGGTTCACATTGTCAGTTAGCTGAGTGTCTTACCGTTAAAAGGGTATGGAACATTAATAGTTTCATAAATGTTAAGAAGCCCTGAGACATAGTCTCGTAAAAAAACGGTGGGAGGGGTCCACTGGGAGGACCCTCGGGCTTAAGAGGCTAAAGCGCGGAAAATTATTTAGCCTTTTACCACTTTTGGTTCCCTTCTCTATAGTCAATGTTGTTTTAACGTTTCTTTGGTTAAGAAGCGTGTACATAAATCTGTGGTGTACACAAGCAGAAGACATTTTCACGTTGTGTTGTCCGAAACTTCTATGTGTCTCAGACTTTAATTAGGCCCTATTCCTCTTCTTAACACTTCAACTGCTACTAGTGCTGACAAAAATACATCCTCACTGCACCACTCTATTGGTATATAAAGAGGCAATATTGTTCTGTTTCCTGGTGTATTAGTGATAACAGGGAGATGTATTATATGTTGCAGGTTCATGTTAATCCATTAATATGAGAAATTATGTACAACAGGGTTACTCCATATAAGGAAACACAACCACTGATGCAATCATCCTTACTACATTAACTTCTAGCTATTACCCCCACACACACACACACACACACACACACACACACACACACACACACACACACACACACACACACACACACACACACACACACACACACACACACACACACACACACACTGTTGGAGTTTATCGGACCAGGTCCGTCCTCCGCGCCGATCGTTTGGATATGGCCAGAGCGGGGTAGCCGTCCAGATCTGCCGATGACCTTTCTTACTGCTGAGGGAAAAGGAATTGTGTCCTAGACACTATTCTCTGTTAGCTATACAAAACTAGACTTTGCACTCCAATGAATTGTTTCTTCAAATAAGCACTTTATTACACAGTTCAACAAAAATATATCAATCCGTACTATACCACAAAGCGCTTTGGACTCCTTCTTGAGTTCCCACCGTGACAGGCTTGTCAGTGTGAAATCCCAGTTGAAGTGAGCCTCAAATTCTGAATATATCTTGTTCTTATAGTATTTGCTGTGAAGCCCCCACCTTTGGTGCTCTTGGTGCTGCAATCTGCCTCTTCTGCCCAGCAACACCCAGTTTGTAGCTAAGGTCACGGCCAGGGCCATACTCCCTTTTTCTTCTAATTTCGGTGTGTCTTTGTTACCTGTTTTAACTGGTTTTCTCACAAGACAGTTGCGCCTTTTGAAGATCAGGGCCCCCACACACCGTACCAGGGTGTTCTCGTCCTTGAAGATAACAGGATGCAGCCGGCCAGCAGTAAACTTCAACACGTTATTTTTCCACTCAGATAGCTCAATGTTTTTAGCGTTTCCATGACAGAATTTACCATATCTTATATTCACAGTTACTTTTGCCTTATTTGTATCCTTCAACACACACACACACACACACACACACTGGGAGTGAAGGTGTCAGATGGCTGCGGCACTGCTGTAAAATTGACCTTTCCATCATGCACTGCGCTGTAATTTGGGGTTAGTGCAGCAGAAGGTTTCTTCTCATCAGGATCTGCTGTCACAGTGTCACGTGTTTGCAGAAGCTGGTTTTGGAGGAGTGGGAGGAAAAGTCAGCTTGCTGCATCTTAGAGAGCTCAGTTTAAATTGCATTATCAATGTTGTAGTGTTGCCTCTAAATGCAACCATATCACTAGAAAAGAAGGCTACTATTGGACGTTTCTGAGATCTGTGGCAGCATTTTGAAATATCTATGCATTGCATCTATGGAAGGGTTAAGGTTACGAAGGCAAATAACTATGGCTAGTTAAAGTTATACTTCGGAAACTAATTATGTACCTGTGTTTCTCATCCCACTGTCACTGCTGTTGTGATCCAATGGGAAATAAGAGCATAACTCGTAAATTAAATGCACTCATTCACTGTCAATCTCCATCATTTAAATGAAGAACTCATACAATGATATATGGAACTGGATATAATACTCCGAACAGTGGCCATATCAACCTGATCCACCATGACTTCTTAACACCACAATGCGTGGTGGAGTCACGAACTTTGTTACATTTGCGTGTCGGCACCACGCAAACAACCCCAATGTAAAGTGAATGAGGCTCTTTGTCGTGGTGCACACACGCATTTCTACAACGTCCCGCAGTGAGCTTTTATTCTATAAAACGTTTTTTTAAATCTACTTTATAGCTTGTAGTAACTCGCGGGAGGCTTCTTTTATTTTATTTGTATTCATAATAATTAAAAAAATTCGTCAGAATGTAAAAATGTAAAAAATGTGTGTTCTCAAAAACAGTGCATTGTGTGTAATACAACTGTGATTTTTATTAAATTAGTTGGTTTTTAAGGATGGCCAGAGCTTCAGCTGTGTCAAATAGATTGTTCCCTTTAGTTAACGTTATTTAAAAGATAATGATCATGTCCCCTGTATTGTATTACGAGCGTCCATTCCCATTGGATAACGGAGAATTGTACAACCGGAAGTAAGAATTCTCCTTACTGTCGATTGATTTTACAGTGATATCTGAACTACTCATCGACTAAAAAACACCAGATTATCCTTGTTAATTACACAACATTGATTGGTTTGAATTGTGTACAATGCTTTTGTATTTCCCCCCTTCAATTCGGAGAAACAAAGATTTTTTCGGAGTTTTTGGATGGCAGAAGACACTACACTACCCAGAATCCTCAGCTATCGTTTGGGACTACACCATGTGCTTAGCTTGACAAACCCGTGATCAGTCCTCAAGCTCTTTGATTGGTTGACCTCCAACTGCATTCCATATAAAAACGTTTCGTAAAAGAGAAAATCATACTTTATTCAGCAGTGCTTGCTTTACTCTTTGAAAGTCATCACATGAATGCATATGGTTTGGCTGCATTAAATATTACACATCTGTCGTAGTTCTTTATTTATCTACAGAGATCGGGCTCAGAATAGACCGGAAACTATTATTTTACTGTTCTGTTTTAATTCACAATAAATTAGTAGTCATATTTTGTTTTGATATTATTGTTTTTTATTAACTACTAGACCTCTGGGTCATGTTAAGACCATCTTTTCTGTGTTGCTATGGGGTTTTTCCATCGCTTTTGTGTTACAAATTTCAAAACAATAACAAAATAATATTCGTCGTAAACTAAACCAGAAACAGCAGTATATCTTCTATTTCGTATGAGGCTTCGCCCTCCAAGGCTATCGCTATTGGGTAATCCCACTGCACGTGTGCAGCACTGACAGTCTTAATCCACGCCCACCTATGACGTGGGCCCCACCTCCAGCCTCACTTCCGTATAAATAGGAAGATGGCCCTTCCAACTGCTCCCATTTTTCTTCAGCACTCCGTTGCAGAAGCACTGTACAGGTACAAGCTCTTTTCAGAGCTGTTTACTAGAAAGCAAACATTTCCCGCTGGCCCCATCCTCCCTCTCCTCCGGACGGGGGAGACAGGGCGGGGCTCGGGGTTAGCCGACATATGAATTACGACCGGCTGTGGCTGGCTCGCTCCATGGAGGAAGCGGCTTTACACAGGCGATACAGGTGAGTCCTGCCGGGGATTGGAGCAAGCAAACGTGGCTCTCAATCCCCAGGTGTCGCACACTCATTGTGTCCGTCTTCCTCTGGCCCACAGACAGCAGAGAGCGAACGCTCTCGCGGCTGCGGCCAGGGATGATTGGCCAAGCCCTTGATTATTGGATCCGAGTGGCGGGCAGCAGTCAGGCGACTCCTTCCCCTCCCTTCACGGATCATCACTATGTGGTTCCCCCGGCCCCGTCCGCCCGGTGTCAGCCCGGCGGCCGAGCCTATGGGTTCGGCTGCCGGGCTGACACTATCCGCCATCTAGGCGATATTCTCCAGGAACTCCCGGAGATCATCGGAAAGGCAGCCACACACCTCCGCTCATTCCCTCAGCGGGTTTGAGCGTGAACGCGCCTCAATGTCCAGTTTACGAGCCTATGTCTCCTAAGCGGCGACATGATGAGAGCCGCTGCGCAATACAGCGTGTGGAGGTGCAAGAGCCGGCTGTAACCTGTCAGTCAGCAGCAGCAGGGCTCGTGGCGCAAGCCAGCTGTATTTAATCAGGCGGTTATTAGACAGCAAGGCTTGACGTTTAAACCTGATGCTCCTAACCTGTCGGTTAGCAGGCAGCACGGTTTTTTTTCCTCTGTCCCAGATGTGCCTATACTACACACGGTCGTAATGAGCCCAGGGCTGTTGTTACGCACTGTGTGAATAGCTCTGCACACACCTCCGCTCATTCCTCAGCAGGTTTGAGCGTGAACGCGCCTCAATGTCCAGTTTACGAGCCTTCTCCTAAACAGAGACAGGATGAGAGCTGGTGTGAGATGCAGCGTGTGGAGGGCCCCTCGCAGCTTTTCGGTCCGGGCCCCTCTTGGGTTGCTTCACGGGCAACGGCGGCGAGGGCTCTGACGTGGCTCGTCACCATGACAACCACAGCACACCCAGAGCATGTCGCGCACTCTCAGAATATTACTCAGAATGGCGACGTGTGTGTTCGATGGACAGATGAATAATAATAAGCAGCAAGGCCCACCGGGTAAGCCGGCTGCCCCTAACCTGTCGGTTATAGGCAGCATGGCTCGCTGCATAAATAGGCTGTCTTTAAAACCTATTGGTTTTTAGGCAGCTCAGTTTTTCTCCTCTGTCCCAAACCTACCTCCTACACACGGTAATGAGCACACGAGTGCCATTATTACAGTGAGGACAGCACTGCACACAGCTCCGCTCATCCCTTAGGGGTGTTGAGCGTGAACGCACCTCGGTGTCCAGTTTAACACTGTAAGTAATTACTGTTATTTTTCAGCTGATTTTCGGCACTAATCTACTGGCAGCCCCCTAACCAGAATGTTTCTGTGAATTATTAAATTGTGTACAGTAATAAGCTGAAATTGTTCAACAGTATGAATACTGTATAATTTCAGTGTATTGCTGGCGTATCTGCTGCCGGTATTTTACTGTTAATGAGAAAGGCTGTAAAATGATTTCACAGTATGAGTACTGTGGTATGGCAGTGAAGTGCAGGCGTCTGTGAAGAGACTGCCGGCGCTTTACTATTATTTGAGAGGAAAATGTGTTACAGTGGACATAATGAGAGCCTGTGTGAGGTGCAGCGTCTGGAGGGCCCTGGCGTGGCTCGTCACCATGACAACCACAGCACATCCAGAGCAGGTTGGCGCGCTGAGTGGCGGCGCGTGTGTTCAATGGACAGATGGAAAATAATATGCAGCAAGGCTCCCCGGTTAAGCCGGCTGCCAATAGCCTATTGGTTACTTGGCAGCATGGCTCGCTGCCTAAGCCGGCTAGGTTTTTTAACTTAACGGTTAATAAAACAGCTGGGCTTACTTTTCAATCCGTCTACCTTTAAACTTTTTGGGTTTAGGCAGCACGGATTTTTCCTCTGTCTCAGACGTACCTCCTACCCACGGTCGTAATAAGCCCACGGAGGGCCATTATTACACCTCGGGTGGACAGCACTGCACACACCTCCGCTCATCCCTTAGTGATGTTGAGCGTGAATGCGCAGTTTACGAGTCTTCTCCTAAACGGCGACATAATGAGAGCCTGTGTGAAATGCAGCGTGTGGAGGTCTCTGGCGTGGTTTGCCACCAACCACAGCACATCCAGAGAATGTACACCTGGTGCTATCAGAGTACTGGATGGTACTCAGGGTGGCGGCGCGTGTGTCTGATGGACAGATGGATGAGAGGCAGATGGGCAGAGAGTAGTCTCTGCAGTTCGCCTCTCCCCCCCGCAGTACTACGGGATACAGGAAGTCCTGTCATCCCGGGAACAGTGTCTTGCGCTCCGTGCAGAGCGGCAGGAACTCTGGTTAAAGGGAAGCTTTTTTCCAGGGTTCCTCATGGGGAAGAAAATCAGGGCTTTTACTCCCGGTATTTTCTGGTCCCGAAGGAGACGGGGCGGGGGGAATGAGACCCATCCTCGATCTGTCAGTGTCCAACAAGGGAATGGCCTTTTCCCATGCTGACGATCAAACAGGTGCTGGAGTGTTCACCAGGGAGGTGCACAAGGGGTTCTGAAGGATGAAGTCCTCCACGTAACCATCATCCCGAAACACAGAATTTCCTGTGTTTCTCATTCCTGGCTCCACGCACTTTTTCAAAGTGGGTGGAGCCGGTGGGAGCAGCTACTCAGAATGGGGATGAGTGTTGTTTTTCCTGGACGACCGGCTGTGGCTGGCTCGCTGCAGGAAGGGAGGAAGCGGCTTACAGACGATACAGTTCGTATCTCATCTGTCAAACCTGGGTTTCATTATCAACTGGAAGAAGAGCTGTCATCTTCCCTCCCAGGTTATCTTTTTAACTGGGATTGGAATTGAACTCAGCCCGTATGAGAGCGCGACTCTCACAGCGGAGAGGAGAGAAAGTGACAGCTCTCCTCCGGCGCGTCACACCCCGCGGGGAGGTGACGGCACTCTCCGTGATGCAGTTGTTAGACATGATATCAGCTGGTCACGTGGTGATCCCCCTGGGTCTCCTTCATAGTGAGGAGACTCCAGGTGGTTTATTCGCCTGTGCATCGACCCCGTGCGTCAGAGGAGACGCATGGTGTACATTCCTCCTTCCGTGGTTTTGGATTTGACCCACTGGAAAAATCTCCACGTCAGTGGGGGTGCCACTGAGGAGAGTGACGTCACACACCGCAGTGTTCACAGACGCATCTCTCGCAGACTGAGGAACGTGCATGTCGCAGGCAGTGGGGGGACAGTGGCCGGGTCACATGTCTCTCCATATAACGTGCTGGAATTACTCTCCGTATGGAAAGTGCTCCAGCACTTCGTCCCGTGGCTGTACAATCAACATATGTTGATTCAAGCAGACAACAAAGCAGCGGCGGCCTACATAAATCGCCAGGGAGGTGTTCGATCAGCGCAGCTGCTGAACACACAGCCAAATAGACAGCGTTCCGTGTGGTGTGTAGGGAGAAGCCTGGACCCCGTTGGCCCCCCTGCCTCGTGCTGTCGTTCCTCCAGCTGTTGCTGGACAGGAATTGGCTTATAGCACGGTAAAAACATATGCTGCTGCCATTCCATCTTGCCACGTAGGTTTGGGGTCAGCACGGTGTTTAGTCACCCTCTGACAAAACATTTTCTACGGGGAGCACAGAGACTCAGACCTGTGTCACACGCTTTAGCGCCTCAATGGGTTTTTGGCTTAGTGTTACGCGCACTGAGTAAAGCTCCATTTGAACCTTTAGATCAGGTCCCCCTGAAGTTCTTGTCAGCCAAAGTAGCTCTGCTCTTGGCTCTCACATCAGCTAAAGGGTGAGTGATGTGTCTGCTCTCTCTGTGGCTCCGTCATGTCTCCAGATCCAAGGAGATGGCAGTTCAGCTGTTTTACGCCTTAAACCAGCTTTTATGCCAAAGGTGATCACAAGCTCTTTTAAATCGAGAGGGATCACCTTGGATGGTTTCTTCCCTCCTCCTCACACATCAGAGGAAGAAGCCACATCTCATCTCTTCTGCCCCGTACGTGCACTGTCATGTTATATTGCACACACAGCCACGTTGCGCAAGTCTCAGCGCCTGTTTGTGCATTACAGAGAGCACTCAATAGGGCAGCCTCTGTCTGCACAGCGGCTGTCACACTGGTTGTGTGAGGCTGCGTCACAGGCGCATGTCTACTCTGGGGTGGATCCCCCAGAAAACATCAAAGCGCACAGCACCAGAGGAATTTCAACCTCTATGGCATTGCATGGAGGAATGACAGTGGGAGACATTTGTAATGCTGCATCTTGGTCTTCCCCCTGTTCTTTTATTCGTTTTTATTTGAGGGATGTCTCCCATTCCTCTCTTACACATTCAGTACTGAGTGTTCCGTCAGATTGAGTAATGTCAGGGACTAAACGGCGTGCCCTCTCTCCTGCCTATCGGCATTCACAGAGCTGCCCCTTTTGCCCCTCCTTTATCGTTTTAACAAGTGGGTGTTGTTTATCTCTACTTTTTTTAAACTACGGGTATTCACCTTCATTCCCTTAAAGAGAATATTCATTTGGAATAATGCTATATTTCCAGGGACTGTGATGCTCCTTCTTTTTCGCATGGGTTATTAATTGAGTAGATGTGTTTTTGTGCTTCTGGTTACGGACGGACCAGTGGGGCGTGGACTACATCCTGCTTCGCCCTTAACCCAATAGCGATAGCCTTAGAGGGCGAAGCCTCATACGAAATAGAACTGAGGTTACGTACTGTAACCCAGCTTCTATGAGTATAGGCGCAGCTCTCTAAGGTTCGGGCCCCACTGGCTCCGCGAATAGCTGAAGAAAAGCTGTTTGTGTGGGAGCAGTTGGACGGGCCATCTTCCTATTTATACGGAAGTGAGGCCGGAGGTGGGGCCCACGTCATAGGTGGGCGTGGATTAAGTCTGTCAGTGCTGCACACGTGCATTGGGATTACCCAATAGCGATAGCCTTAGAGGGCTGCGCCTATACTCATAGAAGCTGGGTTACAGTACGTAACCTCAGCTTTATTTTGTTAACACTGTAAACTTTACAGCTTTTTAACCCAAACCACCTACTGGTTAAAGCACGTTATTGCACGTTAGTAATTGCAATGCAGGGAGATTGTGTTGCTTTTTAACGACTGTTTAAAATGCCTTCTTCTTAATGTCTTTCATTTTTGTAAAGCACTTTTGAATGTGTTATATTTTATGAAAACATTTAAATATTAAGAGTACTACACAATAGTGGGAAAGTAGAAGGTCAATGATATAAATATAGAATAGAAAATATACTCAAATGATATCTAGAATAAAACAGTTTAGTGCCTGATAGGAGGATGTGCTCACTAATAAGGCTTTATTTAAACATTAAAGAATACTTTAGGCTAAGGTCTTCATTTAAATAGGGTTGTTTATATTTCACATCATTAATCAGAATCTGTAAAGTAACTAAAATAAATGTAGTGGAGTAAAAATACCAGGTTAACCTTAAAGAAAGCCCTCAGGATTATAAAAGACCCCCATCACCCCAGCCACAAACTGTTCTGTCTGCTGCGGTCTGGCAGGCGGTACCGCAGCATCCTGACTAAAACCACCAGACACAGAGACAGCTTCATCCCACAGTCCATAAGACTATTAAACACCTGAACTTAGAAATAACATTCATCTGGCTGCTACTTAGAAATTATTTATCTAATATATCATATTCCAATCACTTGTAGACTCTTATTGCACTATTTCACTATTTTTTCTGTGTAGGCCTATCTGTTTTATTGCGTAGCACTGTTGGAGGAGCCTGTGACCTAAGGGTAGGACACGTTCGATTCCTGTATTGAATAGTGTGCAGTCGATGGGTTTCATTCCATTTCAAAGTCCGAGTTGACGCTCTGTGTAAACGTCACACACTGCCACTCCAACATCCAATCACAGAGGTTGAGGACTGATCACGGGTTTGTCAAGCTAAGCACATGGTTTAGTCCCAAACGATAGCTGAGGATTCTGGGTCGTGTAGTGTCTTCGGCCATCCTAAAACTCAGAAAAAACATTTGTTTCTCCGAATCCAAGGAGAAAAATACAAAAGCATTGCACAGAATTCAAACCAATCAATGTTGTGTAATGAACAAGGATAATCTGGTGTTTTTTAGTCGATGAGTAGTGCAGATATCACTGTAAAATCAATCGACAGTAAGGAGAATTCTTACTTCCGGGTGTACAATTCTCCGTTATCCAATGGGAATGGACGCTCGTAATACAATACAGGGGACATGATCATTATCTTTTAAATAACGTTAACTGAAGGGAACAATCTATTTGACATAGCTGAAGCTCTGGCCTTCCTTAAAAACTAACTAATTTAATAAAAATCACAGTTGCATTACACACAATGCACTGTTTTTTGAGAACACAAATTCGTAACTAATGTAATTTTTACATTCTGACAAATTTTTTTAATTATTATGAATACAAATAAAATAAAAGAAGCCTCCCGTGAGTTACTACAAGCTATAAAGTACAGTAGATTTAAAAAAACGTTTTATAGAATAAAAGCTCACTGCGGGACGTTGTAGAAATGCGTGTGTGCACCATGACAAAGGAGCCTCATTCACTTTACATTGGGGTTGTTTGCGTGGTGCCGACACGCAAATGTAACAAAGTTCGTGACTCCACCACGCATTGTGGTGTTAAGAAGTCGTGGTGGAGTCACGCATTCTGGTGAGATCAGGTTGGGCCATATATACATTGTATTGGCCACTGTACTGTAATAGGAATTTAACATATTGCAGGAATTAGCAGGACTTTGTACAAATCAAATTCTTATAAGCTAAGATATTCACTCCTTAGCATAAGTAATACATTGATTTTACAGCATTAAGGGATACGGTTGTCTGGGAAGCAATACATACAGTGTAAACAGGAACTGAAATTATCAGAATCAGGCCAAGTTTGTGCATGAACACATACAACACATTTGCATTTGTCTTTTCAATGTACACATTGCAAATAAAGGTAAATAATACAGAATACTTTCATGTCCACAAGTAGCGTGAAAATAAATGTACATATCTAAGTTGTATTTACATTTTAAAAAAAATGCACAAATGACTGACAACTAAAATTGCATTTCTATACTAAGTGCAAAGAAAATAATACTGAAAGGATATACTTTACGGGATGTGGATGCTTATGTACTGAATGTGCTTAAACATGTCTATATAAAGTATACAGTATGCAGGAATGCTATATAGACCGTGACAGTGAATGATGATATGTACATGTTTTGCTTTGTTGCACTATAAACATATGGTCTACTGATAGCAGTGGATGTGAGGGTGTTATATTGAGGGTACGGGCGCTCTGTATTGATTATCAGACGGAGAGAACAGGTTTTGTTCAGAGTAGTGTGGTGACGTTTCCTGACTGATGCATGCATCCTGGATGAAGGGGGGTTGACACCAATGTTTTTCTGAAGTGCTACACTTCTGTTATTGTCTGTCCCTGTCCTGTTTAGAGACAGATTGGATTATTGGGTGGGTCAAAGCTCCTGATGCAGGTTGAACTTCCCGGGAACAATCATCTTCTGCTGGGACGTCTTCTATGTTCAGAGTCATGATACGGCAGGCGTATGGTCTACGAAAACATCGAGACACATTATTAATATAGTAAAAAAGAAAAATACTACAAAGACGTGCTCACTAGTGCTGGGGGGAAACGATTATTTTTCTGTTGTTCAATTCATAAAAAACGTAATGTAAAAAGAAAAATGTTCACGATACTGTGTCTCAGGGGATCTTAATATTTAACAAACTATTAATGTGTTATACCAGATTAACGGAAATAATCTCAGCTAACTGACGATACAAACCATGTTTACCAAAACAAAACACAAGTCTCATAAGAAGCATCTAAATGACCCCTGAGCGAAAAATGCTAACGGACATTGGCACAGAACTCAAGATAAAAGTACCCTTATTACTCATCGTAGCTGCACATACAAGATATCCGACACAGCGGCGTCCGCTGACGGCGGGCGTGTCTGAAACTCGACCAACAACCAATCACATGAATCTCCCGCCCCTGACACACAAGCAGCGGTTTGATTGGCTAGAGCTTGTACTGGCATATGAGTCGATTGGCTGACGCCTCGCCGAGGCGTCAAAAGTTGAACATTGCTCAACTTTTGCAGCGAGCCACGCCAGCTACGCTCCACGTCGATTCCCACGATGCATTTCGGCTAAAAGTGACGTCACCCCATTCAAAGTGAATGGGGAAGCGTCAATGCACGCCGCTGTGTGGACGGGACGGAAAGCTGAGACTCCACAGATTATGTAGGTATATAGTATCATCACTGAGTGATCCGGACTCGCGACAGGGGAAGCAAATACAGTCATCACAACACGTACCTTTACAGAGCTTCTAGGGAGATCGTCTCACCACCGTAGCTGTCAATCTGATCAAAAGACGTGTTCAATGGCATTAAAATGAGAAAAAACGCGGCTGAATCGGTTAATCCATAGGTTTTTAACGTCTATGTATAAAAAATGATTGAATTTATAATCCATAATTCCATTTTAATGTAAAAATCGGAGAGCAAATGCTAGCTGCTAATGGTAGCCACCACAGCTAGCTGCCGCTTTAAATGTTCCAACATAGCCGTTGTGCTTGTGTGATATGCCAACTCCATTTGGCAAAGACTGCAAATGACAATATCTTTGCGTTTTGGACTAACTTTAAAATATTCCCATGCTTTTGAAGACCTAGGGCGAGATGTTTTCGTTTGAGGGCTTCGTGTGCAATGTTTGAAGTGCGATTGCGAACTGCTTGTTGCTTTGTTTACACACCCACGTGTGCGTAGCGACGCGTCAACGCGGAAATATGTCGTCGACGATATTTTGAAGTCGACGTTGTCGACGCGTCGCTACAGCACTAGTGCTCACTATAAAAAAAAAGGTAATGGTTATGCCTGAAAAATAATTATAGATGTACAAGTAGTAGGCTACGTAGTTAAATGGTTTATGTTTGTGTCTGTTTAAATCGTGTTTATTGTTGTTATTTCCTATTTTGTTGTGTTGTAGACCACAGACACAGTTAATAATAATTGTAATATTCCAGTAATAAACGACATGAATCAAAGATGTGTTGCTGTATTTTAGTGGCAAAAAAATATGCATTCATCATCATAATTATTCTATATATATATCATTTACAGTGCCTATAAACCGGAGAAGAACGGCGGCATGTATTCTCCTACTTGAAAGACGGTGGTGGGAGGGAGCCGGTTTTTTTTCAACCAGCAAAGCAGACAACAAGGTGATTTTCATCACTTCCTGCCTGCGCTGCGCTGCGCCGCGTCAAAAATAGTATTGATCCTATATTTTAGAAATTCCTTGCGGCGAGGAGCTTCTGGGACGCTTCGACCCGCGGCGCAACGCGGCGCTGCGGGTCTGGTGGAATAGCACCCATTCACTAGAGTGGCCGCGATCGCTAAAAACGCAGCAGCACAGCGCAGACGCTCCTGGTGGGATTAGGGGGTAAGTGTTCCTCTTGTCTCGGATTGAGCTCACTTACCTGCTGTGTAAAATACTTTGATTTATCACCTCACTGTGAGACGGGATTTAGTTTAACTGTAACCGATCTGTACACTCACTGAACATTACCTTATCTGTATCTGCTATTTCACTATACGGAAGAGAGGAAATCTAAAAGGCATCAGTAAGTGGTAGAGTCGGTAAGATCCAGACTTTTTCAACATGGTTTAGGCCTATCAGGGTGTTATGGTCATTAACAGCATTTAGACATTTGGCCTCATGCTACATTTTTCTCCTTTATATTCTTCTATTTTCTGACAAAACAATGAGACAAGTCAACACCAAATGCAACAAACTATTTAGTCCATCCAAATATTTTTGGTATTTTGCTAACAAATTATTTTGTGTTGCCGGATGTCCTGTGTCGTGCTACTGATAATTCTCTCTGACAAACCAGGGGTCTGCAGTTTTTTAACTCCACCTTTCAATATAAGCTCAGCTTGCTTTACACAAGTGGTGAGGTGGGACTAAAAAATACCAGGGTACCATCTTCGTTTCCACTCTCACCTGCGGTCATGACGGATGGGTCAGACTGACAGAACGAGATTGTGGTACAATCGGTCGCAATGGGTTTTCTCCAGGGAGCAGCTCCTATCTCCCTGATGGATAAAGTGAGAAGTTCAATCATCAGGGAGGGACCCGAAATAAAGCCACTGAAAGGAACAAGTTCAGGTGTTTCCAGCATCTAGTAAGAGGTCGGTGTTCCAGGCACGTCCAGCTGGGAGGTCCCAGGACCAGGTTGAGGGATGGTATCTCTACGCTGACCTGGGACCAGCTTGGAATCCCCCCCGCTGGTTGATGTGGCCAGGGAAAGGGACGTTTTGGGCCCTCCCCCGCGATCTGAATCTGGATGAAAATATGTTCTATGTTGCTGATGCTGATTTAGCCTTTGAAACTACCTGAGAATACTATGAAAGGTTACATTGTGTTATACTTCAACCCTTAAATTGGCAAGTAATCTGTTTCAATGTTTTTACTGCCTGATACAAATGAATGTATGGATGGATGGTACACTCACAAACCTTTCCTAATGGAAACCAAAAGGAGGGTTAGGAGTTGAGTAGAGCTGTTCCATGCATTGTAAATGTTGCTATAGTTTGCACATGTGTGTGAGACTGTCCGTCTGCATGTGTGTGTTGGAAACCAGTTAACTAATCACTCTCATGTTGTGGAAAACATGTGCTGCCAAGAATTGAAGAGAGTTGGAGTAAGTGTGTGTTTGTGCCTGTCTGTATATGTGTGATAGATGTATTGTCGTGTGTGTGTGTGTGTGTGTGTGTGTGTGTGTGTTCTCCATCCTGTTTATGTTAAGGTTCCTCTAAAAGCGTGGCATCGTAGCCAAACACCATCATTCACACACTCTGAGTCTGACAGGCTGCTGAAGGCTGATATATTTTTTATATATTCATTCATTTAGCATTTCATATTGGTAAAAATACATATTCACACCTAGGACCTACTTTCTCTCTTTTTTCTGTCTCTTGCACTTTCTCAGAAATGTGTTGATGGGATTTGGATTGAATTTACGATGGACAGACATGTCTATAATACAGTGGTGAACCGTGTCTATCATAACTGGACCTGCTGTAGACACACACAAATGGAATGGCTAAAATCCCTGTGTTCCCTCCAGTGGGAGTTTTCTATCCCACACTAAACCAAAAAAAAGGAACATTTTGTGTTAGATTTTTGCCTATAAATAAACACTTAATAATAACATGAAAAGCTTGAATATATTACCGTTTAATACAGTCTTTTTCAACTACTTTTAGCAACATAAAGCAGTGAAAGATGTATGCTGTGAAGGTCTGGGAGTTGCTTTACTGTCAGATGCTGTGATAAAATAAATTCAATATTTTCACAGCCTGTAAACGTTGGCAGCTACCGTACAGTATGACTCAGAGGCAAAATGAAAAATGTATTTCACTAGCTGGTAGTGTTGACTATGCTGGTGCTATTTTATCAACTTGACTTGAATGGACAGTCTGTGTATACAACTGCATCTACACCCAGAAGACACAACCTGCTGCACTGTGATGGCTGAGTTCTGTACAGAGCTTAGGTTTCTACACAGCAAATACCAAAGTGTTAAAATCCCAGAGTACTGTTGACCAGAGTAGAAATTGTTACACTTTGGAGTAGAATGGACATAAAGTACACTTCTCAGAGTGCACCAGAGAACCTCTCTTTGGTGTTGATTCTTTGTGTGGTGTTGACTTGTATAGTGTTTATTCTGGGATGATGGACTCCCTCAGAGTATATCTTTGCATTGAGTCTGTCCGATCCGCATCGATCTTAGGTTTCGATTCGTCATCAGATAGGCCGTGCCTTCTCATTGGTTTAACGCAGCCTTGTGACCCTCGGCGTTTTGAAAATATTCTCCAGGAAAAGCGCGACCGTGACCGTTACAGATTGATGCAAGAATTATACATCCATGGATCGAACATGGCAACATTTCTCCGCAGGACTGTGACGCTAGGTAAGTAGACACCAAGTGAATAATTCTGAATATTCATATTTGTCTTCTTGTTTTAATTTGTATAACTAAACAACTAAAAATGATAACGTTAGCAAGTAGAATATTTGTGACGTTATTGCAGCGGTAACGTTAGCCGTAGTCAATCAGATTAACGTTATTCTGACAACGAAATATGTGTTTATTTGCTTTTTTAGCTGCTGCTCCCATGTTAATTGTTAGGCTTCATTCACACTGACTCAGGGGGAAACCGCTCCTCTTTCCAATCAAAGAAAAAATGTTTCCGGGCCTGGCAACCAAACGGATGTGCAGTACCGCCGTTTGGCCAGCACGAATATTTCCATCTGAGTCCGGCGCACTTCCTGGGGGCTTGAGCTAAATGGACCTTTGGAACACAACCTATAAATGGCCCGCTGGCCCGGAAGCACTTTTCAGACCCCCGGTCCAGCATAACGTACTTTCCACTTGCCCGCTCAGGCCACTAAAAATATTGGTTTAAACAAAAAAAGATGGTCCTGTGTTATAGGTATTTTGACAAGCCATTTTGTTAAATTGTTTCGTTTTATTAACGCTACAACATAGCTTTTCGTGAGGTGGTTGTCGTTGTTGGGTGAAAAGCAAACAGCTGTTTGCTGCGGAGCGCAGCGCGAGCAGGCTCCCGTGAGCGGGAGCAGGCGCTCGTTCACTACAGACTTTCGCGCCACCTAACCATTCGCCAACATGTTTTTAATACCAGCGGTAACCGGCCAAGCGCCGGGCAAAAACGATCTTCAAATAAAAGAAATCACCGGAGGAGTTAAAGGAGAGTGACAGGGAGCATGAGAAGAAGAGGGAGAGAAAGTTTCAGCCAGCTTGATCGATGGAGTTGGCTTCTAGTGCAGTGACGCGTCCTAAAACCCTTTTATAATTATGATTAGAAAATTATAAAAGTAGGGTGTGGAGATTATCCGGCTGAACAAAACGTCCATTTATCAAACAGGTTTGTTTGCCACAGACCTTATTTCCAGCTATTTTCCAAAACCCTGTGGAGAAATCCCATTGCTTTTTGTCGAGGGAACCAGCAGCTTACTTCCTGGTTTTAGGACGCGTCACTGCACCTCTCAATATGATGCCAATATAAACAAGGTCTTCTGTCGGCTCTGTTCATCAATGCCGACCTATGCTGACAAGTAAGTGAAGAGTAGACCATATAAAGGTATATTCACGATGGGGAAATGTCCCATCAGTTTAGGATAATGAAGGTTCTAATCAAATCAATTACATATCCATTACATTTCTCCTAATGACAGGAAGGCAGAAAGCGCATTATACTAATAATAATACTCATAATAATAGCTTTTAATAATAGCATTTTTTAACAATGACCACAATATAATTATTTTAATAAACCAAATATGAACAATTGAGGAAAATGAGGAAGAACTGATGATTCAAATGTTGTAAGTAGTAATGTAGGCTAGTTAGTGCATAAATTACTATTGCAACAAATGTGTTCATTTTCTTCATGATGAGTCGATTTTTTTGAACAAATGCTCCAGTGATAATAAAATAATTGTACCCTTAATGTCTACCCCTGGTTGTGATGCCACACAGCTTTCAGACTAAAACACATTCACTTATGGGGATGGGGGATATTTATCAGCTGCTTGTGTGACAGTCAGACAATGAAAACTTTACAGCGGCCGCTGCCGCGAGTTAACGGGAGAATAAACTCCGGTAGACGAGCAGCACTGCAGCGGGCAGTAATGCAGCTGAACCACATTAATAAACAATGCACCACGGCAATCTGGAGAAAGGTACAAGGTACAAAGTAGTTCTTTAATTTAATCTGGCTTCGTATAATTAAAAACTACCCGACACAGTCCTCTATCGATGTTGTTGTGAGCGATGTTGCGGAGAAAATCAGCGACGTAAAACGTTGTGTGGGTCATAAGAAGGCACGTAAACGGTTACGTCATGACGCAAACAATTACGCAATGACGCAATAATTCACCTTTGAACCGTCATCTGTAACAATGAGTGGACCAAAGAAAATAAATGTCAACATTGAGTGCCGTGTGTATAATGAGGAGTGTACAGCAGTGGCGTAGCCAGGAATTATTGTGTGGGTGGGCCTGGAGAAATGTAGGTGGGCCAGGGGGAGACATATTAAGGGTGGGGTCTGAGCTGAAACTTCATTAATGATTTTAATGATTTGTTAATGCACTAATAGAACATAAACATACATTAGCAGTGAAAACTAAAAACATAGGCACGGCGGCCTCAGAATGTGTGTAAAACTGACATCCAAATAGGGATGGGTATCGTTAAGGCTTTAACGGTACTACTACTTTTATCGATAGCGCTTATGCTCCAGGTTCAGTACCAACCACATCATAAAGTACGCGGACGATACAACAGTGGTGGGACTCATCAGGGACAACAACGAACAGGCCTACAGGGAGGAGGTGAAACATCTGACAGACTGGAATAACATTGTTATGCGGATGATACTCAACTATATTTATCAATCAAGCCTGATGAAATTAATCATCTAAATAAAATTCAAGACTGCCTTAAGGACTTAAAAACGTGGATGACCTTAAACTTTTTGATGTTAAACACGACCAAAACTGAAGTTATTGTACTTGGCCCGAAGGATCTACGAAACAAATTATCTAAAGATATACTAACTATGGAAGGCATTAATTTGGCCTCCAGTGAGACTATAAGGAATCTTGGTGTTATATTTGATCAGGATTTATCCTTTAACGCCTACATAAAATCAATTTCAAGGACCACCTACTTCCATCTACGTAACATTGCAAAAATCAGGCATATCTTGCCTCAAAACGATGCAGAGAAACTAGTCCATGCATTTGTTACTTCTAGGCTGGATTATTGTAACTCCTTATTATCAGGGAGTATCAAGAAGTCAATCAAGTCGCTTCAGCTGATTCAAAATGCTGCGGCTCGTGTACTAACCAGAGTTAGGAAAAGGGACCACATTACTCCTGTTCTGGCTGCCTTACACTGGCTCCCTATAGAACACAGGATAGAATTTAAAATTCTTCTTCTCGCCTACAAAGCCCTTAATGGGCAGGCGCCATCTCACCTTAAAGAACTCATTATACCCTACTGTCCTACTAGGGCATTGCGTTCCAAGAATGCAGGGTTGTTGGTTGTTCCTAGAGTCTCTAAAAGTACAATGGGAGCCAGAGCCTTTTCTTATCAAGCTCCACATTTGTGGAATCAGCTTCCAGTTTGTGTTCGGGCGGCAGACACCCTATCCGTTTTTAAGAGTGCGCTTAAGACCTTCCTTTTCGATAAAGCTTATAGTTAGGGCTGATTAGATTCAGCCCCTAGTTTTGCTGATATAGGCTTAGTTTGTCAGGGGACATCTTACTTCTTCCTTCTCTCCGTCTGTACCCGTGTACTCTCATGTTCCGATTAACCCAGCTTCCCCAAATGTCTTTCTTTTTGGTGTCTATATACGCTGGGATCCGGAGTCATGGCATCCTGCGGTCCTGTGTCCTGGATCGCGAGTCGTGGCTGTGGTCCTGGATCATCGGTCCTGGATGGATATCCTCGTGGATTCATCTTCCTATTATACACACATGCATTTCCAAACATTTGGACTACCTATGTTGCAAATCTATTATCTTTTCAATTTACACACGGCATCTATTGCACGTCTGTCCGTCCTGGGAGAGGGATCCCTCCTCTGCTGCTCTCCCTGAGGTTTCTCCCATTGTTCCCTTTAAACTGGGTTTTCTTTTCTTTGGAAGTTTTTCCTTGTACGATGTGAGGGTCTAAGGACAGAGGGTGTCGTATTGTCATATTGATATTCTGTACACACTGTGAAGACCACTGAGATAAATGTAACATTTGTGATATTGGGCTATATAAATAAACATTGATTGATTGATTGATTGACTGGTGTAACACCAACAACCTGATCCTGAATGTCGATAAAACAAAAGAGATCATTGTCGACTTCAGGAACAAAAAGCACCGTCACCCACCACTCCACATCAACGGCACAGCAGTGAAGACTACAGACAGCACCAAGTTCCTGGGGGTGCATATCACAAGCAGTCTGACCTGGTCCACTCACACTACATCACTATTTAAGAAGGCACAGCAGTGCCTACACTTCCTGCACAGCTCCCCCTCCCATCCTCACCACGTTCTACAGAGGAACCATAGAGAGCGTGCTGACCAGCGGCATCTCCATCTGGTCGAGAGACTGCAACGCCAAAGACTGAAATCTCTGCAGAGAGTGGTCAGGACAGCAGAGAAGATCATCGGAGTTTCTCTCCCTCCCATCAGAGACACCGCTCAGAAACGCTGCCTGACAAAAGCCCAGAACATTTTAAAGACCCCACTCATCCTCACCATGCGCTGTTCTCCCTGCTGCCCTCCGGCAAGAGGTTCCGCAGCATTAAGAGCAGAACAGCAGATTCTGCAATAGCTTTTTCCCCCAAGCCATCAGACTGCTGAACAGCAAGTAGACCAGTAACATAAAGATTACATTATTATGTAAAGAGCACCTATTTTTTTATAGTATGTCTATTTTATTTATATGTATAGTAAGTCTTTATATTTTAAATGCACACGTTATCTTTAATTTTATCAGCACCACGTCACTATTATTTATTTATATGTACAATTTTAGCAAGTTTTTATATTGTCCTGTTCCTGTCAGCCAGTACAACGACATGTCGTTTTAATAGTACACTCTGTGTCTCGTTGAAATGACAATAAAGTATATCTATGTCTATGTCTTATTGATCCGGTCCTTTAACATTACTTTTAATCAAAAGAAACAACAATGTTTTAACAAATCGTATTAAATAATCTGATGACAGAACTATAAACAGAATAGCTGAAACTTTAACGAACTAAATAACTCTGTTTCCTCTAATCATTAACCCATGTTTGTATAATGTAGTTATCTCCGTGTGTTGCTGCTAGCATACATAACACCTGATGTGGAAAGTTACTCGTGGACGGGGCTACAGAGCTACTAGAAAGACAGTGGAACCCGATGCATTCCTCCGTCTGAATGTGGAGCACTTTTGCTAAATGTTTAGACACATCTCGTGTTACCGCCCTTACATGCTAAACTCTTATTCCACTTTTGGTAACGAGTATTCATCGACACGGCTATAGTTTAACCACACTTCGGATTGCGTTCTCTCCGCCATCTCCTGTGTGTGTGTGTGTGTGTGTGTGTGTGTGTGTGTGTGTGTGTGTGTGTGTGTGTGTAAACTGCCCCGCCCCCTCGCAAGCAGACGGGGGAGAGATCAACGGAGTTGGCGACACTTAAACTGCAATGTAATGTTTGTGTAGCGATAATACATACAACATATATCGGGGGCACAGGTTCTTTATCTTTGACAGTCGCACAGTGGGCACACACTGAGTGTTTTCATATTCAGCAAATGTGCACGCTGCAGACCTCAAGAAGAAATAATACTTTCATTCACTCACGGCAAAAGTTACTTTACTTACTATAAAAACTCACGGTAAAAAAATGCACTCCCTATTCCATTGTCATGAAGGTGGAATCTAACTATATCCAGAATACGTTTTATTGGATCCAGGCTAGAAACATGTTTATTTCTGCTGTAACGTTGGGCATTTTAACATGGGTGGGGTCTATGGGAATTGCTCCTTTTTGCATCCATCCCCTGTCGGCCACTAGATGAACTGCAGTTTGTGGCACTTCCTTCTGGGCTTCCCGGCTCTGCGCTATGAAGCGCTGATTGGCTGTGGGTGGGCCAGACGTGCATGTAGGTGGGCCCAGGCCCACCCGGGCCCACCCACAGCTACGCCGCTGGTGGACAGCTACATATATTTTTACCGATCTGCTACTGGCCCGGCCCGTCTGTCAAATGTAAAACTCATAGTGGCCCCCGAGCCAAAAAGGTTTGCCCACCCCTGGGTTAGACCCTCTTAATTTTGTTACACTCTGCTTGCATTATGTAATGACAATAAAGTAATCTAATCTAATTCATGGTTAAATGAAATAATAAATAAAGAAATTGGGCAGCCACTGACAGCCAGTGAAGGGAGAGGAGGAGCAGTGTGGCCAGGACCTGTGTCACCTTTAGCCACCTGCTAACTCATCATCCAGACTTTCTGTGGTATTTATGGCAGTTAAGTCAATTTAGACTACATTTTTCTAATATTGTGGATGAAAGGATATTGTGGATGAAAGGATATTTGGACAGTCAGGCTTCTAAGGACAGATGTCTACTTAATGTCCACCCTTCAGAGCCACTGCCATACACCCAGTGGCGTTTCTATATGTACAAAAGTGGTGGGGCACAAAAAACTCAGATGTCTATATATAAGCTTCTGCAGAGAGGTTCATGGCTGGTGAGGCTCTGGCACCGACTCTTCAGGTTTACAAATATATTAAATGAAAATGTAATATTATTTTCAAAAGCTTTTTTTGTCTGATGCTTCAATTACTTTTAAACAGACAGTTCAACAGAAGGATACCCAAACAAATGTAATTTTATCATTTAAATATTGAATTGTTCTCTCTTAGTAAGATCCCATTTTCAATACAATTGCAGTCTTACGTTGACTTGAAGATGAAGTCCATTTGCCTATCCTTCTGGACAAACATCTCTATTACTTTTTTGTAAAAGTCCTCCTTATCTTCTTGTAGTTTCAAAAGTCTATCATAAATCTAATCTAATCAATAGATTTTTGATTCGAAAATGATAAAAGTAGGGTAGACATGTGGATATTATCCGGCTGAACAAAACGTGCATTTATCTAACAGCTACGTTTCCCACAGATCTTATTTTGAGCTATTTTCTAAAATTCTATGGAGAAATCTCGTTGCTTTTTTGTGGAGGGAAGCCATGCGCAGCTTACTTCCTGATTTTAGGATGCCTCACTGCAGCTCTCTCGTCTCCTCTTCACACACGACACTTTTTGCGGCACACGTACTTACAGCCAATCAGCTCTGAATTATGTGCGATGACGTATGGTGGGGATGGCAGCACTTTGCCCCTATGGTCATTATTTTTTGCCACACACATTAAATAGGAAAATACTCTGAGCATGCGCAGTGTAGTTTTTGCAGTCACCGTTCACTTAGACCTGGGGTGTCAATCTCAAGGCCCGGGGGCCAAATCCGGCCCGCGACTTCATTTAATGTGGCCCGCAAGAGCTTTCAAAGAATATAATACGTTTATTATACGGTTACATGCCACTTTACTACATGTAAGTATGTTGCCCATAAACTACATGTCCCACAATGCATCTCGTTTTGTGACATGCGCACTGAAGTCACTTGCAATTATTTGCCCTGGACTTCTGCTTTCAAACGTAGTTAGTTATTACCCTATCTGATAATAATCCAATTCAGAGGCAATAATATAATATAATACATTATTTTATATATTTATATATTTGTATATTTATATAGTAACAACCGGCCCTTTGAGTGCAACCATAATGCTGATGTGGCCCGTGATGAAATTGAGTTTGACACCCCTGACTTAGACAGTCAGAGGGAGGGGCAGGATCAGGTTTTTTCCCACATGGCTCTAACAGCTCAATAGGCACACTGTAGACACTAATTAGAAGAGCACAGACTAAAACAGCAATGTACAGACGAATCAGATGATTAAACATGATCTTAAAAGATAAAAATATATTTTATATATTTTTTAATTTATTTTTTGCATTTTGTTGTAATCATTATTTTAATACTTTCTGCTGACACTAGGTGGGGCTGTGCCCCTAATTGCTGTCTCTAGTCTAGAACAAGACTAAGGAGGCAACAGACATACAATATGCTACACACAAAATTCTTTATTATTCCGCCGGGCTAGTTTGCACCTCTTCTTCTCCCACATTCCACATCGCAGAAACTCCGTTCAAACATCAAAACATTCAGCTCGGTCGGGAATCGAGTGCTATTACTTTTTTCATTCATAACTTTCATAATTCCAGAGATACATCCCATAATTCATCAAATGTTTAATATGGAAGTCAATGGAGAAACTCTTCAGACTTGAACAATCTTCATGCGACTTCAACTGCTAACTGCTCCTTCATACTTTCACTCAGAAACCTCATTCCAACTTTAAAATGTTACACATCTTTCTGACATTATTCGTGTAACACAACTTTTAAATCTACTATCTCGTACTTTTAGAGATATTAAACATTGTTCAGAACCTTGGTAAAGAGGTTTTCTTCAGATTTTAGAGTGCGTGATGTCACAGCTAAGTGGAGGACAGATTTAATTTTGCCTTCATATTTTCTTTTAAACCTGCCATAATTCCCAAACCCTAGATTCCTGAGACATATTTTTCATGAGAAACGTAGGAAAATATCTCGTAGCTTGAAAAATAAAAAATAATTAAGCAAAATAATTAAACAAAATGCCTCTTGAGGGCATGCAGTGACAAAAACGTTCAACATGTCTCCATTAAACCCCATTGTAAGTTCAGCCTCATCGATCCCCACCACAGCAGTCGCACACCTTTAGTTAATCTGCCAAAAAGGCCACATTATTAACCCGAAAGTACACAAAAAGTACACTTCAGATGCTCAAATTCCTTGACATGCTTCACACTTTTCACCGATATCTGTTACGGTTCTTCAACAAAACGTTCACATGTGAGAGGTTTATCTCTCATTCAGAACAATGAAAATGCTCTCCTCTCACTGATTACTGCACATCACCATGGAAACCTTTGATCTCTGGACACGTCGTTAGCTCAAATATAAACACCTGTGTCATGGAACACGATGATGTCATAACTCCAACTAACATGCTCAGAGCAGCAGACTTCAGATAATGGTTAATGGTCTTCCCCTCAACAGCTCTACGTGTTGTGACTCGACAGATATGCTAGTTTTGTGTTTTGAACTTGTCACTTCCTGTTTTTATTTTGAAAGTAATCTTTCCTGTCATTCCAGATCCCACACTTCCTGCCTTTGTGTGTTTCCCGTCCGTGAGATTGCTTGGCCCTGCCCTGATTGATTTCACCTGTGCCCATCCCCCTCACCTATATATTAGGGCTGTGCATCTTCACTGGTCTCACGATTCGATTATCCTGTCAACGATTCGATTCGGTTCGATATCCCGGTGCATCACGGCGCATCACGATTCATACCAATGCGTTGCATCCTCAATTTTCTATATTACTGCACATGGCTTATTTTTCATCAATGCATACATGCAGTAAATACATATGAATTCTCTTTTTATTATTTAGAAAGTGCTTCAGAAATCAATAACATAAATGTCTTGACATTAATTTATAAACCAAAATAAATGAATTGTATAGGTCTAGCCTCCGTGTGTGAAGTTGTTCCATCCTCAAAAACAAAAAGCTAATGCTTCTGCGGTCTAGCTGCAGCTTCTAGCCACGGTCTTCTGTTAAGAAAGGACACTGAATGTCCTGAATGAGGCATCACACACAGGACTTGAGTCTGAACACAGCAGACAACAGGAGTATTTACAACAGCATATAACAACTAAAATACTGTGGGTGCACACTTACATTCTCTGTCGTACTGTTACATAAATCCCATGAATGTATGAGATTAAGTTAGCTTCATTATATCTCAGTGATTAAGTGAATAATAAAGTTTCTATCGGGTCACTATCAGCATGTCAGTCATTATTTTCAGTGAGGGGGCGGGGCTTGGAGGAACGGAGAGGAGACGGTGATCGCGGAAGCTTTTTTCCTCCTGCCTTCACAAACTTTACACACGTATATATCGTCTGTAAATTGCTAGAGGACATTCATACTTTGCAATCCAAGACTTAATTAAATCCACCAAAAACCTGACATGATTGTAACGCGATTATTTTTGAAAAACATAAATCCCTGTCACACTCAGGGAACACAGGGATTTTAGCCTCTGCAGACCATTTACATGCAAAGATACCTATATAACACACTACAGGAGAGGGAAAGGCCTTTTTAATGAAACCCAGAGCAAACACAGTCTGACTTTAACTTTAATAATAATAATTATCTCTCTCTCTCCGTCTTTAATTTTTTCGGTGAAAATTCCCGCTGAGGAAGGACTGCATGTTTGAAACGTTCTCCTTTGTCCCGTATACTTTGACAGTGACTTTAATTTTTCCTTCCTTGATTGGATGGCTGTGCTCCTCTTTTCCTGCCCTTCACCATTAACTAACCACTCAGCCTGACACTTGGCTATTACTCTGAATCATACTTGTCAGACACTTAACACCCCCTCCCTCTCTTCCTTTTTCTCCTCCTTTCATCTCCAGCTCCACTCCAACTCCGACAAGGCTGACGGTTCTGTGCACTACATCCTGTCGGGGGAGGGGGCTGGGTCCATCTTCATCATTGACGAGATAACGGGTGACATCCACGCAGCGAGGAGCCTGGACCGGGAGAGGAAGCCTCAGTATGTGCTCCATGCCAGGGCCGTGGAGCGGCAGACCAACCGCTCCCTGGAGGCGGAGTCAGAGTTCATCATCAAGGTCCAGGATGTCAACGACAACGCCCCCACGTTCCCTGAAGGACCCTTCAACGCAACTGTGCCTGAGAGGTCAGAAGTTGGTAAGCAGGGTTGGGAGGGTTACTTTAAAAATGTAATCAATTACAATTACTAATTACCTGTACAAATGTTTATCAGTAACATAATCACAATATAAATGTAAAAGTTACTTTCCGTTACTTTCGGATTACCTCAATAACAAATGCAAGATTCCAAATTCCAAATGAGCTTTTTTGGTGCATACATACAAGGACCTTGACTTTTTCTATTGCTCTCACTAGTGATGCGTAGATTGCAGTCATAACCGCAGGTTTAATTCACAGACCAGACGGGGTCATAAGATCATCAGAGTAATATCGGAAGGATGGTGGATGGGTGAAATAAAACATAATTAATTAGGAAAAGCAGTAAAACAATGGCTATCAAAGTATCTTCGCATCAACACTGCGGGGTATGGAATGAAGTGTGTGTGTGTGTGTGTGTGTGTGTGTGTGTGTGTGTGTGTGTATGTGTGTGTGTGTGTGTCATCTTGAGTTAGTATAATTAATGTAATGTATTAATGTAATAACGTAATGTATCCTTATTACTTTTCTGTTACTTTTGAATCAACTATATTTTACTTCAGTGTATTAGGAGGTAACACAACAGAACAATGTGACCTTAGAGAAGAAGAAACCAAGATATTTAGGATCAAAAATGTTATTGATAGGAAAAGCTTCCTTTCATTCAGCAACACTAAAACACATGAGCACATACTGAGCACATATATTAAGGTAAGGTGACCAGATTTTCTAAATTAAAACCGGGGACATTTTGAGTTTTGTGGTCAATATATCTTTAACATATCCAATTTTCTTCTCTGTTAAAGAAAAAACGGGGACAATTCTGGTTCAATGTAATTCGAACATTTTAACTGTTGGATACAAACAGAAGCACGATAGCTCATATATGAGATTTCAAAAGTATTTTATTTTGAAACTCTACATCAGAATGTCCTGATGTTCTCTGATTGCCTAAATGGGGTCTCCTGCTATCACCCTGAAGTGAAATAAGTATTTAATTGACTTCGAATGACTCTTTGATTATGGATAGTTTCCAATAAATAATAATCAAAATATAGATGGACAATAGATCTAATTTGAGATTTTAAACAGCATACATTTTAAATTGTGCTTCAGAAAGTAATATTATTTTAGGAGTGTTGTGAGATGGGGTCAACATCAATTGAAATAAGTCACCCAGTGGAAATATCAGAGATGTCTTCATAACTGTATACATACATTTTATATTCACTCAGTTATAATGTGGTAGTTATACGTAGTTTGTTTTAAATTATTATTGATCACATTATATAGTACATATTTCTTAATTTAAGCTCCAGTATATATGAATATGTTTGGTGTGTTTTTTAGGTATATTTGTTATTGACCGAGTAAACGCTTTTATTTTGAAGGCAGTTTTTACAGGCCTCTACCCTAATGCATAGGATATTCGCGCGCTGCAATACAACGTGCGGGCTGGCTTGACTGTGTTTTCTGAAGTGGGGGCTGGCTTGACCACAGTCTGTTTACCCAGTGTTTCCTGACATGAAAAGTTTTATTTCACCTTGCTATGTGTTTTTAGCGTATATTAAAAAACGGGGACATTTCCGGGGACAGTTTCAACTGGGGACAGGCCATTACAAACGGGGACTGTCCCTGTAAAAAGGGGAATGTCCCCGGAAAACGGGGACATCTGGTCACCCTAACTTAAGGGGAACTGGGGATATTTATCAGCTGCTTGTGTGACAGTCAGACAGTGAATACTTTACAGCGGCCGCTGCTGTGAGTTAACGGGAGAATAAACTCCAGTGGACGAGCTGTACTGCAGCGGTCGGTAAATACCGCTGAAACATATTAATAAACAATGAACCATGGCACTCTGGAGAACAGTATAAGGTTGGAGAAGTAATTATTTAATTTAATCTGGCTTCGTATGATTGAAAGTAACACGATCATTGACCCAACGCCTTCCCCCATTGTTCTTGTTGCCCTTTTCACACGGAACTAGAACGGGAGCTGCGTTGGTGTGAAAAGGGCAACAGCAGACTATGGCTGTGACTTGTGTGTGACTGACCCGAGTTTGCGCCTCATCGTTCTGATAGCTCCGCCCCTTCGCTCCAATCCCCCTCCCTCCCCCACATCTACAGGTGAAACGTACTTTAGCAACACATTCATCACAAGAAGTGTAGCAAAAGTCAAGGCCGCAGATTCTTCGATGTATACTGTCACAGAGCAGATTCGTGAAGTTGTAATGACTGATGAGAGGTTGTAATTACCAAGTTGCAGTTGTAATGGAAAATATATTTTAAAAAGTCTCGAAATCATACGATTTTCAAAAATACACAATAGGTGGGACTAGTGTTGCACGGTGTACCGATACTTGAAAGGTACCGCGATACCCTGCCGTTAAAAACGTTACGATTCCTCCGTTTCATTAGTATCGGTACTTTAATAATGACAGGGAAAAGTACTCCGGTGAGAAAGCGCCGTTTTAATAAGAGCCATGTGTGTTCAGCGCTCTGCTCTAGCACGCGCTAGCTGCCAGAGCATGTGAGAAAGCGAGAAGCATGGCTGTGAGTGGGAGTGCAACTGCCGCTGCGCCTCGGCTTGTTGACAAAAAAGACGCCAGAAGCGAAAAACAAAAAAGTTGTTTATAGATGATGCTTAATTGTATTTAATACAAATTCTAGTCATTTCTTTAATTTATTATTCTCAGTGTTTAAAAGTTTGTGTTAGGGTTATGGTTCTGGAGTGAAATAAAGCACAATAATTACATTTTAGACTGTTCCCCTTTTTTTAAGAAAAGTATCGAAAAAGAATCGGAATCGCAATTCTTGACTTGGTATCGGTATCGGAACCAAAATGTTGGTATAGTGACAACACTAGGTGGGACTAAGAAAGATAATATGAAAGTATAAAAACTAAGGCATTAGCATAAGACGTTTTCTACAGGCACATTTTACCGTCGTATTTTTATGATTCTACTTGTGATAGTCGAACATGACTACCTGTGCAGCCCGTGTATTGATTCCATCCGATAGCTGCTAATACAAAACAAAACATCTGCCTCTCTCCACAATGATCAATAACAGCGAACGGATAGTCAAATTAAGGTACAAATAAACATAATCACATGAAGCCTGGTTAGTGTTGCCTGACTTTATAAAGTGTGCGGTTGCATTCTAGTCACTTTGCTCAGCGGTACTGCTTGTTTCAACTTGTATTGGCCGTACTCTCCATAAACTGTTAGCTCAGGTTAATCTCAAATTGTTTAGAGTTTGGTAAGAACCGGTTTTTGGGGAGAAGAGCCGTCTCTCCGCTGCGGCGTGAACAGGAAACAGCCCTGGAACTGCGTTGTTGTGAAAGGGGCCCCGCAGTCATCTGGTTTGACCTGAGTATGGCTGTGTGACTGACCCGAGTTTGTGTCGTTCTGATAGCTCCGCCCCTTCGCTCCAACCCCCCTCCCTCCCCCCACATCTACAGGTGAAAATGTAGCGACACATTCATCGCAAGAAGTGTAGCAAAAGTCAAGGCCGTAGATTCGTCGATGTATACTGCCACAGAGCATATTTGTGAAGTTGTAATGACTGATTTGAGAGGTTGTAATAACCAAGTTGCAGTTCTAATGGAAAATGTATTTTAAAAAGTCTCGAAATCATACGATTTTTAAAAATACACAATAGGTGGGACTAGTGTTGCACGGTGTACCGATACTTGAAAGGTAAAAATATGTATTTTTCTGCAAATGAACATGTTATCACTAAGTTCATTTTTTTCTACAACCTACACAACTTTTATGTTTTCCTGTGACTTCAAATTTGGTTCACAGTTACGTGGATATTTTATACAAGTGTAAATGTATGCACACAAGCTCTGATTTTTGAAGTGCTCACATCAGGTTTTACAAGCTCTCGCATTTTGCACCATATCTACCTTCATAGCCACAAACACCTGTGTGCTTAAAAAAACAACTGCAAATAACAAAACACTTTTTTAAAAACCTCTATGAGAGTATACTTTATGCACTTGAAGCCAAAAGTGGTTGGCAAACGAAATCGTGACTGGGGCTGTGTAGCATTTTATTTTATTTGTTAAATGTCTTGGTTTTGTTAAGGATTTTTACTGTGAAATGCTTCCAAAGGTTTCTCCTACCTCAGAGATTAGTCGCCCAGCTTCCCACTCATTTCCATCATCAATCAAACAACATGACCTTGTAAAAGCAGACAGCTGACAGAACATAAAGACCAGCAGGACTGTCACTGTGTGTCTTTAGCTCCTGCTGCTCAGGCCCTGTCTTTGTCTCCCTCTGCATTGATCATTATCACTGGGTCTTTTATCCCTCCCCATCCCACCCACTCTGCTCTTCATCACATACAGCTCCCAACTCGCTCTCATTTATGAACCTGTCTGTGAAACTTTCCTTCGTCTCTCCATCTTCTTTCTTAACTCTTCCTGTCTGCCCCATTCTCTCTGTGGATTGCTTTAATGTGGGGAAATGGAATTAGGGCCAAAGATGTTTTAACAACCAAGAAAAGTAAGCAGGCTAAGAAGTCTCATTGTCTGCTGATCTCTGAAACAACAGCTAAGCGATGTCACATTCATCTCCAGCAATCATCTGGTTAGTTTAGCTTTTCCGCTATGCATGCATACAGCTCAAACAGGTGGATCACTGAGCAAAACAAATTATAATTGATGATCAGTCAAGACTTGACTATTCACTTTGACTATGTCAATTCTTAATCAGGACGGCAGTAGATCAGTCTGTAGGGACTTGTGAACTGATCGGATGCCGGTTTGTGTATATCTGTAGTTAGGCCTAACTGCGCTGCAGCCTCAGATATGATGCAATTATAAAATCACAAATGAGAAAAGACACATGCAAATAAAGAAACATCCTCACTAACTAGATAACCCATGAGCAGGGTTTACTAAACTACTGCATACATAAAACCCTGGATATACACATTTCTGTAAATACAAAACACTGCAAGAAGCTGAAAACACAACAGAAACCAGGAGACACTGATATGTGATGAAACAGCTGGGAGCAGAGCGCTTGTTGACGTCCGGGGATTATAAAGTTGGCCAACTGTCACTGTTAGCAGAGTTAGTTTGTTTAATAATTGTAAGTATCTGTCAGGATATTACAGTACATACAGATGTAGCGCTTCATTTCAGACGCCTACCCGTGCGGGTCCGTGATCGGCACGGGGTGGGCCCCTGCTGAAAAGGAAACCCCCCCGCAGGACTTGAAACGCCCCCTGGATAAATACATTTAATTATAATGAAACCAGCTGCAATGGATCATGGATCCACCAGGGGGAGCCGTGAAAAGCTGCCACACTGGAACTCATGTGAAATAAACAGCTGATCTACAGGTATCTGATATAGCGGATATTTGTTAAAATCCATATGTCACAGATAGGATCATATTCTGTGCTAAATAAGAGACATGTAATCATTTACTAAACATCACCATGTTTTTATTTAACAAAATAATGTTTAATTCACGTTGGCGTAAGTACAAAACCATCGCTATGTTTTTAGATCAGGAAATGCATCCAGGCTCAAACAAACGATTTTCAATCATCATCCTCACGATCATGTAATGTATCATATGTTCGCAAGTTGAAATGAATGCACTAAATTGAATCCACTTGAGTTTACAACAACAAAAAGAATCGCTTTGTTTTTATATCACATCCGACCGGAGGAAATGCAGCGGCTCTCACTACCGATCATCCTAATCCCACGGGCAAACAATAATATTTACAGTGTTAATAGTTTACTGTTTATTAGTGTCTAATATTACTGGGGATTTTGGAATGGTACTGGACTTTGATTTATTGTATCGGCTTCATATCGCAATATATTCCCGAAATCTGAAATGCAAAAATGTCCCACATTAGGGCAATTCACCCTACATTTAATCATTCAAACAAAATCATATTTCAGTAGTACCGGTACCATACCGCTTTCGTCAAAAAAGTGACAGGTGATGTGACAGGTAACACCTCTCCCTACTTATGCAAATGAGCTAAGTGTGTTATCACAGGTAGGTGTGAAAAGCCCCCCTGTGTAGTACCTTTGTTGTTTAGTTCTTTGATGTATTGATTAAGATAGTCTCTTTGAAGTTATGTTGTCTGGCCCCTGTCCCCTCACACCCCTTTGTAGTCTAGTCCTTTGATGTGTGTTATAACAGGTAGGTGTGAAAAGCCCCCCTCTGTAGTGCTTTTTGTTGTCTAATCCTTTGATGTGTTGATTAAGGCAGACTCTTTGAAGTTATGGTGTCTGGCCCCTGCCCCTCAGAGTTGAATAATTAGCCTTTGATGTTTGCCCTTTGATGAGAGGTGTTATAACAGGCAGGTGTGATTTCACACTGGTGTGTTATAAGCCTTTGATGTTAATCTAGGTGTCTCTTTGAAGTTATGCGTGAGACTGTCTACCCGCCCTCTCCCAGCCTCCCCCTTTTCTCCACCCCTTCCTTATGACTATAACGCCAGCAGATAGTGGGGGTGGAATTAGATGAAGATAGAAATACACTCAAACTAAATAAAAAAAGACAGTCATTTCCACTTACCAAGTCACCTTTCAAAAAAGAAAAATGGCAAGAGACGCCTCAAATTGGGTTTAATCAGCCTGTGACAACTTACCGCCACCCGTCCGGAGCGCCAGTCAAGAAACGAATGCATCAACAGTGCGGGGGTTCAGACGCCTACAGCCGAAAGATCTGTGCACAAACTTATCTCGTTCCCTCTTTTTTGGTCATGTGAGCGTTCATGTGTGTTGGAGGAGGGGCTCTGTAAGGAAGTCTGAAGGAAGGGGCATATTTCCCCCCCAGTTGTGTACTCTCAAATTATAGCTCACTCGAGATGGTTTCTCCAAAATGGTTTTGCATACATAAAAAGTGTATCTTACAGTTCCTTCGTGAGTGAATTACACACACATCTGCAGAGTGTCACTAAAAAGTTGTACGCAGTGACTGACATTCTGTATGGGAGTTCACACCCGAGCTGCTGCAGGGGTTGAGTATGTTTTGGCTCTCTGGGGATGGTGGGTTAAGAGACAGATTCTTAACGAAATCTTTACACATAAATCTGCAGAGTGTCTGTAAAAAAGTCTTTAAATCAAAAAAAAACGAAATCTCCTCAAACAGAGTACTTCATGGTAGTGGTCCGCTTTTTATACACAAAAGTGTATCTTTTCAGTAACTTTCGCAGAGAATTTAAGCTTAAATCTGGCAAATGTTCAAAACAGCCTTGTTTTCACTGAAATAGCCTCAAAATCACAAACTGACATTAAGAGTCAGGTGCTTCACGAAATATACTAAAACAAAGTACTTCATTATCTACTTTTTCAGCTTTTATACACAAAAGTGCAGGGAAGGTATGCAGATTTAGAACACTATCTGTGAGATGAGAAGGATGAGGGACGGGGGGGAAATTCAGAGGATGAAGAAGCAGAAAACAGCCATTATTCTTCACTCTTTTGTAAAACGGACAGTTTCAAGAAAGATGAATCCGTGTTTATGCAGACATGCAAAATATCTGAAGACCTATAAAAAAGTTACAAGTATATTGTGTTGAAAATATCTCAAAGTCGTAATATTGTATAATGTATTAGTTGTATGTTGTCTTTTGTTAGAAATCACTATGTAGTTTTTCAAAAATATAATGGAGAAAAGAGAGAAAGACAAAAAATGGCTTTTCGGTTTTTTATTAGTGAGACCTGAGGATATTCTCTTTTTTAATTGTAGCGACTGTGAACTAATGTGTAATTACTTTTTACTAGCAATAAGAAAAGTCTCTCTGAAGAGGGGAAATAATAAAACAATTTTAAAAACATGATCTTTGTCTTTTTATAATTACTTTACACCACTATAAGGAAACCCAATATTAAGTTTGTGTGAGGTTGTACTAGGGATAATATTACAGTACATGACCATTGCATGTATGTGTAATGTGTATTTGTGAAGCGCTTTGAGCATCTGGAAAAGCGCTATAAAAAATATAAGGTATTATTATGAAGCCTCCAGCTTGTACAAGGGCTCCGCCTCTACTCAACGTAACATGTCCCGCCCTCCTCACCAGAACATTTAAAAGTAAGGGGATGGAAATAGATGAAAATAAATACCCTCAAACTAAATAACAGGCCAGACATTTCCACTCATCAAGTCACCTTTCAAAAAAAAGAAAAATGGCCAAGAGAAGCATAGATAATCTGCGAGACGCCTGTGACAACGTACCGCCACCCGTTAGGAGCGCCAATTAAGAAACTAATGCAATATCTGTGCCGGATTCAGACGCCTCCAGCCGAAGAAATTCATGAAGAATGGACTCTGAAAAATGGCGATGTTTGGGGTTATGTATTCAACTATATGGGGAATGAACTGCATTTCTACAATCTGAAGAATGGAGAAACGTATGGACCCCGCAGTGTTAAAGCGATACTGACCTCAACAGATTGGGCTGTGTTAACTCTGGTGTCTTCCAGAGATCTACACGCAACCACTGTATCGGAAGAAGAAACCATAGTGGAACCAGCGGTGTACAAGATATTTGCAAAGAAAAGCAAAGAAACACAGACAGCATGTGAGATCAAAGAAGAGATTTCACCACTGCCCCTCAATGTGGAGGAAGAAAGAGTTATTTCCCCGCTGCCAGAAGTGAGATGAGTCCTGTCACCGTCTGGGAAACTAAAAGCGGACCATCGGGGCGACGGTATTACCGTGCAAGCCATTTGGAAACCCTGGGGAAGGACCCCTCTGATGATTTTGTTTTGGAGTATTTTAACTCTACATGCGGGGTGCCTCTGACTGCTTGGCTGAAAATGATTGATGAAAAAGCTTACAAAGCTTAAAGATCAAATGCAAAGCTTCCAAATATGCTACATTTTTATAGAAATGTTGTTTTTAAGACTGCCTATATTTTTTATTTTATTTAAATCGAGATAATACACCCGAAAAAAAGCTTTTTATTGATACAAAACTCGACCCAAAGCCGTCTGAATTTCTGACATGACATTCCCAGCAGCCTCCGCGCGTGACGTCACTGTTGCCAAACAGTCTCTGGACCTTATACCTTTTATATATACAGTCTATGCTCTGGACCAAATACGACTCAGAATCAGACATGATAGACGAAACTAAGTTGTACTATCGGCGGGAGCCGCTGTGAGCGATAAGCCAGGGTGTGTTTGTTTGGCAACTCTGACGTCACACGACGCCATCTTGCGGAGGAGCGGCTGAGAAAATAAATTGTCGGACTTGGTGTTGGGGGTTGAACAAAATAAATATTTCGCATTGCCAGACGCATATTATCTCCAATTGTAATACTGCAATATCTTAGATAGTGTTGTAGCTATATGATTTCGATTTTACTGGCAATTATAAAAAAACCTTTGCATTTGATCTTTCAAGAACTTTTTAAACAGAGTCAGACATCGATGGACATTATACTGGTGAAAAATAATCTCACCTTTACAGAGGACTCCGCCTTTCACTCAACATAACAAGTCACACCCTCCTCACCAGATCATTTTAAACTAAGGACCCCTCAAAGAAAAACAGTGTATTCTACCTATGTAAAAAGATTGTCGGGGTTGTCTTACGAAAATGTGTTATCTCTGTATCAAGAAGATGTGTTTAAAAATGAATTTTGTGAAAAATACCAACTGTGTGAGAGACGTCATAAAGACACTCATTTTAACCACAGTGTTTGTTCTCTACAAATGTTTAAAGATTGTTGCAAAATGTATGGAGACAAAATTAATTCAGATGACTCTGGCTTTATTAGGAAAACAAACGGGTTAGGGGTAAATGTAACTATCGTGGACTTAATAGTCTAACAAAATACTTTATCTGAATACATGTTCTTTTTAAGAACACTTTTTGAAATTATTTATTTATTATTTCAGTGGAACAATCCAGTTTTTGTTAACATCAACGCTTTCTTCTCTTTTTTCTTGTGTTACTAAGATACTTTTAGACACACTTTGGTGTATGCAACACGTGTTCAGATAAACAAGGTTTTTTTCTTTTCTGATAAACTTACATATTTTAGTTATTTTCTGCTACCAAGATACTTTAAGATACACCTTGTTGTACGCAACACTTAACAAAGGGTATAATATGAAGTACTTGGTAAGGAAGGGGTTTTTCTTTAAGGGGTGTAAAACTTTCGAACAGGGTAAAATATTAATTAATTTGTATTGAATTGAGTTTTCTTTTTCTTTTTTGATTTTCAACATACTATTTGTACACAATGGCTTTTCCATATTTCTGACATACTATACTTTTTTGACTTTTTTCTGTAGAATCTTGACAAAACTATTTGTTCTTAAATGATGACCTATTGCTGGAGATGAGATGAAAAACCTACAACGCTTAAAGAACTTTTTTTCTAAAAACTCTCAATTCTATAATTGACTCCCCCCATTCAACGCAATAACCCCCACCCTCCACTCAGCAAATCATCTAAAACGAAGGACCTCACTAACTGAAATTAGTTCACAGTCGTTACAATTAAAAAAGAGAATATCCTCAGGTATCACATTATACAATATTACGACTTTTTGAGATATTTTCAACACAATATACTTGGAACTTTTTTTATAGGGCTTCAGATATTTTGCATGTCTGCATAAACACGGTGTCATCTTTCTTGAAACTGTCCGTTTTACAAAAGAGTGAAACATAATGGCTGTTTTTATTTCATTTGATCTTGTTTTATTTTTTAAAACTAACTGCATCTCACAGATAGTGTTCTAAATCAGCATACCTTCCCTGCACTTTAGTGTATAAAAGCTGAAAAAGTAGAAAATGAAGTACTTTGTTTTATTAGATTTCGTCGAGCATCTGACTCTTAATGTCAGTTTGTGATTGTGAGGCTATTTCAGTGAAAACAAGGCTGTTTTGAACATTTGACAGATTTATGCTTAAATTCTCTGAGAAAGTTACTGAAAAGATACACTTTTGTGTATAAAAGCGGACCACTACCATGACGTACTCTGTTTGAGGAGATTTCGTTAGGATTCTGACTCTAAAAAGGCAAGTTTTTTGATTTAAAGACTTTTTACAGACACTCTACAGATTTATGTGTTAAGATTTCGTTAACAATCTGACTCTTAACCCACCATCCCCCGAGAGCCAAGCATAATCACCCTGCAGCAACTCGGGTGTGAACCCACATACAGAATGTCAGTCACTGCGTAAAACTTTTTAGTGACACTTTGTGTGTAATTCTCTCACAAAAGGAACTGTAAGATACACTTTTTATGTATGCAAAACCTTAAAAACATTTCTGAAAATAAAATACTTTATCTTAATACATTTTCTTTAAAAGCACTTTTTGAAATTATTTATTTATTATTTCATTGGAGCAATCCAGTTTTGTTGACATCAATGCTTTATTCTCTTTTCTTGTGTTACTAAGATACTTTTAGTTACACTTTAATGGATGCAAACATGTCATTTTGGAGAAACCATCTCGAGTGAGCTAGAATTTGAAAGTACACAACCGGGGGGGAAATCTGCCACTTCCTTACAGAGCCCCTCCTCCAACACACATGAACGCTCACATGACCAGAAAGAGGGCACGAGATAAGTTTGTGCACAGATCTTTCGGCTGTAGGCGTCTGCATTCGTTTCTTGACTGGCACTCCGGACGGATGGCGGTAGGTTGTCACAGGCTGATTAAACCCAATTCAAAGCGTCTCTTGCCATTTTTCTTTTTTGAAAGGTGACTTGGTAAGTGGAAATGACTGTCTTTTTTAATTTAGTTTGAGTGTTTTTCTATCTTCATCTAATTCCACCCCCACTATCTGCTGGCGTCATAGCCATAAGGAAGGGGTGGAGAAAAGGGGGGAGGCTGGGAGGGGGCGGGTAGACAATCTCACACATAACTTCAAAGAGACACCTAGATTAACATCAAAGGCTTATAACACCAGTGTGAAATCACACCTGCCTGTTATAACACCTAACATCAAAGGGCAAACATCAAAGGCTAATTATTCAACTCTGAGGGGCAGGGGCCAGACAACATAACTTCAAAGAGTCTGCCTTAATCAACACATCAAAGAATTAGACAACAAAAGGCACTACACAGGGGGGCTTTTCACACCTACCTGTTATAACACACAGCAAAGGACTATACTACAAAGGGGTGTCAGGGGACAGGGGCCAGACAACATAACTTCAAAGAGACCATCTTAATCAACACATCAAAGAATTAGACAACAAAAGGCACTACACAGGGGGGCTTTTCACACCTATATGTGATAACACCCATCAAAGGATCTCAAACAATGGGAGGCGGGACTTAGCCATTAACATAATTGTACCCAATCACATCAAAGGATCTCGCAATGGGGGGCGGGACTTAGCTCATTTGCATAAGCAGGGAGAGGTGTGACCTGTCACACCATCTGTCACTTCTGTCACTTTTTTTTACGAAAGCGGTATCAGTAACTACTTATTTAGTTTATTTTTAACTAAATAAATGTGGTTTAATCCACATAATTTACCGTGTTAATTGTTTACTGTAGTATTGTGCACATTACTTTTCGCTGCTTGTTGCACCTGGTTAGAAGGTAAACTGCATTTCGTTGTCTCAGTAGGCCTACCTGCAATATGTGCAATAACAATAAAGTTGAATCTAATCTTGAGCAGGAACAAATGTATTTAGAATACTTAGTACATATCTGACATAAACGATTAAACACATTTGTGCATTCTTTAAACCGAGTCAAGCCGAGTCCGGAGGTGGTGGCACATTACAGTGTGCACCTGATTGTTTAACTTGAAGGTGCATGATGACATTTAATCATTCAAACAAAATCATATTTAGTTTATTTTTAACGAAATAAATGTGGTTTAATCCACATAATTTAGGCCTACTGTGTTAATTGTTTACTGTAGTATTGTTTAACTTGAAGGTGCCTGATGCAGAGTCCTGCACGGGTCTGATTTTCAATACCCGCTCCCGCCCGCGACGTGCAATACCGAACCCGCCCCGCTAGCCGCACATATTGCCAATTAGTTCCGCAAGCCGACCCAACCCGTCAGCACAAGATCCGCAACCCGACCCGAACCCGCATAGCCTAGCTTATATATGAGTAGTGAAAACGTGCAATTATTAACACATGCAGTGGCATATTTGTCTCAAAAAGCGTGGGATGTTGGTTATTTTCTCCATCTAGGATGACACCAAAAGCCTCCCAGACCTTGGATTTCGCTCTTGAGGAAGTGTTATTGAAAATACTGTATTCTCCACTAGAGAGCTTCACCTCAGCCATTTCGAATGTGGCGCGTACAGCAGCAGATTGATGCACTGCAGAGGTTATGATTATGCGCGGTCCCGCGGGGGAGAAGTCTGAGGATTTAAACATTAAACTAAATTATTATTATTTTAATATATTTATTATGCAATACCCGCGTCCTGACCCGGATCATCTTTGTTTTACCCAGAACCAAACCCGGAAAAAAGTTTGAAAACATACCACCCGCAAATCACCTTTTTTGCGGGTCACCCGATGCAGGACTCTGATGTGAACATTTCCAGAAGAACTCTATCTTGAATGGCCTTTGTATGTATACAGTAGGCCTACAGTATAGCCCAACCATGTACACCTTCCTTTTTTCCCGTCCACAGTTTGAATTGGATAAAGGTAATGGTTATCGATGGTGCTTTTATAGCCTATTGTATAATAACGGTGTGATTTATATTGCTTTTCAAATGCATATATGGCCACCCATTTACACGGCTCTTCCCGTCAATAATATGAATAGAACTTAGGTAGATCACTTTACATTTCTGAAAATGAATTTTTAATCACAAACGTCTCCCCACGTCTCCCCGTCCCGAAAATAAAAAGAGGAAACAATTTTCAAGTTCAGTTTTCAACGTTTTATTTAAAATAACTGACATAACAGACACCATACTGTAGGCCTATCTGCTGCGAAAACCAGGACGAGTTATTTCGGGATCTGTTTTTCGGGGGCTCCTCAGTCTCTCATTTACCCGGCTCCTGATCTTATGCCACTGGTCAATGTTCAGATTTGGGAACCAATTGGAAACATAGGACTCAATCTTTTTCAACCTCTTGATGGGAAAAAAGGAAGGTGTAAATGTTTGAATGATGAATAAACAGTGAGGAGGGGTACAGTATGAATACACTAGATATACACAGCAGCCCAGCCTGTGAGCAGTATGAACACCAATGAGCGCTCAGCTCGAGATACCAGCGAGTCGAGAGAGAGAATGATATCTGCATTTTCTCTTTTGGTTTGATTAGGACACATCCTGGGGATTGTGTTTACAAACATTGACCAGACCGTTCACCAGCCCCCACCCCCCATGTTGCCTATGCTGTCCTGTGTTGCGAACTCTTTGTTTAAAACAAATTGGTCATCGGAATGTGTGGGGGAATTCTCCCAAGGGTCACATTCCACAGCTCCCCCCCCCCACTCCTGTGATCTCCCATCCCCCAGTCTGTAGGTTTTTGTTTGCATATTATATATTATATTTACAAAAATACAAAATATATAAATATGAGCATTAAATTATATGAATATGAGAACACAATGCATGAATGTGTGAGTGACAATATATGAATGTGTGCATTGAAAATGTATGTATGTAAAAGGACAATATATGTGTGTAAGAGCGAAAATATGCTGCATTTTGAATGTCCGATAGTCCACCATTTCCACCGGAAATATCAAACATTTAATAAAAGTGAAAAACAATGAACAAGACTTAACGTATTCATCATAATTAATTATATATATTTTTTTTTGGCTGTAGGATTTTTGATTTTGTTTAGAGCAGTGATCTTCTACTATATAAACATTTTGGACCCAAAATCACAAAAAAAACGTAAAAACAGATTTTTGAAAATGATATTAATTTGCATATAGGTAACACAAACATACACAACGAAACCATTTAAAAGCTGGAAATATATGCATGGGATGTCACTATGATAATGTGAAAGTTTGATTGAGGTCGCATGGGATTTCATTCTGAAAAGGCAAAAGTGTTATTATAAATATAATACAAATATATATATATATATATATACACATATATGTTTTTTCTGTCTTTATCTGTGCCACGCTTCAAAGCGGTTTCTGTCAACTACGACACAGAGAGCAACATCACAGGTTCCTCCTCCTCCATGTCAAAAAACAAGCTTAAAGCTTGACTCACGTTCAGAGTTCTCTTCATCATAGTTGAATCTTCAAAACTCTAAATCTATCTAACTATATCTAAATTCTCAATGTTTGTCTGTCACTTTACTTCAATCGCAGTCTCCCGCCGCCTCTCTTCGTCTCCCGCCGCCTGTCTTCGTATATCTTCGTCTCTCTCCATTTCCCGCCGTCTCTCTTCGGTTCCCGCCGTCTCTCTTCGGTTCCCGCCGTCCCTCTTCGTCTCTTTTTGTCTCGTTTCGTATCACTCCGTTTACCTGATTACCTCACCCCCTCCATGGTAAATACATCCTGTTGAGCAGAATCTACAGTTTCCAGTATTTTCCATTTCGTAAAATGATAAAATACGGCGAAGATATTAAAATATGTGCTTCCATTATTCATACTTCTGAAATATATCTGTATTAACTTTATATCATCGTATGTCCGTGTTTATTGGGTCTTTTTGCATGAAACAAAGACTGGCATATAGTTTCAAGCCAGTACTTTCGACATAAATACACATATACATCCTGTTGAGCAGGATCTACAGTTTCCAGTATTTTCCGTTTCGTAAAATGATCAAAACAGCGAAGATATTAAAATATGTGCTTCCATTATTCATATTTCTGAAATATATCTGTATTAACTTTATATCATCGTATGTCCGTGTTTATTGGGTCTTTTTGCATGAAACAAAGACTGGCATATAGTTTCAAGCCAGTACTTTCGACAGAAAGACACGGCAATGTTGTCCGGACTGTCGTTTTTTATGCGGCACCGGCTTGAACAGGTCATGTGATCTGATCACGCCGGCGTGACGGTCGCCTCCAAAGGGTTAATATTAAATACATAAAAGTATTTTTACAACTTGTATTTAGAAATACTCTGTTGTAATTATTGATGGGTACATGTGTTCATCCATTCAATGTGGCATCTGCTATAATGGGGTTAATGTATGATATTACTTAATAATACAATACATTATAATATATGATATGATAATTACATTTTAGTTTTATTAATTTCTTATTTCATAGTTTCTCATTATTATTATTTTTATCGCTCATCTTATTTTTGATTTTAATCTGTGTGAATCTGTGCTGTCCTGTTTTTCACTCTCACCCTGTTGTTATTTGAACTACTGAATCTCCCCACGGGATTAATAAAGGTCCATCTTATCTTATCTTAATGTTAGGGCTGTCAAACGATTAACATTTTTAATCAGATTAATCACAGCTTAAAAATGTATTTATCATGATTCATCACCATTCGAACTATGTCCAAAATATGCCATTTATTTATGTATATTGTTGTGGGAATGGAAAGATAAATGAAAGAAGGCGGATATATCCATTTAACATACAGTATCTATGTTTATTATAACATTTTTCTGCATGTCAAAATGAAAGACAACCCACACACCTATCAATCATCAAACCGTGGGGTCTTAATTCATTACGTGTTGATTTTTATCAACGGGGGAGTACTTCAGGAAAGTCGACGGAGGGGAGGGGAGGGCGGCGGCTAGTGGAGTACTTCGTGACCACAGAGTGTGAACGTTGTGATCAGCTGTTTTCGCGCAGTTCCTCCAGTGAAGGGGGGAGTCTCCCTCCGCAGCCGGTTGGCGTAGTTTTGGCACAGTTCCGTTGTACAGACCGACGTTAACAGCAGCCCTGTATGTGCACACGGAGACCAACTCTGTCGTCCGGTGATCTAACCGCCTTCTGGAGAAGCTTCACAAGTACGTCGGTACGCAAATGCGCTTTGTGACACAAGTGACGGTACGCATTTCAGATTACGCACATAACCTGCGTACCAGTTATGTGCACCCCTGTACCAGAGCCATATTATTACTATTATATGGCTCTGCCCTGTACTACAGCAACAGTATTCTCCGTCGGGACTTCCTGCAACAACACCACGCCGTTTTCAAAGATGTTCTATTGAGAAGACGATCACTACGTGACAAAAGTTTTCAAAACCGTGGCTACTGAAATCAATCTTACTAACTGCTGTCTGTGCAATTTAATCCGCGTGAGTTGGCAGACTTTATTTTGCTAACTTTAACATCATTTTTCATGGTGGGATAAGCCATTTCTTGGTGTAGCCTACCCCAGCCATACCCTGGCGCTGCCACTGGTGGCACGTATGGGGCGGGCCATTGTGCACATGCGTTAAATGCGTTAAATATTTTAACGCAATTAATTCAAAAAATTAATTACCGCCGTTAACGCGATAATTTTGACAGCACTACTTAATGTATAAGTTGATTTACTTCTATCTGTGTAAAAACACCCCAACAATATTACATGAAATATACTGCATAAAGCAAACTATATACTTTATTTGATCTAAAATATTGATGTTTCTACAACACCCAGTTGTCTTTGTGTATTTTGTGAATGAAGCGCCATCTCATGGTTAATCTCAAACTCCAGTGATTGGCAAATCTGGGTGATGCCTTCTGATATGATTTAGCATGTTTGGCGTGTGTTACCATTAGCATACCGCACCGCTATCGAACAACGCCGACACACCGTCCTCTTCCGATCCACCACTTGCACACTTCATCGTTATTGTATTCCACAGGGAACCCAAAATGTTCCCACACAGCTGATTTAAAAGAAGCAGGTGGGTTCTAGCTCCTGTGTATTTTCTGAACTCACCATACTAACTTTTCTTCTTGTATTTTGTTCGTTTTGTTGTTGTGTTTCTTCTTGTTCTTCATTTGTTGTTTAAGGGCGGCTAGCAAACAGCTTTTAGGCGCAATACCGCCCCCTGGATTATAAATAGTGTAATGGATACTGCCCTGAATGACACTTTGTTCCCACTCGTAAAAAAAAGGCGTATTCGTCGTGTGACTGCATGTGCCGAACCGTGACGTTCCGAACCGTGACGGTACGGGACGAATAAGGATACCGTTACACCCCTACAAGTACATTTAGATCAGTGGTTCTCAACTGGTGGGTCGCGAGCCAAAAGTGGGTCGCGGACCCGTTTCGAGTGGGTCGCAGATGTGGAAAAAAGTCAAACTTTTATTTTCAAGGCCCGATTTTCTAACGCTGTGAATGCAGTCGGCGTTGGACTGGAAGTACCGGAGACCATAAATGTTTTTCAAAACTTCTGTCACGTATGATCATCTTCTCAATAAAACATATTTGCGGAAAAATATCCATCAGCGAGCTTAAACAATAGCTGAGGATCGTGGGTAATCAGTTCATTGGGTGTGTATCGCAATGATACTCGAAATGTCCCTTATATGCCTACGTCTGTTTCCGGTTATTTTCATTTTGAAATTCAGTTCCTGACAGACGCCAAAAAACCCAGAGATTATAGAATTAAACAAATAAATAAAAACAAGGATAATTGTCTGTTATTGGTGAGTAAATAACAGTGTGTTATTTAGAAAAGAATAACAAATTAGAAGGAAAAAAAGATTTAAAAGAAAATACAGATTTCACTGAGGCCCCATTTATTTTCCTCACAGACGACAAAAAAAGTCCGACATTATACGATTTAAAATAAAAACAATCATCGTAGTTTGATATTGAGTAAGAAGATGTTTTTATGAACCCCACAGCTTCCGGTCTTCCACGACCCGACCGGATTAAAAGACGTGCTGCAGGCACGAAACACACTACCAATAGAAATGCATTGCTTTTAAAATCGTTCTGTGTGACACGAAAAAAAGGGGAACATCGTGTTGGTGAACACGAATCAATAGATTAAATGTCGTGACTATAACACGAAATGCCGTGAGACTGGGTTGCACACTCACACTCCTTAGCTATTAGCTTCACATTAGCATGTGTTCATTGCAAGTGTTTGTTGAGGTTTGACGTGGCAACCCAGTCTCACAAAAAAATAATAATAACGTGTAATAACTACATTGGTCCACAACTTGGGACGTAGTATCATTTCTAATGGCTGGCGTCTATGTCACGTGATCTTCAAATTTCTCCCTGCAGAAAAAAAAACATGGCCGACATTCGTTTTATTCTCGGTGGAAAATGCCTATTTAATGTTCGTTTGGCCATTAAAATGCGTTTTAATGTCATTAAATGCGAGAAATATTAGTTGTTATTTCAGATTATGTGTGCAGTGGATGTACATGATCTTTAGTTTGCTAGTTATTACGAAGATTACTTCAGGAAATTGTGTCCATTCAACGTTTTCATTGTTACCAAGGTGGTTGCTAGGGACCTCTGCTATCGATATTATTTCTGTTATGTTGTGTAACTGTTTAATGGTGTTATCTTTATTGCTACCCCCTTCCCCGTCAATGTATAGTGTTGGTCCACAGCACAAACGTATTAGTTTAACAAAATCCGCATCTAAAATTATGGCATAGATACATTATTTTCCCCTGTGCAATTCTCCATTTTCTTTCTCCGTTTACTTATTTGTTTGATTAATTAACACAAGTTGGAGTCCGTCAGGACGGAGCAGCTCATTTGCTTTAGAGAATATTACACCCGAAAGTAAGTATTCTCTCCGCTGCTCCATCTGTTTGACATTGCTGGTGTTATTTTCTGGTTGCTAACAAAGGCCATTGTAACACATAAACACACATCAGAGCACAGTGGGCTCATAGGGGGCGGCGGCTCCAACATGCCGTTAAGGACAGAGTGAATACACATACTATACAGAGATGCTGTATGAGAAACCAATGTGAGTTTGGAAAATTGCACAATGTAAATCTATTCTAGTAGACCTCAACAATGGAATTATGATCAGTAGAAATGGCCATGACATGGGACCTTTTAAAGTGAACATGTATTTGTCATGAAAACAAATACAACGTAGGTCCATGATGATGAGGGAGAATTACCCTCCAGTCTGCAGCTACTTGTCAGGCTAATGGATGCTCACAGCATCTCTGCTCACACACACATACACACTGTGTTTCACTGCAGCTCAGAGTAAAGAGTGTCATAACAGGAACAAGATGTTGCTCTGTTTCCATTTCAGATTTGGAGGCTAGTGCAGCAGTAACAGTAACATTATGTTTAGTGTTTAGGAAACATTCTGTCTCAAGAAGCGAAAATACAGATGTAATTAAAGTAAACAGGAAAGAATGATGTCTATCAAAATAATCTCAACTCAATGGGGACTTGCTAGTCTTTTTCCGCAGTTTTGATTTGCAAATCATGATCTTCAATATTTGTTTGAATATGAACTTAACTCTGTCTTAACTCACTATGTTTATACAAATATTGTCACAATGTTATGCAATCTACAGGGCAGCTTATCAGTTTGTTTTCTCACTAACAAGCTAGCTATTCATCGGTGATAGCCTGCATTGTTGAGTTGCTTAAGTTAACCAACCAAAGTCAAGTTTTTTTGATTTTGTAGAACAAAATGATGTAAAGAAATATTCTATTGTTTATTACTACTTCTCTAGCATGTACCTGTACTAATACACCCGTGGGACAATGACACTTTTGTTAGGTGTAAAAAAAAGCTTTTCAGAATGTAAAATGATTCAAGTAAGTCATAATAGTTGAATAATAATTAATCTATTTTACAGAGGTGGTAATAGAAAAGTGAATATATGTATCAAAGATCAAAATTGCCAGGAATGATGTTGATTAAAGCATTAGATATGTAGAGGCGTTAAGAATGTGTAATATTCATTTATCTTGTTGGTGGTTGTTGCTTTGGCTATATTCCGTCTGACTGACTGTGAGCTCTCTTCTCTGTGCAGGAACGTCAGTCTTGCAGGTGAGCGCCTCAGATGCAGACGATCCGACCTACGGGAACAGCGCCAAGATCGTTTACAGCGTCCTGCAGGGACAGCCCTTCTTCTCTGTGGACCCCAACACAGGTAGGACCTGCTTCTGCTTTCGAACTGCTGTGGAGGAGAAGTTCTGACATCTGAGCTGTGCTGTAAACATGCTGGTGATACCAAAAGCCAGCAATATTCTGTTTAGGAAAACTGTTATGGAGGAGCTCCCCAGATAGTGTGTGATGATGTAGGTGGAGCCAGGCATGTTAGGGTCGGCCTCCAGCTGCACTATTATTATACATGGCGGGTGCACTAAGGGTTGTTTACATTATATAACTCAGTAAATATTAGGACCCCTGGTTATTTTTTGTAGACGGTAATATGTTGTACTTTGTAAAGACTGATTCTCTCCATAGAATTACAACATCAAAGTCATCGCAGAGCCAGTTTACCGCTGGTCAGGTGAATGCAGCTTTAGGCAAGGCAAGGCCATTTTATTTATAAAGCTCCTTTCAACACAAGGCCATACAAAGGGCTTTACAAACATGCAAGACATTAAGAGCATTAAGAAGTAATGCAGCGGAAACATATTATAAAATGCAAACGGAAGAAAATCAACATAAAACAAGCTGACATATAATACAGATATAAAATACATGGATAAAAGTTACAGTGCAGTGTAAGATGTGAACAGTTCAATGAATACAGCGGCAAAAAGAAAAGTCTTCAGCCTGGATTTAAAAGTAGTCAGAGTTGCAGCAGACCTACAGGTTTCTGGGAGTTTGTTCCAGATATTTGGAGCATAATGACTGAACGCTGCTTCTCCATGTTTAGTTCTGGGGACAGAAAGCTGACCAGTCCCTGAAAACCTGAGAGATCTGGATGGTTCATAGTTTAGCAGGAGGTCAGAAATGTATTTTGGGCCTAAACCATTCAGTGCTTTATAAACCAGCAGCAGTATTTTGAAATATATTTTTTGACACACAGGAAGCCAGTGTAAAGACTCCAGAACAGGAGTGATGTGATCCACTTTCTTAGTGTTAGTGAGGACTCGAGCACCGGCGTTCTGAATCAGCTGCAGCTTTCTAATAGATGTGTATTATGGAAATCCAGGACCCAAACACGGCTAGAGAGTACAAGTCAAAGTGATCAAAACAAATAAATGGTGAATCGAGAAAAGCTGTCTTTTGGTTATTTATTTGAAGCTTCAAATACACGATAAAATATGTCACAGGTCTGACAGAGTATGAAAAGTCTGCCCGAGAGTGAACAGAACAAATGAAAAAGCAGAGATTATATAGCAAAACAGTGGGAATGTTTTAACTCTTGTGTTCACATGCCAAGATTGTTTATCAGACACCTTCTGGCCTTGAGCTGGCCTTGAGCAGATCTTGTGTGACTGTGTATGAGTCTCCCAGTCTAAAACAGCTGTGGCCTTGCAGCCTGGGGATAACCCATAAGAGAATATAATAGGATAATAATGGTGAAAGCACAACAAGAGGAAATAAGAAGCATTTGGTTTAAGCATATGAAGGATATAGGAATAATGATATAATAGAAAATGTCCACTACATTCTCCCCTTTTGATCATACTTGATCAATAAAAAAAACAAATGACAGGATAGACTGATATAACACATCCATGAATACACTCCATCGCTGGTTTAAGTAAACACATCACAAATATATCATAGAAAACTGGCTGTTTTTGTGGAGGACAGACTCCAATATAATGTAAGCATAAGAGAAGAGATACACACATGATTATATTGATAAATCGGAATCAGACTCTTCTGATTCTAGCTGATCTATCTCACTGTTGCGCAAAGGATTGTCGTGTAATGGAATAGTAGTATACTGAACGAAAGCTGAGGATACCATACTGGAAACGCATTTCTTCAGTATTGGGATAATCAAACAGGTGCAACTGATTAATAGGCCAAAAGTGATCGCCAGGGGTGTAACTATCCTAGCCAGCCATGCTTTCCACCCGCCTAATGTAAGCCAGGCCCACAGTCCCAGCCACTTGCGTTGGATATGTCATCAGCTTTCATGTCAGCTAACAGGTTGTTAAGATGCAGCACGGTGTCAGTGATGTTCTTGGTGGCGTCGGGAATGTAAGTGCAACAGGAGTCACCGATCACATGACACAGGCCACCCTTTGAAGCGAACAAAAGGTCAAGAGCAAATTGGTGCTGCATGAGCATGTTCCTAGAGGCTAATATGAATGGGGACAATGCCTGGAAGCCTTGCGTCGTCTCATAAGTCAGATTCTCTAGCCGGATGTGTAAGGTATCTATTTTATGGGCATTGTTGACTGCGTTAGAAAGGATTATTTCAGGGGCACCAGATATGTGACAATACGAGATTTTGTAAGGACCGTCACTGCATGTGTTCCGTAGGATGCGGGTACAACCAGTAGTAGTGCCTAGGAAAAAATAAGGTGGTGTAAGAGATGTTTTGTGGTAAACTCTCTGGATGCATAGGCTGTGTTTCATCCCTCTCAAATGACTGGGGTGCACATGGCTGACGGGTTGGTACTTTGCGTATGTGGTGTCAAGCGTGGATGCACGCAAAGAGGAGTTAGACTGATTACTGCATGGTGGAGGAAGCTGCCTAGCATAACGCCACTCGGTTACGCTGTCTTCACCCTTGATGGGCCTTGTCAGAGCCATAAACGCGCAGAGGTGTTCAACCTGGGTCAGAGAGCGCGGACGAACTGGCACGGACATTGATGAGTCCTGGGGGAAAATAGTGCATGCATAACATGACCCATTTTGTCCTGCGGCCTGCAAGAATGATCTCAGAGTGTGCCACCAGACGTTACCGGTGATCCCATTACTGGTCTGACCCACATCAATGTTGCTATGGTCGTTATCGCCTATGTATAGATTAAATGTAGATGTACCTATGGATGTCAACAGTTGCGTCAAAGGTTGCTTACGCTTTTCCGGGGTCTGAGTTTTGGGCGCGATGTCTATGTAAAATGTGCCACACGGGTCGGCGCCGGATACATACATACAGACAACATAATAACCCCTGTCTGATTTCTGGGCAGCCTGTAGTTGCAACAGGATAACGGGGCTCGATGAATTTACCTTGGAGATAGACAATCTCCCTTTGATGTTTGTTTTGTCGTCCCATAAGGTATAACCCCAATCGGTGTGCGCGGTGGTCCATAAAACAAAAGTCCAGCCCCCCGAGCAGTGAGTGGCGGTGTGACTGTCACTCTCGACATAGCAAATGTAGGCGTCTGCCCCCCCCAGTTTCTTAGGGTCGGGGCAATGCATGTAGTCGCACGGGTCTAACTGCACTGTGCTATCTTCCCCATCCCTTAGAGTAATGTTACCAATCCCTGTCTCGACCAGCCCCTCGACCCATGTGGTTCGCCCTGCTTTCCCCAGCCCCTCGATCCATGTGGTTCGCCCTCCTTTCCCCATGTACCTCTTAGATACCTCAATTTTGGCTGACATGCTGTGTGCTGGATACATAAAATATAGGCCTAGTCCTGCCACAACTATCATGGCAAGTATGCAGAGGAACCATTCTATGATTGTCCAGGCTCTACAGTAGTATTCACATTGCTCACGGTTGCGTTGTCGTCTCTCCAGGCGAGCCCTCATCACGAGGGGGAAATGTTCCATGGAGTGTGTGAGTGTATTCTCTCGGTCGATTTCGTGACACGGACCGTCAGAATTCGCACACTGATAACACAAACGAGGAACCAGAGAGCATATGAAACCGCTCAGCTGGCACTCGCTCGTGACACCTTGTGTGTAGTGTGTTTTGGTGTATGTAGTGCAAGTGTGGTGCTGGTGGTGACTAGGACACGTCACTTGTTGGTGACTTGGACATGTCACTTGTTGTCATCTGTTGGTGACTTGGACACGTCACTTGTTGTCATCTCTGTTGGTGACTTGGACATGTCACTTGTTGTCATCTCACTTGTTGTCGTCTGTTTCTATCGTTTCTCCTTTCCTGTGACTACGACCTTGCAGTGGCTGGCGTGGACCCACGTAGCTCTCTCGGCGACCTTGACCGCTGTCTGGGTGACGAGAAGAACCTGGTAGGGTCCTTGCCAACGATTGGATTTCCAGCTCTTTCTCCGGAAATCCTTGATCAGCACGAAGTCGCCGGGTTGAAGGCGGTGAAGCGGACCAGTGGCAGGAGCAGGCAAGGCTGCAGCTACCTGACGTCGGATGTCTGCTAAAGTGGATGATAGGTTAACACAATATGACAACATAGCATCCTCACACAAAGTTGTGGAGGGAAGAGGACATCCTGGAGCCTTGAGTCCAATCTGTGGAGGAGCCCCAAAAAGGATTTCAAATGGGCTGAGTTGACGCCGTGTTCTTTTCCGCATCCTCATGTACATCAGCACAATGGGCAGAGCTTGTGTCCATGACAGACCTGTGTCTGCACAGCATTTTGCTAGTTTGTTTTTGATTGTGCCGTTCTCTCTTTCCACCCCACCCCCACTCTGTGGATGATAAGCACAATGCTTTCTGATGTCCATGCCCATGTATTCTCCTATCTGCGTAATGGCCTCATTAGCAAAATGTGAACCGTTGTCACGAGACATTTTGTCTGGTCGTCCCCATCTAGGAATGATTTCCCTCAGTAGTGCCTTTGCCACAGCATTTGCTGTCTGTGCTTTTACTGGGAAAGCTTCTACCCATTTGGACCACATGTCCACCACCACTAGACAGTGCTTCTTACCCTCTGATGGGCTAAGCTCAATGAAGTCCAGCATTAGGTGCTCAAATGGCCTGGTGGGAGGTGGATGTGCTCCAGGTCCTGTAACCTTTACTGGTCTACCAGAATTTTGCATAATGCAGATTAGGCATGCTTCACAGTGCTTTTGAGCTGTTACTGTGAATCCCCTTGTGAACCACTCCTGATTAATAGACTCTAACATCCCCCCTTTTGACACATGATCCCACCCATGTGTCAACTTAGCGAAATGAGGGAAAACATTTCTGGGAAGACATGGGTTGGAATTTGGGCCAACCCAGGTGCTGGATTTTGGGTCAAAAACAGCCCCAGCAGCCTTCCATTGAGCCTTCTCAACTGGTGTAGCTAGCTGCTGCATGGAAGTCAGTGATGACATTTTGTCAGTGAAGGAGGGGACAGGGATTTTAACAAATGAGTGTGCGTGAGGTGCGAGAGGAATCAGGGCAGCTGCCTTTGCGGCTGAGTCAGCAGACGCATTTCCTAGGGAAACTTGGTCTGTACTGCTTGCGTGTGCGGCACATTTACAGACTGCAACCTCAGATGGGAGCAGAATGGCGTCTAGTAAGCCTGCAACCAGTACATGGTTAAGTACTGGTTTGCCATCAGATTTCAGGAATTGTCTACACTTCCAAATAGCCCCAAAATCGTGTACTACCCCGAAAGCATGTCGTGAGTCAGTGTAAATAGTCACGGTTTTGCCTTCTGCAAACGTGCAGGCTTCAGTTAGTGCGATGAGCTCTGCTGCCTGTGCTGAGAGGTGACATGGAAGCGGTCCAGAACGGAGTACAGCAGAATCTGAAACAACAGAAAAACCCACCCGATTAGTGCCCCCTTGGTCGCGAGAGGCAGACCCATCAACATACAAAATGAGGTCAGCGTTGGTCAGAGGAACGTCTTTTAAGTCCGGTCTAGGTGTGCACACAATGGAAAGTACGGCAACACAGTCGTGTTCCTCACCGTCTTCAGGCAAAGGCATAAGAGACGCTGGATTCAGAGTGTTACATCGCTTGACATAAACATTAGGCATGTCTAACAGGCAGGTGTGATACCTGAGGTAACGTGCAGCAGAGAGGTGTGATGTTCTCTGTTCAAGTAGAATGAGTGAAACAGCATGTGGAACTAACAGGGTCAAAGGTGCATATCCCACAATGTCACGTGAGGAGTTGAGCGCTTTCTCAGCAGCAGCCACTGCACGTAGACATTTAGGCAGGCCAGCAGCTACAGGATCTAGCTTGGAGGAGAAATAGGCCACAGGCCTCTGTTTTCTTCCATGATCTTGCAGTAGAACTGAGGTCATACACCCATGTCGTTCATCTACTGCCTGAGTGAAAGGTTTAGTGTGATCAGGTAGACTTAGAGTCGGTGGCGATTGGAGAGCCAGCTTCATATTAATGAAGGCTTCGTCGGCTTCCGGTGTCCATATAAGATGATCTGTAGGTTTCAAACCAGTGACGTATGTGATAGTACGCAGTGGTAACTCGATTGGAGAATAGTTTGGAATGAATGACCTGCAGTATGAACAAAAACCCAAAAATGACATCATCTGTCGCTTAGTGACAGGTTTTGGCAGAGCAGCCAATGATGAAATACGCTTATCTGAAAGCGTTTTCCCCTCTCCTGAAATGACATGACCCAAGAATGTAACTGTTCTTTGTACATATTGGAGTTTAGACAAACTGGCTGCGAGGTGCATTAACAAAGCAATAGTATCAGTCTCACACTGTTCTGCTGTGGGTGCGCAAATCATAAGATCGTCAACATACTGGATCAGAGCAGTGCCTTTAGAAACTTGGAGAGAGGCCAAACTTGTACACAGTAGGTGATCCACAATAACCTTGACACAGGCGTGTAAAAGTGTAAGGTTTACCATCATATTCAAATGCAAACCAGAATTGTCTGTCTTTGTGTACAGGGACACTGAAAAATGCATTTGAGAGGTCGATGACAGAAAAAAATGCTGCAGAGGCTGGAACTTGGGAAAGAATCAGATACGGATTTGGGACCAGCGGTGCCCGAGCATGAACCGCTGCGTTGACAGCTCGCAAATCCTGGACAAATCTCCACTTGTCAGGAGGTTTGTCTCTGATCTTTTTGACAGGAAACACTGGAGTGCGGACCGGGGAATCGTTACACGGAATAATGATCCCTTGTTTAAGCAGAGAGGTAAACACTGGCCGAATGCCATCAACAGCTTCACGTTTCAATGGATACTGAGGTTGATTTGGACGGAACGTGGATTTAGGAGTGATAACCACCGGCTCCGCAGAGCGGATTAAACCTACGTCATATTTGTGAGCTGCCCACAGTGTTTGAGGCACTGTTTTTAGCGCATCAGGGAGCTCAGAAATATGACTGAAAAATGAGAACTCCGGGCCAGATGGGCCAGCAACGGAGTTAACATAGTCATCATTACCTGTCAGAGTCAGAGAACGCAGTACATGCACTGAGCAGTCAATGTTGTACTTAAACACGTCATGTGATGGGGAATACTCAATCAACGGGTCGTCTGTGATAGTCCAATCAGTACTAGATTCCCAGTCTTTAACGATTGGACCTAAATCCCTCCATTTCTCAGTGGGCCCCCTGGCTAGTGAAATGTGTGGGACCGCCCCTGGGATTTGATACAGCTGGTGTTGTGTGTGTGTTAGTCTAACAGAGATAGCGCTACACAGTGAATTCCAATACATTGTTTTAAGCATGATCTCATCATTCAAACATTGCAAAAAACTCTCATCATAGTATCTACATGCATCATTATCAACCATGTTCGCAGTACAATGCAAATGAGAAGTTTCCATGAACACAGCAGGTGGAAAAACACGTTGATGAGTCAACCGCAACAACTCCTGAGAGTCAGGAGTTGTTAACAGCCATTGGTACACATTTAGTAATTCTTTATCATCAAATGTGGGGTTTTGAACCATCAATGGAGTTGGTCGTCGGACTTTGAGTCCCTCATTTGTAGAAATAAGGTTTAAGCCGAACCGGAGAATCAGATCTCGTCCCAGTAGATTTATTGGGCAGACAGATGATAACAGGAAACTGTGTTTGATTGTTGTTGGAAATGGATGGTTATCATCACCACCGTTATCTTTACACTGAAGTGGTATCGAAAACTTCTCCTTCACCGTTACCCCCCCTGCTCCTATCGAGTGAATGAATCTTCCACTAAATTTGCAATCTGGCAGATCTGCCCTTTTTAGCACAGAGTGCGTAGCACCGGAATCAACCAGAAATGTAATATCAACCCCCATTATAGCTAAGGTCAGTGGGGGAAATTTCTCAAATGCTTTTTCCGTGTCATATGTGACCCGCTCCATCGAAATCAGTCGGAAGTCGCAACGGCTCATTTCAAAATAAAAAACAATTTTTTCAGGGTTCGGGTGTTTTGTTTGATTTTAAACAAACCATGTCTTGGCTTTCAGAATATGAAACTTTTATTTCCAAAATCACACGATAAGTACATTTTTGAAGCTTGTGAAGGGACGAAGACAGGCACCTCTCACTCGCACTCTGCTCTTCCAGCAGCGCCGCCCCCCCCTCCCTCCGGCTGACATTATGAACGTAAGAGTAAAGTAATCATAGATAACACGGCAGGATCGTTACAGTTTGTTTTCATCTGATTTAAATTAAACAGAGTCTTGGCTTTCAGAATATTAAACTTGTTTCGGAAAATTCAGATGATAAATATAACTTTGAAGCTTGTAACGGCATAATTACAAGCGGAGAACGGAGTAATTTAACGCCACAGCAGGCACAACAACAGCCGGTGTTTCTCGTGAGGGTTTTCCCCGGGAAACAAACACAATACACACAAACGCAAAAATACACAAACACACACACGCACACACGTATACACACACACTCGCGAGCTTCCCCTCCAAACGAAAATATCTTCCCTCCGTAGTATTTTGATCATTTGCTCCACTAATAATCAATCAGATCGATGGATTCCAGAGAAGAGGAAACTTTAAAGGCCTTTTTCTCAAAATGAGGACTCTGTGACAGTCATTATATAATGTGACATATTTCGCTTCATATTTGGAGTACAAAAACAATCCTGATATCATTAGAAAGCTAGGAATATCCTCTTTCCAACCGTGTATACAACTCAAAATGTGTCTTCGGGTCAATGCGACTGATTTCGATGGAGCAGGTCACATATTTCTAATATGTACCCTCTTTAATCACAGACATTTTCTCTAATTCTTCCAATTTCTTAATCGCGTGTATGATGTGTGTATGTGTGTCACTTCCCTGGTTTGATGTGGTTGGCATGGGGTCCGTCTCCTCGGACCGAACTCCCTCCTCCTCCACTCTCTCCCTCTGATGTCAGTTTGAAGAATTTTGTCTGTTATGATCCGATTTATCCGAGCGAAAGTTCTTTTTCTCCTTCTCGTGTGGGCATTCAGAGATCCGATGACCCGTCTCTCCGCAGTTAAAACAGCGATTGTGGTTATTGCGGTCTCTTCCCCGTCCTCGGCCTTTTCCTCCCCGGCCACGAAAACCCCCTCGGTTCCCTCTGCCCTGGCCCTCACCTTGGGTCCAGGCGGTTGTGACAGCCTGGACCATGGTCAGCTGGGCCTTGTCTTTGCGGTCCTGGCGTTTCTTTTCTTCACTGGCCTTTTCTTCTGAGAGCCGTTTCTCGGCATGCACGGCATGTCGGCGAATTTCTTCCAGCCGGGCACCGTCCAGTACACCAATGCAGGAGTTTCGTACCGATGCAGAGATAGCCGGGGATAGGCCGTTGAGGAAAGTGTTGCTGAGGTGTGTCTCCCACACTCCCACTTCTGCTGGTAGCCCGGGCTCGTGTTTGATAATGCCGCTATTCTCGATGAACACTTGTTCTAAGCGGTGGTAATAGTAATTTACTGTTTCCTCCGGGTTCTGCTTACATGCATAGATTCTTGACATGTCGACTTTGACGGGGAACTTTTTAGTTATTTCAGTCTCTAGGCGGCCCAAAGCATCACGGTAGGTAACGTTCTGGCCATCATCCCACTCGGGTTTTTTCATGTGCTGTTGACCTCCCAGTATTTCGGTGAAGTGACTGACGTGTGTCGGACCCATTTTCAGAGTCAACAATTTCTTTATCTCCGGCATGGTAGGGGAGAATTGTCTACAGAACATGAGGAGTGCTGCAGCGAATTTAGCACCTCCTAACTCAACATCTGGCAGGTGATCTCTTGATATCTCCTTCATCTCTGCTATGGTCCATGGGCGATAGACTAATGCAGGACCATCAGGTCCGGCCACCTGTATCATAGGACAGGCGATAGTCTGCTCTTCGTCCTCCAGATCGCTCTGATTTCGGAGGCGTTCTTTTTTGTAGATTGCAGCTTTCTTCGCGTCTCTTTCCTTTTTCTCTCTCTTGTCATGGATCTTTTTCAGTCTTGCGTCTTCTTCTTCATTTTCTTTTCTCTGTCTCTCTTCGTCTCTTTCCTTTTTCTGTATGTCCTGCTGTGCAGCTGCTCCAGCGGCGTCTGGTATGTTGACCTCTGGTCCAGCGGTAGCAGCCCCTCCAGGAGTCTCATCAGCAGGTAGCAGATGGGGAGGTGGAGGAGGGAATGGAAATCCCGAGTCGAGGAGAGGGTCCTGCACGCCTGAAAACAGAGGATAGAGGGAAGCCTGTGGTTTATGTTGTGGAGGAAACACAAAACACTTTTTCTCTTCCTTCTCAGTCTTATCCTCAGCCTGTATCTTTTTTATTGCCGCGGCCAATTGCCTTCTTTCACGGCACTCTGCTTCATCCTCCCAGTATTTTAAACACTTTCTATGAGTGTCCAGTTTTTCCAAGTCTTTTACTTTAATTGTACTCTTCTTTTTCATCCCATCTCCATACTCTTGTAATTTATCTCCCAGGTTTTTGATTTTTAATTTACTCAAAGAACCTCCCTTAGGAAATCCGAACATTTCCGTCCATATATTTAATTTAGACATACTTTCTTCACCATATTTTGCTTGCATGACATCAACAATCGGACCCTCAGGAGGCTGTACAAACCCCCTCCCCTGCTTTGCTCCCATAACAAAGTCTTTAAAGTGTGACCAAAACACTCCGTGTTACCAAAACACTATTTTTCATCCGTCGATGCCAGATATTCCAAATATCCTACTTTCGAGCAGTCCCTCTCATAAATGTCATGTCGAGTTTAATTACGTTAGACTTTATACATCTCACCGAGTATTGAAAGCCCTTTGAGTTCGTTGGATCTCGTGAAGTCAATCGGTTCCACCCCTTGCGCTGGTCCCCTCGTCCCGTACGGTTTATGTCGGGGTAGAGGAGGATCCAAAGATCCCGGAGCGCGCACCCACCAGCGTCCAGAGGTGTTCCCAATCAAACATACAGAGATCCTGCCGACAACGCCATTTGTTATGGAAATCCAGGACCCAAACACGGCTAGAGAGTACAAGTCAAAGTGATCAAAACAAATAAATGGTGAATCGAGAAAAGCTGTCTTTTGGTTATTTATTTGAAGCTTCAAATACACGATAAAATATGTCACAGGTCTGACAGAGTATGAAAAGTCTGCCCGAGAGTGAACAGAACAAATGAAAAAGCAGAGATTATATAGCAAAACAGTGGTAATGTTATAACTCTTGTGTTCACACGCCAAGATTGTTTATGAGACACATTCTGGCCTTGAGCTGGCCTTGATCAGATCTTGTGTGACTGTGTATGAGTCTCCCAGTCTAAAACAGCTGTGGCCTTGCAGCCTGGGGATAACCCATAAGAGAATATAATAGGATGATAATGGTGAAAGCACAACAAGAGGAAATAAGAAGCATTTGGTTTAAGCATATGAAGGATATAGGAATAATGATATAATAAACAATTTCCACTACATGTGTTAGTGAGACCTGTGAAGACACCATTGCAGTAGTCCAGTCTACTGAAGATAAAGGCATGGACAAGTTTTTCCAAATCCTGCTGTGACATTAGTCTTTTAATCCTAGATATATTCTTTAGGTGATAGTATGCTGATTTAGTAACTGTTTTAATGTGACAGTTGAAACTCAGGTCAGAGTCCATGACTACACCTAGATTTCTGGCTTTATCTGTTGTTTTGAACATTGCAGACTGAAGCTCAGCGCTAACTTTTATACGTTCTGCCTTGGCTCCAAAAACCATTACCTCAGTTTTATCTTTGTTTAATTGGAGAAAGTTCTGACACATCCAGTCACTGATTTGTTCAATGCACTTACTCAGTGTTTGAATTGGCACTATCAACAATATTTATGTGTCCAATGTTTTCCAACTAAATATTATTCCAACATTTTTCTACAAACAAAACTATGCTGTGGTTAGGAAATTCAAAAACGTTGATATTATCAAGAAACAAAGGTTGTGGTCATGCTCATGGATAAGAATAAGGGAGTTGTTGTGAATGTCTTAAGTTTTTTTAATAAAGAATTAATATAATAATACAAATAAAACCAGCTGCACAGGTTATGTAATGTGATATGGTTGAGCATGGATTGAAACTAGTCACTAATGAGTAGCATGAATTGCAGCACAGATTTCATTTGATAATTACTTTACCGTCTAAATGATGATATGTGATATCAGCATTGGGAAGTCCTTCGTGTTGCAGGTGTTTATAGTGCAGTGTCTTCACCTTTGTCCACGGGGACATCTTACATGACAAGATGTCAAGAAGACACATGAAACACTGTGTCCCTGGTTGGTGTCCCTCAAGGGACTTGTTTGGATGTCTTCAATAGCGTGGTGCCATGATGACGTATGTTTGCAGGCTGACCGGGATGTTAGTATCGCAATGGTTACTTCATCAAAAAGGAATATAATTGTTACATTGGATTTGGAAATATAACATCACATACAATCTAAGGCAACAACAGGTCTATGGTACTCACATGTACCCCCACCTTATCACCTGAATCTCTCCTAGAGCACCATTGTGTTCTTTGTAACCAAATGTCTCTCAGAGGGGCGTGGGGAGGGGCTCCTTCTTTTCATCCAAAGTAACAGACAGAGAATCAGCACTTTGGAAACAGGGCTGAAACAGAGGGGATTATGGGTAATGCTGCAATGATCTGTTTGGTGTTTGGAGCCAAACACTTCAGAGTAAAAAGCTAACGTTAGGCTATAAACACACTATAGCACGGTCACATGGCTGCACATCACCACCGCGAGAGACATGTTGTGTATCTGAGAGCTGTAATATATTGATGAAAAACAGTATAATAGGGGATCTTTAAGCCACTTTTATAATCTTTGAAGAGTAAATACAATTTTCAGGAGTAAAAAGCTAACGTTAGGCTATAAACACACTATAGCACGGTCACATGGCTGCACATCACCACCGCTAAGCTAAAGTCGGCACATTTTGGCGGGATGGCGTTTAGTAGACATTTAGTCACTGAGAGGTGGCTCAGTGGGTAGTGTGATGGACTTCGATTCCGGGGGTAGCAAGTTCGAGTCCCACTGCAGTCATCATGTCGTTGTGTCCTGTGGGGACTGTCCTCAGTATTGAGTATGTAAGTCGCTTTGGATAAAAGCGTCTAACAAGTGACATGTCATGTAATGTTAGCAACCGCCATTGTTATGACACATATGAGCTTCAGACGGCCACAAGTGGAGTATTTACTGTTCATTTTATGTCATAGAACAGACCGGGAAAATCTCTTCAGCTTTTGTAAACCACCGACCTTATTTCAGGCTTCTAATCAAAAGCATTTTCACAAAGCCATTGACTTTGAGCTCATATGCTGACTCATAACCTAGTTTTCTGCACGACACCATTCTCTTTAACCCCTCATGTTGTGTCCTCTCTCTAGTGTCACTATCGACACACAGGGGAAAGTGTCACATACTTGAATCAGAGCACTTGTATTTGACTTTTACACATGTGATGTTGAGATTCATCAGTAAAAAGAGGTGCAGCTAGGTTGTAGGTGCTGCTTCTTTACATTGAACTGTACCGTTAATTACCCACCCATCCAGGAGTCGATGCTACATGGTTGGGAGGATGATGTGAAGCACATGATGAGCCTCGTTGAATTGGCACGGTAGCACTATAATCTGCATGGTTTTATGGATGAATACATTGAACTTTGGACCTGAAGTCATAACACTGTCACTAATCCTCGGCTTAATTGTTGCACAGAGGCTGTTATATACCCGACTGCAGGAAAGATGTATCATACACATTTGATTCCACAAAACCAGTTTAACGTCTTCTTAAAATTACATTTGTCTTTTTGGCAATCTGCCCCCTCGGAACAATGGCCTGGTTTTAATGACAGTCTTCTTTATATTGCATTGACATTTTAGGACACAGATGAATTCATAAGGAATTATTTTGACATTTTTCCCCCAAAAATAGTGTATTATGTAGCTAACTTAGTCTTGGTCAAGTGAGACTGTGTGTACATGTACTTTGTATTTAAGAATGGGCAATGCACATTAAGTAACATGAGTCTATAATGTAAATGGGCCACATGAAGCCACAGAGGCTACTTTTAGTATGCGGTTTGTGGCATTGAAACACAGAGCACATAAGCACGGACAAAACCACATGAGAACAATTAACACACAGAAGCACAATGAGAGCACACATTCAAGCACATATTAAAATAGGACATATGTGTGCAAGCCCATAAACACACAGAACGACACAAAAGCACATACATTAGCAAAGTTAGAGCTAATAGGCACAGACAGTATGAAACACATGATACACCCTCATCACAGCGTGGTTGATTGTGCAATAACCACTGTTTGACAGATTTGGAAAAAGAGCTGATATTGGTTAGTGTCCTTAGTTCTGTGGGTGTGGTGGTCCAGGTACAACTCTCCACACTATCATTCTATTAGAAACTGAATTAGCACTTCTCATACATTACATTACTGTACTTGTTAGACGCTTTCATCCAAAGCGACTCACATACTCAATACTGTGGGCAATCCCCACAGGAGCACTTTGGGGTGAAGGGTCTCAGGGACACAACGACATGCTGACTGCAGTGGGGTTTGAACCTGTGACCCCCTGATCCCAACACCAACGCACCATCACAGGCGCCGCACGCCTCCCTATACCTACTGCTCTTTCTCATCAGAGGAAGCTTTCCACTTCTCCTCACATCAAATTGAATTATATGCTGTACAATTTCAGAGCTAAAGCCCCACACATTGGGACATGTGAAGAGAAGGAAGCGTTGCACGTCTTTTAATTAAAGATGAAATTGATATTTCTCCCTGGTCTTATCAATAATAGCCTTTAAATGTCACTTTCTCTGATTGATTTGCGACACAGCAGTGAACTAAATGCATTGTAAAAGAAATGCTGCCAAAGACTTGTCTCTGTATAAACCCCCCCCCTCCCAACTGTCTGTCTCTGAAACAAAAGCTTCTCCAGACATGACACGTATCCATTAGAGTCACATGACATGCCCTGCACAGACAGCATGCAGAGAATAAGGATTTAACTAGTGACAGAGGAGAGATTTCAGTACACAAGCTACACCAACCTGTGTTTACGTGTGTGTGTGTGTGTGTGTGTGTGTGTGTGTGTGTGTGTGTGTGTGTGTGTGTGTGTGTGTGTGTGTGTGTGTGTGTGTGTGTGTGTGTGTGTGTTTCCGGGTGAGACATTTTCCGATTTGTATGTAGTGTCTCTCCTGGGACATGTCTCCATGCTTTAATGTTCAAAAAGCTCTTCATTGTTCTCACACTGCCTGTGCTGCAGCACCTCTTTTCCCCCTCTGTCTGAAACCAGAGCCCAGTCTGCTCTGGTTGGTTAGCTGGCCGGCTCTGTTGTGATTGACCAACCTCTTAGAGATGTCCGACACCTTAGCCTATCACGTACAATGTGTTTGAGCGCTAGCCAATAGAAGTGCGAGTGTTACATAGTGATGTCACTATGTTACTAAAGTAATCAAAGGAGTCCAATCGAGGCTTTTCATGCACTGGGGGGGTTTGGGAGACAAACTCCCTCTGGATTGAACTTAGTAATGTTAGCCTGTGCAGAAAAGCCTATACAACCCACAGGAAAAGGGAAAACCCCCCAAAAGCATAATAGGCCTTTTTTAAGATGAATGCTAAGTTCTGCATCATTTCACAAATAGCCATGCAGGTGTTATTGTGTTCTCAATTTCTACCTCTGGCATTATAAATGATGATGTAAAATATGGCACCTTCACACCCAGCACAGTTCTTTGTTGTGGTTGTCATATTGTATATTTCCATACACTTCAATACCAATCAGGCAGGAGAGGGCTCATTTGGCCAAGGTCATCAAAAGGATTTTTTATCTAGAGGATGTTGCTGTCAGTTCCTCATGTGTGGCTGGCACACATACAGACATGTGTCCGTAAGCGAAATGGAACTCTCATGTTGTGTATACATAGATGTTGTTGCATATTGCTCTCACCTAAGATCTTCATCGTCATAACTACACTGTAGCTATGCACGTATGACCAATACAAGCCTTGAACGTCTGAAGGTCTAGAAGACATGTTGACATGTTACAGTGGGATGAGCACAGTGGTAAATAATACACATGAATGATGGCTGAGTCCCATTTTGCTGCTTCAGTTTCTAGGTCCTGGTGTTGTCTGTTGGCTCACCGTCATGCTTACGGGGTCATTTGAATACAATCCTTATCCCGCTCTAAGAAGTGTCACAAATAAATGGCCCCAATATAGAGCTCTATAAGCTATTATTTGTAGCTGTTATTGGCCCTTTCTCATCTAGTTTTATTGTCAGCCTATTTTTAGTAAAACAGCAACAAAAACGTTATTTTCTGCCAGAAGAAGAGTCCTTATAATACCATCCCCAGGCCTAAAGTGGCTGTTAGAAGGCAGAACTTATGTGAACAACAACTGCCTCTGATTCTTGTTGTTCTGTATTAGCTGCTGCAGCTGTGCTGGAAATAAATCTATATTTAACCATCCGCAGGAAAGAAAATACAAACAGCAGCAGACAACACAAAACAGCTTTCAGGTACACAAGACTTGATAAAGAGCTAAAAACAAAGACAACATGTGAGGGATACTAAGCTAATATTTCTTTATGAAAAAGAGCAGACATCATAATGCTAGAAATTGACCATCAGCATTGAGTATTAAACTAAGCCTTGTAATAAATCAAACAAATGTAACGCATATGTTAAGATCTCAAAAGAAAAGAAAAAACAACAAAGTCAAGGTGAATTTAACATGTTCCATCTGCCCACTCCCAAAAAAAACCCAAGCATCATCCTTGGTTCTCTCCTGTCTCCTTGTTAGCAGAGGATTGCTAACCACCTGCAGGGATTTGTGATTAGCTCTCTTTTGAAGAAGTAGGGCTATTAAGGGGTAAAAGAGTGGTGTAGAGAGAGGATCCATTAGGAGCGGAGAACAAAGTCAGACACACTTACTGTCCTGAATCGGGGGGGGGTTCACAGAGAGCCAACTTTGCTAAGTCAACTGCGAGAGTACATGCACACACACATTTGGCAATGAAGATGACTCCAGCTGTAGGCGTTGGGAGGCCTGTTAACTTATTCCGGCAAATTACTCAGACCTACTAGTTGACCTAACAGAAGTTATTGAGTATGTAAGTTTACTGCTTGGCTCAGATCCACCAATGTCAGCAAGATCTCGCCTCTACTAATTCCTGAAGAACCAGGTTCAATTAACTGCTGTTTCAATTCAGACAACTCTCTTAAATCTGTTTAAGCGATCCCGAAGGATTTTGATATCAGTAAATGAGGTGTGGCCCTACCTAAGTGTGAGTGTGGCAGGGTGCAGTCTCACCTTTGAAGCAGGAGAGGAGAGCGCAGATGTCTTTTAAGTTGTCCCAATCCAAAAGGTGGGATCAGTTTATTTGAAGAAAAATGGTCCACACTTGTACAGGGTTTTTACCTTCTCTCGTTACAACATGACAATCATTACAAAACATATCATGCTGTGATCATTTTCTAATATGGAACCTCAATTCACAGTTTCACATTTATTACCCTAAATTGTAACTTCAACTGCCCAATTCAGTTGTGACATTTAAAACCGTCCGACATCTCCTCATAAATGGCCGGGGATAATAAAAAGCACATTCAAACTTTCATTCAACAAACCAATTCTCATACACACCTATATCCAGCATGAACTCAGAGGAACGTCCTCATAGGTGACTGGGTGCTAAACATTCCAACATTCAACAAACAATTCACTCAGCTTCAACAAATACATTTGAGAGATCTTATCAAGTTTGAGAGAACCTTACCGAGGAAAAACCCAGCTCTCTCGACTTTGCTCCCTCTCTGCCAGTGTTTTTATGCTCAGAACTGGACAGAAAAACCTAAAGACACCCCCTCCATACCCATATTTGTGAATCTCCCGCTGGTCCAAACAAAGTAGGAACAGCATCGTTCTTCAGTGCCCTACGCTGTACATATCTGGCATCAATCACTGAAAGGTTTGTGAAGCTTTGTTCCGTGAAAGGCTGGCAGAGGGTGTGGCCATAGCTCTGGGCGTGGCTACTGGGTATCCCTACGTCACGATACCCAGGAAGAAAACAATGGAAAATGAGAAATATCCAACGAGGCGTTTTGGGGAGGTCTTCTCTGTGTTAGAGTTGTACTCGCTACAGGGTGTACTTTCAGGGTTTGTGACTCCGTTTACATGCATAAAAAGCTTCATAACACACAAGGGGACGGGTAATAACCGGAAAAGCATGACATGGGACCTTTAACCTCTTAAGCCCGAAGGTCCCCCCAGTGGACCCCTCCCACCGTTTTTTTTACGAGACTATGTCTCAGGGCTTCTTAACATTTATGAAACTATTAATGTTTCATACCCTTTTAAAGGTAAGAAACTCCGCTAACTGACAATAAGAACAATTGTTAGCTAAAAAAAACACAAGAGTAATACCAAGCCTTTGAATTAGCATTGAGCGAAAAAATGCTAACTAATGCTAACGCTTTTTTACACAGAACTCACGGTAGAAATGCCCTTATTACTATCTTAACTGCACAAACAAGATATACATTTTATTTTTATTGATATACACAAAGCTGAGACTCCACAGATTCCACACATGTAATGTCATCACTGCACGACCTCGAATTCCTGGAGCTATCAGCCAGAAAAGAGAAAGTAAACAACATCCGGTTTAAAAAATATTACAATAATTACGTCTTACCTTAAATAAAAAACGCCGCTCAAGGTTAATCCAATGTCTTTGTGTCACGTATAATTTTTTACTGATAATCCATAATCATATTTATGGCAATATACTGGGTATAAAGTTTTGCCGTCCAGGCTTGTACTTTCAGATATGTTTTGTTTGCTTCTCTATTACGTCCGCAATGGTAATGTTTACGTGGATTTGGGAACTGCCCATCGATTCTATTGGATGTAATGGTTAAAAAAAAGGTGTAAATCACCCAAATCGACCGATGGGTTCCAGAGATATGGTCCTGCGTAAAGTATAAAGAATGCCAGCCAGTTTAAGTACATTACGCAGCAGACTTTACTTATTGTTTACTACGTAAGGAAGCAGGAATTGCAGGACCCAGAGCGCATGGAGCACAGAGCGGACAGCAGATAACGGAATTGCAGTTTTATTACTTATAGATTATCAGAACATTTCAAAGGGGACACATCCACATTGGATATTAACCTATGGATGAACTACATCATCGTTTTTATCGTTTTAATGCCATTGAAGACCAGTTTAGACCAGACAAAGAGGAAGGTGAGCCATGTTAGCCTAGCGCTAGCGCCACTTGTTTTGATGTACATTTTTGTTGATAACGTCGCAAGTTTGTATCTTTCAGTGTTGAGGTGGGCACCGTTAAATTATGTGTCTTTACGATCATCAACAATGTGTTGGATGTGCAACTAGGATAAGTAATAAGGGAGCTAGGAGTGATTTCCGGTGCAGTAATAGGTTAGGCATAATTTAAGTTGTTCACTGAGAAGCTTTTCGAGGACCGTCGCTACAACACATAATTTTGAAATTGGCCTATAATTATTAACAGATGAGGGATCCCCTCCTTTCAGTAAAGGAAGAACATATGCAGATTTCCATATGTTAGGAATCTCATTGTTGGAAAGAGTTAAATTAAAAAGATAAGTAAGCAGCTTGGCTATAAAGTCGGCTGCTAATTTAAGAAAATGAGGAGGAAGTTTGTCCGGACCTGCCGATTTGTGTGGATCCAGATTCTGCAATGCTTTATGGACCTCTATCACCTCGATAAAAGTAAAATTGAATGGCTGAGCCATGTGATGGGATGAAGGTGGTGAGGAATCAATGTTCTGTCCAGGGCCCGAATTTAGGGACTCAAACATGGCCGATTTGTCAGTGAGGGTTTGTGAGTCTTTAACAATGCAGGCTGGTAATTCATTTTTAGTTTCTGTTCCAAATGAGTTTTTTATTACCTTCCAAAATGTCCTTGGATCATTTAAGTTACTAGTAGTATTAGAAATGTAGTACTCAGATTTAGCCTTTTTAACTAGGAAAGTGAATTGATTTCTAAAAACAATCCAGTCCACTTGGGATTTCGATTTTCTGGCCCTTGACCAGGCAATATCCCTTTCTTTTAGAATGTTGGCCAGTTGAGGACTGAACCAGGGATTTTTTAGCCCTTTCACCCTAAATTTGCGGAAAGGAGCATGTTTGTTTATAATTCCAGTAAAAGCCTCATGAAAATAATCCCATGCCAGTTCAACATCACTGATGAGAGAGATCTTGTTCTAATCAAAATCCCACAGGTCATGAAAAAATGCTTGCTCGCAAAAATGTTTAAAGTCACGTTTAAAAACTATTTGTGGTCTTGTTTTTGGAAGCTTAGCTTCCAAAAATCATTTCAGCTGTGTTACAGCTTTTGGCATGGAATTCTGTAAGAAGTCTTCTTTTGAGTCAAATTTTTTAAATCCATTGTCGTTTACACTTATGTGTTTTGTATACTCTCGTGATGCATTTTGTACCCTCTGGACACCCTCGTGGCAAAAATGTACACGCCCATAATAACTGCTATTAAATCATCATACATGATAATAATAATAATTTTTTTTTCTACTTTTTTTTCATGAATCATTTAAACAGCTTCTAACGTACTCAAAACTACAACACATTCAATAATATTCTGGATTTTAACCCTTTAAATGCCTGTTTAATTATTTGCATTATTTATTACAAAAAAACACAAAACCTTACATTTTTTCAATATAATAATTAGTAGAGGGATGGGGCTTTGGTGGTTATTAGAGTCTTGGATGTGTAAAAGATTGACAATAAAATTGATTTCACTGCATTATTATTTTTTACATAGTGTCAGATACTACCTCTGGACCCCTTCGTGGCAAAAATGTACACGCCCATAATAACTGCTATTAAATCATCATACATCAACATTTCTTTCTACTTTTTTTTACAGAAATCACTTAAACAACTTATAACGTACTCAAATCTACCAAATATTCGATATTTTTCATTTCATTATCTGAATTATCTCATTATTTATTAAAAAAGAACACAAAAAATGAAAAATGTTCGATATAATAATTAGTAGGGCCGGGACTTTAACGCGTTAATTAAGATTAATTAATTACACAAAAATTAACCCGTTCAAAAAATTCACGCATTTTAATCGCACTTTAATCGCACTTATTTTTGCACAGCGGAACGTTTCTCACTGGATGAGTTTCAGGCGTACCGATTATACTGGAGCACCAACTAACGTTCATGACTTCAGCATGGGACTTCAAACAACAACAAACCACGGTGAACAATAGTCAAACATGAACGAACAAGCTGATGAGACCGCTTTGGTTGGCCCCGTGGATGGGACATTTTGTTTTAAAAAACGGACGGATGGAAGCGTCGACAAGAGCACGGTTGTGTGCAAATTATGCAAAAAATTATTTGCATAGCACCGCAGCACATCAAGCCGAAAGTATCACCAAAATGCCAAGCATGTAGCAGCTATCGTGGACGTTAGCCCGACTCCGAGTGCAAGGAACCACACCCTGACTCAACCCACACTCAACCAGATGACTGGTTTCAGGGCCAGGATAAGTAAGTCCACGTCTGAGAAAATAACCAACTCCCTGGCTCACTGGATTAGGCTCGACTATAAACCACTTGGAGTAACATCCATGTGAAAATTGCTTCTCACTGTTCTCAGGTCAAATATGTATATTTGATTAAAAATGCGATTAATTTTGATTAATTAATTACAAAGCCTCTAATTAATCAGATTCATTTTTTTAATCGAGTCCCGGCTCTAATAATTAGTAGAGGGATAGAACTTTGGTGGTTATTAGAGTCTTGGATGAGTCAAAGATTAGCAACTAAATTGATTTGACTGCATTATTATTTTTTACGTAGTATTAGATACTACCTCTGGACACCTTCGTGGCAAAAAATGCCTCATTGACTGCCATTCAAACCACCTTTTTTGATCGTGCGTGCGTGCGTGCGTGCGTATCTGTAAGCATGCACTGATCATTTCAAGGTCAAAAAAGGGCATCTTGTGTACGTATCTGTAAACATGCACTGATCATTTCAGGGTAAAGAAAAGGGCATCTTTTGATCTTTTGAAAGATGCATTTCATGTATTTGAAGAGTTGCTCGAGTAATTAAAAAACAAAAAACAACTGTTAGTTTGTTTACGCACCTGGCTGCTTTCACAGCCAAATGTTAACATGCAGTTTAGCTGAGGGGTTTTAATGAGTGAGAAGAGAAGGAGAAAGTCCTGGAGCCAAGAGTAGGAGCTAAAATGAAGAGGCATTGCACTGCAGAAGAGGCCGTATAAATGGTCATGCAGCCTTCATCTGCAAGCGATGACTCTTCTTCTGAAGAAACAAGCTCCGAGTCTGACATTGATCTCTGGAATCCTCCACAACTAAGAGTGCTTCTGAATGTTTGTCTGAAAGTGGGGAGGACACTGAGGATCCGGCCCATCCTAGCAGTGAGTGGACAGGGAAAAATGGGCAAGTCTGGTCTCCATCTCATGCCGAGACGCTGCGCTACATGCAGACACCCACCGGCATGATTCCAGGGCCCACAAGATATGCCTTATCAAGAATTTATGATGTGGCATCCTCTTCTGACCTTTTCTTCACTCCCGACATGATTCAGCTAATTTTACAGATGACAAATCTCTATGGGAGGCGTTCAGTGTCAGGATGGAACGATGTGGATGCTGAAGAGATTCGGGCTTACATGGGACTTCTCATCCTGGCGGGTGTGTACCGGTCCAAAGGGGAATCTACCCGCAGCCTGTGGGTTGACCAGAGTGGGAGACCAATCTTCAGGGCCACCCTGTCCCACAAACGCTTTGAAATTATAAGCGCCAGCCTCCGATTCGATGACCGACTCACGATACAAGCTCGATACAAGAAGGACAAGCTTACAGCTTTCCGAAATATGTGGGACAAGTGGACAGAGCGCCTCCCACTCTTGTTCAATCCAGGGGAAGACATCTGTGTCGATGAGCAGCTCGTAGCCTTCAGAGGCCGCTGCAAATTCCGGCAGTACATCCCCAGCAAGCCAGCGAAGTACGGGCTGAAAATCTGGATCACCGCAGATGTCGCCACATCATATGCCTGGAGGCCGCTGGTGAATCTCCGGAGAAGGACCAGGGAAAGGGAGTCATCCTGGACATGACTGAGGGGCTCAAGGGTGTCACACTTACATGTGACCATTTTTTCACTTCCTACTCACTTGCCCAGGAGCTTCTGAAGAAGAAAGTGGCCCTGGTAGGGACCATCAGGGCAAACACGCCTGAGCTTCCCCCCAAACTGAAGCAGACTAAGCAGAGAGCTCCAGGTCCCATGCTGCAGGACTTGCTGGTCTGCTGCTGGAAATGAGCTGAGCTAAACTGAACACACACACACACACACATACACACACACACACTTGTTTTGCTCAAACACACACACACACACATACATCACATATTCAAAGCCTGGATGTTTCAAATGTGTTCCTATTTCATATGTTCTGTTGTGTTCTCTTTTGTTGTTGAAGTTTTCAAAGTTGTTGCAGTTTGCCCAATAAATGTTCACATCGATGACTCAGACATTGATTTGAAAATTATTTCACATGCACAAATCACTGTTGGCCCCCCTGGCAGTCACACGGCTCGATATTATAAACATAATTTCACGGATCGGCCTACAGTGGGAAAATGGTTGAATCTTGTGGAATACAGTAAAATGTCAAATATATATATAACTTTTCTTCTAGATGAAATGCTGACATTACAAAATGCATGGTTTTATACTGCAATGGCAGTGAGATCAAAAAAGGTGGTTTGAATGGCAGTCAATGAGGCATTTTTTGCCACGAAGGTGTCCAGAGGTAGTATCTAATACTACGTAAATAATAATAATGCAGTCAAATACGTTTTGTTGCTAATCTTTGACTCATCCAAGACTCTATTAACCACCAAAGTTCCATCCCTCTACTAATTATTATATCGATTTTTTTTCATTTTTTGTGTTTTTTCGTAAGACAAAATGAAATAATTCAAATAATTAAACAGGCATTTAAAGGGTTAAAATCCTGAATATTATTGAATGTTTGGTAGTTTTGAGTACGTTAGAAGTTGTTTAAATGATTCATGAAAAAAAAAGTAGAAAAATATATTGATGTATGATGATTTAATAGCAGTTCAGTCAGACAACTCACGTGTTCCTTTAACATGTTTATTAGAAGCAGCATATAGTTGAGTTTGGCAACTAGGCTCGGGCATCATCACTCCATAGATATACATAGCACGATGAGTGATGATTAAATAACTAACCCCCGAGCCTACAGGTGGAAGCTGGGGTGGTGGTGGGGCAGCAAGCAGCAGCAACATGAAACACAGCAGCACGAACATGAACGCAGCAATGCAAATGAATGCAGCAATAGCAAATGAACGCAGCAAGCAGCAGCGACGTAGCTGCATCAATAGCAGCAGCAAGCAATGCATGGTGAGAGATCTGGCAGGTTAAATAGAGCGGCATATTAAGGAGACTCTGTTTGGTTGGTTGTAGAGCGGCAAGGGGGCGTTATGTATGAATGCAGCATAAGTGCTCGAGTTGACTGCCTGAACTAGCTCGCAGGCTTCGCCCCATTTCAGTCAGACAACTCACGTGTTCCTTTAACATGTTTATTAGAAGCAGCATATAGTTGAGTTTGGCAACTAGGCTCGGGCATCATCACTCCATAGATATACATAGCACGATGAGTGATGATTAAATAACTAACCCCCAAAACTGCGTGGAGATTAGATACTATCCCCCAAAACTGCATAGCCCGAGCCTGACGCTGGTGATGTAAGACTGATAAGTAGAGGGCCTGGCGAGCTGCCATGTGGCCATTCCCCCTAAGCACAGCGGCTTTAAGGGGAATATACTACCTATATATGCTACCTAATGAAACTGCTATGTGAAGGCCCGGGAACAGCCCGAAAAGCCATCCCCCTTAAGCACCGCGGCTTTGAGGGGAATATACTACCTAGTGACTGCTATGTGAAGGCCCGGGAACAGCCCGAAAAGCCATCCCCCTTAAGCACCGCGGCTTTGAGAGGAATATACTACCTAGCGAGACTGCTATGTGTAGGCCTGGAAGTGACTAGTGCCGACCCCCCCCTCAGCACCGCGGCTTTGAGGGGAATATACTACCTATCAAGACTGCCATGTCTAGGTCTTTGAGGCAGCGACAATGAGCTTTCCCCCCCCAAGCATGCAGCTATGAGGGGAATATACTATAATGAAATAAATATAATCTAACCCAGCAACCACCTGGTATGCGATAACAGGATTCTACAGATATACATCTTTGAACGTTACTCATCATCGAGTAGTGCAAGAGCTCATGGTTGTTTGTGCTGCAAGGATCTCATTCATGTGAGGCATGATATAGCGCTGGTGGGCAGAAGATGACCGACGGCCCAGGATACTCAGGGTTGAGGTAGGCGGATATAGAGCTGCGGTTGTGGCTGTGCAGATTCTTCAACAGTGGGAATAGCGATCTGGGGCAGGTCGCAGCTTAGGCAGAGATCACGCAGCTTGGAGGACAACCCTCGTCGTAGGGTTTGCAGCCATCGAATACACATGGGTGCCAACGCATGTGTCAGAGGGCAATGATGCGAGAAGTTCAGCATGGAAGATAAAGGACAAAGAAAACAGTCTTAGTTTTAGCAATGATTATTCGGGGTTCCTTGACTCCCCAATCAGAAATGTCAGACATTGAATGTTTCAAAAAAGTGTGTATATTTGATCTCCAAAGTTAATTCAGTAAGGGAGAGATTATGCTGAGGGTGCAAAGTTAAGAGGCAGTCTTTATCATTGCGTGGAGGACGTGCCTTCTTAAGGCCCTTGAGGAGCAAATTAATGAACTCTAGCGTGGCTTAATACTTAGCACTTGAAGATTGCAGGATTCCAATGAAAATACAATAAATGCATGAACAACTATTATATATATTGCATAAGTACACAGAGGAGGTTGGGACAGAAGAAGATAAAGTACCAAGCTGAATTGTATGCTTTGAATCATGCTCTTGGTTGGAGGCAGAATATGGGAAATTCTTGAGGGCTTGACGTGTAGATCCAGTCGTTTGGTTGAACGAAGGCATGGCAAACTGGTGGGGCAAACCACTCATTGTGAAATCCCCCGAACCAGCAGAAGGCGCAGCATCTGTAAGTAACTAGAGAGGATCTGAGGACACCGCAAGGTCATTATAGAAGAATGAACATAACCTTCTACTCATCGCAGAGGGGCTAAGACCAAAGATCTGAGCAATAGCCATCTCTAAGATTGCATTCATGCTGAATAGTCCGCGTCTTTACACCAAACACAAGTGTATTACATCATTTCATTTGCAGAAGGTTGGGTTTGCGTTCACCCAGCAACCTCAAACAGACTATGAACTGTAAACTAAAGTCATTGTACGGAGATGCTTTTTCAACAATTGGCGGGACATTAAGCGGATAAAATGCAGATCCCAGCAATTCCTACAGTAGCCTGCATCATGGAGCATTGGCAGGTTATTTTCATACTGCTGTTAATCTGGAGAGCACATCGACAGACTCTGCGGCCGGCGCATAGGATTATAAATCAGACAACGTGCATTAAAAACATTATAACACATAATGAGACGTTATGCAGTGAGGAGGTTTCACCGATGACAGATGGCTCTGATGAAATTGTATCACTGCCTTTTCTCTGTACACAGGGGACCAGTGAGGTAAGCAGTCACCGGAATGAATGCATGACCCTATAGGTTACTGTATGTTCGCAGCATAGATAGCAAAACAAGCGATGACGCGCAAATAGTTGTTTCCCATGTTTTGATGCGGACTACGTCACACCAGCAATGAACCTCTCCAGAGTTTACTAGCGAGCGACCCGAGACCACCTCTTTTAGGCGGAGCAGAGGTATCGGACTGCTTCCACACCAATCCAACGAACCGCATCAAGGGGTTAACGCTACAGGGACCGATTCAATAGTACTAACCAAGCAGGTGTGAACGTGACCTAAGACTATGGTGCCTTAAGGTCATCACGTAATTGGAGGCAGTCGCAATTTCTACAGGCTCGCACTACCTGTTAGCATCTGGCATCTGTTAGCATCTAGCTCTCTTGCTTACAAACTTTGAGCCATCCCTGCTTATACAAGTAGTAGTTTTAGTTGTCTGCGATCTGCCGAGGCCGGCTGTACTGAGCTGTTTTACCTCCGGAGACGGAGCGAAGAGACGGAGCGGCTCCACCTGTTGCTGCCTGCGATCTGCGATCTACGGAGGCCTGCTCCCACCTGTAGAATACGGCTGTACTGGAGAGGTTTTTACCTCGGAGTCGTCGCGGAGAGACGGAGTGGATCCATGCTTCGGGCTTGGCCTGCTTCCACCGGGCGTGTGCTGCTGTACGGAGGAGGATTTTACCACCGCTGGGGCCTGCTTTCCACCTGTCCTGGTTCTGCTTTTGCAGAGCCTGCTTTCACCCCGGGGATACCACGGAGGGACCGGAGCGCTTCCACGCTGCTGTTTTCGCCTGTCCTTTGCTGCTGCTGATTTTGCTCCAGGAACATCGCGGATACTGTGTGCTGGTCTGGGGAAATGGCCCATATCGGGATTCTGCTGTGCCTGTTAACTGTCTTGGACTATGAGAAGATCTCTAGTCATTCTGAGAAGTCTACTGGATTCGGGTCTGTTCTGCCACCCGCAGTGGGTACCCCCTGCAAAGGTTAACCAGGCAACCAAATGCACATTTGATTGTAAAACCTTAAAATATATATGCCACAGAAGGCATATGGGATGTCTGCTTTCCCTTTCATGTCATCTACAGAGCAAAGAAACGGGAACAATTGTAGTAGTTAATAAAGTCTTAACAGAATAATTGTGAGGAACGGCTCAATAAAGAAACGTTGCTAGAATAATTCCTCCTAGCACTAGGCTAGGGGCCTGTCGTGTTTTTAAACGTTTAAATAGCAGCACGTGTAATACTCCTGGCTCCTTCAGTGCAAACTTCAGTCTTGAGTGCAGGTTTCAACAGACATGGGTCACTGGGAGCCAGCATAACTTGCTAAGAAACCTTGATTTAAGCCTGTGATAAGGTCATTTGACGAACATCTGTGATTAGGAAGAGCTTGGAAACGATTTGCAGCATGAAGCCTCCTGAGGCACACCCAGCGAGGGGCAGATATTGCAGGTAGAGCTTAATTCCTGTGAGGAAAAACTCTTCTTTGGTAGGTGATTAAATGTATATGGCCGCTTGGCAGAGAATGATTCATGGTATTCATAGAAAAGACACTGTAGGAGCACGTTTTTGAAGTCTAAAATGATGGTCAAAAATGTATCGAGCTTCCCTTCATATTCACGTGATGGAAATTATTAATTATTTCCGTTTTTAATTTCATTGATTTATAGTAGGCCTAGTATAAGTACTTATATACAATCAACTTCTGTATAATTGCCTCAAATATGACTTACTGCAGGCCAAATATTTCCATAATAAAACATTGCTTATGCAGAAAGTATTATATACCTGTCAGGAAGCAAGAACTCGTGGCTGGATCTGGGACTCCAATTCCCAGAATCCTCGGGAGTGTGACGTCAGTGGCACAACGTGGTTGAACGCGGAAGTAGAAAACTTTGTTTACATTGCAGGTAGAGGAAATCGAGTTTGTTCACGGGAATATATCGTGCAATTAAAGGCTTCAAGCGCTGATTTTACTTCGAGATGGTAGGACAGGATGGCAGGTACTTTGGGAATGCCGGAGTCAGCTTGCTCCTGCCTTTTTTGATGTTTAAATACCCACCGACCGAGAGACAGTGCGACTCTTAGCTGACACACAAGAGAGGGGTTGTTACCGGAGCTGGCGTAGAACTCGGGACTTCCTCTGGCCCAAAGGATATTAAAAGCTACTCCAGATGAGGACGGAAGGGACACCTGAATGCGTGTCGTGCGGGACCTGTGGCTCGTTCCAGCGGCGTCTGAACCATGCTCTGAGCTAGCCTGTGTTTCGGGAATGAGGCATTTCTTACGGCTCCTTGCGTATGACGATTCGGTTCCAGTGTCGGAGATGGCAATAGACATTTGCAAGGACAGCAACGGCAGGCAAGCAGCAGCAACATGAAACACAGCAGCACGAACATGAACGCAGCAATGCAAATGAATGCAGCAATAGCAAATGAACGCAGCAAGCAGCAGCGACGTAGCTGCATCAATAGCAGCAGCAAGCAATGCATGGTGAGAGATCTGGCAGGTTAAATAGAGCGGCATATTAAGGAGACTCTGTTTGGTTGGTTGTAGAGCGGCAAGGGGGCGTTATGTATGAATGCAGCATAAGTGCTCGAGTTGACTGCCTGAACTAGCTCGCAGGCTTCGCCCCATTTATTATGGGCGTGTACATTTTTGCAACGAAGGTGTCCAGAGGTAGTATCTGACACTACGTCAAAAATAATAATGCAGTCAAATCAATTTTGTTGCTAATCTTTGACTCAACCAAGACTCTAACAACCACCAACGTTCCATCCGCCTACAAATTATTATATTGAACATTTTTAATTTTTTGTGTTTTTTTGTAATGAATAATGAAATAATTCAAATAATTAAACAGGCATTTAAAGGGTTAAAATCCTGAAAATGATTGAATGTTTGGTAGTTTTGAGTACGAAATAAGCTGTTTCAGTGATTCATGAAAAAAAAAGTAGAAAAAAATATTCATGTATGATGATTTAATAGCAGTTATTATGGGCGTGTACATTTTTGCCACGAAGGGGTCGAAAGGTTGAAAATTCGAGGAAGGCACAAGGGTTAAACTGGCTGGCATTCTTTATACTTTACGCAGGACCATATCTCTGGAACCCATTGGTCGATTTACACCTTTTTCTTAACCATTACATCCAATAGAATCGATGGGCAGTTCCCAAATCCACGTAAACATTACCATTGCGGACGTAATAGAGAAGCAAACAAAACATATCTGAAAGTACAAGCCTGGACGGCAAAACTTTATACCCAGTATATTGCTGATGATGGGATCAGTAAACATTTCTACGTGACACAAAGACATTGGATTAACCTTGAGCGGCGTTTTTATTCCGTTGAACACAACTTTTGATCACAAATCAAAAAAGGTAAGACGTAATTATTGTAATATTTTTGAAACCGGATGTTGTTTACTTTCTCTTTTCTGGCTGATAGCTCCAGGAATTCGAGGTCGTACAGTGATGACATTACATGTGTGGAATCTGTGGAGTCTCAGCTTTAAATCGTATATCTTATTTGTGCAGTTAAGATAGTAATAAGAGCATTTCTGCCGTGAGTTCTGTGTAAAAAAGCGTTAGCATTAGTTAGCATTTTTTCGCTCAATGCTAATTCAAAGGCTTGGTATTACTCTTGTGTTTTTTTAGCTAACAATTGTTCTTATTGTCAGTTAGCGGAGTTTCTTACCTTTAAAAGGGTATGGAACATTAATAGTTTCATAAATGTTAAGAAGCCCTGAAACATAGTCTCGTAAAAAAACGGTGGGAGGGGTCCACTGGGGGGACCTTCGGGCTTAAGAGGTTAAGAGGTTAAGTATTCAGGCAAACAATAAAACCACAAGGCCGACTCATTCATCTTGTGTGGAGCTGATCTTCTGTTTGGCACCACACAGATATTCTAATGTAATCTCTGCTCACAGAGAGATTGGTTGCTGATTAATTATTAAGAATGGAACACTCTCCTCTCCTGCAGAATCCTCCTGTGGGAGGACAAGTGGAATTGTATATTATACTATTGCCCATGCTAACATAGGACTCTCCCTTGCTGTTCATCTGGATGAATGTGATTAGCATGACAGTTCCCCCTTTATATTACACACACACACACAAACACACACACACACACACACACACACACACACACACACACACACTGAGGCTCCAGTGTGTCTGGGGGGTAGCTGCTGAGTGCTGAAGGCTTGTTTAACATCTTGTAGGGCATGTCAGAGTGCTGACAGATGAACTGAGTGATGAAGGCAGGCGGGAACCAAACGCAACGTGTTCGCTGGAATTCACCTGACATCGGTTGGAGAAGAGGGGATGTGAGGGAAGAAGGGAAATGAGAAGAGGAGAACGAAGTGAGGGGCCGGAACCTGTGAGAGGAGAAGAGGAATGGAAAGAGACATGGAAAGTAGATGAGAGGAAGAGACTGTTCTGTGATATATATATATATATATATATATATATATATATATATATAAAGGGACTGAGCAGGAATAACTGTGAGAAGATGAACTGAACCAACAACCAACACCATCCATCCATCCATTGTCTGTTTATCAGGGGTCTGGTCGTGGTGGAGCCAGTTCCAGCAGTGGGCACCAAACCTCCCTTTCCCTCCACATCAACTAGCTCTGACTGGGGGATTCCAAGCTGGTCCCAGGTCAGCCTGGAGATCTGAACCCTCCACCTGGTCCTGGGTCTGCCCCTCGGTCTCCTCCCAGCTGGACGTGCCTGGCCAGGTGGTATCCTTATCAGATGCCTGAACCACCTCACCTGGTTCCTTTCTTCTCAAAGGACCAGCTGTTCTACTCCGAGCTGCTCCCGGATGACTGAACTTCTCACCTTATCCCTTTGGGAGATGCCTGCCAACCTCCGGAGAAAACACATGTTGGTTGCTTACATCCACAATCTGGTTATTTCGGTCATAACCCATCCTTCATGACCAAAGTTGAGAGTAAGAAACCAAGATGGACTGGAGAGCTTTGCCTTCTGGCTCAGCTCTCTCTTCATGACTATGGTGCAGTAAAGCAACTGCAATACCTCTCCAGCTGCTCCGATTCCCTATAGCCCATCTCCCACTACATTGTACCCTCCCTTGAGAAGAAGACCCTAAGATACCAACACCTTCCCACAAGTTATCATATTAGATAGGCGGTACACCACCCAAGTTGCAATCATTTCAGGAGTTTAACATGTTCACCTGCAGGTTACGGCAGTAATCATTTTCACCTAGCTAACTACCACCTTGCTTAATTAAAAGGGAATTCATAAAGGAAAGCAAACAAAACAAAATGATGCTTCCGATTTACCATATATTAAAGCCCCGGCCACACGAGGACGATAACGGTCGTATCTGCTACAGTTCACTATCAGATAGACGGTTCGGCCACACGAGACCGACATGGAAACGCAGAAAACGATAATGATAACGGGTCCCAAGGTGGGTAGATCTGCAAACGTTTCTGGTGCCTGTTGCGTGTGGACGGAAGACTTTTTTGATAACGATTGCGGCCCGTTTGCGTTATCGTCCTCGTGTGGCCGGGGCCTAAAGCCACTCTGTTTTAGAACCATGAGCTCTCCTATGTCGTAACCACTGACTCTGAATCAGTGTAAACATCGGCTCTGAGGCTTTACTTGTCATGTTTTCCATGGAACCATGAACCACATGTTTCAAACCGCTAACGGTTCAAATGTAGAATGCAGAAAAAGACAGGCTTGAATAGTAAGGAGCAAAATAAAGCCCTGACACATAGAATTGATTGTTGGTTTATGGTATTTGCTAAAACACCTTTATGATCCAATGAGGCTATGTTTCCTGTTCAGTTTGTTGCTTTCTTTATTTGTTGGTTTCCTTGTCGGCAGAATTAGACAAAAACTACCTTCCCCATTTCTCTATGAAACGTGGTTTCCGTAGCATTCGCCAGGGAGGAAGGCCTTCAGTTTTGGAGCAGATCACGGGACATATGTCTTTCTTCTTTCATTATTTAATTTAATAATTGGATACAAAAAGCCAAGCCCGTAGCAGGTGCAGACCCAGTGCTCCTCCCTCTGTATGAAACAAAGAGAGACCCCATGAATATGGTTCTCATAAGCTGCACCAAACTCTTATCTGCGCCCCGCTGATATCACACAGTCATTTCCTCTCCGTGCAGCTCTCTCGCCTTGCAAAGAGGCCGACTCTGTGCCTTCATGCTTGTGTGATCATATTAATTATCAGGAGAGAAAAGGATGGCCAACCTTAGATTTCCTGAAGTGGATGAAAGCCAAACATTCAGAGTGACAAAAGGTGGTGTGTGTAGGACATCCTTTTAGTCTGCAATCTCTCTGGAAGAAACTGATTGTGCTAAATGGTTAGTAGATGCAGTGTACTGTTGAGCTGAGAGACATTTGAAGATGGAAAGTATGATGTTGAGGCTCAGACGTTATATTTCAGAAGCTTATATTGACTTATACTTTAGATTTACACAGGATACTTTTCCGTTGATAAAGGATTTTTCACAGGTTGTCTGTCTCGTGCACTACTGTCAGGATACAGAGAAATATACAGTGTATATTTATATAAATACTGTTTTCATTCATGCTCGGCTCGCTGCTCATTATCACGCTTATTACACTACTTCATACATACCTATTTTTCTTTTTTTCTCCACAAATATAAAAGTATTTGATGGTATTTTCTGATGGAGAACAATTGTTTGTTTGTTGTCCACAGCTGATGTTACAATGACCAGACTTCTTTCTGCGGATTGATATGATTGCACATAGTCCCTGGATCAGACTTGGCGATGGTCTGCTGTCTTTAGCAGGAGTCTGCCGGCAGAAGAATAGCAGGCCTCTGGAATGTCCAAATTGACCGATTTATATATAAATATCTATCATCCTCTGGGGGCTTCTCAACTCGGTGTTCAGTTTGTTGCTGCAGTCCCTCAGCCGGGACAGTGGAATGGGGTCAGGGTCTGAGTGGGGCTTTCATGATATTCCATGTAGATCTCTTTTAATGCTTTTTTCAAAGTATGTATTTCACAAACACAATACATTCATTGTTCTTTTTCTATATTTGTTGATAATATAAAAAATAATACATGTCTTTAAAGCTTAAATCCTCAATTCAATTACATCAACAAGGATGAACCTACAGAAAACGTCCACCTACTCTGGTCTCATCCAATCTGCACATTTAACAAGCTTTAGCCTCTAGCTCATTGTTTTGCTTTGTAGCCCCTTTTTAGCCCCTTTGCTCACACACACACACACACACACACACACACACACACACACACACACACACACACACACACACACACACACACACACACACACACGAGGGATGCTGCAAAACTGGAGTGAATAACCCAGCTGCGGGGCCCCAGCTATAAAGCTGTGGTACTCCTTGGTGACCCGTTCCGCCGCCGGTGGACTTCCATGGACGCCGGACCCGGAAGTGTCCGTGCTCAGCTCTGACTAGAAGGCCAGAGGGAAGAAGTGTGTCTTCAGTGAAGATTTAGACTCAAACAAAACGTGTCTCTGTTGATGCAACATATAAGGCCTGTATGTGAGTTAGCTTGTTTTGGAGTTCTTCTGCCCCTATTGGCCAGAAATATATCTACGGAGAATTAAACATTCATTATTTATTTGAAAGATGACATAAACTGTAACCAATTAATAAGGACATATATGTTAATGACTTAAAAAAGTAGCCACGAGTTATATCACTTGTATATCAATCAATGGTTGAGCTTGCCAGTGGACATTTATTTATGTAAGCAATTCACTCATTATTACAAATCCACAACTGCATGTGACACAGGAGTTCGTGTGACAGTGACAGTGTGATTGAAGTTGGAGAAGGTGCAGAAACCGTGTGCATGCACATATATGTCCTGTCCCCTGAGTGGCATATGGTTGAATGAGCTCAGCTGCACCATGTACTGTATGGAAGATCAAACTGCTCAGTGTGCTGTGAAACGCCATCCTTCATCCCCCGCATAGCTCACATGCCGTAAGTAGACTGCAGCATGCATTTCCATGAGGTTGTAACCATCAATCAACCAATCAATCAACCAATCAACCAATGTTTATTTATCAATATCACAAATGTTACATTTGTCTCAGTGGTCTTCACAGTGTGTACAGAATATCAGTATGACAATACAACACCCTCTGTCCTTAGACCCTCACATCGTACAAGGAAACACTTCCAGAGAAAACCCAGTTTAAAGGGAAAAATGGGAGAAACCTCAGGGAGAGCAACAGAGGAGGGATCCCTCTCGTGTGTAAATTGAAAAGATAATACATTTACAACATTTATAACCACCACCCTTTTTTATATATATTGATAAAGTTTGACTATGCTAAAGTTATGTTTTTGTTTTTTGTAATTATATTTACAGATATATTAAAATGTGAAACTGCCGTAACACAGCTTAGCGTGCACACTTAACTACGATAAGATGCTGTAGGTCTGCATGTTTTTTTTAAGCATTCAGTGTTTTAGTCATGTCATGCATTGTTATAGGATGTAGCCCACTAAAGAGCTATCATCATTTTGATCACCGGCCCTGAAGCGGTGAGGGTCTGTCTCCACTTGGCTCCTTTCTCTGCCCCCTGCAGGGTGATTGAACCTAAAGCCTGCCAGGGTTTCTTTCTCTGTGACGACCGGCTTACTGCGCATTATCCTTAGCAACGGTCTGTTAGCGACAAACATAAATGTCCAAATTGACCAATTAGAGTTCAGTATTCAACTAAACCGATAATACTGTAATGTAATACATCCCTTTGAGTCCAATTCACAGTGGCACGGAAATATTGGTTTTGACATTTAGTCTGAAACTAAGTGGAAACGAGTTTCGGTCCTGAATGTTGTCAATGAATTCATGCCTCCATCCCAGAGACCCAGAATTCCTCCACTCCCTTCTCTCACGCCACTTCCTTCCATTCATTTGGAAATCCTTTGCTTTGATCCTGTCCTCTCTGTGATACAGGTGCACAGTGTGCTGTGTGTCCTGCTGCCTGCTCTGCTCCGTCTACATGGGCCGATAAGGCCAGGTGGCTGTGCGCTTTGTTAGCCTCTGAAGCGAGTAGTGCAGCGGAGAGCCTCCAGGCTAGACACTCTTTTGCGTGTGTGTGTGTGTGTGTGTGTGTGTGTGTGTGTGTACCCGTTTAGATGATTAGACTACATTAGGTGCTGATGTACACCAATGGGCTACCTTCTAGCAACTTTGTCGGGGGCGCTATACCACGTCATCGAGTGGCGCCGAAGGACTGTTTAAATGCATGTTAATGCCCAGCATTCGGCGCCACTCGATGACGTAGTATACTTGAAATAGTTGCTCTGCAGCATGTGTACTCGACATTGAGAAACGACCACAGTTGACTTCCTTTCAGTCTTCTTCTGCTGTTCCCTTTAGTGTTTACTTCCCGTCTGTCCTCTTGTGCTGTTCCTGTTAGTGTTTACTACTACCATGTATTTTTTCTTTTAATGTTTCTTTTATTATCCTTGCTTTTTAATTACTGTTTTTAAATGCCATTTTCTTAATGTCTTTCATTTTTGTAATGCACTTTAAATTGCCTTGTGTTGAAAGGTGCTATATCAACTTGCCTTGCCTTACTTCCTGTCTTTCTTCTTTTACTGTTCCTTTAGTGTTCACTTCCTGTCGGTCTTCTCTTTGTTGATTTTTCCTACGTCGAGTCTTTTAAACTCTTTCCTTCTATTTGCCCGTATTTATTTTTCTTTGCTGGTAACAGTTAAGCCATCATGAATCCAAAGTGCTGTGCTCTTCACAAATATAAAATAAAAAGGGTATTCCATGTTGTTTTCTGATGTAAAACAAGAATGTTTGTTGTCCACAGCGGAAATTATATTGACCGGACTTCTTTCTGTGGATTGATATGACTATACTTTAGTCCCATGATAGGCAACAATCTACTTTTCTTCACAGCAGTCTATAGTATACTTCTGGAATGTTCAAATTGACCAATCAGAATCAAGTGTTCAACTGAGCTGTGTAATAACAAAACAAAACTAACTGGAGTTGCTTAAACACTGATTTATTTGTCTTGTCTCTGCCTCAGGAATCATCCGAACAGCCATCTCCAACATGGACCGTGAGTCCAGTGTTCAGTATGTGGTGGTGGTTCAGGCCAAAGACATGGCGGGCTCGGTTGGAGGACTGTCTGGATCTACTACAGTCAACGTCAACCTCACGGACGTCAATGACAACCCTCCAAAGTTCCTGCAGAGTAAGTGACTCCGATCACATACATGAAACAGAAACATTGTCAGACTGAGAGTAGTCATCATTAATCCAGGGAAATCTGCCTTATATTTAATAAATGAATTGAGCTTGTAAATGTATTATTACAGAACGAAGCTCTGACAAGTTATTTTCTGGTTAGGATAATTTTTTTCTGGTTTAACTTATCTCGACAGCTGGCGACACTAATATCTTCGCTTTAATATTTCCCCTTGGCTAGCTGTTTACATACTTAAAGGCTTCTAATCCTCAAGAGTCATTTCTTTCTGTTAATTGTTCTTCGATTTCATCTTCTGCTGAAAGACATTATGTTGAGTCCTGTTGTTGGAGTTTAAAACAGCTTTTTTTAAATGGCACACTTCCCATGTGACTCTTTTTGTGACTATAAATACACACATATCATGTTTTACAACTTAGGCCAGCATGAATACAGTATTATGCCAATGAAGTAGTGAACATGTCAAGGGATGTGATGTTTTCCCATTATATAGAAATAGTAGCCAAACAAAATGTCGGGGCTCTGACAAAAGGAAAAAGAAACCCAGTCATACACCATCACACAACTGATATGTGAATCCCATTTCCAAAGAAAATGTAATACATAGACATGGTGAGCACACACAACATTTCCACATAGAAAACCAAGGAGAGAACATGGAGCATCTTCATCAGGTTTCCATGATGTGCTCATGTGCTTGCTGGGGTTTAATGAGCAGAATATAAATAAACAGTGTTGCTGTTGCAGGAAGCTACCAGCTGTATGTTCCAGAGCTGGCTCCGGTAGGGAAGGCAGTGGGTCGGATCAGAGCCAGCGATCAAGATGAGGGGCAGAACGCTGAGATGACCTACAAAATAACTAATGCCGACGCAGCGGCCATCTTCACCATCACCACTGACGCTGAGCGCAGGGAGGGCATCGTTTCCCTGAAGCAGGTACGAGACGGATCAGTTCCAAGTGCGTCTGTGAGGAACACCTCCGGGGGAAGGTGCAGGTTTAAGCTTTGTTCTCTGGATTTTGCTTAAAGTGGACCTATTATGCTATATTTGAAAAATATATTGTAGGGCCATACGCGTCTTTGGGTTCAAGAAAAGCGCAATAGAAATCAAATGTATTATTATTATTATTATTATTATTATTATACCTATACAAAACATGTCTGTGAAGTGTTTTGCTTAAAATACCAAAGATCACCCATTGTAATAATAATAATAGCTTGGATTTATATAGCGCCTTTCATGAGACCCAAGGTCGCTTTATAGAGAAGAACAGGAGTAGAAACAAACATAACAAAAGGCAGTCAGATAAACAGTCAGACAGACAAAACAACAAATCGATTTGAGGCCAAAGGCCTTAGCAAACAGATGGGACTTGAGGGCCCTTTTGAAGACGTCAAGCGTGGGGATGTTGCGGATCTCAGCAGGGAGAGAGTTCCAGAGGGTGGGGGCTGCCACACTGAAGGCTCTGTCCCCGAAGGTTCGCAGGTTGGTAGCCATGCCTCATACTGCTCATACCCCTCTATCCCAGCCCTGTACCAAATGGAACGGCTGCTGCTAGCCACGCCCCTTTGTAGATTCACGCCGCTTTCCCCAGCTAAGAGAGTTTTCTACTGGGAGAAACTCAGCTAATCGCTGCCGTGATGAAATGCCATATTATGTTCCCAACCACTTCAACCATTATTTCTGAGCTCAAACCTTTCTCTCTCGCAGGGTTTACCACAAGGGCATTACGTTACACATATTCTCTCCAGTAGCCTACAGCGTTAGCTCTGAGTGTTAGCATGCTTGCTAATGTAAAAACAGAGCATATTACTCCCGAAACACACCGCGCATTGTTTCTGATACAGCACATAGCATGACATGTTCTTTCTTAAGTGTTTACCGCTAGAACAGTGCCATTATATTTATTATATATAACAACTTTACTCTAAGTGTATACAGAGACGATAAGTTGGGACGGATGTCGCCAATGGCGTAATAGGAGCGAACAATCTGCTTGTTAGCTGCCTAAACCAGCCTAAACCTCCAGAGATGTACACAGTTTAATACTGGCAACTTCTTATTATGGGAAATATGAAAACGTCTTTTAAAACTACAATTCCCAGTAGAGACGTGCCATAGATAGAGAACATGTTGCGAAACACAATAGCCAGCATGTGTAGTCCTGGGGGGAGGGGGGGGACGCGGTGGACCCGTTCAAATTCAGTTTTGGACAGTCTGCCGTGGTTCCATCCCATTTCAAGTGCTGTTTGACGCTCTGCACACGCTCCAATCACAGAGCTTGAGGACTATCACGGGGTTTGTCCATGGATGTATAATAAGAACGGGTTTGTCAAGCGAAGCGGAGAGAATACTTACTTCCGGGTGTAATTTTCTGTAAAGCAAATGAGCTGCTCCGACCCTCGGTCCTGACGGACTCCAACTTGTGTTTATTAATCAAACAAATAAATAAACACAAGGATAATTATGTGTTATTGTTGAGTACATGGAGAATTGCACAGGGGAAAATAACGTATCTATTGTGGTGATTGACATTATTCACCCACGGATCTATGGGTTAGGGCAGTGGTTCTCAAAGTGGGGTCCGCGACCACCCGGGGGTCCGTGGCACTCTGCCAGGGGGTCCGTGAAAAGTTTTCAGATTCATTAATTGAAATTATCATATCATTTATTTATTTTTTCAACAAATAATATTTTATTTTTTTAATCTAAAATAGTTCATAGATTACATTCTAATCTAACAAATAGATACATTTAAAAATCAAGCGCGTCACCCATTACCGTGGAAACAACAATAACTGTTACGTCAGTCGGAGAGCGCCGCTGCAAGCATCATAGAGATATAACACGGCTAGCATACTACGAAGATGGACAGATTTTTAAAACGACCGGTTACGGCTACAAATGAAGTAAATGAAAAAAAAAGTAAGGAAATACGATGAGGAGTATCTCCAATATGGATTTATTGAAGTGGAAGGGAAACCGAAATGTCTGATATGCCTGCGGTGTCTTGCCAATGAGGCGATGAAGCCTGCCAAATTGAAGAGGCACCTCGAGACCAAGCATCCAGATTATGTAAAAAAAGACCGGGCTTTTTTTGAGAGGAAGGGTGAGGACTAACGCCAGCAACAACAACGGATGGTTAATGTTACGTCTGTTTCTGCTAAAGCGCAGCGGGCCTCCTACCTGGTAGCGCAGAGGATTGCAAACGGTACGTCCACACAGCAGCTTTACGGTACGTCCACACAGCAGCTTTAGACGAATCTTCCACCGCTTCCAACGCTTCTCTGCCCATTGACTTTGAATGGGGATGACGTCACTTTGCCTCGCTTTTCGCCGAACTGTATTGTGGGGGAGCGAAGCGAAGATTTCCAGGATGTCCAGGATTCAAAAGTAGAGCAATGTTCAACTTTTGAAGCTGAGCTGGAAGCGTCAGCCAATCAAACACGTTTATGCAAATCTGAGAGTAGAAGCGCTAGCCAATCAAACCGCGTGTAAGCAGGGAGAACCAGACCACAGTTCATTTCCTCATATTCCAAATGAGAAATTATGGTAGCAAATCACCCGGTTATTTACGACCAGAACTATTAACGGGATAGAAACCGGAGGAGCCAGGCATGGAGGGAGGTGGCAGAGACAGTGGGAGGAACTGGTAGGTTTTCGCCTGTTTGGGGAGTTTATATATATATTTATATATATATATTGCTCGCATAAAATCCCCGGGGTTTTTTGCTTTATATGTCGGGCGCGGGAGATTCATGTGATTGGTTGTTGGTTGCGTTGCTCACAAAAAATCCCCAAGCTTTCAGACACGCCCAGCTCCAAGATTTTCGAAAAGCTGCTGTGTGGACGTAACGTAAGGCGCGAAAGCCCCACACAATAGCGGAGGAATTGCTGCTCCCTGCTGCGGTGGATCTGTGTGAGGTGATGGTGGGGAAAGATGCGGCTGCCAAATTGAGAAGTGTAGCTCTGTCAAATGACACCATCAGATGACGAATTGAGGACATGTCTGCTGATATCAAATCACAACTGCTGGAAAGACTGAGAGGGTCTACATTCGCGGTTCAATTGGATGAGTCCACTGATGTGTCCGGCTCTGCGCAGCTCATCGCGCTGGTTCGCTACCCGTGGGAAGGAAGGATTCAGGAAGATTTTTTATTTTGTCAAGAGTTGACGGGGCGAGCAACAGGTGAGGAGATTTTCAATGTTATAGATATGTTCATGGAGACTGGCAATGTGAGTTGGGAGAATTGCATTGCGATTTGCACGGATGGGGCAGCTGCCATGACCGGACGCAATAGTGGGGTGGTTGCTCGTGCCAAGGAGTGCAATCCAATGATGATAGCTACCCACTGCATGCTGCACAGGCAGGCTCTGGCGTCAAAATTGTTGAGTCCTGAGCTACAGTCCATTCTCAGCATGGTGGTATCTGTGGTCAACCACATCAAGTGTAAGCCACAGTCCCGTTTATTCGGCCAGCTCTGCAGGGAGATGGGCGCAGGACAGGACACCCTGCTGTTCCATTCAGAGGTGCGTTGGCTCTCCCGTGGAAAAGTGCTACAGCGGGTGTACGAACTGCGCTCAGAGCTGTGTGAGTTCATCCAGAATGACAAGCCAACCACTGCAGCACTCTTCTCGGACCCCGAATGGATCGCACAGCTCGTCTACCTCGCAGATGTGTTCAACTTATTGAACGATCTCAGTTTGTCCGTTCAAGGCAGATATGCCTCTATCCTGGAAGTAAGCGACAAAATCCAGGCATTCCGTGCCAAAACAGCGATCTGGAGAAGGCAGGTGCAAAATGGCATTACAGACATGTTCCCCCAACTCACAGAGTTTCACATAACTAAGACTATAGAAGTGTAAAAAATAGGCTACGTCAGATTATTCCAAGGGACATACATGTCAAATCAAGTACATTTTTATTTCTATAGCCCAAAATCAGAATGAGGGGGTCCTTGGCTGAAAAACAATTGAGAACCTCTGGTCTAGCTGATATCTCTCAGTGGATGTCTGCTCATCACCCCAAGCTCAACCTTGACAAGACTGAACTGTTTTTCCTTCCGGGAAAAGATTGTCCCACTCTTGACCTGACAATCAACATCGGCACCTCTGTTGTTTCCCCGACTCAGACTGCAAGGAATCTGGGCGTGATCCTAGATAACAACCTGTCGTTTACTGCAAACATCGCTGCTACAACCCGCTGCTGCAGATACACGCTTTACAACATCAGGAGGATACGTCCCCAGCTGACCCAGAAAGCCACGCAGGTTCTGGTCCAGGCTCTCGTCACCTCACGCCTAGACTACTGCAACTCCCTCCTGGCTGGTCTACCTGCATGTGCCATGCGACCTGCAGCTCATCCAGAATGCAGCGGCTCGTCTGGTCTTCAACCTTCCTAAATGTTCCCACACCACGCCTCTCCTCCACTCCCTCCACTGGCTTCCGGTAACTGCTAGAATCCACATCAAGACACTGGTACTTGCGTACCATGCTGCGAATGGATCTGGCCCTTCCTACATCCAGGACATGGTTAAACCGTACACCCCAGCACGTGCACTCCGCTCTGCATCAACCAAACGACTCGCTGCACCCTCGCTGCGAGGGGGACCCAAGTTCCCATCAGCAGAAACACGTGGGTTTGCTATCCTGGCTCCAAGATGGTGGAATGAGCTCCCATTGACATCAGGACAGCAGAAAGCTTACACACCTTCCGGCGCAGACTGAAAACTCATCTCTTTCGACTCCACCTCGAGCGATCTACTATTCCTAATTTCCTATATTCGAATAATGTATAAACTATTTTAAAAATACTTAATGAAATCCTATGTTATGTTATAAATATTAAAATAAAGAACTAAATGAATAACTAAATAAATGAATAATTAAACAAAAGCCAGAGAGAAAAAGTGAGTTTTAAGTGTTGAATTAAAAACCCCCAGGGTCTGGGCCGACCTCACATGGAGGGGCAAAGTATTCCAGAGCCTAGAGCCAGCCGCTGCGAAAGCTCGATGCCCTCGGGTTTTAAGCCTGGTCTTAGGCACTATCAACAGCAGCTGATCAGCCGACCTTAAGGCTCTGCCTGGGGTGTAGCGATGGAGGAGTTCGGCTATATAGGCAGGAGCCAGCCCATTTAGGGCTTTAAAAACAAATAAAAGGAGTTTAAAATCTATTCTGGGGGGGGACTTCCGGCGACGAGGAATGGAGTAGACGCGTGTTTCTCCAGCTCCCACTACTTTTAACTAACAACTCACTTATAAACCTCTTACCTGTAAACAACGCGGGGATTTTTGTTTAATTGTTTTATTTATTGTACGCATACTATCTACTTTCAGTTGAAACGGCTAAATGGCTTCGAAAACAAGCAAAAAGGAGAAGAGAGACGAGGCAGCTGCTACTGCCGTAGTTAGCATGCCGTTCTTGGTTAAGCTACTGGAGGATCACAGAGATGCCCTTTCCAAGGAATTTAAGTCGGCTATGACTTCTCTGGAAGCGAAATTAGACTTTGTCCAGGAGACAGTTACAGACCACGGTAACCGCCTGACCTCCCTGGAGGCTAACGCGAATCAGCTCAGCGACAAAATGGAAGAGTTGGAGGCTAAGTGCGCAGCAATGGAGGGAAGCTACAACAAGCTAAAGGCTAAAGCTATAGACCTTGAGTCACGCAGCCGCCGCAATAACATAAGGATAACTGGCTTACCGGAGTCGATTGAGGGTGCACGTCCCACAGACTTTTTTTCGAGACTGTTGGTGGAGCTTCTGGGTAACCAAGTCCTCACTACAGCTCCGGAACTGGACCGAGCACACAGAGCCCTGACTGCCAAGCCAAGTCCTGGGTCAAGACCAAGAGTGGTAATAGCCCGCATCCATCATTTCAGGACGAAAGAGCTGATCATTCAGGAGGCCCGGAAGCGGCGGGGGAAACTGTTTTTCCAGGGAAAGCCCGTGGCTATCTTTGAAGACTACTGCCCAGAGATCGTGGAGCAACGCGCGGCTTACCGGGAGGTGATGTCCGCACTTTATCAACGCGGCTTGAGACCGTCACTCCTATATCCAGCGAGGTTACGGATCACAACCAAGGACGGGGGGAAAAAGCATTTTGCATCGGTGGAGGACGCTGCATCTTTTCTAGAAACACTGCAGGGTAACATGTCGGAGTCTTCGACTAGAGAGGAGCAGTGATGGCCAACTTTAATAGCAGGTTTGATCTATGTTTTATCAGCGCCGTTGCGCTTCATACATCACTCCATAATATATATATATATATATTGTAAAGCAGTGTGAGAAAAAGTTTTTAGAGAGTACTTGTCCATGGACAAGTGAGTTTGGCAATTTACTTGTCCGAATACATTTTTCATTTGTCCAGAATGGACAAAAATTGGGGCCACTGGAATCTTCTTCTTCGTCATCGTATTTAACATTTTCCCACCGCTCAACGTAAGTGGTATTGTTTGGATTTTAACGATTCCGGTTCTGCTTTTCGATTCCGGTTCTTTGAGAGGGTAAATAAGTCCCATGACAAACTGGGAGAAAAACATATTTATGAAAACAAGTCAAATCTGTATTCCTATTTACAAATCACTTCACACTGTTGCATTTCTTACGGTTATTGAATACAATTATATAAAAATAGTCTCTGCATTGTTTAGTTAGTTCTAAGTGGTGCTGTTTGAGAATGTACAATTGGCCCAGTGTCCTCTGATGCTACACTGCAACCTGCCTGTGAGACAGAGTCCAACCACACATGTCCAACACATAGGACATAACCTAATAATAATAATGACACATTAGATGTATAGCCTATAGGCCTAGCACTTTTCTACAACTCAAAGATGCTTGCACGCTTACACATGTCCTGCAATACACATGCTGCAGCTGCCCAGCTGCTCACTGTTTGTAAAAGTAAATAAATAGTATTTTCATTTCAATAATGTACTTTCTTTACCCTGCTTCATAAAACAATACTGACATCCCTGTGCTCCTCCGAGTCTGGGGGCTGTGGATGTGAGGACAGCGCGAGGACACAGACAGGGAGGCTGCTTCACTTCATAAATGAAATGGTGGTCAATATTAACAACATAGGAGTTAAAACGCTTAATAACCTGCATTACGTGTTAGAGGAAGAACATACGAAAGTTTGACAAAGATGAGGCTGTTAAACGGGCAGCGGATCCGCTGTGTGTGGAGAGAGAGAGAGAGAGAGAGAGAGAGAGAGAGAGAGAGAGAGAGAGAGAGAGAGAGAGAGAGAGAGAGAGAGAGAGAGAGAGAGAGAGAGAGAGAGAGAGAGAGAGAGAGAGAGAGAGAGAGAGAGAGAGGAGAGAGAGAGAGAGAGAGAGAGAGAGAGAGAGAGAGAGAGAGAGAGAGAGAGAGAGAGAGAGAGAGAGAGCGGGCGGGCAGGCAGGCAGGCAGGCGGGCGGACTGCAGCGATCAGCTGATACGGAGCATAGCGAGAGAGAGAGCTGCAGCCCGCGGGGCTCGGCCTCGCCTCCTGTCGTCACAACTCTTATTAATCCCGGGACCGGACAATTGTTATTTGTTCCTACTCGGAACCGAGTTTTGCTTCCCAACCCGGCCACTGTGCTACACTTCCCGCCCCGCTCCGCCCCGCCCCCGTCTAACTTTACAGAAAACGGCGAGATGCATTTTCCTTAGGAATCGACAAGCAGAACCGAAACTAACACTTCTAAACGAACAATGGTGGACACGGACAATTTGTGAATGAGTTCTGCCTTTTGTAAACTGAATGTATCAATAATTTGTCAATAAATCAGGCCGAAAAACGTCACTTGTCCGCCGGACAAGTCAATTGAAAGATCTACTTGTCCGATATTGTAAATAACACGTCCCGAACGGTGGGACGTGTACTTTTTCGCACACTGTAAAGCTGTGGAGAAGGACTTTTTGACACTCTTTGCCGTTTTTTTTCATACTATACATGTCGAGGTAGAGTCTTATTATGCTTTCCCATCACATTGCTGTGACTATTTATGTATTAATTTATGTTATGAATAAACCCCTAGTCACTGTTACTCTATTTGTGAGATGATTTGCATTGAGATATGCCACCTATGCTCCATATAGTTGTGAGTCCCTCGGCTGTGTGTGTGTCCTGAAAAGAATGTCACGTTTTGACCCTCCAAATGCTTATTTACTCATTATTACTATTTCTTATTTTAGTTAATATTGCCGTTTACCATTGTTTATTTGTATCACTTATTTCATTATTGTTATTATCGTGTGTGTGTGTGTGTGTGTGTGTGTGTGTGTGTGTGTGTGTGTGTGTGTGTGTGTGTGTGTGTGTGTGTGTGTGTGTGTGTGTGTGTGTGCACCGCCATGGGATTTTGGGCCCCATGAAAATATATCACATTGGGCCCCACCACCAGGCACAGGCCACTTTGTTTATAAATTACCTCGAGGGCCGTACCAAATGGTCTAGCGGTCCGTATACGGCCCAGGGGCCGGAGGTTCCCCACCCCTGCTTTAATATAATAACATTAGTATTAATATCATAACCAAAATGTCTGTGATTAACATTTTGTTTACAGACTGATCACTCAATGCTTCAAACTGTCCATCATCCTAAATAGACTAAAAGCAGTTTTTTGTTTTATATAGATCATTGGCTATGTGGGAAAACACTGTGTTTGAAATGTATAATTTAAATTAGATGTTAGCTTTTTGTTATATATATAGATATTGTATTCCAGTTTCCCTTCAGATATGTTAAGTGGCATTCAACACAATGCTGCTCACCTCATTCAGTTGGGAGAAAAGCTCAGGGTTCATACACTTTTTCACCAATGATTTTCAATGACTTTTCCATGACTTCTCAATGACCTTTACCTCATTTTCCATGACCAAAAGAAAATTACGACTGAAAATGGTTTATTTTAACATGGAACAGGAAAATAAGGTCTGCATATGAAACATGTTGTGCCTATCTAAAACAAGTCAAATAGTAGGCTTACTAGCTTCTACATGCTAAAGCAACTGTAGTCAGGGATGCAAACTCATCAGGTATGAAAAAGGTGACAAGGACCCGAGCCCCCCGACCCCACGGAATATAGGTTTAGGAATAACAGAGGATTTTAGCAGTCGGAACAACTAAAGCAGCAGGTAATAATAACAGAAACGCCAAAGAGTCACATCTAATAGAAATATATAAAAGCATTTATTTTAATTGTGTAGCAGTCAGTTTATAATTCTGGCAGCACTGTTGAGCATTTTGAAAATGTATTTTCATGCCTCTGTGCAAGGCTTAGTCTTTCTATCTTTATAGCCACTTGTGTAAAGTAACTAAGTTCATAAACTCAACAAGTACTATACGTGGGTAACATTTTGAGATACATATTTCAATGTTTTGCTACTGTGTACTTCTACTCCTCTACAGTTCAGAGGTACATGGTGTACTTCTCCCCCACTGCATGTATTTAATACCTTTAGTTACTTTACAGATGAATGATGTGAAATCTAATCAAGTGTTGAATCAGACTTTAGTTCCACCTGGAGTAAATCCACCAGCTACCCTGCAGTCTACAAAGTACTTCAGACTAGCTGCACCTCCACCAGCTACCCTGCAGTCTACAAAGTACTTCAGACTAGCTGCACCTTCACCAGCTCTGAGAACACTTTCATGATCAATCATTATAAAACATATCATATATATAATTCTGAAATGGACCAATCTGTACAATGACTACTTTTACTGTCGCTACTTTCACTATATTTTGATGAGAATACTTTTCTACTTTCACTTGAGGAACATTTTGAATGCAGGACCTTTACTGTAACAGAGTATTCCTACACTCTGGTACTTCTACTTTTACTCAAGTACAAGATCTGAGTACTTCTACTTTTACTCAAGTACAATATCTGAGTACTTCTACTTTGACTACAATATCTGAGTACTTCTACTTTTACTCAAGTACAAGATCTGAGTATTTCTACTTTTAATCAAGTACTAGATCTGAGTACTTACTTCTACTTTTACTCAAGAACAAGATCTGAGTACTTCTACTTTTATTCTAGCACAATATCTATACTTATACCACCTCTGTTTATAGCCTATGAAAAAAACGATTAGAAAACGAAGGCTAAAGCTAACGTTAGCAGATAGTGACAATGTATGCTAGCTAGCTCAACGATTCCTTAAATAATATTGCGACAGAAAAACGTTTCGGTTCACATCAGCTCTGCCGCTCTGCTCTGAACACCTGAACGGCCCGTTCTAACAGCTGTTCACCAGCGGTGCGGTCTGTGCCACAGTGACTCCGCACAGCTAACGAACACACCGTAGAATAGATAATGTAGCTGACCCTCATCCCGGAGCAGCAGAGTTCAACCGTCAGGCAGGAAGACTCGAGCACACAGCTTGCGCTTCATATATTAAAAAATAACACCATGCGCGTCATGATGGCACATAACAGGTCGCGACCGCAGATTATTTCGGCGATTAGATAAAATGTAAATTAAATTTGACGCAACTTTAGTTACATTTCCATGACTTTTCCAAAACTTTGGGAAAAATATTGTTTTCCATAACTTTTCCAGGGCCTGGAATTTGCATTTTGAAATTCCATGACTTTTCCAGGTTTTCAATGATCGTACGAACCCTGAAAGCTGGTTCAGGTTCCGCCTTATGGGGGGACAGGGCTGCTGAGCCTAAAGATGGATCTGTTGGACCTGGCACCAGGGGGAGGGACAACTGATTTAGTATGAATAGCTGCTAAAAATGTGCCTGTTTTATTAAAGGTAGGGAGGTAAGAATGGAGAAACCAGCTCGAGTGCGCTAGAATTTGAAAGTACACAACCGAAAAAAATCTGCCCCTTCCTTCAGAGTTCCTTACAGAGCCCCTCCTCCAACACACACGAACGCGCACATGACCAATGAGGGCACGAGATCAGTGCACAGATGGAAGGCTGACAGGCAGTTAGGCCATCCAGTTACTTTAGCCGGGCCAGCTCAGATGATTGGTCGTGCTTTTTACAGCGCCATGGCTTCCACAGATGACATGTTTGTATGTATTTATTGTCAAATCATTTAATATATTCATTGCTATCGGGATGTTAAGAGCATTCCATGGAATATAACAAAAAGTGTTTCTGAAGTGAATTACCTACCATACCTTTTTAAATGTCAGCTAAAAGAGCAGTGGAATTAAAGACCTCTGAATTTTCTGTAAAGATATTAACATTACTTAATGTCAGCTTAGTAAACAAAAAAACATTAGCTAACAGACTAATTTCCACCACTCATGGACCACACCCACCTTTTCTTGTGAAAAACTGGGTGACATACAGTACTGTCGCCCTTTAGTCCCTCTCTCTTGTCTTTCTCTCCTTTCTCTTCTTTTCTCAGAGCCTGACTTTGTTGGTCGTTGAAACATGGTACAACACACGTATGTAGGCTAAGTGCTAGCATCCCTCCTCACATGCTTTCACTCTCTGCAAGTGCTGTGCCACAACGCGTTTGGAGGCAGGACCAAACCATTACATGTAAATAGAAGGGGGTGTACAGAGGCTTTGGGTAATTAACTTTTGGAAGAAAATAAGTTAAACTAATCGTAAGTTTAGTGAGTAATTTATCAATATAACGTTCTATTAATGTTAATTATTGAGGATTGATGAAAGGTTACTTACATTTTTTTTCTTAATGTTCTAAACATTTTGGGGCCCCTGTCAGTCATGGGCCCTTAGAATCGTCCTAACCTTTCACCCCCTTATGGCGTGTGTGTGTGTGTGTGTGTGTGTGTGTGTGTGTGTGTGTGTGTGTGTGTGTGTGTGTGTGTGTGTGTGTGTGTGTGTGTGTGATTTGCATCCCCGAGCACTGCTTTTTGTTTAACCTCTTCGTGTGTAAGGTTGTTAACATACATTTAGAGTTGAACACGCTTTGATTCTGAGGTACTTGTATCAATGTGGATAGTGGGGCTGAGATAGAGCAAGTGCAGGGAAGTTGATTTGCAGATGGTAAGTTTTGGGGAGAGCATGTAACTGATTAAAACAGTTCTTTGGAAGCTTTCTTGGGTTTTGGGACAGGGTGGGGATGTTATAATAATTGCACATTGTTTTTTTTCTCTTTACAATGGTCCGGTGTGGAAAGTAAACATACAATGGTCTATTTCTTTTTTCCTAATGTTGACAGGAGTCCACACCAAAACAACCCTATTCAAACAGTACTTTTTTCTCCCAACATATGAGTCGCTCTCTTAACACTGTGAGCTGGAATGTCAAGGGTCTGAACCACCCAGTTAAAAGAAGGAAAGTACTCAATCATCTGAAGCAGTTAAACGCTGATATTATCTTCCTTCAAGAAACACATTTGCGTTCCGCAGACAATGACAGATGTCTGGCATCTTGGGCGGGGCAGCACTTTCATTCTACCTTCCAGGCAAAAGCAAGAGGGGTTTCTATCCTTGTGGCAAGGGGCGTGGTCTTTGAACCACTTGATATTACAGCTGACAAGAACGGTAGATTTGTAATCGTCACTGGGAAACTATTTAACACGAACGTTGTCCTGGCTGACGTATATGCCCCAAATATAGATGATGCTGCCTTCTTTGTCCGCCTTTTCTCTAATCTTCCCGACCTGGGCCAGCACCACTTGATACTTGGAGGGGACTTGAACTGCTGGCTGGACCAGGCGCTGGATCGCTCCTCCACCAAGCCAGGTGCAGTGAGTAAATCAGCACTGCAAATGCAATCCTTTCTCTCAGTGTGGTATCTCAGATGTATGGAGGTTCCTCCACCCAAAAGAGAAACAGTATTCATTTTTCTCCCATGTTCATCATACATATTCTCGAATAGATTATTTTCTCATTGATAATAGACTACTTTCCCAAGTCCGTTCCTGTTCTTACCAGAGTGTTGTTATATCTGACCATGCGCCTGTTGTGATGTCACTGGCACTCCCAGGTGTCCCGATGCCCACAAGGCACTGGCGTTTTAACTCATCTTTACTGTCTGATGATGAGTTTGTAAAATACTTGGGGGATCACATCACCTTCTTTCTAGAAACAAATACCACATCCGATACCTCTGCTCTCATGGTCTGGGATGCACTTAAAGCTTACCTAAGAGGACAAATAATTTCATTCACCGTTAACAAAAGGCGAAAGTCCCAAAAAGAACATTCAGACCTGTTATCCAACATTTCTGGAACTGATGCACAATACGCTCTGACCCCGACCCCTGAGCTATATAACACTAGACTGGAACTCAAAACTAAATTTGACCTACTTACTGCTCACCAGACTCAAAACATTCTGCTAAAAAACAAAAGTACATTTTATGAGCATGGCGAGAAGGCAGGAAAACTGTTAGCTAACCAGCTAAAAGGACGGAGGTCGAAACAACTAATCACAAGTATTAATACACAAAGTGGCAATGTCACACTAGACCCTACAGAGATAAATACTGCATTCAAGGACTTCTATTCTCATCTGTACTCCTCCCAATTTGATGGGGACGATCCAAAAATCAAGAGTTTTCTTGACTCTCTGCTAGGGTTGGGTATCGTTTGAATTTCCACGATTCCGATTCCGATTCTACTTTTCGATTCCGGTTCTTAACGGTTCTCAATTCCGGTTCTTTGAGGGGCAGGGTAACAAAAATTATACATGCTTCTTCCACCAAAAAAATTACATTTATTCGAGAAACTTTTACACAGGTTAGTTTACAGTAATATTCACATTAATCAGTCTGTTTATATTCACCGCTATGTAACTGTAACCTGAGAACCACTGAAGCTACAACAGTGCAACAGTCCAACTTTTAAAGGAAACCCCCCCCCATTTAAAAACAGTTATTTTTGAGAAAAACAAGCATCTGCCTCTCAGGCATACCGGGAAGAAAGGTTTGAACATTTTGAAGTAAAATGCTTCAATCTGGTGCTCTTTAAGCAGAACTACTAGAGACTAGATCTAGGGGGTCCAACTCCAAACACCCATATGAAAAAGATCGGTTTACATTTTAATAATTAAATAAGTATGTGAGCATAACCAGTAACCTACCATAGCCAATAACAAATACATGTAACGTATTTTATTTTTGTTGTTCATTCATATCTTATTTTACTATTTTATTTATGCATATTTTTTGCATCTCTCCAGTTTAAAACGATATGTCTGGTTTACTGTCCTATAGTATACATTGGAATGATTTCAAACCTGTTTTATCCCAATAATTATAAAGGAGTGCCTTGGAAATATGTGTTTACGTAAATTGTGATCAAAACGTTTGAGACCCACTGAGATAACTTAGACTAAAGTGAACTATCTAAACCCTCAGTCTTTTACCTCACTGAGCTGTAGTTATCAGCCTCAGTCTGACTGGAGAGGACTCTCCCTCCACATCATTGTAGAAACATCTTCTTCTTCCTTTAGAGCAGCTAGCACCAGATGCTAATAAAAACAGCGCCCTCCCATTCTCCCTCGCTCACTCGCACTTTGGCTGTGAGCTGCGGTTGCCAGATAAGCCAACATCCCCCATTTTCATCACTTACAGCGCCCATCGTACAGGGCAAATGAAAAGTGTAACCGGGATGAAAAGGGTGTTACATTTACTTAATTATGAATGTTGTTACATCAAGGCCAAAAATTAGGATGAGCACCAACGGTCAAAACAAATTTGTTTCCTCCCAGAGCTGTCAGCGCAGCGCCTCCACAGATCTGGCGCCCTAGGCGAACATCTATAACGCCAGTGCAACGGGCTGGCCCTGGTCTCAGGTTACACTGTAGGAAGTGTAGGTACAACGCTACATTTCCCACCCCGCTGCAGTCATGCAGTAGGCTACGGAGAGCGGCGAGAAACATTTCCTCAGGCATCGAAAAGCGGAACCGAAATTCACATTTCTAAATGATGCCGTTGGAATCGAAATGTTGGAACCGGTTCCAGTTCGGAACCGGTTCTCGGTACCCAACCCTACTCTCTGCCCATTCCAACTATTCCCCCGGATTTGTCAAAGGCCCTGGAGGCACCTATAACACAAGCAGAAATAACCATAGCTATATCCTCAATGCAATCTGGAAAGTCCCCCGGACCAGATGGGTTTCCCTCCGAATTTTTAAGAAGTTTTCCACGCTTCTCTCGCCATACTTGACAACCGTTCTGGCTGAATCCTTTCAGCTCAACGAGGTAATAATTACTCTTATATCTAAAAAAGTGAAAGACCCTACCGAATGTGCCTCTTATAGGCCTATCTCATTGCTGAACACAGATGCTAAAATCTTAGCCAAGGTTCTGGCTCGCAGATTGGAAGGTGTCATCCCACTAATAATATCATCCGATCAGACTGGGTTTATTAAAAACCGCTACTCCTTCTTTAATGTCAGGCGTCTCTTTGATATAATATATTCACCAACTGGAACCGTCCCAGAATGTGTTGTGGCTTTGGATGCGGAAAAGGCGTTTGATAGAGTCGAATGGAGGTATTTATTTACAGTTTTAGAGAAGTTTGGCTTTGGGTCATCGTTTATATCTTTGGTTAATCTATTATATGCTTCTCCCACTGCCGCAGTCCAAACAAATGGTACACTCTCGCAACCTTTTTCCCTGGGCCGCAGAACACGCCAAGGTTGCCCATTAAGTCCAATCCTTTTTAATTTGGCTATTGAACCGCTAGTGATTGCTCTCCGCAACAGTGCAGACGTTGCCGGTATCTCAAGGGGGGGCTCGGTGCATGAGGTGTCTTTGTATGCAGATGATCTTTTGCTATATATTTCAAACCCAACAACCTCTCTGCCTGCTGCATTATCTCTGCTAGAGCAGTTCGGTTCCATACCTGGTTACAAGCTACATTTAAACAAAAGTACTCTGTTTCCAATCAATAGTGAAGCTCTCCATTTGGACTACAAAGACTCGCCATTTAAACTTGAATGTGAGCAGTTTATTTACGTTGGAGTGACAGTTACACGGAAATTTAAAGATTTGTTTAAAGAAAACTTCATGACCTTATTCGGCCAGGTGAAAACGTTGCTACAGCAGTGGTCTCCTCTCACAATGTCCCTTGCCGGACGTATAAACTCTATTACTGGGCTGCTAATATTCGCTGCCTCACCTTCTGGCGCCACTTCTACCTTCAACCCAACAGGCCAGCGTGGACATCCTTTGAACTGGAGTCATGTGGTGATGTCTCACTTCCAGCACTCCTTGGGTCACCACTCAGTCAATTTTCGTCTAAGTCGATAGCTAATCCAGTTGTTCGGCATACCCTGAAAGTGTGGGTCCAGTTTAGGAGGTCTTTTGGTCACAAAGATTTCTCACTTCTGAGCCCTGTGGCTTCCAACCATCTTTTCGTTCCATCGAGACATGACTCCACCTTTCAGGACTGGCACAGGAAGGGTATCAGGCAATTTAAGGATATGTTTACAAATGGTAATTTCATGTCTTTCGACCAACTTTCAGAGAAATACAATCTACCTAAGACACATTTCTTTCGATATCTACAGGCTAGGCACTATGTGCGTTCTGTCTTGCCGTGTTTTCCTAAGGAACCGGATAGTAACCCTGTTGATATGTTCCTCTCCTTTAACCCAATGTCTCAAAAGGCTATGTCAAACTTATACAGAAACATATCCATGTTGATTCAGGCACCCTTGGTCAGTATTAAGCTGGTTTGGGAACATGACCTGGGGCAGTCCCTGGAGGGGATCACATCAATTCATAAATCTTCACTCTGTGCAAGACACTGCCTTATACAGTTTAAGATAGTACACAGGGCGCATTTTTCAAAGGCTAAATTGTCCAGCTTCTTCCCAGATGTGAACCCTACTTGCGATAAATGTAAAAACAATGTTGCTACTCTCTTTCATATGTACTGGCTATGCCCCCATCTACAGGAATTCTGGGTAGACGTTTTCCTTACCTTGTCCAACATCCTAAATCAAAAACTAGACCCGGACCCCCTGATGGCTATGTTTGGTACAACCACTGTAGGTGTGCTGCACTTGACACCCTCGGAACGCCGCATGATTGCCTTTTCCTTGCTTATGGCCAGACGTGCAGTTCTACTTCAATGGAAGGACGCTGCCCCGCCCACATGCAATCAATGGCTTCGGGATATAATGTCCTGCCTTAACTTAGAGAAGCTGCGCTTCTCAATCAGAGGCTCTGATGAGAAATTCTATAAGACCTGGGGTCCCTTCTTGGCTTACTTTAATAAGACCAAAGTAGCTTGATGTGGTTACTTGGCCCTTGACATGAAAACAGTGTGACTCCATTTTAATATATAACAACATATAGTAATTATATTCTCTACTCTGGACAATGTGCTATATAATTAGTTTTATCATCCACTGGAACGGGGAGGGATGGGCCATCTCCGGCATAATTATTTGTTCACAATTCTTTGCTGATGGTGTATTTTTGTTTTTGTTTTACTATAACATTTCTTCACGTTTTTCTATGTAATGCTACATGTTTGCACAACTCACTGTATTGTGACACTGTTTTGGCCAATTTGTGGCATTTCTGTCTTGAACAAGAAATTAATAAAAAATATTTTTGAAAAGAAAATCTATTCTGAACCGAACTGGAAGCCAGTGCAATGAAGCCAGAATTGGGGTGATATGGTCACGCTTTTTATGGCCAGTGAGAAGACGTGCAGCTGCATTCTGAACTAGCTGGAGGCGTCTAATTGAGGCCTGGTCCATACCCACATACAGAGCATTGCAGTAATCCAGTCTCGAGGTAACAAAGGCATTAATAACCCTTTCTAGGTCTTTAAAAGATAAAAACGACTTGGTCTTAGCCAATAGTCGTATTTTGAAAAAGCAGGTCTTGACTACAGTACTAACCTGCTTTTCAAATTTAAAAGGCGCTGTTGAAGGTCACTCCAAGGCTCATAACAGAGGGGAGGATATTTTTATTGAGGGAGCCCAGAATATCAACCGGGGAGACTGTTAGTTGGGGTCCAAAAAAGATGACCTCTGTCTTGCTCTCATTGAGGGTGAGGAAGTTTTGACTCAGCCAGGATTTAATCTCTGTTAAGCAGTCCTTCAACTGCTGTAGTGAATTGGCATTTTGATTGAGAGGCAGATAAATCTGTACATCATCAGCTTAACAATGGAAGGGGATATTATGTTTTGTGAGAATTTAACCTAGGGGCAGTATGTACAGTAGAAAAAGGATGGGGCCCAGAATCGAGCCTTGGGGAACCCCACAGGTAAGAGGGGCTTTGGCAGAGGAGAAAACACCTAACTGCACTGAGAAGCTACGGTCCGTCAAATAAGACCTGAACCATGCAAGGGCAGATTGGCCTGTAATGCCTGCGGACTGTTCAAGCCGTGACAACAGGATACTATGATCCACACTGTCAAAGGCAGCAGTTAAATCTAACAACACCAAGACAGCTAAGCTGCCTGAGTCGGCGGCTAAGAGCAGATCATTAAAAACTCTTAAAAAGGCTGTTTCAGTAATATGCATAGGTTTAAAGCCAGACTGACATTTCCCATGGATACCATGCGTGGTTAAAAATGACTGCAGCTGGGCGTAGACTACTCGCTCCAGGGCTTTAGATAAAAAGGGTAGCTGGGAGATGGGCCTGAAATTTGCAAGAATGGAGGGATCGAGATTTTTCTTTTTAAGTAGTGGCTTAACCACGGCATGTTTGAAGGCAGCTGGAACACATCCTGAGCTAAGAGAGGTGTTTACAAGCAATAAAACACTTTCTCCAACTGAATCAAAAACATCTCTAAAAAGGCGAGAGGGAATGCTGTCTAAGGTGCAATTTGTCGGCCGCAAGTGCTTAACTACATCCAAGAGAGAAGAGAGGGATACAGGTTCAAAATGGTTGAGAATAGCAGGGCACAGAAAGGGAGCAGGATCTGGGGTAGCACTAGTATAGGCTAGCCTAAGAGCAGATACTTTTTCGATAAGAAATGTAAGAAACTTATCACAGAGAGTAGTCGATGGCACAATTGGAGAAGCATCACAAGGATTAATGATCGAATTAAGGACATTAAAAAGAACTTGAGGTTTATGGCTGTTTTTGGAGATTAACAGAGATATATACTCTGTTTTGGCTGCTTTGACTGCCGTCTTCTTAGAAGACATGAAGTTTATCCTTTTTCCATTTTCTCTCTGCACGTCTGCAAGCGCGTATAAAAGCGCAAGTACAATCATTGAGCCACGGCTCTGAGAGAACTTTGTTGCGTCTAAGCGTAAAAGGAGCAACGGAATCCAGTATTAGTGTGCACGTCGAATCAAACAAAGAGATAAGCTCATCCGCACTAAAAGCACAGTTCACCTCTAATTTACAAATCGGATAAGTATTAAAAGCATCTGACAACTGTGAGGCAGTCAAGGGGTTAATTGAACGCAGACGACGATGAAATCATTATTGTACTTTGGCGGACAATACATGACTGCACAGAGTATAGGCGAGACTGGGTTCAGTTCAAAAAGCTGCAACTCGAAGTTAGCATAGCTAGTTACTGGGTGAAGCAAACGGCATTGGAGATTAACTCTAAACACTGAAGCTATACCCCCACCACGGCCGGTGGTACGGGGGGAGCTGAAGAAAGTACTGTCGGACCAACTCCCCTCTCTCTGGCAGAAATAGGAACTGACATGACTTTTCCTAGCCATGGTTTTATAATCTACATCTCTTGGACAACTAAATAATAAATATGAAATCAAATTCTTTTTTTTGGGAACCTCTTTTCGAGCTGCTTGGTTTTTGCAACAGTTCCTGAAAACCTACAATAATGATGATAATAATAATAATTAATTACATACTGTATACAGTAAAACATTTACATATGATGTAACCTTTTGCACGGAACTATTATTTCACAGCGTGATTTATGAAATACACAAACATCATTGGGTCCTCTCAGGTGTTTAAGTCACAAAAACACGTACAATGGGAGAGAGATTTTGGTAAATCACCAGATTTATTAAGATACTTCACCTTCCCATATTGTTTTCCCATTAGGTCCTAAGAGTTATAAAATGCACTGATAACAGAATTCAGATTGATATCCTTGTGTGCTTGCTTTATGGCCCTTAACGTTGGCAGATCATTGCAAGGTGCAGGTCATTTTATTTTGGGAAGTTCCATTTTTTGGCTTCATGTGCCACTTTCACAGGTCCTGCGCTCCACATAGCAACATTTCATATAACAAAATAAACGTTACTACTATCAGGAGTTTTAGTTTTATTCTGACTCTCTTGATTGAATAATAGTGAGAAAATAAGCCGTATCTCTCTTACCTCATTCACAACAACGGTGTTTCAGGGCCGGTTCGGAGCTGGAGCTTGAAAAGCACCGGGTTTTCCTCTTCACATCGCAGCGGAGCAGCCTCTTAGCTCCGGAATCCGGTTCGTTTCAAGCACCAACAAATTGTCCGAGCAAAAGCACCGCATACGTCACGCTTACGCCGAGGCGGGGCAGGGGCGGGATCAACTCCTGAACAACAACAAAAAGCCACCGTTTTATCCAGTTTGTACACAATGATGGAGAAACTTAACAAGCAGCAGTGGTCCACTGAAGAGACCAGCTACCTACTGGGAATCTGGTCTTCAGAAGAGGTACAGAGGAAGCTGGAGCACAATCGGCCATTGTTGTTGTTGTTGTCGGTGTGAGCTGTTAGGGCTTTCCGCGCAGTTTGGCTTTATGAAGCAGGCATGCAAACGGTTACGTCATGACGCAAACGATGACGCAATGACGCAGCACCAGTCGGACTCTGGGCAGTGTGAAAAGAGCCGGACCTAAACCGAAGAACCGGTTCTGAACCTGAAAAGCTCTAGCACGAAGCTTGAACCGGAGTTGCATTGGTGTGAATGAGGTATCTGTCAAGGTTTATATTTCTCAGTTCCAGGCTGTCTCCCAGAGACATTTTGAGAACCCTTTCATTAGAGGCACCAGCACCAGCTTTATCAGGCGCAAAGCGGCACAAAATGATATTCCATTCACGGTTCAAAGGTTTTTCTTAATCTTTTGAAACCTGCATAATGAACTGTTCAGGAAAAGGAGCTCCCTGTTAGCTCACCAGGTATAGAGTGTATCATTAAGACTGAGTCCTTACTGCTACAGCCGTGGATTCAAATGAGACCCTGGCCCTTTGTCACCCCCTTTCTCTTACCCTTGTCATTTTCTCTATATATCAGAATAAGGCAGAAAAGCCAAGCACAAATAATCCTTAGTCCAGCATGCATGGCCCTGGCCAGTACTCCTAGCTTTAGCCAAGCTGCAGCCTTTGATCTACAGCAGGGAAGCCTGTGCTCAGCAGGAGAGAGCACTACTGGGGTCAGAGTTAAAAGTGTTTTTCATTTTGATTTTGTTCTCTTTTACAGCCACTTAGAAACACGAGAACAGATGAAAACTCTCTACACAAGGGGGGTCCATAATTATTGCTCTTTGTTCCCCCACAGTTTGAAGTTGTCTTTTGTCAGCATTTTGTAACACATTGTATTCTGGGGGTGTCCAACCTTTTTGTTATGAACAATCAATTGGTGTTCTGAGGCATTTATTGCTGAGATAGTGTTATTGTAGGGATGGAAAATGCACTACAACAACATGTAGTACTCCAATAGAATGGTGCTGACGTATTGTATGTCGTAGAACAAAACATGAAAGTCTCTTCAGCTTGTATTAACCACAGACCGTATTTCAGGCCTTCAAACACGTTCAAAAATGTTTTGAGGTAAAATGCTAACTCATTTCCTGGTTTAAGGACTCATTCCTGCACCACTCTATGTGAACGCAAAGACTATGAACTGTAAATTGCCTCTAAATCTCCCATTTACACACACAAACACTCACAGAGACACAAACACTCACAGAGACACACACACACATACCCACACACAAACACTCACATCCTGATGACAGCTATCTACCCTGCAAGGTGCGTGCCACTCCATCAAGAGTGATTTAAGGTTCAGTGTCTTGTCTGAGGATACAACGACCCTGATGGTGGATGATCTACAATATCTCATAGCCACTCTTTACAGATTCAATGGTTAATTTAAAAGGAGTCTTTTCCTTATCGTTTCAGAGCCCTTGACTCCCTGCCATTAAGTGTTTTCTCGCCAGTGTGACTGTCTGCCACACCCTTGATTGTTGCCACTTGTGTCCAGTTAACTCTTCTATAAATAGTCCTGGTCTGTCTTATTCGAAGAGGAAGGTGCGCTGCTCGGCTGCGCACCGCGTCTCAGTATGCTCCGTCCGTCTTGTGTTTTTACCCTTGCTTTGGGCTAATTATTGTCTAAACGTTTGTTTGTCTGTATGCAACATCATTTTTGAGAGACCATGCTTTTAATCCTGTGGATTATTTTTGCCTTCTGCGGACCTTGTCTGACCATACAACTTTTTAAAACACACCTGAGCCACAACACGAACAGGTATGGCATGGAGCCCCGGCCTATACGCTGCTACCGCCGCGAGGCTATGCTGGAGCTACAATGCAATCGGCCTGCTACGAACACACCAAGCCACCCGTGTTCTTCGTTACTGGGTGACATCCCGCGGGAGCTTCTTAGACATATCAGGAAAAAGAGACGAGGAAGGAGGGGAGGCGTTCGGAATCGCCTACGGCGGAGATTCAGCCGACCACCACTTCCATCCATCATTCTGACAAATCTGCGCTCATTGAGCAACAAAGTGGACACAGTAAGGATATACACAAGGTACTGTCATGAATTTCGTGAGGCCTCTTTACTATGTTTCACGGAAAGTTGGCTACAATCCACGATGCCTGAATCTCTCTTTGAAGTACCTGGATTCACCCTTGTTCGAGCAGACAGGGATGTGAACTCGGGGAAAACCAGAGGAGGCGGTATTTGTGTGTATATTAATGATCTGTGGTGCCGATCATACTCAGTAAAATGTAAAACCTGTGATCCCAACGTAGAAATTCTCGGTATGACGTTAAGACCCTTTTATCTGCCTAGAGAATTCGGGTGTATTTTACTGTTTGTTGTTTACGTGCCTCCCAGCGGCAGAGCGTCACTGGCGGCAGGCTCCATCGCTGACTGTGTCCATGAGCTGCAACTCAGCCACCCCGATGCACCGGCAATAGTGCTCGGGACATGAAGTTGAACCAATGTCGCCTGGAGACTGTGTTACCTGGGTTCCAACAGTATGTTAAGGATCACACCAGAAAAGACAATATCCTGGACAAATGCTTCGTTAATGTTAAAGGAGCCTATGTGACTAAATGTAGACCACCAATACTGAGCTCTGATCATAATGTTGTGAATATGATACCAGTGTATACGACCAAACTGAAGAGAAGTAAACCGGAAAATAAAGTAATAAGGACATGGACAAATGAAAGTAGGGAACAGTTGAAAGCCTGTTTTGATTTGACAGATTGGGAAATTTTTCAGGAAGGTTCACTAGATGAAATAACTACTGTTACCAATGACTAGATCAACTTCTGTGTAGAACTAGTTGTTCCCACTAAAGAAATACAAATCTATCCAAATAATAAATCTTATGTGACCAAGGACATTAAAACCGTTATAAATACCAGGAAAATAGCTTTCAAAAACAATGGAGCACTTAAACAGACAGAGCAAGAACTGCAAGTCAAATTGAGAGAATCAAAACTGGCACACAGAGAGCTTTTGGAAAATGCTTTTAAAGCCAAAACCCCCAAAAAGTATGGGACACCATGAAAACCATGACAGGAATGTCACCCTCAGCTAAACCCATTGTGACACAAAATGAATTTTGTTTTGCTAACGAACTAAACACGTTCTTTACCCGTTTCGAGTCACTGGATAATTCTGCAAAGTGCACTGAAATGCTCGAAACCATAATACCTACTTCCTCTGACACAATTACCATCAGTGTCGAAGAGGTCAGAAAAACATTTCAGTGCACTAACACCAAGAAAGCGGCTGGGCCAGATGGGTGCAGCGGTTTCCTGCTGAAAAGCTTTGCTACTGAGCTGGCTCCTGTGTGGCAACCCATCTTTCAGGCTTCCATTGACACGCACACCATCCCACTGTCATGGAAAATTTCCCATATCAAACCGCTGCCCAAAATTCCATGCCCAAAAGAACATAAGGGACCAATAGCCCCCACCTCAGTGATTATGAAATCACTAGAAAGAATTCTGCTCCGATTCCTTATCAGTACAACACAAGACAAACTTGATCCATACCAGTTTGCCTATAAACACGTACCGGAAGATGCTGTGGCCACTTTGGTTCACATCATCACAAACATTTAGACAAACGTAACACTTATACAAGAGCCCTCTCCATAGACTTCTCATCAGCATTCAACACAATACAAGCAGACATCTTGGTGTCAAAAATGGCCCAAATGGAAGTAAATCCATACCTGATTTACTGGTGTGCTGCTTTCCTCACCAGTAGAGAGCAACTTGTGAAGGTTAACAAAACCCTGTCCTCTGCCATCACAACCAATGTAGCCCCCCCCAGGGCTGCGTGAGTTCAGCTGTGCTCTTTACTCTCTACACTGATGATTGTCGTACCAACACACCAAATAAATTCATCATTACGTACTCTGATGATACTGCAATAATATCTCTGCTCAGTAACACAGACGACCCTGAGCTGCACCAACAGGCTGTAAACTAGGTGGTCGAGTGGACTGATAACAATGCTCTTGAGATCAACACCAAGAAAACTGAGGAAATCATTTTTGGCTCACCATCTGACTCCCATAAAGTCCCCATTGTCATCCATCCAGATGAGATCAAGCAGGGAGTTTCATACAAATACCTGGGTGTAATGATTGACCATCTGCTGTCATGGAAGCATCACATTGATTATCTGTGCAAAAGGACAAAACAAAGAATGTATTTTCTCCGCCGTCTTAGGTCTTTTGGCGCGAGCAGAGAAATTCTTCTGTTGTTCTTTACATCTGTGATCATGTCCATTCTACAGTACTATGATACTACCTGGTACAAATGTCTGTGTAGCGTTAAAATCAAAACTGCTCAAAGATTGTTAAAGATCTGCTCAAAGATTGTTGGTCAACCCCGTCAGAGACTCTATGACTCAGCCTATCATAACAACCTAGTGAGGCTGTCCAACAACATCATCTCCGACCCAAACCATGTTCTGAACAGTGAATATGAACTGCTACCGTCTAATCGGAGATACAGGGTCCCACGATTCAATAAAGTCAGACTGAAGCACTCCTTTGTGCATCAGTCAGTCCTCACAGTAAACACAGAGCTAAATCCCAGACCAAATGCACGCTGAAGGCTCTTTGAACAGCTTTTCTCTCACTGATTGTGCTGTTATGTTAAATGTTTGTGTTTCATGTAGTTGTGTATGCATATTTGTCTGTTGATGTTGGACATGGAGCTGCTGTGACGCAAGTCACATTTCAGACTTGATCTGACAATAAAGTAATATCGTATCGTATTCCTGCGCCAGTTCGTCGTCTTCCATTCGTCTTTTTTCGCGTTTTTCGAGGCACGTTCTATTTTGTTTGTACCAAAAGTCACGTTTACATAGTCTTGTGTTGTTGGCCTTTGCCAAGAGCGATTTTCTTTTCTTTTTTTTCCTATATATAGTAAAAAATACTTTTGTGTAAAATTGTTGGCATTTGATTCCCAGTCATTGTGTCACATTCCTAACAGAGCGACTGAATCTCATTTCACTTTGACGATCACACTAAACCCCCACCCCAATTTGTCTGATGACCAAAGGTCTTTTTACTGTTTATTAGTCAATCAACTCGCTTTATTTAACCTTTCAACAGATCAACGTTTCCTCTAATGTTTCCTGGCAGGCCCTGTGTGAATGCAACATGTGTTGTAAGAATTATTTTAGCTTCCCATTTACTTCACCTGAGTAAAGGGGTGGGTCACATTTACTCTAGGATAACTATTATGGCATCAACAGTATATGACATTGTCAGGATTAAGGTGATCATCGTTGAAATGCAGCTTATTGTGCTTTCTGTCTCCTCCCCAGCCTTTGAACTATGAGAAGAGAAAAGTTCACACACTCAACATCGAAGGTTCCAACACTCATCCAGATGCCCGTTTCTCCCACCTTGGGCCATTTAAGGATTCCACCACGCTGCGAGTCATTGTGGGTGACGTGGATGAGCCTCCTGTCTTCTCCATGGACTACTACATCATGGACACGTATGAAAACTCAGCTGTCGGCACCCAGGTTGGCACTGTGACCGCTGTGGACCCAGATAGCACCAACAGCGCTATCCGGTAAAGGAAATGATGTTCTGTGTGTGTGTGTGTAGTTGTTTATCATGGAAGTATTTGGCGTTCAGGTGTCCCTACAGGTGAATAGATGTTATAGTTTTGTCTCAACCGGCAGAACCACTGAGGAATTCTGCTTTGCAAAATGTCTATCCAGATGAGCCACTGGATCAACCCACCATCCATCGACCATCCATCTATCCATCAACTCATCCATTGATCCACCCATCGATCCACCCATCGATCCATCCAACATCTATCCATTTCCCATGTATCAACCCAGTCCCACTCAATCCATCCATCCATTCATCGATTTGTTCATCCAACATCCATCCATCCCAATCCATCCATCCATCCAACATCCATCCATCCATCCATCCATCCAACATCCATCCATCCATCGTGTCATCCATCCCTCCATTCAACAGCCATCGATTCGTCCAGCCATCTATCCATCATATATCCATCAATCCCCCATGTATCCCCCCAGCCACACTCCATCCATCCATCCATCCAACAATCCCAATCCATCCATCCATCCATCCATCCAACATCCATCCATCCCAATCCATACATCCATCCATCCATCGTGTCATCCATCCATCCATCCATCCAACATCCATCCCAATCCATACATCCATCCATCCATCGTGTCATCCATCCATCCATTCAACAGCCATCGATTCATCCAGCAATCTATCCATCATATATCCATCAATCCCCCATTTATCCCCCCAGCCACACTCCATCCATCCATCCATCCATCCATCCAACATCCATCCATCCCAATCCATCCAACATCCATCCATCCCAATCCATCCATCCATCCAACATCCATCCATCCCAATCCATCCATCCATCCATTCAACAGCCATCGATTCATCATATATCCATCAATCCCCCATTTATCCCCCCAGCCACACTCCATCCATCCAACATCCATTCATTGATTCGTCCATACAACATCTGCCCTCCTATCTTTTCATCAATCCATCAACCCAGTCACACGCCATTCATCCATCCATTCATTTCTATCAGGCAGTAACAACATTGAAACAGATTACTTGCCAATTTAAGGGTTGAAGTATAAAGTTAATTAATGGATCTTTCTGCCTGTATGCTTTTTGATTTCCACAGTTGGCCCTTTTTCAAAGTCTTTCAAAGAAGAAGAACAATCTGCCATTTTTAATGAGTTGATCAAAACAAATCAGACACTAATTATTTTCTAAGCTGAGAATTTACTTCTGAAAACATGCTGGAGGGAATCAAGGTTTCTGTTGATTTCCACGTCTTGCTTTCTATAGTTCTTTGATACATTTTCTGACAGTTTCTTTGAAAATCACTATAGTGAACAAAAAAGTGTGCAACTATATAACAGTACATATTACCTATATAACCTTTCATAGTATTCTCAGGTCGTTTCAAAGGCTTACAAATAGAGTGAAGGGTATATGCATGATAATACATGTGTTCTGTTATAATATATTGTTGTATTGTCAAACCTTTTGTAAGGGAAAGTACATTTCTAGTTTGTGCATTGCACTTCAAAAATACACTACTTCAAACCACCATCAATACATTGGTCTGGTTTACTTAGTGTGCTCTAAAAATTCACATTTATCAGCATTGGCCATTGTATATTGTATCAGAATACGCTCTGAAAGGAACATTTAAAACATTCAAATGTTTTTTATGGATTTGTTTCCTCTTTATGTCATTTTGTATTGCAGGTACTTCATAGAAAATGAAGAGGAAAGACCTTTGTATTTCAATATCGGGGTGAACAGCGGCATCATCAGGACTTCTCAGGTTCTGGACCGGGAGGAGACCGCGTGGCATAACATCACTGTGATGGCTGCAGAGGTTGGTAAGTTCACGGCAACAGCAAACTGTTGCTACATGTTTTTTAAAAATATCCACCCGTGATGTTCATTTATGTGTCCCTTAAACTACTATTCCATCCATCCATCCATCTGCCACTGTACTAACGGGTGGATCCAGGACCAATGAATACTATGCCTATAGCATCATCTGGACAAATGTATGTTATGGGAAATTAATGCTTAGAAAAGGACGGCTTCTCATGCATAATTAATCCACCAGTATATTTTCATATACTTCAACCTTTCATGTTTTCAATCTAAAATAAAAAAGGCCTAAGGGAATATTTCACACCAGTCCATTTCTTAACTCCTTCTAAATTAAAACTTTTCTATAAACAAATAAAGTAATACATTGCATCACAATAACCCTTTTCTCTCTACAAAGTAAGTTGAAAAACTTATAATCAATAGTGTTATTGTTAACAATGGCTCAATAAGGGTAATGGAAAAGGGGTTGTTGATAGTAACAAAGCAACAGGGAGTTGTCACCCCTGCGTACTTCAACTCATTACTACTTCACTGTTTTGATCCGCTTTCCTTTGTGACCCTAGTTTCAGGCAGCAGCTGGTTCAGTGAAAAGGCTCAGTTAGAAACTCGCTGGTGAACTTCGTGGAATGTTGGACTGCTTTTGATCAGGTGTCCAAACAAAGTCCAAACTGATGCTATTAATGCTCTGTTTTTTACTGCATGTGTGAGACATTCAGGTTAACTAATAGCCCGTATGTGTATATTTCAAATACTGGATACCAATCATAATTCATTACTTTGCTAGATTGCTAGATTGCAAAAAAGTGTTGTGATCTTCAAAAAGAAAACTCTGTGGGTGTAATACTACGGTAGATTAAGCAAAGTTTGAAGATAGAGCAGCAAAACATATCTATATTTAATTTATTTTGTAACTTTTTGATTAACACTAAAGCATTGACACAGGAATGTATTTGGATATACTTTGAGTAGAGTATCATGACAAACATTGTGTTTTCTGTTCTGATACTCATTGTATTGGAAGTGGAAATGGAAGAATCCAAAGAAATCTGACACATGCACGCAGCGCTGCTCACAGTCAGAGTCTCTTTGTTCAAGCCCTCCTCATGTGAGGAGCAGTGGGCAGCTAGTACTGTATCCAGCTTATTGCCACTCAGTGCACATTAAATAACTCATTTCAAAGTGTGCTCTCTTGGATCTGACGCGTCCGCCTCTCGGTCTGTAGTCACCACTTTGAGCCCGTTACAACGTCCCACTTAGAAATCTACTCAACCAGCACAGATTAATTGCTTCTCAGATTACATTTCCATTTGTCTTTGAAGCTTTGCTTGACCTCAAAACGAATGACATGAAATATGAATGCCGTTTGTACAAGGCTACTTATTCCTCTAGATATCCGTAGAATACTCTTTAAGACACATATTGTGATCTGACAGTATCTCTGCGTAGAATAAATCATCCTTAATCCATCTGTACATTCAGTTCATCGGTTCTTTCTTCTAGATCTTCTTCCTTCAATTCTCTCCATCCGATGGTTATCGTGAACATTTCCCTTTTCTTCTACCCTTTGCAGCACAAACGTGTGAGCAATGGACCGACTGGAACATTGCTAAAGGTCAGGCGGCTCAGAGTCCCTGATGCCGAGTCTCTGAGTATCTAAGAACAGAAGCTGCTGTGCAGGAGACACGCCTACCATAGGGTTTAAGAATCAGAGAGGACACGTCACCTGTCTCTCCTGCTGTGAACCGTTGTGAACTAAGTCAGCACTACATGTGTCTCTTAATGACACTGAGGTTACTCTATGGGACATCCTTCCTTATTCTCTGTCAGTGGCCATGTTGGTTTCAGAGATAAAGAAAAGAAACATTGATTGTAGCGAGGACAGAAAACAACCATCATTTAGGTGAAATAGTTTATAGCACAATGTTTTGTGGCTGTTGTGTTATCATCTTAGTTTGTAAAAGGGTTTGATTCAGATGACGCACTATACATATACTATAATCAAGGGCATAACTAAGGCCTCATTTTCACTTTCAGATGGTAGTAGCTGTAGCTGCATTCACTTTGCAAGCTAGCGTAGGAAACCGTTGTTCGTTCATTTAGTAAAAATGCATAGCAAACTGTTTGTTTATACGGTAAGCTAGAGACTGATTGTGACTTTCTGTAGTGTCTTAATATGTTCTATCCCGAGTGGTGTAACGCGTAGAGCCATAGGAGCTCGTCACAGCTAGAGGCGTCATTGCTATCGACTGAAGTTCAGACGGACCGAGCCTCTTGCAGCATAGCAGACATCGAGCAGCGAGAGACAAGAGATGGCAACCCACCTTGAAGCCCCGCGCCCCTGATAATGCTCAACTCTAAGTCTCCTGCGTCTCGATGTCAATGGTTTTTACCGTGTGTTTGTGGTTAGAAGCCTGAAATAAGGTCTGTGGTTATCACAAGCTTATGAGTTTTTTACGTTTTCGTTTACGAAATGAAATATGTCAGTAAATACTCCACATGTGAATTTGTGAAGTATGTGAAGCTTATGTGTTAGTAAAACGACTAAACTAAGTTCTACATTTCATCACGCAGACACAAATCAGTCATGCCGATTGCATTTACCTTTCAAAATCATAAAGTATTGTTGATACATGGAGATCATCCTGCTGAACAAAACATGTTAAGTATCATAAACGTGTGTTGGCCACAGAGCTTATTTGCAATATACAAGGGAAACCGATGGGGAAATTACATTGGTTTTTCAGAACAATGCTAACTTCTGGGTCGGCCTACAAAAATGCTTCATCACTGCACCGCTCTGTAGGGTGAACTCAGACAACACAGTAGGAAGGGAGACTGTTTGGTCAGAAGAAACAGAAGCATTCTTCTAAACTGGACTAAATGATATTGAGTGATGTGCATTTGTCTATTCCTCAGTCGAAAGCTTCAGATCTCCTCCTCTGCTCTCTCAATATTAGAGTCAGCAGGGAGTTACACCTGCTGTGCAGGGTTTAATAGCCTGGAGCTCGGGAGCAAAAGTCATCTACATTCTGTCTGCATTTGAGGCTGGAAAAAAGTTCAACTCCATGGGGAACAGAGAGATTTTCAGATGTGGTATCTCAACCTTGCCTATTACCCTCAGGTCACAGAATGCCTCTCTCCCAGGTTCGCTCTATAAGCCCCCCCTAATAGGATGAGCTGAGAGGAGCCCAGCGAAGCAAAGCACTCGGAGAGATTTAGACCCGGCCACACGGAGACGCTAATGAAAACGAACCGAATTCGATATCAAAAAAGTCTTCCGTCCACACGCATTCGGCACCAGGAACGTGTCCGTCCACACAAGACCGCTCGACCCGCTGGAGACGCTGTAGTACATATGCCCGGGCCTGTAAGTGGCGCTGTACTTCTGCCACAAAATACACCAAAAGCAGCGAAGAAGACTTCACGAGCATTGCATGGTTGCCATGGTTGCCCTTCTGTTTACTCTCCGCGGTGGATTTAGCAGCAGAGGTGGGGAGAGAGGCAGGGGCCAGGGCACTGGCTCTTTTTCTCCCTTCCCGAGGCAAGCGTGTGCTCCTCTCCGCCTCTTCCAAGGGACGAGGGGACCGTGCGGCAGAGTTTCCGTTAGAATGTTTCTTCGCCAGTCAACATGTCCGTTAAAGATTAAATCTTCCGGACAAAATTATAAAAATGCCGGTCTAAGGTCTTCTTTGTTATTTATTGAGCTTTAAAACAAATGAATAACGACTCTATATAATAATATAAGAATAATATACGGAGTCTCTCTTTTCCTCCCCCTCTCTTGACAGCCCGTCAGTATTTTCATTATCAGGAAATGATTGTAAGCTCTGATCGTAGCCTATAGGGCGTTATCACTTTTGATGGGAATTATGGCTCTTTGAAGGGAGCCGGATCTTATGGCTCCGTTCCTTTCAAAGAGCCGTTCAAAAGAGCCGTTTTTTTAAAGGGGGTGGGGTTACTAGGTTTATCTGCGAAATAGTCACCAGGATAATGATTGACTGTATTGCCAGACCTAATGTCAATAATCTGCATTGGAAACATGACACAAGGTGGCGCCATATCCATGTCATTCATGTCAGTGAATGTACTACTTTGAATTGACCCTCTGTATGTGTTAAGTAAATAAAGTTGCCTTACCTTGAATGAAATTCACGCAACTATTAATATTAGATATCGTGTTTTTAAGTGGCGATGGAGATTATTTGTTGACCCTGCTTTAAAGGTTATTTTGCCTTTACAAATGGTGCGCTTTATCACTGCCTGGGTTTTGGTTGAATTGCATCCAAATAATGCGTTTTCGCGTTTGGCTCATTTTCCATCCAAAAAACACGCTGTTACCTGTCCTTAGACCCTCCAGAAAAACGCGGGCAAAAATCCTAGATTATGCGATCAAACATGCGGGGTTTTATGTGATTTTATGGGGTGAAATTGCGGAAAGTTGCGAAATATGCGGAAAAAATAAATATTGGGCTGTCTTATTTATTTATTCTCTCTCACACACAACCTGCCACTAACGTTAAACCCCTTTACTATTCAATTAAACACAATCAATGTTTATTTATTGTAAAAGCAATTGGGCTATTTTAATCTCACACACACACACACACACACACACACACACACACACACACTTCTCCGCCTCATTCTGTTTTCATTTACTCGCTCGTTATCTGACCAGCTTCAATCTTGTAGGCTTCTCACCTCGTTTCGTGTAGCCCTCGAAAGCGTTTTGGAGGTCGATGCCTCGGTGAACGTGAGTTGTTGCTTTCTTGTCCGCAGCAGCAGAAAGCATTTTCGAATGTTTGAATGAATCAAAGTGGGTCTTCACCGTGGATTTTCTCTAATGCTCCAACACAGTTGCACGGGGTGCAGAATAGTTTCCCCCCACTTCCGTGCAAGACATCGGGGTACTGCTTTGCCCGGTCTTTAGCAGAAATGTTCGTCGGTAAATGAGATGGATTAGATTGTTTCATCATGTGAGCTCCACACGTTCACTCTACAGTATTGTTTACCTTCTGTGATGCGCGAGCTGATGACGTTGTGCATCATCATCACTTCACGTCAAGACGAGTTAACTTTTTTTTCAACTTTGTGTGGAAAAATGCGGGGATTATGCGGCCTTTTGATAAATATGCGGCTTTTTAAAAATCTGCGCCATTTTGCTGATTATGCGGGAAATTCTGCGATCGCAGAATCGCGTTTTTCTGGAGGGTCTATGTCCTGTACCACTTGTTATGAATTCTCTCTCTCGCGTATTCCGTTAAAGGTCCCATGTCATGGCCATTTTCACTGATCATAATTCCATTGTTGAGGTCTACTAGAATATATTTATACTGTGCAATTTTCCAAACTCACATTGGTTTCGCATACAGCATCTCTGTAAAGTATGTGTATTCACTCTCTCCACTAAACGGCTCGTTGCAGCTCTTGCCCCCCCCCTCCCTGTGAGCCCAGTGTGCTCCGATTGGTCAGGACCAGTCGGGACGTTGTGAATCGCGCTAAACTCCGTGGAGGTGTGATTTCCTTGTTTAGCGATACACAGCGAAACACAGCCAAACTCACCCTGAGCACACACAAAGTCACAGCCGAAGTAAAAAAAATTAGTGTGGCTTGATATTGAGAAGAAAAAGGTTAATAGACGCTGTGAGAATGGGTCTGCAGAGAGAATTTCGCCGCGATCCCAACTGTCTGTTATCAGCCTGCAGCCAGGGAGGAGAAATCAGCAGAGCTGCCTGCACTGAGTGTGTGAGGAAGTCCGTGGATTGGTCCATTTGGACCAATCAACGTAACGTAACGGCTCCGCGGACGTAACGTAAGGACTCCACGGATTGGTCCATTTAGTTCCGGGGACGACATGACATCATGAGTTACCCGGAAGAATCAAATGGACAGTGACGTATCTCCAACGAGGCGTTTTGGGGAGATATTTTCTCTGTTAGAGTTTACTCGCTACTTGGTGTACTTTGAGGGTTTTGACTCTGCAGACCGTTTACACGCATAAAAACCTTCATAACATATATCTTATTTTTACGTAAATAAAATGATCATTTTGAATATTTTCTGTTGTTTGACATGCAATACACGACATGGCAGCTTTTAGGCTATATTAAACAATATTTTCTGCTTGTCGCCAATTCTTTGTTTGCACTGGACCATGGGCATTTTCTCCAGTCAGTGGTGTAGCGCTGCTCTCATCGTTGTGGGTGACATCAACTGGCAGGCAATAAACATAGACCCAAGCCTAGCGATGGAATTTGGTTGAAACAGCTATAAATATCATAAATTAAAAGTTACTTACAGGAACGGCTTGCGTTAAAGTCAACTTAGTCTGGTTTGGAAAAGATCCACCAGGACACGCACGAACCCATGTGATCTTTGAAGATTTACATTTAAAACACATCAGAAAACAAAACATATTAGTTTGTTATATTTATCCTTCATCTGAAACTTGGATGTTTTTTGTATTGCCTTTTTTTCGTTCTCCAATGGAACTTTTTCAGCACTAATATAGAGTTTCAATGCAATGGTGTTAAGGCTATCAAATCTAAAGACGCTGTTCCATATCTTCCTAGCTAACACTACTTGGAAGTTCACAGAAACCAGCCTTCTATTTTCACACGTTCATCTATCTTCATCCCTAACATGTTAATCTGACCATGAGGAAACACAATCTAACCCTGATCCACAAGACTACAAAGAGAATTATAGTGTTATGGGTTATCCATCTACCTCTGTTCTTTCATTAGGCGTTTGGCATCAGGCTTAGGAGACTACCATTTCAATTCCTATGTGTTCTTGAAGAAATTGAACGTGCCTACACTCTCCTTAGTTCATGGTGACATTAAATATTAAATCTTGGCTTTCAAAATTCCATTTGGCTTGAGTTTCCAAGTATCACATATCAATAATATTTGATATTAAAGTCCTTGTTGTGGCAGTGATGTATTAAATGTGTTACCCCACTGTGTGCCACCAAGGTGAGATAATGAATGTGACGATGAAGGAACCGAACAGATGGATGTCCCAATACTAACTAACATCAGATCCACAATGGGTGAAACAACACAAGAGGAAATAGAAAGAGGAGATGTTGGTGATGAAGCAGCAACGTTACTGTTGAGGAAAGTCAGTTATTGATGTATTGACTTTTAACATCTTACTGGCCCCCGTTTAAAGATCTCGTGAGGATGCTCAAACCAAGTGGGAAGTATGCTGGTGAGTTCCCTTTAACCACAGATCGATGGTTTTATAAAGTGTGCCTGATAGCAACCCGCGAAGCTGTTCTGAAACGGATTGAGCTGAAATTGTCCCAGAGCGCTAACAGTTTGAACTTTTCAACTGTGACCGTGTTTACCACTGACCTTTCAAAGCAACAGATGAGAGCTGTACGGAGCAGGCTGGTAACCGTATCAAAGAAACGTAACCTGTTTTCACCGCAAGGTAAAGAGCACACAACGGCCCCAGAGTGTTTTCTAAATGGAAAATGTGTTCGGTGAGAAATGCAGACATTAAACTTGACTCCTATTTCCAGTACACATTATACACAGATGGTTGATCCAATTACCTGCAACATGTTTCAAAGTGCCTACCAGTTTCTAATGATGGCTTCTCAGATGGTTCTGGATAACAAACCATCTGGCTCCTCAGGTTAGCGTTACACAGCAGTGCACTTCAATCTGGCTAGGTGTCTGCGCACAGGAAGTCTCCATCTCATCCATGTCCATGATTATGAACTGTTTATGTTTGAAACTGGAATAGGAATAGTATTGACATTGGTCATCTTACTATTCTTTTTAGTCTTCTAAGTGTTGTACAAATTACCCTTACCACCCTCTCCCTCCCACCCTCCATCAGAGAGACAGACAGACAGACAGGCAGGCAGGCAGGCAGGCAGGCAGGCAGGCAGGCAGGCAGGCAGGCAGGCAGGCAGGCAGGCAGGCAGGCAGGCAGGCAGGCAGGCAGGCAGGCAGACAGACGGACGGACACACAGACACACAGACACACAGACAGACAGACAGACACACAGAGAGACAGACAGACAGACAGACAGGAAATTGATTTCACACAAACACACACACAAATATACACACTGCACATGCACCCTTTGAGTGACCCATTCCCAGCAATTACACATTCCCATCCAGCCTAATCCCTCATGCATCCTGAGCTGCTTTAATCTCAACAAAGGGGAGATAATAGATGTCGAAGTGTGTGTGTGTGTGTGTGTGTGTGTGTGTGTGTGTGTGTGTGTGTGTGTGTGTGTGTGTGTGTGTGTGTGTGTGTGTGTGTGTGTGTGTGTGTGTGTGTGTGATGAGTCCGATGAGTCCCCAGATTCATTATGAAATGGTGTTATCAGAAGTTTGGTGCTGACGTGCAGTTCCTTCTGTGAGGGGGTTCACTTTGTGAGATGATGAACCTGATGCAACGCGTTCAGGCCAGCGTGTGATCTTTCTTAAGGACAGTGCACATCTAAAAACAGAAAACACAACACACACGTTTTCCTTTTGGAGATACAAAGATGCTGGAAGAGCTAAAACTGTTTCTTGTTTTCAGATAACCCCGGCATGGTGACTCACGTCCCTGTCACCATCCAGGTCCTGGACGTCAATGACAACATTCCAGCCATCGCTGGGGGCAACAGTGCCGTCATAGTGTGCGAGGGCACCAAATACGGGCAGGTGGGTTTCCTTATGCTCAAGCTTAGAGAACAAAGAAAGAGTCTGCCGGTGTTCGGTGGATGTGATGGCCAAACCAGAAACATGTACATGTCGTTTTTACGTATGTTGAGAAAGTTCAAATGATGATGGCAGGACGGCTCTGATCTGCTCCAGAGAAGCTGCTGTTGCCTCACACACACTCACAACAAAGGTCACACACACTCCCTCTGTCTTACTGTAGGTGTTGCTCTCTCTAATGGTCTGCACACGTCCCTCTGTAGTGTGTGTGTGTGTGTGTGTGTGTGTGCATGAATGAGTGTGTAATCATGTAGCTTGGCTTCAAGCGACAGAAAACACATGACACACTACCAGGCTTGAGAGGGTTACTCGGTACTCCGTTACTATTGTACAAACAAAGACAGATTGTATCGATGGGACAAGCTGCCTTTCATGAAGCATATTCAGGCGCAGCCGATGCACCAACACTGAAGCACATGAGCAGTTTGCAGATGCTGCAGTTTAAACTCACACACACTATGTATGTATTTATAGGTTCACCTACTGAATTAAAAACAGAACCAAAGAAAGTGAAACCATAAAGCGGATTCAGACACGAGGCGTATTGATTCACGCTCGCTCGTTTGCCACGAACCTGAAACCCAGAGAACAGCTGTACAAGAGAGCTCAAGGTGTTTGACAGAAGGCCACAGTCATAGCACCTCTGTACATCCTGGAGAAACTATTTTCACAATTGTAAGTCTTTTAAAAGTATGTGTTTTTTTTAACACCTCTCCGTTAAAGGCAGCTCGTTGTGGAACAGCCTCTCAGCTGAGACACGGTAATCTGTTACTTCCCAAGCCTGATCACCAGCACAGTTCAAATCCAGCGAAGAATATTTTTGATCTTGCTCGAAATGCAACAAGTTGACCCAAACAATGTGACAGGCCTCACTCGTGTATTGAGTTGTATATTGTGTGTATATTTAAACTAGTGACTTCAAAAGGAAGTTGTGTTAACCTCATGGAGACGAAGCAGATAAAACCCTGAGGGCTCACATACACTCCAACACTTGGAATGTCCTCTTGCTTTCAATAGGTAAGAAACAGCCATTGATACCTGTGGTGTTTCTCAAACAGGAGTACTAGGACCCCTAGGGGCATGTAGGAGTACTACAGGGAGTATTTGCGATTTGAAAAATGTTAATTTACCAAATGATCGGTCATGCATAACTCCTAAAATACACCAAATGTTCCGTTTGAGTGGGAAGCCACTTTCTACCTTGAATGAGACAAATAGCAAAACAGTGTATTGTTGAATACGCAATATAGCCATAACATGGAGAAAAGAGAGGGGGGAAAGCAAAGAAGTTATCGCGGGCCACATCAGCATTATGGTTGCACTCAAAGGGCCGGTTGTAACTTTAAGACTATATAAAAATACATATATAAATATATCATATATATAAAATAATGTATTATATTACATCATTGTCTCTGCATTGGATTGTCATCGGATAGGGTAATACCTTCATAATTAACTACGTCTGAAAGCAGAAGTCTAGGGCAAGTCTCTTCAGTGCGTATCTCCCAAAATGATTTAAAAAGAAAAGCCAAATACTGGAGAAAAAATAAATAGAAGTGACATTTTGAAATAAAAATCTAATTCTGAGAAAAGGGAATTCTATGAAAAAATGCATATTTTGAAGAAAAAAGGTCATATTTGAGATGCATTGTGGGACATGTAGTTTATGGGCAACGTGCTTCTGTAGCATGTAACCGTATAATAATCATATTATATTCTTTGCAAGCTCTTGTGGGGCCACAGAAAATGAAGTCGCGGGCCTTGAGTTTGACACCCCTGCCTTAGATGCACGAGTGACTCTCCACTCTTCCATAAGTGGGTCTAAAGGACCCGTATTAGAATAATGTGTTTTTATGCCATTTTTGGTTAAGAAAAATCACTTGTTTAATATTTAGTATTATATTTTGGTTCACATTGGAAATATTTTATATTTCATTTTTCACAATCTATAATTTTCGAAAAAAAATTTACATTTTGAAAAAAAACATTTTGAACATATTGATGCAAAGATCTCCGCTATTCTGAGACCCTCGCAGTATTCTAGTCCCTTTTCAAAACTCGTCTCTTCTCCTCTTGTCTACTCATAGCCCCCCATCAATCCATGCCGGTTGATCAAGTTTGATAGTCCTCTACACCCCCCCTAACCTTCCCTTATATTGTAAAGCGATTTTGAGTCCTTGAAAAGCCCTATACAAATATAATGTATTATTATTATTATTATTATTATTATTATTATTATTATTATTATTATTATTATTATTATTATTATTATTATTATACTGACAGGTATCAGATCTTGCTGTGTAAAATAATCTTCCTGAGAGGTGTCACTTGTGTGTCCTACAGTGAATGTAGTCCTGACGGCAACAGGTGATAAGAATCAAAGGTTCCCAGAGGAAATGCATGCGGGTCATTTTTGACCCACTTATGGAAGCTTGGGGTAGAAATACAAAAACTACAATTTCTTAAAATGTAAATTTAAAATGTGAATGGCATGATATCCAAAACATGTGTTTTGATGAATAGCTGGAATATGAAATGATAAAAAAATGTATTTACAAAGATACTTCAAGAAAACCACCTCAGCGGGTCCAAAAAGACCCACTGATGCATCTAAGGGTAATAGAAAATAAAAATACATCGTTTTTCTTTTTTATACCTTGTTTTCTGCAAAGGGTAACTCTTATTTGAACAGATTTGAAAGTAAGGAGGATTAACTGGCCGATGGTTTACCTGGCTCACAGTTCCTAACATCAGTTATTAGCAACATAGGCCACACCTCACGTGTAAAAATATATATAATATGAATGAGATGTTGTGATGACCTGTCTAAAGGACTAGTTCCTGTCACAGAAGCTATTTGAAATGACCCCCAATTTATAAGAAATTGTAAAAAAGTCATATAATGTAAAATATATTCATGTATAACTCTAACCTTGGGCTCTTCTGGATTGAATCCACTAAGCCTGTGCTTCTTGTTTTAAAATAATGAACAGGCGTGCCATCACCCCCACGAACATAACAATGGTACGGTGCATCTTGAATGATCAAACTGGTCAATCAAGTAATCAATCAATGTATGACTTTTCGTACTTTTCTTTTTGTTTCTCAACGTGTGTACGTTTCTCTGACCCGTACTTCTTTGTCTGTTGTTTTCCATCAGCTGATTCAGACGCTCCGAGCTGCAGATCTGGACAACTTTGCAAATGGAATATTTTCCTTCTACTTTCCTGCTGGGATTCCAACCAACCCACATTTTACTGTGAAGGACAATGGAGGTAAAAAGACATACACACACCATTCGTTAAACATGACAACACATAAGGGTATACTACAGACATAATGCTGCAATTGGTAAAGTTCCTTTAAATTACCAAACATGTATATACTGCTGGGTGGCTAAATCTATTATATTATAAATTGGTACAAAATAAAAATCAATGCACCGTCTATCGTCCAGTGATTCTCAAAGACCGCGACCCAGAGGCCGATTGAACCGTGGCAGAACATGTAACACAAAAAGGGAAATATACGTAAATCAAACATGTATTTCCAGAGTTATGTTCCCTCTCCTTTAATTTAACTGAGTCAAGATCAGCTGTGACGCTTCAGATTGGAGGCGGGGCTAGAGCACAATGCAAGTGCGCACCCTAGTGCCCAGATACGGGTACTTCTGATCTCAAGGGTCAGGCCAACGTTTGCTTCTGGTTATCACATTTATGCTTCAAGAATCCTAAAAGTGGTGTTAATGCGTTGAGATGATACTGCTGAACAAAACATGCAAGCATCATTGACGTGTGGGAAGCCTATTTTCTGCAGTATTCTGAAATCCAATGGAAACATCCCATTGCTCTTTGTTGGGCCTATAGCACGCCATGCCTGCGCCACTCTGCCTTCTGCTGGGCAGCCCTGTGTTGCGTAATGACTTAATGATCCTTCACTCCTGCTTACCTCCTCCGCAGGGGATGAGAGTAGCGTTGCCGGTTTATGTGTGTTGGGATTTGTGTTGCGTGCACACCCAGAGGCTTCATGCATGTCAACAGGAAACACACTATGTAAATGGAGATATCCTTCTGTGCCGTGCCTAGTCCTGTTGGCATACCCTCAACACATGACCAAATCCACACACATTGCTGACGGCTTCATCGCGGCGTCCCCGGGGAAGGTTGGACTCTCACTGATGTGGAGATGCCTCCTCATACATATTCATCAGCTGCTTCTCTGTCAGCTCCTCTCAGACACGGCCTCCATGTGTTCGCTAACTGTGTTGGTCAATAAGACCAGAGTCAATGCCTGCACATCAGAGAGGGCTGCAGCTCCAATGTAGAACCTCTTAGGTCACATAGGGAGTCAAAACAAAGCTTTATTGATAGCACTTTTCATACACAGGGTGCTTTAACATATATTTTAATATATGTAATGTATGTAACGAATACAAGGAGGTGAAATAGGCTGTTCAAATTGAATACACAATTTCATGACAGATAAGCCACAAAGTTAAACAAAAAGATTCAAAACAATAAAATATGAAAACGATCATACACATATAATAAATATATGTATGTATATGGAAATAATAATAAAGATTAAAAAAACAATTACGACTTTTACAGATATATTGTTTAATTTAGCATGCTTAAGTTTGCAAACATGTTTATAGTTCAATGAATAAATGAATATGTGATTTCAAAGAAGCTTTTCACGTAAAACCTAATATTCATAATGAATACGTTTGATCTCCGTGTTTCTGAAATCAAAGAGAACACCCCACTGTGAGTGTCTCTCCACAATGATTATCCATCATTAGCACTAGTTAGAAAAGACTGTGATGTCAAAGGGTTCGCTCAAATTGATGAACAATTAAAAAGGACACCCGATTCTTATTTCCTTTCCAAAGGCTCAGATGAACCGGATGTAGCTGTGCAGCTGCACGCCGCAGAGAGACATAGTTCCATAGATGATGAGCGGGGGAGCATTAGGTAACTGAAGAAACAGTTGGAGACCAACATATAGTTAATGTGGCAACAAAAAACATACATTAAAAAGCTTAAACATATAAAGGCAACGCAGCTTGTGTTGAAGTTATTGGACCCTATTGTCGTTTGATGACAACGGGAGGTGTGTGGCGCAGTGGGTTATGCGTTAGTGTTGGGTTCAGAGGAGCACAGGTTCAAACCCCACTGCAGTCAGCATGTCGCTGTGTCCCTGGGACACTTCACCCCAAAGTGCTCCTGTGGGGATTGTCCACAGTATTGAGTATGTGAGTCGCTTTGTAGAAAAGCATCTAACAAGTACAGTAATGTAATGTCTGACTCATTCTTATACCTTGTCAATGTACTGCTGATTGGGACAGGTTACTGTACTTTATTAAAGTGCGGATGTGTCTCCTTCTTCCCTTGTCTGTCCTCTCCAGACCACACTGCCAGTATAATCTCTCAGCGGCGGGAGGGCTTCAGTCAGGCCCGGGACCAGGAGGTCTTCAGCCTGGTGCTGGTGGTGGCTGATGGGGGGGAGCCCCCTCTCAGCAGCACTGCTACGCTCTCCCTGAGGGTGTGTGTGTGTCAGAGGACCACCAGGGGGCGCCACAACAGCGTCTGTCAGGCCGAGGCCTTCTTGTCCCCAGCTGGTCTCAGCATCGGGGCTGTTGTGGCTATCATGCTTTGTATCGTCATATTAATAAGTATGTATGTGGGGGAAATGTGGTCTATCCTTGTCTTGTACATCTCACATGCTTGGAAGTGGAAGTTTTTCTGATTTTATGTGTAGAATTTTGTATATAATATATATTTTGTAAATTATTCCTATTGCACAGAAAAAAGACATTGGGAAAAATGGTTGCTGTTGTGTGGACTTTAAACCATTCATTGGCATATACACAACTTCATGATTCTTACCAGAAGGGTTTCGTACCAGTAGATTGCGAGTGACAGAATACTCGACTAGTGCCTTCTTTGATTGTCCGGCGATCAGATCACGGATGAATTGGATTTTTCCAAACTGTGTTAATAACAAGTGTTACTAGTACAATAAGAAATACAAAGTCGACGACAGGTACGTACCAGTCTGTTTACGTCGGTGTTCTCACCCTATCACCTGGTTCCAAACGATAACAGGACAGTTCCTAAAGATAAACAACTTAAAGAGCCAAGATGTTGTTATAATCCCAGTTCACCGAAGTTGGATATGTCTCGTCCCGTTCTGTTGGATGTCTCCTTGATTCAATCAGTCAGTGCCTGATGCATTTATACGCCAGAAACCGTTTTCCTGAGGATTTTCTCAATCAGTCTTTGTCAATAAATATAACATGAAGTTTTAGTAACTAAGGATAAAAGCTGATGTATATTTGGTGTAATGGTCCGTAAAAACCACTTGGTTTGGTATTTCTTAGACATAAATCCTCCTGAGGCAACCATCCATCCAACCATCCAATCAATCAATCAATCAATCAATCAATCAATCAATCAGTCAGTCAATGTTTAGTATCCAATCATTCTGTTCACGTTATGGTAAAAAGGATTTTGTTGATTTGTATTTACATCTCTTCCCCCTTTCTTCTGTTCCCTCCAGCCATAGTGATGCTATTCACCCAGCTCCGAAATAAGAAAGCGAGTAAAGAGCCGTTAATGATTTCCGAGGAGGACATCAGAGAAAACGTGGTGACCTATGACGACGAGGGGGGGCGGAGAGGAAGACACGGAGGCCTTTGACATTGCCGCACTTCGAAATCCCCAAAACTCAGAGACCCGGAGGAAGTTCCACAGTTACCATGGCTACAGATCAAGCCCGTACGAAGAGGACGAGCCGGAGGAGGACAGGCTGGAGGAGATGGAGGAGGACGAGGACGGGGTCCTGGTGCTGAGGAGGGGGACGGCTCAGGAGGTGGATTATGGGAACTACGAAGCAGGGCCAGAAACGCCCTGGTTTGTCCTTGACTGCGTTCCTCAAGAGATCAGCCAATCAGCACCCTCCCTTCTGCTGCAGGGTCAGGACATCATTCAGCAGATCCTGGAGCAGAAGGTTGTCCAGGCAGACTCAGATACACGCGGTCCACCTTATGACTCGCTACAGACGTACGCCTATGAGGGCCGGGGGTCCTTGACAGGGTCCGTCAGCTCTCTGGGCCTGACCGGTGCAATGCCCGAACTAAACTATGCCTTCCTGGAAGAATGGGAGTCAGATGGGCAAAGACTGGAACACATGGTCGGAGAGCAGCTGGGTACAGATCCACCTAACACTGACTAAGACGTTTTGTCTTTTTCTTTTTGTGTTACTGTTAGCGAGACTTTCTGAACCAGATGCGTTCTACTTGTGGTATTCCACCTGAGAGCCAAGAAGCAAAAGACTGCTGCAAAGAACTGGCGATTAGGAATTGAGATGTCATATGAAACCTGAGAATAAGAACAGGCGTTTTCTATGTGTGACAGGTTCAAAGAACAAAGGCTTCTGGTCTTCATCCTCACTGTTACCAAAACGTTTAAAAACCCTCGCACAGCGACCCTGGAGATAAATACTGTGTGCGCTAGGAGCCCTGTGATCGATGATTAGACATGTTTCATTGGCTTGAAGTATGGAAACAGGAAGTTTCACTAATTTCACATTCATTAAAGGTTACCTAGTGTGCACGATCGACTTCTTCATGTCTCTTCTACATCAACATGTGTCCCCTCTTCTTCATGTCTCTTCTACATCAACATGTGTCCCCTCTTCTTCATGTCTCTTCTACATCAACATGTGTCCCCTCTTCTTCATGTCTCTTCTACATCAACATGTGTCCCCTCTTCTTCATGTCTCTTCTACATCAACATGTGTCCCCTCTTCTTCATGTCTCTTCTACATCAACATGTGTCCCCTCTTCTTCATGTCTCTTCTACATCAACATGTGTCCCCTCGTCTTCATGTCTCTTCTACGTCAACATGTGTCCCCTCTTCTTCATGTCTCTTCTACATCAACATGTGTCCCCTCTTCTTCATGTCTCCTCTACATCAACATGTGTCCCCTCTTCTTCATGTCTCTTCTACATCAACATGTGTCCCCTCTTCTTCATGTCTCTTCTACATCAACATGTGTCCCCTCTTCTTCATGTCTCTTCTACATCAACATGTGTCCCCTCTTCTCCATGTCTCTTCCACATCAACATGTGTCCCCTCTTCTTCATGTCTCTTCTACATCAACATGTGTCCCCTCTTCTCCATGTCTCTTCTACATCAACATGTGTCCCCTCTTCTTCATGTCTCTTCTACATCAACATGTGTCCCCTCTTCTTCACGTCTCTTCTACATCAACATGTGTCCCCTCTTCTTCACGTCTCTTCTACATCAACATGTGTCCCCTCTCCTTCACGTCTCTTCTACATCAACATGTGTCCCCTCTTCTTCATGTCTCTTCTACATCAACATGTGTCCCCTCGTCTTCATGTCTCTTCTACGTCAACATGTGTCCCCTCTTCTTCATGTCTCTTCTACATCAACACGTGTCCCTTCTTCTTCATGTCTCTTCCACATCAACACGTGTCCCCTCTTCTTCATGTCTCTTCTACATCAACACGTGTCCCCTCTTCTTCATGTCTCTTCCACATCAACACGTGTCCCCTCTTCTTCATGTCTCTTCTACATCAACACGTGTCCCCTCTTCTTCATGTCTCTTCCACATCAACACGTGTCCCCTCTTCTTCATGTCTCTTCTACATCAACACGTGTCCCCTCTTCTTCATGTCTCTTCTACATCAACACGTGTCCCCTCTTCTTCATGTCTCTTCTACATCAACATGTGTCCCCTCGTCTTCATGTCTCTTCTACATCAACATGTGTCCCCTCTGTGGAAAGAGACTCTGAAAGCTTCAGGAACAAAGATTTTCTCTCTTTTTGATCCATTTCTATAAAAACCTGTCCGAAAATGAGCTGATCAGATTTTGGCCACTTTATGATGTCATAAAGATTTGGGTTGTGTAACCATTAGCCAATCAGCAACCAAGGTATCAGAGGGGCGTGAGGCTCCTTATTTTCATCTAAAGTAACAGACAGAGAATCAGCACTTTGGAAACAGGGCTGAAACAGAGGGGATTATGGGTAATGCTGCATTGATCTGTTGGTGTTTGGAGCCAAACACTTCAAAAACATGTTGTGTATCTGAGACCTGTGATATATTGATGAAAAACAGTATGATAGGGGATCTTTAAGAGAATGATAAGAAGAAAGGAAGGTCCTCCTGACGTTCTAATGTCCAAAATGAGTTATGGCTTATTAGCTTCTATTATTCACTTATTTGATACGGTTGTAAAACCTTAGATATGTGTTTATTCCCATAGCATCAAGACCTTGAAGCATTATCTTCCCAAATGTGGATCAGTGTGGATTAGCTCTGGAACAACAATGAAAGGTGATCTCTAACCATTTCTTAGACTGCAGGTATGGAGACAGATTTGCGTCAATATTCTAGCGCGCAAAACAAGCTACTCACGAGTGGAAAATGTGCTTTTACACGCGCATGAAACCCCCGCGAGCGGCTATGCGCTCGCTTGCGAGAGAGACAGCCCTCTTGCTCGCTCGCGGAAGTGTCAGCCTCACTTGCTCGCGGAGTCTGTCTAAGCACGCGTGAAAAGTTTCTGACACTTTGGGGCGGAGCCACTGGACTTTGATTGACAGCTGCAAGAAAGGCCGGAGTTGCCAGTTTTGATAAATGCCTGAACTACCAAGAGCCGAGGAGTGACAGCTGCAAGATCAGTTGGACGAGACTGAATGGTAAAGTTGTCCATAAAAAACTATTATATTCGTAAAGTGTACAGCTAATATATATATATATATATAAATTAATTTGATATAAAAAAAATTACACATTAATTCTAGGACTGCAATACTTTTACAAACACTATAGTAATAATATGCATTCATTATGACAACATCATACTATTACTATAGGAGTGTTCTTGTGTTCAAAAAACAACGACAGAAACACTATATATTATACTATAGTTATACTATTTAAAATAATATAGGAATACTACAAAGATCAAGATGCATAAATAGTATAGGGCTACTATAGCTAATAAATTGGCACTACAGAAAAAACTATAGTAATACAATAGATGGTGAAAAATAAAAACTTACTAAAGGACACTATACAACTCTTATAGTAATACTATAATTCATTTATAGTTCATTTCGTAAGGGAGGTGCATACAGCAGACAGCAGTTTTCGACAGATACAGCCCACTAAAAAATATATTGTTTTATATAAAATTCATTAAGATATATATATATTAATGCTGTCAAAATTATAGCGTTAACGGCGGTAATTAATTTTTTGAATTAATTGCGTTAAAATATTTAACGCATTTAATGCATGTGCAGAATGGCCCACCGCATACATCCCACCAGTGGCAGCACCAGGGTATGGCTGGGGTAGGCTACACCCATACCAAGAAATGGCTTAGCCCCACCATGACAAATTATGTTAAAGTAAGCAAAATAAAGTCCACCAACTCGCGAGGAGTTAATTGCACAGACAGCAGCTAGTAAGATTGATTTCAGGAGCCACTTGTCTGGAAATACCGAAGACCAGAAACGGTTCTGAAAACTTTTGTCACGTAGTGATCGTCTTCTCAATAGAACATCTTTGATAATGTCTTCTGGCCAATCAGAATCACGATAACGGCGTGGTGTTGTTGCAGGAAGTCCCGACGGAGAATACTTTTGCTGTAGTACATCTCTATACATCGATACAACGTGACGTGTTGATTTCTATCAACACGTCATGAAATAAGACCCCACGGTTTGATGATTGATAGGTGTGTGGGCTGTCTTTCATTTTGACACACAGAACAATGTTATAATCATAGACTGTATAAATGGACGTAGTGTCCGTGACGTCACCCATAGGATTCTGCAGAGTTCCCGTGAAGCCCTTAGTAGGCGGAGTCGGCCACTAATGGCTCGACTGTGTCTTCAGAGTCTAATCCCGCCTGCTCCAAATAAGGGCAAAGAGGCGGAGCTGGAAGTAAACAGAGCTAGCTCAGGCTAAGAAGCTAAGCTAACATGAAATACATGCATACCAAGTTACTGCTAACAGTGTAGTTCCCCTATATAAACGTTACATTCATAATCAAATGAGACAATCTGCAAGAGAATTAGCTATATTTTGTTATTCTGAATGCTTGTCATTCACACGTTGAGAAAAGACGGACTCCACCGCCCGGACCTAACGGAGCCGCAGTGGGCTAGCTCCGGGACGCCGGCTGGAGCTAGCCCCCTGCGGCTCCGTTAGATCCAGCGGCCACCACTGGGATAATTGGGTCCCCTATTAACATTTGCTCCAGTTTAGCATTATGGGCGTCATAGCCATAGACTATAAAAGTCTTACCCAAGGCTGAATCATAAACTAAAATGTATATGTATGCATAAAGGGTTACGTCCTTAGCTGGCTAATAAGTAACAAGCTAAGCTACCAAGCACACAAACACCTGCATAATATTATCATTTTAGACTTCTTGGAAGTTCTGTTAGTACATTCAAGCGCACAGCACGACATTTTAATTGTCTGGTATTTGTAACAATATTCCTAAAAGGCAAAATCACCACGAACACGGCTAAAGCTAAAGGGTCAAGTACAGTACTATGACTAACTAACGTTGTAGCCTCTATGGTTGTAGCCTAGCAGAGTGGACAAGTTGCTGTTAGCTGACAGTGAGGCATGTACGTGTCCATCAACGTGACCACGCCCTAATTTATGCAAACACTTTAAGACCTAATATAAATAAAAGGGTCGTGTTAGAAAACAATTCACTCACAGATTCATAATCATGAAGGTGGAATCTAACTATATCGATAATAATATGTATTGCATCCATTGGTAGAAACATGTTTTTTTCTGCTGTAAAGTTGGACATTTTAACATGGGGGGTCTATGGAAATTGCTCCTTTCTGCACCCAGTCTCTAGCGGCCCATGTGTGAACTGCAGTGTGTGGCACTTCCGTATTGGCTTCCCGGCTGTTCCCCAGAGTTTTCCGCTTGATTATAATAAATGTATACTGTATGTTAAATGGATATATCCGCCTTCTTTCATTTATCTTTCCATTCCCACAACAATATACATAAAGAAATGGCATATTTTGGACATAGTTCGAATGGTGATTAATCATGATTAATTAATTTTTAAGCTGTGATTAATCTGTTTAAAATGTGTAATCGTTTGACAGCCCTAACATATATATATATTAGCTGTACACTTTACAAATATAATAGTTTTTTATGGACAACTTTACCATTCAGTCTCGTCCAACTGATCTTGCAGCTGTCACTCCTCGGCTCTTGGTAGTTCAGGCATTTATCAATCCTGGCAACTCCGGGCTTCCTTGCAGCTGTCAATCAAAGTCCAGTGGCTCCGCCCCAAAGTGTCAGAAACTTTTCACACGCGCGTAGACAGACTCTATGACTTGGCCTTAAGACCAAGTTTGACTATCTATAAACTGTGATCAAATCTAAACACAGGAATTAAGGGGGCTTTTTTGGACATATCTGAACCACGTTATCATTTCAATCAGATCTGACTATTCTACTGCTATTCCCAAAGCTTCCAAAACACTGTTTACTGGCTCCAGCTCATTCAAAGACTGTCACAAGATGACAAGGTTTATTGTTAGGCTCTGATACTGATTTATTTCTTGACTGTAGGAGATTTGACAATGTTATTTTACTTTTTTGTTAACATGAGATATAATTAAACCTACTGACCCTGCTGGTCCTGAACACAACATGTAATTCTGCGTGCCATAATGATCCAGTTTGTTCTATTAAGCACATTGTGCATGTTTTATCTTCATGCTGACAGATTCTGGTTCCCCTAGTTCCATGTCCCTTTCATTTACTCTTACCAAACACTATTGGCTTTTATTCTTACTTTATTTTAAGGAGTAAGATGTGTTTTCCCTGGACGATCTGGATGCAGTAATAAAACTATAAAACGAATGGTTACAGTTTTTTGGTTAGTTGTACTCGCACAATGTCAGACATTTGCCGCGAAGGGCTTGTAGCAACCAGTCATTGATTTTCAAAACTGATGATGTTATGATTTAAAGTATGATGTTTTTCTCAAGTGAGCTCCATACACCTAAAATAAGCACAAACTGTAATGCAATGTATGCACAACATCTTTTATTAGTTCCTACGGTGGAAAAGTCTGTTGGGAACAAGGACAATTCACAAGGTCATTGTTTCTGCCAAGACCAGAGTCCTTGAGGAATAATGGGAAGATGGACCAACTGAGCCCATTCTCCCTTGTGTATATGTGTATCGGTAAATAAAGCAACACTTTTTTTTGTGATTTGATGCATTTCTATCCATATGTCAAATCCTTGAAATATGCAAATGTTTCACTAAATGACTATTCTTAGGTGATATGCAGCAGATGGCTTAGTTCGGATACTCATTATATGTAGTGATAAATATGTATTTTCTCTCATCCTCCGCTTTCTGTCAAAAAAAGAAGACATTTATTTTCCATTGCTCTATAAACTATGATCACATGATCTGCATTTATCAGCTCATCATGGGTGTTCTCTTTTAACCAATTACATTTCAGCTCAATCTCCAGCAGCCAATCATCGTGCTGCAGTCAAACTTTAAAATGGTTCTCCTCTCTCCTGAAGTCAGCTGTGATGTCAGGTGTTCATGCTGCGGCCCCCCCTCATCCAGCCCTGTCATCATGTCCAGAGCCAGGAGAGCTAATCCAAAGACCTCATCACTCCTCCTCTTCATCCCATCTCCTCATCAATCCAGATCTTCATCCCACCTCCTCATCAATCCAGATCTTCAGCATCACCACCAGTGTCTACATTCCCTGGGGTTTTCCTATAATACTCACGGCTGCATTTGACATGACATGGCCATTTCTACTGATCATAGTTCCATTGTTGAGGTCTACTAGAATAGATTTACATTGTGCAATGTTCCAAACTCACACTGGTTTCTCACAGCATCCCTGTATAGTATGTGTATTCACTCTCTGTCCTAAACGGCTTGTTGGAGCTCCTCCCCCCCCCCTCCCTGTGAGCCCACTGTGCTCTGATTGGTCAGCTCGCCCCCACTCTGTTCTGATGAGTCCACCACCGTTACAGCGGAACATCAGTGATTATGTGTTACCATGGCGTTTGTTAGCAACCAGAAAGTGACACCAGTAAGGACAAACAGATGAGAATGCTGCGTGGGGTCTGGGTGCCGTGTTGGCGGGACACTGCGTGGTGTTGGTGCCGTGTTGGCGGGACGTTGAGGGGCTCGCTGCTCCGCCCTTTGAGGCTCGAGGAGCGGACAGTGTGAGCTGGGTTACTGCTGGTGTCATTTCCTGGTTGCTGCGTGGGATCTGAGAGACATCGCGAATGGGCGCGGGAAGGGGGGGGGTGCTGAGGGGGCTGCAGCACCCCCCATCTGCGAGGCTCCACTAGAACCTGCATCGCACCTCCAACGAGGCGTTCTGGGGCAGCACAGACAGGCCTTTTCTGTGTTAGAGTTTTACTCCCTACAGGGTGTACTTTGAGGGTTTGTGACTCTGCAGACCGTTTACATGCATACAAAGCTACATAACACACAAGGGGACGGGTGATAGCCCAATAGACCTTTAAGATATACGATATCAGGATCGGGGTTTAATCGCCAAAGATTATCAACATTTACATCATATGGAATAAGTGTCAATATATGTTCTTTAAGCAGAAAATGAAGTCTCTCCTGATTGAAATGGTGTGTATTGCTCTGAGCTGTTCCGCATTGATAAACCATTTTTATCAATACAGTAATTTCCCAGGTTATTAATACGCATCTGAAGACATAGGTTTAATATAGTCCTTGACTACAGTTCAAATCTTGGGGTATGTGTAATTACTTTGAAACATGTATGTTAGAGCTTTAACTTATACATCATCACGTCATTGCAACAAGTCCTCCCACTCATACGGCCAAATGGGTCGATTGTTCAAGCCCTTATTACGACCAAATATGTCGTTTGTTCAAGCGCTTAATACGACCTATAATTACGTTTTAAAGTTGTCGGCCTCTAGTGCTCCCGTTCAATGCAAACGTTGCAGAGGGTTGTTTATTCACAAATAACCCTCTCTGTAAAATCCTAAATTGTAGGATAGTTTGGCATTAAAACGCTTTATGATTAGATTTCTAGCGAGAAGTATATATTGTACTTTTAGAGTCCACGTCCAATCGATATGTAGGATCTATAGTTTCATAGATATTACGAAGATGATTTGAGGTTTCGTCAGGACAACGTGTATATGCGGCAAGCTTCCATGTAAAGTTACGGGTTGAAAACAGTATTTCCGGTCTCGACATTTTCATAATAAAACCAATGATCAAATGATTTAACAGTGATATCTGCACGACACATCCACTACAAAACATCAGTTTATCCTAGTTAATTATACGACATGAATTGTGTTTTTCCCATAGGTTTTTCTCTTTAGATTCTGAGAGACACATTTCTGTTTTCAGAGGCTAAAATCACGCCGCAATGCACGTCGGGATATAGTGTTTATGTGATATGAAATCGGAAAACATTAAAAAAATAAATAATAATACTTTATTCCGAGTGCTCTTGCTTTTCTCTTTGAAAGTCACATAACGGCATTGTAATACACGGTTCGGCTGCATTAAATATTACAGATCTGCCCTAGATATGTATTTATAGAGCCCTGATCGGAAGACCTTTTGACAAACTGGAAGAGATGCCGCCAAAACTGAATACGTGACGTGGATCATAAATATATCAACAATTAAACAACACCTTGCATTTCTTTCCACACAATACGTCTCCTTGCAGTATCAACACTAATTCGGCTGACTTTTATATTTGATCCAATTGGTAGATAGTCTGTGTTTACACCATAACGGTGCACAGCTGATAGAAAGGGACTTTTTTGTAGTTTTTAAAGATATTACTGATTTTCTGAACTACCTTTCCAACTCCTCATGCAGTTGACCGTTACAGGTCTATACAGGTTCATGGTACAATGCATAAGCTTCACATCGAGAGACTGAAACTGTATTTTCCTTTCACGTTCTGTTTTAAACTCACAATAAAGTGAATAGTCATATTATGTTTGATATATTATGTTTTATTAACTAGACCACTGGTCTAAACCGCACCTCCTAGTGGTTAAAGCACGTTATTGAATGTAGTTGTTGAATAAGTTATATTTGATGAAAACACTTAAATATTAAGAGTAGCCTACATACAAAATAGGGGTCAATGATAGAAATATAGAATGAAAAATATCTAGAAGATACTGTAGTGATCTCTACAATAAAACAGTTTAGTGCAGGACGTCCAAAGATATTAACAGGAGGATGTGCAAAACAGACAAACTGATAAGGCTGCATTTTACTCAGGTGTAACTAAAGTCTGATTTAAGGGTTGTTTATATTTCACATCATTAATCAGAATCTGCAAAGTAACACAAATAAATGTAGTAGAGTAAAAATACCAGGTTAACCTCTGAATTGTAGTGGAGTAGAACAAAGTAGTACATGCTGCTGTAACAAAAACATTTCCCAACTTGGGATCAATGAAGTATCTTATCTTAAGATGATCGATGGCTACTGCCATATTTGCTAAATGTGCATCTGAACCTTGACAAGTGCATGTTTCAGGCTTATCGATTAACAACAGGAGGGGTCACAGACATAAGACCAGCTGTCAGGTATTAATGCTGCCCATTATGGACACAAGCAATTTTCACCCATGTATTAATTATATGTTTTAAATGTGATAACACCAATGTGTTTCGTGTCCCCTAAACCTCCAGGGATGTATTCAGTTTAATACTGGCAACTTCTAATTGTGGGAAATACGAAAACGTCTTTTAAAACTACATTTCCCAGCAGAGACGTGCCATAGAACATGTTGCGAAACACACAATAGCCAGCAAGTGTAATTCTGGGGGGGAGGGCCGGGCTGGACCCGTCCAAGTCCAGTTTTGGATAGTCTGGCGTGGTTCCATTCCATTTCAAAGAGCTGTTTGACCCTCGAAGTAACCTTGGCGCACTGCCACTCCAATATCCAATCACAGAGCTTGAGGGCTAATCACGGGGTTTGTAAAGCAAGGCGGATGTTGTAGTCCCAAACGATAGCTGGGGATTCTGGGTAGTGTAGTGTCTTCGGAAACTCTGTAGTGTCTAAACTCCGAAAAAACAATGTGTTTCTCCGAATCGAAGGTTAAAAACACAAAAGCATTGTACACAATTTAAACCAATCAATATTGTGTAACAAGGATGAACTGATGTTTTTTAGTGGATGAGTAATGGAGATATCACTGTGTAATCATTTGACAGTGTGGGGAATACTTCCGGTTTTATTATGAAAACTTCGAGACCGGAAAAACTGTTTTCACCCACGCTAACTTTACATGGAAGCTGCCCCATATACACGTTCTCCTGGCGAGACCTCAAATCATCTTCGTATATCTATCAAACTGTAGATCCTACACATCCACTGGACGTGGATTATAAAAGTACAGTATAAACTTCTCGCTAGAAATCTAATAAAAAAGCATTTTAATGCCAAACTATTCCACAATTTAGGATTTTCCAGAGAGGGTTATTTGTGAATAAACGACCCTCCGGAGCGTTTGCGATCGACAGGAGCATGTTGTTTCTTACACGACCACTAGAGGGGCTACACTTTAAAACGTGTCTCTGGGTCGTATTTAGCTGCTGAACAATCGACCTATATGGTCGTGTTTTGTAGGAGGACAGGCTGCGTCATTGACAAGGCTGCTAAAAGCAAATGTCTAGTGCTAGTGGTGCAACGGATACCACGTCTGAGAATGGGTCAGACGATTCTACGTTCAATTACTAACTAACTAACAACTCTCTCTAGCCAGTAAATCACTTGTTCCTCATTTCCAACAGTTCTTCAAACCAAACCGCTCGACTGTCTTTTGAAAAACTGCAGGAGTCGTTGCATTTCCCCCTGAGACCACCATGGGTCTGTAAATGCAGCACAGTGTCTACTGCAGTTCCATGGTGTCATGATGAGCACTCCAGACTCTGAGCAGCTAAGATGGTTATCAAATGTCTTAGTTCACACATGCGTTCTTCCCATCTAGCCCCATGAACGTCGTACAGAGGAAAAGGCTATTATAGTTTACATTTGAAATGTATACCACCTTCGGATTTAGTTGCGGGCAAATGGTCGGTGGAACACTTGAGGACATAGTGTTTAATATATTAGAGATTATGAAACAAAATAACCATATCTGAATACTGTATGTTGATGTTGGATTTATTATCTCCATAATCATTTGAAGAAGGGCTTATTAAATATATTGTTTTAAATAAATCATAACATAGAAATTATGAATTGGAAGCTTTAGGTAATCAGGTACATTTTTGGAAAATCAATAAGTTTGAATTGTTATACGATGTATAGTGGCATGAACAAAAGGAGCTTTTGCTTTTATAATGGATGTCATAATGTTGTGTACATGTGAATTATTATTATATCTTTTCATTTGAATATTAAGAATAGCTGATTCACAAAAGGTATACAGGCAACAAAGTGTTCTTCGGGAACACCTGAAAACAAAAGAAGAACATGTCTATAAAATGTCTTATCCTTTTAGCATACCACAACGTAACACGTAATGGTTTTAACCATTCAGATGTTCAGTCCATTCCTCTTAGTCCCCTACTAACTTGTTTGCACAAATGAAAAGCATGTTTTGTAGGTTCATCTGGAATAATAGGGCTAGGCCTGCCATATTTGGGTTGTGCCTCCCCTTTGAGAGAGGTCTGGCACTACCAAATCTTCAATGGTATTACTGGGAAGCCAGCTCTCTGTGGCCTCCTGCTGGTTCTCACTGCAAACACCAGTATACTGGGTAAGCATTGAACAGTATAACAGATCTCCTCTGCCACTGAACCTATATTTGTACTCAGGTAAACTCAAAGAACTTAACAAATGTAAGTGTGCAGAATCCCTTTGTCAAAAATATGATACAGGTATGAGGTTCATAAATACAGAGATAAAACACGATACAATGTCCCCCTACCTGGGGAAACAGTAACTTTATAAGTTTTCGGAAAATACATGTGTAAATATGCAAATGAGGCATTATCTAATACTAACATTTGGTGAATTCAGTCTAAACCAAGTTAGACAAAATAAACACATGAATATGTATTTTTTAGTTGTACTTTTCTACTTCTGAAAGAATACATGAAATAGCCCCACATCTCTAGATAGAAAAGATCTGGTGCCCGTGGTGTCTTGTAAAAAGACCTCAGAATTCTACAACAGTATAGTTTACTTAAACAATAGAGCAACTTTGAAATACAAAAAGTAGAAAAAACTAAATACAAGAGTGTGCATGTTTACACCCATGTCCTTCCCCTGTACAGAACAAGAAAGCAGTCATAGTATAAAACATTTAAATAATAAGCAAACTAAGAGTTGAAATATCTCATAAAAATAATAATAATAAAAACAGTAACAAAAAAGACAATAATGAAAATAGAGTAATTATAAATAAATAATAGCAGTGCCGATATTATCATTATTAACAAACTCTAAACAGTATAAGATAGTTTAAACTTCCATCAGTCAATTGTAAACGTAATGCACAGGTTACAGTTGACTTAAGCACACTGTACTCTAATTCAGTTAGAAAAGAAAAGGAGTGGGTGAGGAAGAGTACACACTCCCAACCTTTTCATGTATGTTAAAAAGGTTACCATGTACCGGTGGAGCCAAAGTACACTTTATTTTGTCCATGTGTAGAACCTGGTAGAACCCTCCCGAGTTCTAATGTGCAGCCTTTTGTCCGTGAGTGCTGCCTGCCTGCAGCCACCAGGGGGCAGCAGGACATCCCATAACATCCAGCACGGCTCCATTTCACTTCCGAGTCATCCTGCATGAATTGCCTTTCTTCATACCATTAACTCAAGAGTGTAAACGATTAAGCAATTCGCTTTTTTTAAAGTATCACGGTTTCGACCTGTCTAATTCTAAGGATGTTTATGAGTTGAATAATCCTATTTTTAATATTATATTATATTATATACATATTCGTGCTCATATGACCCATTGACCTACAGCTCTGGACATATGAATAACCGTGTAATTTTAACTTCTCTAAAGTTATCAAATGTAAACATAGATTGCTATAACTTTAGTAAGAATTAATGATAACATATGGTATCAAGTGCTTTTACAAAGATTACAATTAACCACAGCTATAACTTGCTGATACTTCATTACTTTCGCATGTCTATTTTATAATGCAATTTATCTTTTCAACTTGGATGTGTACTTAAATGATTTGTTTAACGTGTGCTTTTTATTAATTCATATACCATTTATTCTGTGGGACGATAGGACTTATGATTTCTGGAACCCCCACAGATATAATTGGTTTAGTGGAAAGGTGGTAGCCAGGAATGATACTGCCCTAGTTTTAAATAGTCCCAAGCAGAGTATGTCCGGTGAGTCACAGTAGTTTGGTCGTGGTTCGCTCCAAGGTCCTGTCTTTCTCGCGCCAGTCCTTTGGATCTCGCGCGCAGTTTCAGTGGGGTTTCGCACACTCTACAGAGGACCAATCAGAGAGCAGAATTCCTCAGGAGCGTCCCGTTGCCATGCAGTGGTCCCGAAACCTGTCTTGTCCTGTCCGGCAGCGAGGGTGAGTTCTTATTCATTCAGTTAAAGTAGATATGTATTCACTTTGGGGTATACAATGTGGAGTCCTGTTTATGTTCAGGTTGTTCTTAGATTGGAAGAAATATGTTTGTAGTCAAGATACTTGTGTGTTTTTGTGCAAAGTGTTGGGGAAGTTAGGAGTTCACTAGGGAAATCAACAGCTGTGAATGGCTCCACGAGTAGATGAGTTTTGCAGCCCGGCTACTGAAAAGTGTATTTTAATGTTAGTCCAAAAATGTGAGAGGCCAGCAGTCAGCAGACAGCTGCAGTTACGGTGGTTACCCGGTTGGAGACACACGCGCCTGTTGCTGTGTGACCAACCAATCACACTCGAGGGCACGCCCAATGATTAGCATACGACCAATCATCGCAGTTTTGCAAATGTTCTCTCCTGACTTGCATTGTCCCGGACAGTTTTAATGTGGAGTTGCCAGTTTTATCCCTCAGTTGCAGCATAGTGAACTACAGATAACGTGTGTGTTTAGTCGAGAAGATACCAGGATAACTCGCCAGTACTAGAGACTACACTCTCTCTCTGCTCTTGCGTGGATTTGGATTATATGTACACCATGACATTTGAGGAACTAAGTGGGGATTACTCTCAAGAAAGGTAAATGATATGTCATTTATTCTTTAAAACATCGGTGCATGCTTACTGCTACCGACCTGCTACGCTGATTTTGCCATCATATTGGTTGTCTGCAGCAGCATTACATGCATTTAATATATGAATGCACGATAAAAGTGACTTCAAAGATTTGTATTTGTTAACAACTACTTGACATTGTCGTTGTGGCAGACAGGTTAGCTAACTGGTCTTCTGATGAGAACATGTCGCGAGACACTTTGCACTCACTCACTAGCTAACACAATGCTGTTAAAAATAATATAAGTATCAGGAAAGTTGACATGACACGACATTGAATATGCCGTTTTAGTTTCCCATACCTGTCAAAACTATATTAACTGTTAAAGTGACAACAATTCACTTTTTACCTGGCGAAACCAACCCGTGCACATCTGTCAGTTTGAGACGACGCCGGGTGGTTAGCTAGCAGTGAAGCTAACTGAATGTTAGCCAGGGCATAATGACGTAGGAAAGTGTTAGTGGTATTGTTTAACGATGTCCTACAGTGGTGTTATTTGTATAGGTTAAGCTACCCAGTTGTGTATAAAGTAATTCAAATAAATCCCACGTTTGCTAAGTGCACCATTGCAGTGTGAAATACATTAATACATCAACAATTTGAATAAATGTAATAGAATCATTTAAAAATATGTGGTGCTTAAAATGACCATTTTGCATAACGCATACTTTTACTTTTGGTACTGGCACTTAAAGTATTGTATTATGCCAATACTTTTTTACTTTTACCTAATTACAATTTTGAATGCAAGACTTTTACTTAGCTGACGCTTTTATCCAAAGTGACGTACAATAAGTGCAATAAACCATAAAGATTCAAACTAAGGACAACAAGAACAGTGCTGACATAATTATTCACTTCAAATGAGCAAGATCATTGAAAGTTCTGCTGCATACTCTTTACACTGCAGTATACTTTTACTTGAGTAAATAATCTGAGTGGTCCTGACCTTGTTTGTGTGTTGCAGAATGGATTCGGTGGCGAAAGCTTTGGAAGAGGTCCTCGCCTCTGCCTTACCGCAGGGCTGCATCACTGTCGGAGTGTATGAGGCTGCCAAGTCCCTCAATGTGTAAGTACAAGGTTACAATGCTAATCACCCATTGACAGGCACCACAGATCCTTATGTACAATAGTACTTATCCTGTGCTTTGCTTAAATCCAAATAGACTAATGGTCTCTTCCTTTGCTCTCCAGGGACCCTGATAATGTGGTTCTGTGCATCCTGGCCACTGATGATGACGAGGTGAAAGATGTGGCCCTGCAGATCCACTTCACCCTCATTCAAGCGTTCTGCTGCGAGAACGACATCAACATTCTGAGAGTCAACAACACCCGGCGCCTGGCAGAAATGTTGGGTGGAGGTGGAAAACAGAGCGGGGGGGAACCTATGGACCTGCACTGCGTCCTGGTCACTGTAAGTTTCAGTCCACATGTCTGAATACATGGTGTAATGATGTCATACAAGGGGTTAAGTAAGTCAAGTGTACGACACTCAAAGAAGAACGTGCCTGTACTTGTTCTTGACTCCTCTCTCATATGACTTCTTAGGAATTTCAGCAGAGTGGAATACCTTTAATATCCACACACACACACACACACACACACACACACACACACACACACACACACACACACTCTGTTTGTTACCGTTGCCATGAACATTTCATAAATGCAAATTGAAAGTAGATGTGCATCACTCAAACAATGGTTATGTTTTGAGAGGCTGGTCAAATAAAACATTCCCAAGCCATGGACCAAGAAGTAAACTTTGCACACTGAATGCAGATTATTTATCTTTCTCTTCTTTCATATTTTCAGAGCCCTCATTCGACATCATGGAAGGACCCTGCTCTGACCAAAGTGAACCGGTTCTGCAGGGAGAGCCGCTGCATGGACCAGTGGGTTCCCATCATCAACCTGCCTGAGCGATGAACTTTGAGCGTGGACACCCTGAGGAAGGACTTGTATCTGCACAGTAAGCGTGGTGTGAGCCCTGATGGACACATTGCCACCCAGAGATCAAATTCCAAAGCACTGCTGATGGGGCAAGAAGAAGAAAGAGACTCTGGCGTCTAAATGGGATGTATTTAAAAGAAGAAAAAGAGCCGGGGGGTGGACTGTTTGGAGCTGCTTCTGTCAGCCTTGAAGGCGAGACGGGGGAAGCACTTGTGGCGTCATGAGGTGGACGTTTCAAAAAGCACGGACACTTCCTGTCCTCGAGGAGCCTATCATGTCTGTGTGGTGAAGCCTCTGATCCGAGTCAGAGAGAGGAGGGTCTGTGGAGTGCACGAGGCCTCTCTGCAGAAACAAAGCACTTGTTGAAACACTGGACCTTTTTATGCAATTTCACTTATTTCATTCAAATAGTAAATGTTGACGTTGCTATTGTCCTATTTAAAAGGGAAGGGCTCCACATCCAGTGAAGACATTGTGTGTACTTCCTATGCCAGCTGTTTTATTGGCACAAGTACAAATAATTATTTTCTTACAATATAAGTTATTTCTAATGATATTTAAATGTATTTATGTTCCTTTTTTTTTACTTTGCAAAATCTGAATACATATGTATTGCTGTCAATAAAAAAGTATTTCTTTTTTGGAATCCAGAACTGTTCTCCTTTTTGTTCCATTTCTGGAAATGTTAGTATACGCCCAGCTGTTGTGGCCTTTGACGGCTGTGAAGAGGAGTCACGTGCGGATCAGAGGGGTCACGCTGGCCTCTGTGGCCCCGGGGCCGTCTCTGAGCTGGTGAGAACAATAATCCTCTGCACGTGCTTCTGCTCGCTCAGCAGAAACTCGCTCACTCATCCACACAGGTTCCCTTTTCACCGATTCGCACTGATGTGTTGGACAGTTCAGTGCGTTTCACCAGCTGACTTCCTAAAACAAGAGCATGTGACATCAGCTGCACACAAAGACAGACACACAATACCTGTATTCCACATATAGCACTCAGATCTTGTACACAAGTGAAAGTAGCAGAGTGTAGGAATAGACAAGTACAATACAAGTAAAATACCTGCAATCAAAATGTTCCTCAAGTCAAAGTATAAAAGTATTCTCATCAAAATATAGTGAAAGTAGCGGCAGTAAAAGTAGTCATTGTTTGATTGGTCCATTTCAGAATAATATATATGATGTGTTTTATAATGATTGATCATGAAAGTGTTCTCAAAGCTGGTGAAGGTGCAGCTAGTCTGAAGTACTTTGTAGACTGCAGGGTAGCTGGTGGAGGTGCAGCTAGTCTGAAGTACTTTGTAGACCGCAGGGTAGCTGGTGGAGGTGCAGCTAGTCTGAAGTACTTTGTAGACTGCAGGGTAGCTGGTGGATTTACTCCAGGTGGAACTAAAGTCTGATTCAACACTTCATTATATTTACCATCATTCATCCACATCTGTGAAGTAACTAAAGGGATTAAATACATGGAGTGGAGTGAAAGAACAAAGTAGCATGAAATGCAAAAAGTATCTCACGAAGTACCCTCCTTGGGTACATGCAGTCTTGAGTCTTGACACCACGGTATAGCAGTGCTCTAAATATTAATAATATCATTCTTTAATTGAGGCAGCGTGGTGCCATCAGTGTTTCTGTGGACCACTGGCTGACTGCCCCCAGGATGTGTGTGGCTGACTGCAGAGCACATGACTTGGAAAATTGTTCGTTAAGGAGGCACTGGCATGCGATGTGTTGTGCAAGCCGGTCTGAACTGCTTCACCCCGCCCCCGCGCTCCCTTTTCTTATCCAACTGTGTCTCACACACGCGCGCAGGTGATCTCCAGGAGCAGGGTGTGATGATGTCACAGGCTCATCATGTAAGGGGCAATCCCCTCAGGAAGTGCTGAGTCATGGTCACGAGAAGAGGCTGGCCTTCAGTTACACAACCAGAACTGAGACATCATGGAAGAGAGGTCATGTGACAATATGTGATCATGATAAATCAGAGACATGCAGGCAAGTATTTACATATCATACTTAAGTTAAAAGTAGTAACACATAAGTGTAAAAATACTCAAGTAAAAGTCGTGCATTCAAAATGTTATGTAAAAGTAATAAGTACAAAAGCATTAGCAACCACATGCACAACAAGAGTAAAAGTACTCATTCTGCACAACAGCCTACTTTAGAATATTATGTTATATTTAATGGTGTAATGTAGCTAAATAACTTAATGGTATGACATAACTTAAGTACAAGTTTGAGGTATTTGTACTTCACTTGAGTATTTCCCTTTCCTGCTATTCTATACTTCTACTCTACAAATCAGAGGCCCTCTTTACTCCACTGCATTGATTCCAGATTGATAACAAGATATTATGAAGTCATGTGTTATTATAGGTACTCTGTTACAGTAAAGGTCCTGCATTCAAAATGTTACTCAAGTAAATGTGTGAAGGTATTAGCATCAAAATATACTTAAAGTAGTCATTGTGCAGATTGGTACATTTCAGAATAATATATATGATATGTTTTATAATGATTGATCATGAAAGTGTTCTCAAAGCTGGTAAAGGTGCAGCTAGTTTGAATGACTTTGTAGACTGCAGGGTAGCTGGTGGATTTACTCCAGGTGGAACTAAAGTCTGATTTAACACTTGGTTATATTTCACATCATTCATCCACATCTGTGAAATGTATTTAAAAATGTAGTGGAGTAAAAGTACACCATTTACCTCTGAATTGTAGTGAAGTGGAAGTACAAAGAAGCATAAAATGCAAATACTCAAGTAAAGTGCAAGTCTCTCAAAATGTTACAAAATGTTACAAGTATAGTACTTGTGTGTATGTGTCTGTTCTATTTCATCCCTACTGACCATCAGAGGTGGTGCTTTAGCACCGGATATGTCCATCGCGCGCATGCGCAGCTCGAGTACCAATAACAACAAAGTCACCTGTGACCCACGTGACTACGGCTATATCTGCCGGTGTCGTCAGAGGATCTGTTCCTTTCATCCGGGACTCATAGAACCGTAGTTGCAGACGTAACTCTCGTTTCCTAACATAATTACTGACACATTAAACATGGCAGGTGCATGATCTAAACCAGTGGTTCTCAACTGGTCAGGCCTCGGGACTCACTTTTTCCTTGGTCAATAAATCGCGACCCAACATTTTGAACCACTCAAATCTATTCCACAAAAAATCATGCTGTAATATATACGCTTTTCAGCATACAATATTAATTAAAGTGAAGTACATCCCTTATATCCCATATATCCCTTCACAGAACTAAAGTAGTTTTCCAGATAGCATGAAAATAGCTAAAGTTATCCCACTTTTTAAAACAGGGGACAAAAGCCAATTTACTAACTACAGACCAGTGTCCTTGCTTTCACAATTTTCAAAGGTCCTTGAGAAATTGTTTGTCCAAAAAATTGATAATTTTATTGAGTGAGAGTCAGTATGGATTTAGGAAAAATCGACCCAATTCCAACTAAGCTGTTGAAGGAAGTTTTTCCATTAATTAGCACTTCTTTATTAAATATTATGAATATGTCTTTATTATCAGGCTATGTTCCACAATAATTCAAAGTAGCAGTGATAAAACCGCTTCTTAAAAAGCACAACCTCGAACCAGAGGTTTTAGCCAACTATAGACCTATTTCTAATCTTCCGTTCCTCTCAAACATTCTTGAGAAAGCGGTCGTAAAACAGTTGTGTGATTACTTAAAAAACAATGATTTATTTGAAGATGTTCAGTCTGGCTTTAGAACACATCATAGCACAGAGACAGCTCTGGTTAAAGTCACAAATGACATTCTAATAGCCTCAGACAAGGGACTTGTCTCTATTCTTGTTTTGCTCGATCTCAGTGCTGCATTTGATACTATCGACCATGATATCCTATTGCAAAGACTAGAGCACTTGGTTGGCATACAGGGAACTGCTTTAGGCTGGTTTAGGTCCTATCTATCTGAACGCTCTCAGTTTGTACGCGTTAACGATGAATCTTCCACGCAAACCAAAGTTAGCCATGGAGTGCCACAGGGCTCAGTGCTCGGACCTATTTTGTTCACATTATATATGCTTCCGTTAGGCAATATTATAAGGAATCATTCTGTAAACTTTCATTGTTATGCGGATGATACTCAACTATATTTATCAATTAAGCCTGATGAAATTAATCATCTAAATAAAATTCAAGACTGCCTTAAGGACTTAAAAACGTGGATGACCTTAAACTTTTTGATGTTAAACACGACCAAAACTGAAGTTATTGTACTTGGCCCGAAGAATCTACGAAACAAATTATCTAAAGATATACTAACTATGGATGGCATTAATTTGGCCTCCAGTGAGACTGTAAGGAATCTTGGTGTTATATTTGATCAGGATTTATCCTTTAACGCCCACATAAAATCAATTTCAAGGACCGCCTACTTCCATCTACGTAACATAGCAAAAATCAGGCATATCTTGCCTCAAAACGATGCAGAGAAACTAGTCCATGCATGTGTTACTTCTAGACTGGATTATTGTAACTCTTTATTATCAGGGAGTACCAAGAAGTCAGTCAAGTCGCTTCAGCTGATTCAAAATGCTGCGGCTCGTGTACTAACCAGAGTTAGGAAAAGGGACCACATTACTCCTGTTCTGGCTGCCTTACACTGGCTCCCTATAGAACACAGGATAGAATTTAAAATTCTTCTTCTCGCCTACAAAGCCCTTAATGGGCAGGCGCCATCTTACCTTAAAGAACTCATTATACCCTACTGTCCTACTATGGCATTGCGTTCCAAGAATGCAGGGTTGTTCCTTGAATCTCTAAAAGTACAATGGGAGCCAGAGCCTTTTCTTATCAAGCTCCACATTTGTGGAATCCAGTTTGTGTTCGGGCGGCAGACACCCTATCCGTTTTTAAGAGTGCGCTTAAGACCTTCCTTTTTGATAAAGCTTATAGTTAGGGTTGATTAGATTCAGCCCCTAGTTTTGCTGATATAGGCTTAGTTTGTCGGGGGACATCTTACTTCTTCCTTCTCTCTGTCTATACCTGTGTACTCTCATGTTCCGATTAACCCAGCTTCCCCACATTTCTTTCTTTTTGGTGTCTATATACGCCGGGATCTGGAGTCATGGATGATCCTGCGGTCCTGTGTCCTGGATCGCGAGTCGTGGCTGTGGTCCTGGTTCATCGGTCCTGGATGTATATCCTCGTGGATTCATCTTCCTATTATACACACATGCATTTCCAAACATTTGGACTACCTATGTTGCAAATGTATTATCTTTTCAATTTACACACGGCATCTATTGCACGTCTGTCCGTCCTGGGAGAGGGATCCCTCCTCTGTTGCTCTCCCTGAGGTTTCTCCCATTTTTCCCTTTAAACTGGGTTTTCTTCAGAAGTTTTTCCTTGTACGATGTGAGGGTCTAAGGACAGAGGGTGTCGTATTGTCATACTGATATTCTGTACACACTGTGAAGACCACTGAGACAAATGTAACATTTGTGATATTGGGCTAAATAAATAAATATTGATTGATTGATTGATTGATTGATCTACAGCTTTAGCTTTAATGAAAATAACAGAATAAATTACATCAGCTATAGAAAGAAAGAAATACACAATAGGTGTATTTATTGACTTAAAAAAGGCATCTGACACCATAGACCATTACCTATTAATTTCGAAATTATTCATAGATACGGTGTGAGAGGAGTAGTTCTAGATTGGTTAAAAAGTTATTTAGATAACAGACAACAATATGTAGAATTTGCTGGTAGTAAATCGGAGTGCATGAACATAGAATGTGGTGTCCCGCAGGGCTCGGTTTTAGGGCCTACACTTTTTATTTTGTACATCAATGACATATGTTAAACGTCAACATTATTGCAATTGGTGTTGTTTGCAGACGACACAAATGTATTTTGTTCAGGAGATGATTTAAACATTTTAGCAAAGTGTATTGGACATGAAATGATCAAATTTAAAAGATGGTTTGATGAAAATAAGTTAACCCTAAATTTGAATAAAACGAAGTTTATGGTTTTTGCTAATAGAAAAAAAGATGAAAACATTTCACTGTCCATTGATGGAGTTTTTATTGAAAGGGTTTCTGAATTTCGATTCTTACGTGTGACGCTGGATGAAAACATGACATGGAAATCACACATAGCACATGTTAAAACCAAAGTGTCTAGGAATATTTCTGTTCTAAACAAGGCAAAGTATTTGCTAGATTACAAGGCATTGAGGATTTTGTACCGTTCACTCATTTTGCCATTTTTCATTTATTGTATAGAAGTGTGGGGCAACACGTATATGAGCAACATAAAGCCATTGTCAATATTACAGAAAAGGGCAGTACGAATAATTCATAAAACTGACTCAAGAGAACACACCAGACTGTTTTTAAGTCAGGACTCTTGAAACTCAAAGACATAGCTGAGCTGCAGACATTATCAGTAATGCACAGGGCAAAAAGCAGAATGTTACCAGCATATTTACAACAGTTGTTTGTTTTTGGATCAGACAAGGAAGACCACAGAAGGAAATTAAACTTTAAGCATCCTTAAGCAAATGTGTGTTTCGGTGGTTGGTATAAAATTGTGGAATTCTCAACAAAAGGATCTAAATAATTGTATTTGTATTTTTCAATTGAAGAAATTGTATAAATGAAGAAAGATGGGACTATATGAAGCAGAATGTGAATAAGTCTATATGTACTCTGGTCCTGCATTGCTAAATGTTTTTGATGTCTTTGATGTGATGTCTGTTCTATTTCGTATAAGGCTTCGCCCTCTAAGGCTATCACTATTGGGTAATCCCACTGCACGTGTGCAGCACTGACAGACTTAATCCACGCCCACCTATGACGTGGGCCCCACCTCCGGCCTCACTTCCGTATAAATATGAAGTAGGCCCGTCCAACTGCTCCCACTTTTCTTCAGCACTCCGTTGCAGAAGCACTGTACAGGCACAAGCTCTTTTCAGAGCTGTTTACTAGAAAGCAAACATTTCCCCCTGGCCCCATTCTCCCTCTCCTCCTATCCGCCATCTCGGCTCTGCCGTATAGGCGGTATTCTCCAGGAACTCCCGGAGATCATCGGAAAGGCAGCCGTCTAATGAGATCTCCCCTTTCCCCCTGTTCAGGAGAGCTCTCCTCCGGATGACATAAGCGGTTGCCTCATAGCCTGTCGGTTATTAGGCAACAGGGCTCGCGGCATAAACCGGCTGTCTTTAAAACCTGGCGGTTGACAGTGGTTCCCAAACGGTGTGCCGCGGCACACTGGTGTGTCGTGAGGCAAGTCCAGGGGTGCCGTGGGATTTTGTGACAACCATATGTTATTATTGCAATATACACTACACAAAAATAATAATTTTTTTATTTACTATATCAGTACTTTGTATGCACTCATTTCATAATACAGAGGCAAACTCTATGCCTAAAAACAATTATTTAAAAAAAGATCCTCACAGAACCCCATATTTCGCTGTTAACGCAGTTGCACAGGTGGGAATTATAAGACCGTGACGCATCAACGGCTGAAGGACAACATTAAAACAGAGAAACACGCAAGAGGGAAAATGGAGCGCTTTCTTGTGCAGAGAAAACCACCAACCACCAGAGCAGAGACTGCCGACAACCCACCACCGAAAGAAAAGAGGAAAAAAACTGTCAGCAGACAGTATCATGAAAGTTACCTGTCTTATGGCTTCAGTTGGACCGGGGATGTCAACGATCCTCAGCCCGAGTGCGTCGTCTTTCGGGAGAAGTTAGCTAATGCGAACATGGTTCCAAGCAAGCTGAAGAGGCACTTGGAAACCAAACATCCCTTCCATGTTCAGAGAAACTTGGCCTACTTCAAAAGAGCGCGGGATCTGAACCAGAGGCAGCAAGACCGTTCGTTGGATTGTGTGAAAGTGTCTGAAAAGGCAATGGAGGCTAGTTACATGCTAGCGGAGCTCATTGCAAAGCAGAAAAAACCTCACACAATAGCAGAGACACTCGTCCTCCCAGCTTGCAAAAACATTGTTGGTATCATGCTGGGTCCAGATGCCGTAAATGAGCTATCCAAAGTGCCGTCGTCTGATAATACAATTAAAAGAAGAATCGACGACATGTCAGAAGACATTGAGCAACATTTGACAGAGAAACTGCAGGCGAGCGGCAGATTTCCCTACAAATAGACGAATCTACTGACATAAGTGGGGCTGCCCAACTTCTGGCAAACGTCAGATATGTTGATGCTGACTCTATCCAAGAGACGTTTTTCTTCTGCAAAGAAATGGAAAGCCACACTACGGGAGAAGAAATATTCACGGTAACTAATAACTATTTAAAAGAGAACAGTCTGACCTGGAATATGTGCGTCGGTCTTTGCACAGATGGTGCGGCAAGCATGTCGGGGAGAGTGAAAGGATTTATTGCTAAAGTGAGAGCACAACACCCACATATCGTGACAAACCACTGCATTTTGCATCGAGAGGCATTAGTTGCCAACACCATGCCCCAGGAGTTGACTGAGCTGCTGAATCAGGCTGTGCAGATGGTGAATGTCATCAAATCAAGGCCCCTGAAATCTCGCCTCTTCTCCCAGCTGTGCGCCGAGATGGGAGCCGACCACCAAAGCCTGATCCTCCACACAGAGGTATGTTGGCTGTCACGGGGGAAAGTCCTATCCCGTCTTTATGAGCTTCGGGAAGAGCTTTTGGAGTTTTCACGTGAACACGCTGTCCCACATAAAGACAAGCTCGCGGATGAGAGGTGGTGCGCCAGGCTGGCTTACCTCGCAGACTTATCTCAACGAGTTAAACGCCAAGCTTCAGGGCAGGAATGAAAACATTTTATTATCCACAGACAAGATTCGGGGGTTTATGGGAAAACTTATCCTGTGGCACGAGGCTTTGGAACAGGGCTCCATGGACATGTTCCTGCTGGCATCAGCTGCGCCGCAGGCAGCTAGGGAGCGCGCTGTATATGCCGAACACATTCAGACCTTAAAAGAGAGGTTTGAGCGCTATTTTCCATGTGTGGCTGACATCGAGGACTATGACTGGATCCGAGACCCATTCCACCAGGAATCCTCAACAGAAAAGCTCACTATGAAAGAGAGAGAGGAGTGCGCGGAGCTCCGTGAGGACCGCACACTGAAACTCAAATTTAGTGAGCTCCCACTGGATCAGTTTTGGTTGGCTTCTGCATCGGAGTACCCAAGCATCTCCCACCACGCGATTGAGCAACTTCTTCTTTTTCCCACTACCTACCTGGGTGAGTTGGCGTTCTTCTGATTTACATGAAGAACAGCAGGAGGTCACGGCTCTCTGTTGAGCAGGACTTGCGAGTGGCCCTCTCCTCAGTGCCACCAAGGATTAAAAAGATCTGCGCAACCCGACAGGCATATGTATCTCACTAATTTTTAAGTCGGCAAAATATTTATAATAGCACATTTATTATTTATTTTATTATTATTATTTATTTTCAATGCTGAAATGTTACATTTATCATTTGTAGTTCAGGACCATGGACAATGCAGCTTCCTTGCATTGACAGTTCTCCGTGCTGAATTTCTGCTGAGTTTCCTTTGCCTCATTTTTAATTTTGTGACCTGTCTGGTTTAAATGAGTGTGTTGCTGCTTTGATTAAGCCTATTTTGATAAAGTTTCAAATATTTCTGAAATATTTCGTTATTAAATATTTCATGAGTAATATAGTTGTCATTTTACTTGGCATTAGTAACTAATTATGCACATTTCCAGATATTTTACATGATATGAGTGATAACACGTGTTATAAGGGCTATTTTGCACAATAGGTGTGCCTTGAGATTTGTACTTGTCCTTTGGTGTGCCTTGGGCACAAAAAGTTTGGGAACCACTGGATTAGGCAGCACGGGCTTGTTTCCTATGTCACAGATATGCCTCCACACACCGTTCATTCCTCAAGCGGGGTTGAGCGTGAACGCGCCTCAATGTCCGGTTTACGAGCCTTCTCCTAAACGGCGACAGGATGAGAGCCGCTGTGCAATACAGCGTGTGGAGGTGCAAGAGCTGGCTGTAACCTGTCAGTCAGCAGGCAGCAGGGCTCGTGGCGCAAGCCAGCTGTATTTAACCAGGCGGTTATTAGACAGCAAGGCTTGACGGAGAATGTACACCCGGCGCTATCAGAGTACTGGATGGTACTCAGGGTGGCGGCGCGTGTGTCTGATGGACAGATGGATGAGCAGGCGGATGGGCAGAGAGTAGTCTCTGCAGTTCGCCTCTCCCCCCCGCAGTGCTATGGGATACAGGGAACCCTGTTATCCCGGGAACAGTGTCTCGCGCTCCGTGCAGAGCGGCAGGAACTCTTGTTAAAAGAAAGCTTTTTTCCAGGGTTCCTCATGGGGAAATCAGGGTTTTTTACTCCCGGTTCTGGTCCCGAAGGAGACGGGGCGGGGGGAATGAGACCCATCCTCGATCTGTCAGTGTCCAACAAGGGAATGGCCTTTTCCCATGCTGACGAAAAGCACGTCAGCATGGGTTCTGGAGTGTTCACCAGGGAGACTGGTTCACATCCATAATCCTGAAGGATGCATTCCTCCACGTAACCATCATCCCGAAACACAGAATTTCCTGCGTTTCTCATTTCTGGCTCCACGCACTTTTTCAAAGTGGGTGGAGCCGGTTGGAGCAGCTACTCAGAATGGGGATGAGAGTGTTATTTTGCCTGGACGACCGGCTGTGGCAGGCTCGCTCCAGGAAGGGAGGAAGTGGCTTACAGACGATACAGCTCGTATCTCATCTGTCAAACCTGGGTTTCATTATCAACTGGAAGAAGAGCTGTCCTCGTCCCCCTCCCAGGTTATCTTTTTAACTGGGAGTGGAATTGACCTCAGCCCGTATGAGAGCGCGACTCTCACAGCGGAGAGGGGAGAAAGTGACAGCTCTCCTCCGGCGCGTCACACCCCGCGGGCGGTGACAGCTCTCTCCGTGATGCAGCTGTTAGACATGATATCAGCTGGTCACGTGGTGATTCCCCATGGTCTCCTTCATAGTGAGGAGACTCCAGGTGGTTTATTCGCCTGTGCATCGACCCCGTGCGTCAGAGGAGACGCATGGTGTACATTCCTCCTTCCGTGGTTTTGGATTTGACCCACTGGAAAAATCTCCACGTCAGTGGGGGTGCCACTGAGCAGAGTGACGTCACACACCGCAGTGTTCACAGACGCATCTCTCGCAGGCTGAGGAACGTGCATGTCGCAGGCAGTGGGGGGACAGTGGCCGGGTCACATGTCTCTCCATATAAACGTGCTGGAATTACTCTCCGTATGGAAAGTGCTCCAGCACTTCGTCCCGTGGCTGTACAATCAACATATGTTGATTCAAACAGACAACAAAGCAGCGGCGGCCTACATAAATCGCTAGGGAGGTGTTCGATCAGCGCAGCTGCTGAACACACATCCCACACAGCCAAATGGACAATGTTCCGTGTGGTGTGTAGGGAGAAGCCTGGACCCCGTTGGCCCCCCTGCCTCGTGCTGTCGTTCCTCCAGCTGTTGCTGGACAGGAATTGGCTTATAGCACGGTAAAAACATATGCTGCTGCCATTCCATCTTGCCACGTAGGTTTGGGGTCAGCACGGTGTTTAGTCACCCTCTGGCAAAACGTTTTCTACGGGGAGCACAGAGACTCAGACCTGTGTCACGCGCTTTGGCGCCTCAATGGGGTTTTGGCTTAGTGTTACGCGCACTGAGTAAAGCTCCATTTGAAGCTTTAGATCAGGTCCCCCTGAAGTTCTTGTCAGCCAAAGTAGCTCTGCTCTTGGGTGGATCCCCCGGAAAACATCAAAGCGCACAGCACCAGAGGAATTTCAACCTCTATGGCGTTGCATGGAGGAATGACAGTGGAAGACATTTGCAATGCTGCATCTTGGTCTTCCCCCTGTTCTTTTATTCGTTTTTATTTGAGGGATGTCTCCCATTCCTCTCTTACACATTCAGTACTGAGTGTTTTGTCAGATTGAGTAATGTCAGGGACTAAATGGCGTGTCCTCTCTCCTGCCTATCGGCATTCAGAGAGCTGCCCCTTTTGCCCCTCTTTTATAGGTTTAACAAGTGGGATTTGTTTATCTCTACTTTTTTTAAACTACGGGTATTCACCTTCATTCCCTTAAAGAGAATATTCATTTGGAATAATGCTATATTTCCAGGGACTGTGATGCTCCTTCTTTTTCACATGGGTTATTAATTGAGTAGATGTGTTTTTGTACTTCTGGTAACGGACGGAACCAGTGGGGCGTAGACTACATCCTGCTTCGCCCTTAACCCAATAGCGATAGCCTTAGAGGGCGAAGCCTCATACGAAATAGAACTGAGGTTACGTACTGTAACCCAGCTTCTATGAGTATAGGCGCAGCTCTCTAAGGTTCGGGCCCTACTGGCTCCGCGAATAGCTGAAGAAAAGCTGTTTGTGTGGGAGCAGTTGGACGGGCCATCTTCCTATTTATACGGAAGTGAGGCCGGAGGTGGGGCCCACGTCATAGGTGGGCGTGGATTAAGTCTGTCAGTGCTGCACACGTGCAGTGGGATTACCCAATAGCGATAGCCTTAGAGGGCTGCGCCTATACTCATAGAAGCTGGGTTACAGTACGTAACCTCAGCTTTATTTGCAGGTCCCATTGTTATTGTTATTATTATTATTATTATTATTATTATTAGGCGCCCCTTTCCACCTTCTTCTCCAGTAGGACTCAGATGTTATGTTTGGCTGTGAACATTTTTTTTATTATGAAGGGCAGACCATCTATTTGTATTTATTTTGTTTTGTTTTAGAAAGGGGCAGGTCATATAATAATAATAATTAATAATAATTCCTTATATTTATTATAGCGCTTTTCCAGATGCTCAAAGCGCTTCACAAATACACATTACACATATATGCAATGGTCATGTACTGTGGAAAATACCCACAGGAGCAAGTTCAGGTGAAGTGTCTTGCCCAAGGACACACCGTCCATCTTCACGCCTCGAAGTCATCGAGGCGCTTTTACAAGTACACATTAGTATCATACATGTACTGTGGACAATACCCACAGGAGTAAATCAGGGTGAAGTGTCTTACCCAAGGACACACCGGCCTGACGCAGTGGGGGCGGGAGCGGGTTTCGAACTGGAGTTCCCCAGCACCCCCCTTGATCTGATGATCAGATGCACAGACCACTGCGCCCGACCATATAAGATGTTATTCTTCTCCCTGCTCCTTTTTGCTCAATGGTGTGTTTATTACGGTGGCCCTGAAGTGCAAGACACCACAGCATTTCACATTGGACAGAAAGGGTGAACTTTCCTTTAGGGAGAACACTTCTTGTTTGTGATTGGACAGAGCCATCCAGAGAAGCACTGCTGTGATTGGTTGTTTTTGCTGCCAGTCAAGAAATGACGCTTCGTGATTGGTCAACACTCGACAGCGAAATATGTCCCAACATGGTCCCAACACATCAGACGTAAGCACACACTCAGAGCTCACAGCTCCTCATATCTGTTCAGAAACTGGACAAAAGTTAAACAAGTACAAACCACAGACTGTCTATGTCATGGCGAATACAGTCGCTGCTTTATTTATGTCTGTGTGACGTTGTTGTGAGTGTGGACGGAGCAGCAACAGGTTAGTTTAGCCTGATGGATCCGATTCCATTCAGAAAACATGCATTTTAAAAGCTTTCGCCTGCCGTCTTGTCTGCAGACTTGTCAAAGCGTTAATTCATGGTTTGTACTAACCGTTATCAGTATGTAGTTACTTCGGCATCACTTTGAAACGTGTATTACAATTAAATCACGGTCTAATATGTTCATTTTGTTGTAGTTGGTATCTCCCATAGAATTTACATGGAGATACGCCCCGCCCCCTCTCCAGCGCCTCTTGTTTGAATGACAGGAGCAAACACAGCTGACAGCCGTGGTGAAACTCGAGCGATTAGAGCGATGCGAATATTGGGTGGTCTACCATAGTATTTACATGGAGATAAGCCCCTTAAAAACCATGAGTTAATAAAGCATTAATTCTGTATTTACTTCTGTCATTCAAACAAGAAGCTGGAGAGGGGGCGGGGCGTATCTCCATGTAAATCGGAATCGGATCCATCAGGCTAAACTAAGCTGTTGCTGCTCCGTCCACACTCACAACAACGTCATACAGACATAAATAAAGCAGCGACTGTATTCACCATGACACAGACAGTCTGTGGTTTGTACATGTTTAACTTTTGTCCAGTTTCTGAACAGATAAGAGGAGCTGTGAGCTCTGAGTGTGTGCTAACAGCTAACGGCTGATGTGTTCGGCCAATCACGAAGCGTCATTTCTTGACTGGCAGCAAAAACAACCAATCACAGCAGTGTTTCTATGGCTGGCTCTGTCCAATCACAAACAAGAAGTGTTCTCTCTAAGGAATACCCTTTCCGTCCAATCTGAAATGCTGTGGTTTTTTGTGAAATGCTGTTGTGTCTTGCACTTCAGGGCCACCGTAGTTTATAGAGACATGTTTTGTTGGCAATTATTGTACATTTGGGTATGCGTACCATGAGCGGGACAGATAAAAATGAAATGTAATGAAATGAAAGTATGCTTTTAAAATAAAAAGGCAGACTTGGAGCCAATCCTGCAAATCCACCACATGTGAAAAATGTGACATGCTGAAAACCCAACCCCAGCAGGGGGGTCTGGGGGGATTCTCCCTATTTTAGAAATACTAACATATAACTACGCATTCTGGTACACTCTGAGAAGAAAATAAATAAATCTATTACTACCAGACATATTAATAATATGTTGCCATTGTTTGTTTGTCACTTTGTTCTGACAGCTGAACTTGATGCTCCACACAGCGAGAAGAGCAAAGAGGAGAGAGTCTGTGTGAATTACTTTAAATTCTGGGTAAGGGTAGATAGCCCCCATTGTTCTGTGACCTGTCAATCATCAAACCGGGGGTCATATTTCATTACGTGGTCATTTGTATCTGAAGTTGTACCCATGGATGGATAAAGAATAGTTCTACCGCTAAGTTATTCTCCGTGGGGACTTCCGGCTACATGTTGATTCTGATTGGCCAGAAGACTCGAAAAAACATCAGCAAAGATATTTTATTGAGAAGATGATCACTACGTGACAGAAGTTTTCCAAACCGTTTATGGTCTCGGGTACTTCCACTCCAACGCCTACTGCATGCACAGCGTTAGAACATCGGGCCTTCAAAATAAAAGTTTGACTTTCTCCACACACAAAAAAAAATTGAAAGAATTATTATTATTTATACATTTTTCTTCACTCACACATCTGCCACCCACTCGATATGGGTCGCGACCCAATAGTGTGTCGCGACCCACCAGTTGAGAACCACTGATCTGAACGTTATGAGGTCACATGCACGCCTACATCCAACACACAGGCAGCACTGATGAAGTCTGATGGACAATATAAAGGACGCTTGAATAAACACTACTTTATGACAGGATGATAAACCTGCTCCTACAGATAATGGTGGAAAGGGCCCAGCAGAGTCTTGTTTCAGCCTCTGTGTGTGAAAGGTTGTGTGTGTGACGGGGTGTGACGCTGACGTTGCATTGTTGTGATGGAAGGGAAAAGGTTATTTTAAGGAGCAGCGATGGACTGACGTAAGTTTCAGTGTGACTCTGAGGCCTCCCAGTGAACTGTTGCTCACTACAGCAGATGTTCCTCTGATAAGTCACGGTGCACTTTGAATTGTTGTATAGTGCAACCCGAGGAACATATTCTGCTGTGCTGTGATGCATATAGAATTGTATTATACTCGGACATTGTGCCAAAGATTATAACATAGGGGAGAGTGGGGTAAGATGAGCCAATCTGTAGTTATGTGTTCCTCCAGACAAGGAAACATTTGATAGAAGTCAAATGACAACAACAACAACCTTTACTTCAGGATGTCTTCTGTCAATCAAAATCAAAACAATGCATCTATCAAGGGCCATGAAAATATGACCTCTCAAAAACGATTGGCTTAACTTGCCCCATCTAAGGGGTAAGTTGATCCGCATCAAGGGGTACATTGATGCCACGTTTACACGGAGACGAAACGGGTTGTATCCGCTACAGTTCTCTATCGTATGGACGGTTCGTCCACACGAGGCCATCACGGAACCAAGGAAACGGAGCCCTCAAACGATAACGTCTCCCAAGGTGGGTAGATCTGCGGACGAAACGCTCTGGGGGGCCAAACGGCTCTGTGTGTACGTCCCATACGATCATTTCCTGATAACGATGACGCCATAGCCCCCATGGAGAACTACATGAACTACATGTTGCTAAATCCACCGCGGAGAATAAACAGAAGGGCAACCAGGCAACCATGGCAACCATGCTCGGGGGGGGGGTCTTATTCGCTGATTTTGGTGTATTCTGTGGCGGAAGTACAGCGCCACTTACAGGCCCGGCATATGTACTACAGCGTCTCCAGCGGGCCGAGTTGTCTCGTGTGGACGGACACGTTTCGTTTTTGTTTCCGTGTAAACGTGGCTTGAGCCATCTGGGGGTAAATATTTATTTTAGTCATTCCTGCTAATCTTTAGCTAAATGCTTCACATGGTTTTGCACCATGCTAAATAACCAACATGTTTGATACATATTTTCTGACCTGGATACATTTGCTTTGACAACACAGTAATTATACCTGACATGTTGAAAATGTACTTTGACAAGCAAAACATGGTTTATTGGGGAAAAAACATATTTACCACTTCACCATGTTCTTCTCTCCATCACAGCCAAATATAAATGATGGATGCTTCCTGAATTAATGGCCACATGACAACAAATGTCCACAGTTCCTTAGATAACGGGGTGACTCATCTTACCCCCCTCTCCCCTACAGGAATCAAAGCACTGGCGAACAGGTCAACGTCAGGTCAAGATAACAGTATTGCAGAATGAAGGCGACATTTACCATTCAATAAATGTTTCCATGTGTTATACATACAAGTTATATTCTAAATCTGCAAATAAAATAATCTGCAAGTTTCTTTTACAAATGTATTGCTTGAAATGTAGTTGAACGTAGCCTTCAAATCCTAACATCCTTGTGAAATCTAAATATTTAATAAATGAATTCTCTAATGAAAATGTAGCTGGACAATATACTGTAGTCTAAATATAATCCACATTCCAATTAGTTTACATTTTGCAATTGTTGCTACAAATACTCATTAATGGTCGTGATAGCAGTTTCAAGATCTTTAATTTAAGTTACAATAAAAATATTTAAATCGTAAAATACTGGGTAAATGTCCAAGTAAAAGTATGTACATGTAAATAAGGGTTAATTCACTGTAATTACACTGTATGATTATGAAATGAACACTGACAGGATGAGCAGTGTGGAATCATACGGAGGGAATTTGACAGTTTGAGTATGACTCACATTATCCTGCTTATCACACTACTAATTACTAAAGTTAACAGTAGTTCGACCCAAATATTGAATAAAGCTATTTGTTTTATACAATACAATTATTTTATTTCTTCTTCTTAAAAAACATGCCTTGCTGTGGTCCGAAATGGTTTCTGTCCACAGCAATGGTGTGTTACATGTAGCAAAAGGTTGCAATAACAGAATCGAGTACTCAATACATTAGTAAAGTGGCCCATTTACCAGTCATACCACAGAGCTCCCAAAGGCCAACATGTTGAATGTATGTATACATCTTTTATGCAGGGTCTTCAATATGAAGTAATGCAGCATGTTTTATAAATGTATTTTTAATGTCAAAGCAAAGTAACTAGAGGCTGTAGTGAAGTAAGTTCCTCAAAATGGTACTTAATTCCAACCTTAACTAAGTACTCTTTGTACTTATGCTTTTTTATCTACACCCGCTGAGCCCACCAGAGGAACAGAGGTGCCACTGCACTCCCGCCCACCCCCTTCCTCTCCCCCTCATCAGCACATTCCAACACACTGACACTGTAATGCCTCTGAAGGCCAGAAGCATGCCCCCCCCCCAGCCTGTGCAGTAATCCCAGCGTGTCATTGTGCAGCAATGTGAGAACCCCTGCCCATGAGCCTCTGTGGAAACCTGCCTGCAGAACCAGAGACACAGAGAAACCCAGCAGACTGTTCCACGCTGGGGCATTGGAGAAATACCTCTTTTGGTTTCAAAAGTTACCTTAAAGCATGCACTCTGACTTATTTTTCAGAGTGTGAGCAGTGGCGCCAGCGAGGGGGGCCAGGGGGGGCCATGGCCACCCTGATATATTTGTTGATATATAGATTGAAGCTCCTTCAATCAGAATCAAGATAAGACCACGGCGTGGTGTTGTTGCAGGAAGTCCTGACGGAGAATACTTTTGCTGTAGTACATCTATACATCGATACAGCATTACGTGTTGATAGAAATCAACACGTAATGAAATAAGACCCCACGGTTTGATGTTTGATTGATGTGTGGGCTGTCTTTCATTTTGACACACAGAACAATGGGGGCTATCCACCCTTATCCACAATGTAAAGTAATGCACAGCCTCTTCCCTCTTCTCTCTGTGAGGAGCAGCAGGTTCAGCTTTCAGAACACAGTAACAACAAACTAAAATGGCATTCATTTTTTTTTAAATATGTCGTGTAGTAATAGATTTATTTATTTTTCTTCTCAAGAGAGTACCAGAATGTGTATTTTATGTTAGTATTTCAAAAAACCCCAGACCCCCCTGCAGGGGTTGGGTTTTCAGCATGTCAACTCTTTCCCATGAGGAGAAATTGCAGGATTGGCTCCAGGTCGCTCTTTTTATTTACTACAAGACAAATGTGCCTTTTTATTTCATACAGTTCCATTTGGATTGAGACAGGGAAATAATCTAAACCTCAGGCGTGGCGTTTCACTGTCAAGGGGAGCGTGTATGTAATTACATTGCAAATACTGATTTGAGCTCCCCCACTGTAGGGTTAGCCCAGAGCCATATAATAGAAGAGTTACAACAACGGAAGTCCAAAAACGGTTATCGTCACGTGGTTTATGGAGACGAGGATCGTTCCCCGGAAGTTCATGGCGGGCAATGTGAATGCATTGATAACAGGAGATAGAACTACGATTTTTGGTAATTATTAGTGAATAGAGGTTTTGATTTGCAATATTTATACAACAAATCGATATGTCAATCAATCAATCAATGTTTATTTATATAGCCCAATATCACAAATGTTACATTTGTCTCAGTGGTCTTCACAGTGTGTACAGAATATCAGTATGGCAATATGTGTATGTATTTACATCAATATGTTTGAAAAAATAAAATAGAATTTGCTAATATTAAGTGATAATATTAGGATTATTGTGAACAACTAGTTTACATGTTACTAACAGTGCCTTGGTTAAAGAGCCTGTTGTTGTTTATTTATAGCTTTGAATTCTTTAAAACCAATATTATCTTCTTACACTTGTATGGTAGCTTAATGTTTTGTTTAATACAAAAAAAACAGGGAAAGGCTTGAAAAACACAGAGTTGAGACTCAGGGTGCAGGGTGAGGGTCTCAGGGTGCAGGGTGAGGGTCTCAGGGTGCAGGGTGAGGGTCTCAGGGTGCAGGGTGAGGGTCTCAGGGTGCAGGGTGAGGGTCTCAGGGTGCAGGGTGAGGGTCTCAGTGCAGGTATTCAGGCTCCATTGAATCCCCCTCTGGTTCTTGTGCTGAAAGAGGGAGTAACAGACAGGAGAAAGGGTTATACACACCTATATAGCACACATATTGGACCATAGATTACCCAACAAAAATACTCTCTCGCAACTGCCGACCCGTATTGCGCATGCGCAGATCTAAGAACCAGTAGAAATGATAAAAAAGTAAAAGTCTGCTGCTTATTGTTCTACTAGGTCAAAATAGAGTCAAAGAGTATATGAGAGTGAGAGTGTGTTAATTCATATGTTTGGCAGTTTGGAGTAAGTCTGTAGATTTGTTTGTGTGTGTGTGTGTGTGTGTGTGTGTGTGTGTGTGTGTGTGTGTGTGTGTGTGTGTGTGTATGTGTGTGTGTTTCATGTATAGGCCTCTCAAGATAATTAATTTTGTTGGATACATTTTCCCGGAAATTATTGCGATAAACGATAATATTGTCGGCACCGTTGTATGACCATTTTAGACCCCTGACATAATGATAATATATAATAATAATTGAAGTACATCCTTTCAAACTGCTAGTCACATCCTCATGTAAATGGGAATTCATCGAGTTAATTTTTATTTATCGTACGATAAGTCAATGAATTGCTTATCGCGACAGGCACACAATAAAACTGTGGAAACAAACATGTGTTTGACTTTCATTAGTGAATGAAACTGTGTGCCCTTTATAGTCTGTGTCCAATATTGTGTATTTGTATATATTGTATATATATCCTAAGGTCCCGCTGCTGACACGACAGCAGTCATTTAGTAGAACCATTTAGTGCGCATATGTGTAATTAAACCCATGATATAAAAATCTCACTCCCGCCAGGTACCCCAAGTTGGCAACCCTGCCATTAGTCAAGTTTGTTTTCATAATGTTCTGTATGCTAATTTTAAAAAAGGGCAACCAGTTTGTTTATAAAGTATAAATATACATTTTCAAAACAAATGGAATACAAGCTATATGTATTACTCTCACCACAGTGGCCTAATCTAAAAAAATAGAATGTCTCATCACCTATTTTCTGTCTAACACTAAATTGAATTTGCTATAAAGGTCAATAATAGATGGTGTTTTTGTGTTCAATCACAGTATGTATTTACCATGTTATACCCCTTGTGTTTTTGGGTCCCGTTGAAATAAAATAGTCATGTTTTAAAACTTGATTCAATAAAGTCATGTCAATCATCTTTGATCCCAGTGTGACACAAACAGCTTTGTTCAGTCTAAAACTATTTATAACCTAGAGACATAAAATAACTGAAGAACATGTTGTGTTGCTGTTGTGTATTGTATGTGTTGAGAATGCTGAACATTTTTGTGCCTTATAATAAAGGAACTTATTTAAATTAAGCTGTATTTGTCTTTTTAAAAAGGAAAGAACAACTAGCATATATAAAAAACAAAACAATAAATCACCAACACATGTATACATAACACAAAACAAGGTTCTTTTAAATCTTGTTTGAAGTAAAATGTTAACTATCCGTATTATATTCACTTCAGATGAATAGTATCAGAAAATATAAAATAAGAAACCAAAGTATATCAGTAGGTGATTCTCTTTGCCATTGTTTTCATCTAGTCTATACTTTTACAACACTTAAATGCTTGGTTTTGGTGGGCCACCCCAAGATTTTCAGTGGCCCCATTTGGCCACCCCTATGATACATGTCTGGAGGCGCCACTGTGTGTGAGATGGTCATCTGCACAACTCCCCAATATCCACTGTTTTTATTTTCTAATACACTATATTTCTTTCATATTATTACGGTACTTAGTTTTTTTTATATATATTTAAATTCCTTGTTAAAGGTGGGGTAGGTAAGTTTCAGAAACCGGCTCGAGATACACTTTTTGTTATATTCCATGGAATGCTCTTAACATCCCGATAGCAATGAATATCTGAAGTGCTTTGACAAAAAATCGATAAAAAATGTCATCTGTAGAAGCGGTAATACTGTGAAAAGTACAACCAATCCGGATTGGATTGCCGCCCTGTCTGTCAGCCTTCCATCTCGTGCCCTCATTGGGCGTGCATTGCAGCAGTACTTCAATGACTCACCAGCAACAGGCGGCCACTTTCACCAGTCTGCTGACGTCATGTGCGCGTTCATGTGTGTTGGAGGAGGTAGAGTAAGGAAGTCTGTGTACTTTCAAATTTTAGTGCACTCGAGCCGGTTTCTGAAACTTACCTTACCCACCTTTAATATATACATTTATTTTCTTTCTTTAATGTAACATTTCTTAAATTATTTTTTTTCTTTTTATAATAGTAATATTTCCGTAGTTTTTCCTCATACTGTGTTGATGTAGATACAGAATGTTGCAATCTGTGCAATAACACTGCAATGTGCAATATACACTTTGTTTGCAGTTTACTTTGCAATAATGGGGTGCATTTTTATAATATTACATATTTGTTCAAACGTGTGGCCGTCTCTATATTTAATATGTTGGCCTACTCTATTAATGTTTGCCTTTAATCTGCTTAGGAGCACTTGTTGACGTTCGGGGTTATACAGTTGGGATCTGTCACTGTCAGCTAGCTTCCTAGAAATTCTGCTAAAATATCGGAAGGAATCATGCAATGACGATTAAACGTACATATTAGTTACGTTTCCAGTGACAGTTGCCATCGTCATAATGTCTGATCAGCAAGCGCTCCAGTCCCAGCTGTGTGCGTCACTCTTTAGTGTCCGTGTTTACCTTGGGTGTTGAGCTTAGCAGCGTTTTATTTAACGCTTTCAGTAAACACTGCGCATGTGTTGTCAAGTTGCTGAAGACAATTACCGTGCATGTGTTTTGGAACATTTGTGTTTTTATGTTTGCATCATTTTTGAAACTGCATTGTGTTTCTCCTAATGGAAATGTGTTGGGCCGCTGTAGCGTGTTGGCCAAGCGGCAAACTCTGGGGAAGAGCCGGGACGCCAATACGGAAGTGCCACACACTGCAGTTCATCTAGTGGCCAGTAGGAGCAGGCTGCAGAAGGGAGCAATTTCCATAGACCCCCATGTTAAAATGCCCAACTTTACAGCAGAAATAAACATGTTTAAATCGTGGTTCAAAAAACCATATTCTCTGTATAGTTAGATTCCCCCTTCATGAATATGGATTGGAGGGGTGAATTGGTTCTCAACTCATCGGTTTAATTAATATTAAGCCTTAAAGCTTTTGCATAAATTAGGGCGTGGTCACTTTGATGGACATGTACATGCCTCACTGTCAGCTAACAGCAACTTGTCCACTCTGCTAGGCTACAACCATAGAAGCTACAACGTTAGTTAGTTGTAGTTACTGTACTTGACCATTTAGCTTTAGCCGTGTTCGTGGTGATTGTGCCTTTTAGGGAATATTGTTACAAATACCAGACAATTAAAATGTTGTGCTGTGCGCTTGAATGTACTAACAGAACTTCCAAGAAGTCTAAAATTATAATATTATACATGTTAACCCCGTTCGCAGGTGTTTGTATGCTTGGTAACTTAGCTTGCTACTTATTAGCCAGCTAAGGACGTAACCCTTTATAGGCCTACATACATATACATTTTAGTTTATGATTCAGCCTTGGGTAAGACTTTTATAGTCTATGGCTATGACTGTTTCAATCTTGCCCCTCATATTACAAGAATGGACGGTTGAAGCACTTTATTAAACTTTTACATAGAACGTAGCATAACATTTACACCCTGGCTTCATCCGCATGCCTGCTCCGGTGTGTGTTCCCCTCAACAGGGTCCATGTGGAAACATATAACAACTATTGTAACAATGACGCCCATAATGCTAAACGGGAGCAAATGTTAATAGGGGACCCAATTATCTCAGTGGGGGCCGCCGGAGCTAACGGAGCCGCAGGGGGCTAGCTCCAGCCGGCGTCCCGGAGCTAGCCCACTGCGGCTCCGTTAGGTACGAGCGGTGGAGTCCGTCTTTTCTCAACGTGTGAATGACAAGCATTCAGAATAACAAAATATAGCTAATTCTCTTGCAGATTGTCTCATTTGATTATGAATGTAACGTTTATATAGGGGAACTACACTGTTAGCAGTAACTTGGTATGCATGTATTTCATGCTAGCTTAGCTTCTTAGCCTGAGCTAGCTCTGTTTACTTCCAGTTCGGAGGCAGTAGGTTCCGCCTAGGCTCCGCCTCTTTGCCCTTATTTGGAGCAGGCGGGATTAGACTCTGACGTCTAGTGGCCGACTCCGCCTACTAAGGGCTTCATGGCAACTCTGCAGAATCCTATGGGTGTCGTCACGGACACTACATCCATTTATATATACAGTCTATGGTGTTGGCACATGTCGGCCCCGGTAGTTTGTCACTCTTGCAGTAATGCTGTACATTTCCACAGCTGCGGGACAAATAAAGCATTTCTGATTCTGATGTACAAATAAACACCGACATAATTTCCTTGTATGCTTCATGGAAATAAACCTGATTCTGATCTTTGACATTCAATACAAAATATGCTGCCGTCTACACAACGCTAATTCACCTGGCTGTTCCTGCAGGGATCTTCCAGTAAAGCAGCACAATCTGTGAGAAAATAGCAAAAGGATGGTAAGTCCTAAACAATGAAGAATAGGTGACAATGCTTTGGTCAGATTGAAGTGTGAGAGCCATCATGTCCTATTCAGTGTTTCTGCAGATGTGACAATGAGTATTATTCCTGTGTGATCTTCCAACTGTGTGCAGGAGAGATTTAACAAGCAGCTGGCCAGGAGCAAGGTCAGAGCGGCCACCAGCGAGAAGGAACCACGCTCCCAGGCTGAAAGACGTTCGCCCAAAATAGTTCTCTACTCTCCAAGAGCGGAAATCAGGGTTTGGTACTTTCTATTTTGAGCCTTCTTGTGTTCTCTGCTTTCCTTCTGACAGCCGCTGAGAGGCCCGGTGTCTCTGCCTTCCTGTGGCAGATATAAATAAAGGCTAATGAGAGGAAGTGGCCCGAGAAACTCTGAGGGCACAATAAGAAAACAAACAGGCAGCAGTGGTCCTCTTCTGACATCTTTATTGAGATATTAGCACATCATAGAACTTTAGGAATGCTTCTCTTTATACATCTCAGGTAAGTAGTCATACAAAGATCGGTATATCAATAAAGACATTTATCAAAGGTCAGATTTTGACGGTTAAATTCATCTATCAGTGGTGCAGTAAGGCCGTTACGGAGTCGCTGAATGGACAGAAAAATCACGACATTGCTGTGGTGATCTGAGCTTTTCTTTAAGAGGCATGTAGGATTTATTTATTGCAAGAAAGAAAAGACAATCATAAAAAAACCCACTGGTTAAAAAGAGAATAAGGATACTGAAGAGTGGAGCACCAGGCGAGTGACAGGTAGACGAAATGGCACAGTGGTGTTACAAATCCTCCCACAGGTAGACACATTTGAGAAGAACTTTTTTTTAAAGAAAGTACTCCGGGAGGAGAGCTCTTCATAATACAAGGCAAACATATACTGAACAAAAATTTAAACGCAACACTTTTGTTTTTGCTCCCATTTTTTTACGAGATGAACTCAAAGATTTAAAACATTTTCTATAGACACAAAATAACCATTTCTCTCAAATATTGTTCAAAAATCTGAAAAAATCTGTGATAGTGAGCACTTCTCCTTTGCCGAGATAATCCATCCCACCTCACAGGTGTGGCATATCAAGATGCTGATTAGACAGCATGATTATTGCACAGGTGTGCCTTATGCTGGCCACAATAAAAGGCCACTCTGAAACGTGCATTTTTGCTTTATTGGGGGGGGTCCGAAAACCAGTCAGTATCTGGTGTGAGGGGTAGGGTTAGGGTTAGGGTTAGGGTAATGTTGTGAATCGAGTGGCCTGTGTTCGTCGTCCATTACATATGCCTGCCCATACCATAACCCCACCACCACCATGGGCCACTCGATTCACAACATTACCCTAACCCTACCCCTCACACCAGATACTGACTGGTTTTCGGACCCCCCCCAATAAAGCAAAAATGCCCGTTTCAGAGTGGCCTTTTATTGTGGCCAGCCTAAGGCACACCTGTGCAATAATCATGCTGTCTAATCAGCATCTTGATATGCCACCTGTGAGGTGGGATGGATTATCTCGGCAAAGGAGAAGTGCTCACTATCACAGACTTTTTTCAGATTTGTGAACAATATTTGAGAGAAATGGTTATTTTGTGTATATAAAAAATGTTTTAGATCTTTGAGTTCATCTCGTGAAAAATGGGAGCAAAAACAAAAGTGTTGCGTTTATATTTTTGTTCAGTGTAAGTAAGGCTTACAAGTGTAAGACATTATAAATGTTTCTGTCACATGTCACCCAGAGAATCACAACATGTTAATTTGAACGCCTGCATCGACACACGTTTCAAATTCAAGAGCAGAATTGGGAGAGTGGTTGTTGTCATTAATGCACACTACGAATGCACCTGTACACCACTTGTGCCAAAAGCACTTTAGGATAGCACACTCGCTCCACAATGAAGTTTAGCGTAGCTCACAGTGCTGCGTGTCCCAAAAATATCGTACCACAGAAAGTTATCTAGCAGGAACAGCTACAAATAGCCTAATTCAGACGCCTGCTGTACAGTGGTGCAGTGATGACCTGTTTTTGAAGGCTGACCCGGACGTTAGCATCGCAAAGCGCTGCCTTAACAAAAAGCAATGGGATTTTTCCTCTCTGAAGCTCTGTGGCTCCTTTATGATACCAACACACTTTGTTCAGCAGGATCATTTCCACTGCTTTGTGATTATTGAAGTGTCAATTCTATCAGCTAAAGCTAAGCTATAATTAAACTACATCACAATGGTCAATCCAGTCTCACGGCATTTTGTGTAATAGTTGCGAAATAAATGTAATCTATTGATTCATATTTTGTTCGTGTCACACAGAACGATTTTAAAAGCAATGTATTTCTATTGGTAGTATGTTTCGTGCCTGCAGCACGTCTTTTTGTCCGTTCGGGTCTTGGAAGACCGGAAGCTGTGTGGTTCATAAAAACATGTTCTAACGGCCCGTCCACACAGCGGCGTGCGTTGAAGCATCCAACGCTTCTGCCCTTTCACTATGAATGGGGTGACGTCACTTTTAGCCGAACTGCATCGCGGGAAGCGACGCGGAGTACAAGCTCTCGCCAATCAAACCGCTGCTTGTGTGTCAGGGGCGGGAGATTCATGTGATTGATTGTTGGTCGAGTGTCAGACACGCCCGCCGGGAAGCGTCAACGCACGCCGCTGTGCGGACGGGCCGTTACTCAATATCAAGCCGATATTGTTTTTATTTTAAATTGTATAATGTCGGACTTTGTTTGCCGTCCGCGAGGAATATAAATGGGGCTCAGAGCCTCAGAATACTGAAATCTGTATTTGTTATCTTTTTTTCTTCTAATTTGTTATTATTTTTTCCTTCCTCCCAAAATTAAAATCCAGACCTATAACCCCCATTACTTATACAATAAATTATTTAACTTGTTTTTGTAACACAATCAATAGAATACTAATATTACCCCCCAATCCATCTCATTTAATACATCATATACACCCACACTTAAAATTAAACTACAAAATCTTCCCATAAAAAAACTCATCTACATTACTCATAATCACTTCCTACAAACTCATTATCAACACTAAACCTCCCCATAATTTATCACCATCCCCATAACTTCATTTTTTAACCCTATAATCATCCCTATCTCCACCATCTATAAACTATCACCATACAACCCTCACAAATTACCAAATCCACCTTACCATTCCACAACCCCCATCATTTCTAAATCCCACAACAACAAACCTTCTCTCACTAATTATAAACCCCATACATATCCACATCCACTTCCTTTCTTATCCCCCCAAACAACCCCCACCACCCCCAACACCAAAAAAACACACCCCAACCCCCCCCCAAAACCCTCACCCTCCCCCCAATCACTCTAACCGCCCGAAACCCCCCCCCCCCCCCCCCCCCAACATACCAAAAATTCCCTCCCCCCATTTGCTCAGTGGATAGTGATAGATACACAGTGGTTTTGGCCTTTGCAGGTGACAGTAATATCTAGAAAACTAATACATGTCAGTATGAGACTTCCTCAATTATTCACATACAATAAGACAATTGTATTTTGTATTAAACAAAAAGTGTATGTAGAAATATGCCAAAAATAATGACGTTATTAAATGCTAACTTTGGGTGAATTTAGGAGAAATCCACATACTCAGAAAGGGTAAAATAATGATCTTAAGGTGTATTTTGAATGTTTTAAAAATCAGAAATGGACAAGAGCATGAGAAATGTTTGTGTCTCGCCTTACATTTTAAAGTATTTAAGGTTCTGAAGGGAAGCTTTGGCTGTATGAATGCATTAAGGCAACTCAGAGAGACAGAAAGAGTCACTGTCGAATGAATAGGAGACATGTTTACACACATTAAGAAGAATCAAATCACTGAGGAGGACGCTGACTCATGCAGCAAAGTCTCCCAGTTAGTGGAGCTCACACCCCGCCCAGAGGAGATGTGAACGTAATGATACCATCCCCCCCGCACTTATCCCAACAAAAGAGTACAGCAACATTAATAAGCACAATAAAACACATAAATGCTAAGTGGCGTCCACTACAATATAGTGCAGGTTTTTTTATCCTTGAAGGGATTGTCTGAGGTGGGGATGCCCATGAGGAGGGGGTCGTTTCTGGCATGTTCACTGCAGTAGTTCATGAGGTCTGCAGAGGCCTTGGAGACCTGCACAAACACAGGGAGAAAGAGTTAAGAAGGGGGGGGTGGGGGGGGGGTGAGCCATCCTTTATAGATACTGTGTTTTTACGTTAGTGAGCCGGATCGTTTGACTCGGCTCTCTTAAAGCGCGGACCCCAAACGGCTCTTCATGTTACCACAGTTTACCACGGAGCCTCAGTTTCGCCGCTGTGAGGCTCCGGCGCTCGCAGCTCACGCGCGTGCTGCACTAAACCCCCCCCGCTCATCGCGTCCAAATCGCGCACGTTCCGTGTTGTCCGGTAGCAGGCACCTTCGATGTCGGGGAAACGATCTTCAATGCTCCGAAAAGAATCCCACCGGACTCCTTTGCCCCTCCAACAGAGGGACGTCCTTGTCCTTTTTCCTTTTCGTCATTTCAAGCGATAAAAACTCTCGATCTTCTCTCGAATTATTTATATTTTCGGACGCCCTCGGCTCGCGTTCAGGGCGTCCCGAGCTGAATAAGGGCATCAAATAACGGCAAGACGCCCCCCTGGCGGAAACGCTGGTGGTGCGAAATGAGTCCGAACACCTGGAACTGAGTTAGCATTTTAGCGCTTCTGGCTCCCTCTCCTCAAAGTCAAGTTTTCTTTGGATGGGTCTGTGGTTAACTCAAGCTTACCAGATCTTAACGTTTGTTACATAAGATAAAACTTGTCAGTCAATATTGTACTGGTCGATATCAATAGATTCTATGTCTTGAAAAGGGAGTAAATAAACGACTAAATGTCATCAGGCCAAACATTAGCAGCGATTAGCTTAGCGGTGGTGAAGTCATGTGACCGTGATGCACTTCCTTTATAGCCTAAAGTTTGCTTTATACTTGAAACAGTGGTGTGGAGATTATCCTGCCGAACAAAACGTGCGAAGACGTGTTTGCTACAGATCTTATTTTATGCGATATATAGCAAAATGCTCAGAGCAGGGACAGCCAATTAGAACCAAGACCTTCCCTACATCTGCCACATGGTTCATTCTTTTTAAGAAATGTCCATCGTTCCTTTGGTAATTATTTGTATATTATTTGTTTGTAAGTGAGTGATATTTGAAGGAACGCTATAACATCACAAGTAGCATTTAGCATAGTAGACATGCAAGAAGGGAGGACATGACAGAAGTGAGCTGAAAGTGACTCTCGAATAGGGAGATTGTTGCACCTTTATCCTCTCGATGCTCGCCTCTATCCTCAGCTGCTGCACCGTCCGCCGGGCGTGGGCGATGCTGTTGGAGCTGTGCGCCTTCGAAGACATCCTGGGAGCTCAACACTGAGGAAGGACCATGAAGAAAAGCTTTAACACACTGCTATACGGCCGTCTGGGAAAGAACACACTTGTTTGAGATTACCAAAATCATAACAATGCAAATAGCATCTTGTGTACCAGATCAAAGCAACCAGACGAATAAGCAGAGAAGAAAGGACAATGGGCCAGAAAACCATTGAGTTATTTGGTATATATTACAGATTTCAAACCTCCATGGATCAAAGGTTCTGAATGAAGAGAGTCATTGTGGAGCATCGGACGTTTTATGCATATTTTGGACAAACCATACTATGTGGTATTTTTCTTAAATTCAAGACATTCTTTCTGAGATGTTCAACATACTACATAACCAACTATAAACGTGTGCCTTTTCTTTACATTTCGACATTCTACATTATGTTTTATGTATGTAGTACGGCGTTTTCCCACTGACTATGTGGTTTATCCCTGAAATTGAAAACGTATGTGTTTGAAAATGTGCGACATGGCGTTTTTTGCATTGAGGTGCATTATTGAGATATAATAATGGTTGATAGAGAAAGTATTGTTTTGCTGGGGTTTAATCACCGTCATGTCGAGACTATTCTGAAGCCATGGTGGTAAAGCATGCAGCTGTTGGTTTAGTGAGTTTCAACGACTCCTCTTCTACACTTCCTCTTCCTCTGCCGGGTACTTCCCAACAGTGACATCACCTAAAGGGTCATGTATTAAGAAGTGCACACAGAGCTGAGGCACACCATGCATATGCAGACTGATTCTTGCTGTTTGGTGTTGGGTCTGCAGACATGGCACAATAATGCTACTGGCTTATACTGTAGGCGCCAAAACACAACAGAGACTGAACGTCTGACATCGCAGGGTATCTGTATTCAAACAGAAGCCTCAGCTATGATAATGTGTCTGATTGTCGGTGTGTGTGAGATGCTGATGTGTGTGAGATGCTGATGTGTGTGAGATGCTGGTGTGTGTGAGATGCTGATGTGTGTGAGATGCTGATGTGTGTGAGATGCTGGTGTGTGTGAGATGCTGATGTGTGGGAGCGCTGAAGCCCTGCAGTCTGGGATGGAACTCCTCTTCCTGCTAATCATTTACAGACCGGCTGAGAACAAGCCCGGACACGTCCCAGCTCCACGAGGGAGCTCTGGCTCCTCCTCCTCTGACTCCTCCTACTTCCTTTTACTGCCATGTGTGTGTTTTTCTCTTAAAAACAAACACATACTTCCTTTAAAACGTTTGCAACACACTTCTTGCTTTGTCCCAAACTTTTCTCAGTAGGGAACAGGAAGCTTCGGGTACAGTTTCTCAGAAATGTATCGTGAAAGCTTCTGCAGGCTCAGGTTCTATTTCTTAAAATACAGATGTATACAATTTAAAAAAAAAGTGGTCTGTTAAAGAGGCCCTGTCATGCTGATGTCCATCTTCATATCAGTGTGTAGTGTCTCTACTTCCTGTCTCCACGCTTTAATGTTCAAAAAGCTCTATTCTTCTCATACTGCCTGTGCTGCAGCACCTCTTTTCACCCTCTGTCTGAAACCAGAGCCCAGTCTGCTCTGATTGGTTAGCTAGCCGGCTATGTTGTGATTGGTCAACTGCTTAGAGATGTCCCGCCCCTTAGCTTATCGCCTACAATCTGTTGGAGCGCTAGCCAGTAGCACCGAGAGTGTTACATAGTGATGTCACTATGTTACTAAAGTAAACAAAGGCGTCCAATGGAGGCGTTTCAGGCAGGAACTATACCAAACCTCAGAAAGCCTCTTTGACATGCCATAGCAATTCAAAAGGCATTGTGCTCCATCTGCGAGTTGCCATACTGTTTCCAGGACAGTTATAAATAAACTCGATGAGTGCAGTGTTGTGTAATCAGGCCCCGGTCACGGTACCCGTCAGTAAAAAAGCAGAAGGCACGGGTGAGTGCAGAACGCAACCGCTCAGAGTGACATGCAGTCACTTTGTGCGGCCATCTTTTTATAGCACACCACATTTGTTTTGTTTTGTTCGGCCCTGTCTGCAGGAAGCAGTCCCTCCACAACGCCTGTGATGTGTGGATCTTCTCAGAGAGGAAGGGAGGATGGAAAAAGCAGAAACAGGAAGCAAAGGGAAATGTGGATCTTCTGACTTCTGATTAGAGAGCTGTAGTCCCATCAGAAGATAAGCAATCAGTGCAGAGGAAAGGCAGCCGGAGAGAGGACTCGAAGAGAAGAAACGTTATGGAGACCAGGAAGGTGAGACATGAAAGGCTTGTGGCGCACAATGCAGACTGAGTGGACTATCCTGCTAGGGAAGCATGCTCAGCTTGGTCATCAGGGAGAGGCTCCACAGGTGAACATGGACAATTGCTTTGATCCTACATGACGTATGAAGGTGTTTTATATTTCTGAAGTGCAGATTGAACTGGGTGCCGTGTTTGCTTTACTCATATGAAATGAAACTAATATGTTGAACTGATTCAGCTGCAGAACAGGTTACTCACTTTGGAGAATGCTTTTCTAAGGAAACAATGCACTGTTGCTAGGTAAGGACTCCAGTTCCCTGGTACTACCAAACAAACCAGATTGCATAGCTTATATTGTGCAATATGCAAACACAATACAGAACCTGCTAATCGAGACACCGTGAATACAAAGATAACATGAGTAGTAATGCAAACAGCCTTCACACGCCAAGGTTGCTCAGAGGACACAAGCACTCTCTTAGCTAAAAGCCCTTGAGCAAGGCATGTTATATAACCGGGGGTATTTCTCAATGTCGAGTACGCTTGCTTGGTAGCACATGTCTTCCGAGTCACTTGCTTCAGAAGCGAGGCAAGAATACTTCCTGGCATGGAACAGGAACAGCCGAGCAAGTGTGCTTCATATGAGAAGACCTGCCTTACATTTTCCGCTACAGATTTGGGGAAATTGGTCCGTGCGCAAAGCATTGTGGGGATTTTAAGACCGCGGAGTCTACACATGTGCAGCCTCGAAATTTCTCGCTACGAAGTACGTCAGGCTCGGTAGAATTCCAAGTATGCTGTACATTGGAACAGCCCTTTGGCGGCACTCAATTACGTAGTATGCTTGAAATAGTGGCTCTGGAGCAGCCTTACTCGACATTGAGAAACACCCCGGGACTCTGGAGGAACCACTACAACCTGCAAGGCAAGGTTTGGGGGACGGATGTAGCCAAGCTAGGGTACTACTAGTCATTAGTAACCAGTAATACCAACTAGCGGTTCTGAGAACTATAAGCAGCACTTCCAAGGTTTCACTCGTTTGAAGAGAATCAGCACTTTTCTTCTTGCTCTCAGTTTGTGTCTCCATGCTGTGTAGCACTTACTGGAAGTCTCTTTCTAGAAGAAAAAACGTCACCGAAATGAAATGACTTGAATGCGATGTTATGTTAACGTTCCAGGCTATACTAGTCGTGTTTCTCTATTCAAACTGTATTTGGGACGGCAGTTGCTCAGTCTGTATGGATTTGGAGTGTCCCACCTCCAAACCCCCCTAACTAGCTAACCCTCTCCTACCCTGCATGTGCTTCTGTTCGTGCATGTGCATGAGTAGTATGAGGGATAAAGGTAAGTAAAAGTTGGGGATTAATAAAGTAAGTTGTCTTCTTATTTTCTTTGTCACAAAAACTCACAGTAGACATTTTCTGCATTACTTGCCTCTTGAAAATAACGTTTGTCTTTTATTCGAAGAGAATTTCGCTTTTCTCTTCTTCATATGTTGATGCTGTTATAGGAGCTGGAGATTTAGGTCAGATTCACACATTGAAGAATGTAAAGGAAATGTGTAGGTCAAACATGGAGAAGGATGTTTATCAAAGGGAGGACGGAATGGGCTTTCAAATGGCACTGACCAGAAGTTGTATTTGTAGGAATATGCATAATAAACCTTTAATGTTGTATTTTTGAAAGAGGTTGAAGATGTGTTGCTTTGTTATGACTAAATATAGACAGGTTGGTAAACCTTAATGTTTTAGAAGAATTCTAGAGGTTTTTCAAGGAATGTTGTGCTAGGGATGCAGGTTACTGGATTTACACAGGTATGTCAATATTTCCCCCTTTTTCTTTGCTCAACTGCTGATGCTGTTAAACTAATATACACACAGAGAGGTGAAGCCCCTCCCCTTCCGGGGGACCTCCATGGGACCTTATTTCTGAAAAAGTATGGATTGAAGTCGATGGAGAGAGAAAGATTATCTTTCGACCCTGTTTGAAATTACACATATGATGTTTGTCAATTTAAAAGAACATTTTGCAAGTAAAGAAAATTAAAATGTGTTGTAAAACTGTGAAGAAACACTTTTTGTTGTGTGAAACGCTCAATGAACTACATCTCCCATCTCGCACCACACACCCAGACGGCCGTCACGTTGGCACATCTCACCTCTTTCTTTCAGAATGAGGCGAAAAGGATTAAAAGAGGAGAAAATCTCTACAAGTCTGGGCGCGTTGAGAGCTGTGCATACACACAAGGGGAGTTAGTCGGTTCCGTAAGAGCCAGCATGCGGGACCGGGACTCTGGGATTTGTAGTCTTTCTAGTTGCATATCTTTCATAGTCTTATATTTCAACAGTCTTACGACAAACTGTGACTTTTTTGACATGGAAATTATTTGTTAAGATTGACAAACATCATATGTGTAATTTGTGGCACAATTCCAACGGGATCGAAAGATGATCTTTCTCTCTCCATTGACGTCAATACATGCTTTTTCCTAAATAAGGTCCCATGGGAAGTAGATGGGCGGGACTTCGCCTCTCTATGTGTTTAACCTTGGTGTAGATCAGTGCTTCTCAAAGTGTGGTCCGTGAGTATATTGGTAAAATTTCACATTTGAAATAAATAAATGTAAGTTTTCCGCACTCTCGCGGGATTATCGCCGCAATGGAGTGAGCTTAAGTTTCTTTCTATTGCATGATATCGCCCAGGGCAACACCTTCGTCACACATGTTGCCACCTGTTTGTACCATTTTCAGGCGATTTGTAACTAGTTCTAGAAAGACGATGTGTTGTGGGTTATTTGTGGAGTTGGGTGGTCCGTGAGTGTTCTTTATTGGTTGAGTGGTCCTTGGTATGGAAAGGTTGAGAAACACTGATGGAGAAGACCAAATCTCTTTCTACAGTGAAAGGAATAGAATTGACTACAATTATTTGATGGCCCACTTGCATATGCAGAAATAAAATACAATGCTTTATAATATGCACGCATTAACGAGGAAAATTACTTCAAGAGACACCGTCAACTTTGGCATATTCACCGTGGCAACACTTGCCATTTTGACGTGCCGATATCATGGTGCAGAACAGATCAACAAGCTAACAAGGCTGTGAAGTAGCCTCCAGATGAAACATAACCATTCACAGCTTTAAATGACTGTGAAATATAATTTATAGTCTCCTGGCGCCAACATTTTATTTATAACCAGCATGTGGAGAAGCTAAATCAGGAAGAGGCATTTAACTCCCAGCGGCACAGAGGAGTGATTCCTGCAGGCAACCATCCCCACCGAGGCACCCCGAGAGCCGTGCAGCCTGTGAAGTGATGCCAGCAGCACCACCGACTCTATGGGAGGGCACCGTGTGTGTGTGTGTGTGTGTGTGTGTGTGGCATAAAGCACCACGATGTTCATATAGGAGCCTTGCTAAAACGTTACCTCCAAGGATCAGAAAAAGACCACCACCTTTTACAGCCTACACTATCTCTCACACACACACACACACACACACACACACACACACACACACACACACACACACACACACACACACACACACACACACACACACACACACACACACACACACACCACACACACACACACACACACACACACACACAACACACACACACACACACACACACACACACACACACACACACACACACACACACACACAGACCACCTACTGCACAGAGCAGCACAGCCCCCCATGATCTACCTTACACACAAACGTACCCGCACACATGTGATTCATTAGCACGGCGTTCAAAGTGCTAAGAACAGGGAGCCTGTATGACTCAGTGCCATTAACACCAACACCCAGAGATGAAGAACGGTGTGTGCGTGTGCGTGCATGTTACACTGTACACCACTGCATCCTGACCCAAAGAGATCTCTTAAAGCTGCCGCTGCAGAGCACAAAGGACGGCTAGCGAGGCTAGGAGGGTCTGCCCTGTGAGCTAACAGTGTGTGTGGTCCGCTCACAGAGCATCTGAGGCTCTCACACTGGAGCAGCTTTTGTAATAAATGATCACCGCAGGAAATAAACTACTTTAGGGCTTCAGTTTTGCCGGCTGCACTCAGACATGGCAGGAGGCGCTGAGAGGTACAGATCACATCCAAAGCCTTCCATTTAGTCACCTCGGAATAACAAGCCGGCCCTTTTCCCCCTCTCTTTAGCGGCTGGTGAGCACACAGAGAGCGACCTCAGTCCTAAAGGAGGAATGATAACAGATATCTGTGGATCAATGCAATATGTTGAGCTTTCAGCTTCATTAGGTTCACTGCATTGGAGAGGGCTCGTGTTATAGAGACTGGGGATGATATTGAACCTCTGTGAGGATTGACTTAAAGGTGCCTTCAGATCTGAGAAAGGTGTTATGGGTAACTACAGGGTGCAGAGGAGCGTGTGCACCAGAGGTTGCACTAGACTTTTTCGCTGCCCGTCATTTTGACGTCTAAATCCATTATTACTCGTCGGTCGGCCTGTACACAACTCTGCCGGGGGACGCTCGTGAACTGTCAACAGGGGACTGTTAGCGCCGTGTTATGCATGCCCACTGCACCTCGCGGGAGCGCGCACAGCGTAAAGCAAATACTCACAGACATTTAAATTATCTATTGGGCAAAGTTAGGTTTGGAAACGGTATCATTTCCTTTTGGGCGGGCATGCATAACACGGCATCACTCCGGAGCCTCGCTGCGGGGAAACTGTGGCGCTGTTCTGAGTTTGTTCTAACGGACGGCTTTCAGATTTTTCCGTCATTGTTAAAAAGAAATCCGTCATAGCCGGAACATATTTGGTTAACGCGACCTCTGGTGTGCGGTACACACCCCTCCGACATGTCAAAGTACTGTGGGATAAGGATGGGAGGTCAGATATAGGATTTTATTGCATACGTAAAATCAGAACAATCGGTGTTAGAAGTACTCCGATTCTTTAACTAATAAAAAGTACAAATACTAAGACTTAAAATACAAACATGACTACGAATTAAGTACTCCTTATGCAAAATGGATAATATAATATTTCAGAATAATAAAGATAAAGTAAAGAAGTATTATCAGCCTAATTTTCTTCAAGTATCAACAATATAATAATATAATATAATAATGATATTATTTAAAAAAATTCAAAGAAAAGGACGGTTCACTTAGAATATAAATACATATTTTTTGTGATGCAATATGAATATCTTTGATTCCTGAATGATTTATGATTTGTAAGCAAGTTGTATCGATAATTGATATTGGAATATGATGCTATTATTATGGTCAGGATCATCTTGAGTATCGTCCTATTTGGAACGCGCATGTGGAGTCATTGGGAGCATATTAGGCGCTTTCACACCGGAGTACTTTTCCCAGGAATAGTTCCGATAGTTTCCGGGATTTTGCGTTCACACCAAAAAGATCTGGAACTAGAACTTTTTTTCGGGAACCTTTTCACCCCTTTTCAGTCCCTGCTTGAGAGGTGGTACTTTCCTGGGGAGGAAAAGATTCCAATTTCTGTTGTTTGCGGCCTGCCAGTAAACCCAAAGAAGAAGAAGTGACGTCAGCGGCTTCATTCGGAACTAAAGAGTTCGGGAACTATTCCTGGGAAAAGTACTTGGTGTGAAAGCGCCTATTGTTTCTATTCCACTATAGGATCCGTTTCATTATTGACTACATCTGGAGATTGTTTTCTAAATTAATTGATTATTTAAGGTGAGAATATCAATGATTCGTGATATTATATAGTGCTTTTCACAGTGCTCATAAACTATTAAAGAACAACAATATAAAAATATAAGTCCTGAGATGATGAAGACGTCCAATTGTTGGCCGTTAGGATGTGCATTTAGCATTCTATTTTGCAAGCACCTTGAGCCTTGATCAAATGATTTGACCTCACTTCATTGTTGAAGTGTAATATTCTGCTAATGGTTGTAGCGCTCACCCGTGCGGTTTCAACGTGCAGCCTTAAAGAGCTGCTCGCATTTCAGACTGAACCAGTCTGCTTCTGCACAGACTGCAGATTGAAATGATTGTGCATGAGAACTTTATTTCCTTATCTGCTTGAATACCAATCAAAGTTGCCATTTTATTGGCAGTAACACTTGTGGTGATGATGTAAACCCTCTCCCGCCTGGCGTCGGAGGAACAGGGGATCTTGGAAAGACGATATTTGGAGTCTAGACAGATGTCTGCTGCTTTCAACAAAGAGAGTTCAAAGCTTTGGGCCGCAGCCATAAGCCGGTATATTGGTTTGTTTCCCTTGTGTACCCACACCAACACACACACACACACACACACACACACACACACACACACACACACACAACTGCCTTGTCTCTCATGTACACCCCTCCCTTTTTCCCAGTCTGCAAGCTAAAAGTAGAGCCTTCTCATTCTCTCCTCCGTCAGTCAGCACTTTTCCAGCTGAATAAAAACGTCTCTTTCGCCACACCTAAAACATGACCCTGTGCTGGAGTTTCTGCCGAGTAAATGAGGTCAGAGCTAATGCCCCCCCCACCGCTTTACTATAAACACTGGCCTGTTCTCACTTGGTGACGTTGCGCCTTATCAAACTGAATAATACTGCAGTCATCAGTCCTGCTGCTGAGTACAGTGGGATTGTAGAACGGGTGAGGTGAGGCAAGGAGGAGATGGGGGGAGAACCAGAGAGTGACATCAGAAACAAGGACACGTCTAGTCTAAGGACGGGGTGGGTTATTCTCGTGCTGAGGCAGAAACTATCATGGAGTTGACTTTGAAAATATGACAATGATTTGTTTAGTAGGACAAACACAACCCATAGAGACAGGAAGACCCTGAAGAGGGCGTCACGAGTCATGAGCAGTTTAAAGTGGAGAGAAAACAGCTAATCAAAAAGGCAAAATCCAAAAGGACGTAGCTAACAGCTACTCTTAGGATCATTTATTTCCCTTTGCAGTTGTTCAAACAAGAAAAGAACAACATCAAATATTTGCTTGCTGTAGCTTTTTTGATCCATATAAAATAAAGGGGCTATTGTGCTCATGTCCAGGTTCCTATCAGCATGTAGTGCCTCCACTGGGACATGTCTGCATGCTTTAATGTTCAAAAAGCTCTGTATTCTTCTCATACTGCCTGTGCCGCGGCACTAGGGCTGCACGATTGGGGAAATAATGCAATTGCGATTTTTTTTTGCAACAGATATTGCGATTCGATTTGCGATATTTGTTTTTAAGCGACCCAACGGAAGTTTATTGTAAAATGCGGTGAAAGAACTAAACTTACATGAAACTTCCGTTGGGTTGCTTTAAAGTCAAGCTTCAGTTTAAGACTCACCCTGTGAGAGATGTAGAACATGTGATGGAGCGTCACTAACCTGACTCAGACGCTTTGTTTCACCAAACCATCTAAAGCTCTGTTGGAAGCCATTTGGAAAGGACAGGCACTTTCAAAAGCACTTGGCAGGTGATTGGATCAATCTGTCTGTCACCTTCTATATCTATATATTTATAAATCCCTGGCTAAAGAAATTGCGATTTCGATTTAAAATCGATGAATCGTTCAGCCCTATGCAGCACCTGTGTTTTTTTTTGCAGATCTCCCTTGAAAAAGAGATCTATGATCTCAATGGGACCAATCTGGTTAAATACAGGTTTTAAATGAAATGAAATGAAACCTCTTTTCACCCTCCGTCTGAAACCAGAGCCCGGTCTGCTGTGATTGGTTAGCTGGCCGGCTCTGTTGTGATTGGAGCACTAGCACATAGAAGTGTGAGTGTTACATAGTAATGTCACTATGTTACGGTTAATAAAGAAGTCCAACAGAGGCGTTTCAGACACTCCCTATCACACAGGGATTATAGCCTTTGCAGACCATCTTCATGCACTAAACCCTATAGGGTACTGACTACAGGAAAGGGAACCCCGCAAAAGAAGAATAGGGCCTGTTAAATGTGTGTTGGATTATTAGGAGTTGGTTGATGGAGATCGCTGAGGCTAAGTGTCCAGATGCAAAACTGTAATAGCATTGCACAATAAAAGGGAGGAGGCAGACAAAACTAAAAGCCCACTGGGGAACCTCAAACTAAATGTGTATTTGTGTGTTCATGTATTCATGTGAGGTCACCAAATATGTTTCCATTGATGTTCAAGTCAGATATTTTGTCATAAATCTTCTGCTTAATATTTTTGCCATTGCCTTTTGCTTTTGTCAACTCTTCCACTTCAGCCAAGAACAACACCTGCTTTGGGTGTTAAGATTATTCCACATTGTGAAAAAGGCACCGAGACAGCACATCTGAGCGAAGCAGAAATGTAGATGGTGAGATTTCAGGGAACTATGACGTGCCATGGAGCTGCAGCAGGAATGGCTGCTGAGATAAGTTGCGGCGGACATGTCCCCACCCTGGCCAGCGGGTGCACACTCAGCACAAAGAAGACTCTGGGAAATACAGTGCCCTCTATGCAGGGCTGCCGAGTTATGATTGGCTGAAGGGTGTCCATTATTCTTGTGTAAACAGAGCTTTCCAGGAAAAGCTGCAGGATTCTGCAAAGGTTAATGGAAAACTGTCTATGATTAAACATGTGGCGTTGCACATAGCACCACACTGTTTCCCTGCATCGCCATGAAAACCCTTCAGTTGGACTTAAAGCCTCATACAGTAGCTTCTCAGAATCTGATCAAGTGCACAATCCTGTAAGTTGTGCGGCTCGACAGGAAAAAAGACACTAACAGTCACTCAGTGTCTAGACAGAAGACGAGACTGGACTCATTTCTGCAGGGCTCCTAAATCCTAAATTCATGCGCAATTACTCGAGGCTCATTCCTGTCCAAATACACTCTGAATGATCCCTTGTTCCAAGCACAGACTAGACGGGGGAATTACAACACAGTTTGTTATAAACTCAATTCAAAAGATATTAAAAAAAGGTGCATGTCAAGTTAGATAAGGTAGTGCTAGCAAGCTAAGGAAGCTAATCAGTGTTCTTAAACACGATGATACTACCAGCGGGGTAGTGTGAACATGGCTGTTGGTGAAGGGGAGCAGAGTGTGTGTCAGGGACTATGCTGCCTGACATAATGACAGATAGCTGTGATAACAGGGGGAAGTAACACTCTGCTGCAGTATGGAAAGATTACGCAGAGGAGAGTTCACATGGAGAAAAACAATCTCTAGCCGGGTACCTCTGTTTAGGCTCCACCACGATAGCACAACTCACACTTTGTCTACTGGACTAATCATGCCTTATTTAGACTTCAATTCATTTTGATTACCAAACAGTTAGAGGACATGTTCAGGTTCATGTGTGTGGGAGGGAAAGGGATTTGAGCCTTTGCAGACCATTGACATGCACAACAAAGCATAATATGGCCCCTTAATATACATAATGGAGACATGAGAAATAAGACACCGGGATAAGCTATCCCAAACACTCAAAAGAATGCATTCACAATACATATTACTAACACATCTCCAATTTGAGAGAGCTCATGCATTATACAGACACACTTATAAAGAAAACCCTAAACATATGAAATGACTAGATTATGATTATTGGTGCATCGTTGTGTCTATCTCAGTTGGTGAAGGTGGAGCTTATTCATTTAAATTACTTTATAAAGTTCTGCTGGTTATCTTAGGCTATAATTATATTTCAATGGTTTATTTGTAGCTGTATATATTTTGTATCTGATTATATAGCTACTTAAGCTGTCACATAAATGTAGTGCAGTATAAGTATAAATTAGCATAACATAGAAATAGTCAGTTCAAGTAGCTCATAATTGTACTCGAGTAAATGCACTACATTACATTCAACCACTGTCTAACTACCTAAAAGTACCCAAACATTGACGTTTAGACTGATGAAATATTTAGACTCTAAATATTTGTTTCAAAATATGTAACATACTAAACACAGATATATGACCCAAGTAAAAAATAATGGTGCAAATTAAATGCATTTTTAGAGTAGTTAGCTTGTTTGGAAAACCCCTTTGTTGTCAAGCTTTCATATATTTAGTTAACAACTGCTAACTAAGGTCTTTTTAGTAGCTTGTACATTTAAGTTGACATATTTTATATATATTTTTATATTCATAAAATTATTTTCCTAGTCTTAAATGTATGTATGTGTAGGGAATAAGATGGGTTAAGGTCACAGTCTGTTGTGGATAGGGCTGCTCAATTAATCGTATTTTAATCGCAATTACGATTTTGGCTTGCAACGATTATGAAAACAACATAATCGAAATAAAACGATGAATCTTTTTTTATTAATTTTTTTTTGGTGGTTATTCAGTTGAATTAATACTTCAAGTTCAGGGTAATCAACTGTTAACAACATACTGTTCACATTTTTTTTTCAATAAATGGATGTTTTCAAAGTAAATGGATAATCGTTTTTAATAATCGTGATATCAATTATTGACCCAAATAATCGAGATAATGATTTTTGCCATAATCGAGCAGCCCTAGTGGTGGAGGATATTTACTACATGATGCATGAATCAGTGGGGCCTGCAGAGATTCCCTACACTCCAGTCCTACTATCCCTGTCCTGATCTAATAATGACTTTATTATGGATGAATATACATTGACCCTCACTTGCTTATGCAGAGAAATTATCGGCTTATTTTCGCACCAGTTACACAACAGCCTAAAACATATCCTTGACTCTTTTTTGTATCTCTCTCCACACTCCAGAGCCAGGGCTGATACATTTCTCCAGAACTGCTGAGTAACGGCCCGTCCACACAGCGGCGTGCGTTAACGCTTGCCGGCGGGCGTGTCTGAAACTCGACCAACAACCAATCACATGAATCTCCCGCCCCTGATACACAAGCAGCGGTTTGATTGGTTAGAGCTTGTACTGGCATATGATTCGATTGGCTGACGCTTCTGCCGAGGCGTCAAAAGTTGAACATTGCTCAACTTTTGCAGCGAGCCACGCCAGCAACGCTCCACGTTCCCACGATGCAGTTCGGCTAAAAGTGACGTCACCCCATTCAAAGTGAATGGGCAGAAGCATTGGAAGCTTCAACGCACGCCGCTGTGTGGACGGGCCGTAAGGCATTTTAAGCAAGCACTGTCAGCTAAACTGTTAGCCGTTAGCTGAGAAGGCAAATGATCAGTTGTGTCCTTAATCCTTAATGTGGCAGCAGTGTGATTTCATGTTATGGGGGTAGTGTTAGTGTAGTGAAGGTGTAATGGGTACCTGCAGCAGGTGTAGAGTGGGAGGGGGGAGGGGGGCCAGTCTGGGTGCACCGAGACTAAATCTTGAAAAGTGTGTGTGAGGCTGAAACTCAATATTAAAATCATATTTACCCAACTCCCTTTCCTACAAAACCAATTGTAGAATATTAGTGTAGGTCCCCTAACTAAGAGTTCGGGTTAGATATGCTTTATTCATCCCTAATTGGGAAAAAGGGAGAGACAAGAATGCTTGCAGAGAAAATATTTAGTTTTCTTTATCCCAAGTGAGGGCAGTTCACTCTCCAATGTTGTGCAGGGGGGCATTTTTGAATGAAAAAGTGAAACTAATTGTGTCGGGCGGCATCGCTCTCTTGGTAGAAACACAATGACGATGCACTAGGGCTGCACGATTTGGGGAAATAATGTAATTGCGATTTTTCTGACAGATATTGCGATTCGCGATATTTGTTTCTAAGCGACCCAACGGAAGTTTATTTTAAAATGCGGCCATATCTCCGACTAGGAAGGTCGTATCAACGTGCTCCCGTCTCTAGCACCCCGCAGCCCGAGCTACGAGTGAAAGAACTAAACTTACATGAAACTTCCGTTGGGTTGCTTTAAAGTCAAGCTTCAGTTTCAGATTCACCCTGTGATAGATGTAGAACATGTGATGGAGCGTCACTAACCTGACTCAGACGCTTTGTTTCACCAAACCATCTAGGAAAGCTCCATTGGAAGCCATTTGGAAAGGGCAGGCACTTTCAAAAATACTTGGCAGGTGATTGGATCAATCTGTCTTAGGGCTGCACAATATATATCGTGTCGTGACGATAATCGCGATATGCGCGATATTCACATCGTGTGGACGTGCAAGTTTTTTAGGACTTGCGATTTTTTTAGGACATATTAAGTAGGCAAATTAACTCAAACATGTCATGTTACAATTATTTTTGCTGCTTACTACAAAAGGAAAACTCTCATGTCAGGGGTACTTGCAGGGCTCGAGCTTAAGGACGTCCCGTCGTCCCGGGGCCGAAAAAAATAGTGTCGGGGAGGATGAAAAATAATTTTGGGACGAAAGTTAAAATAAATATATCCTGCTAACTCTATTACAAACTGCGATGAAAATGAAACCGACTGCACGTTTTGTGTAGCACACAGTTATTAAACCTCCTTGTCAACATAAACCCACACGCACAAAACATTTAGCAACTATTAGAAATTAAAATCAATGTTGATATGGCGTAATTTGAATTAAATACACTATTTAATTTAAATCAGTTTTATTCTGAAAAACCTGAAGTTCACTAACTATTAACTTAATACTTTTATTCTGAAAATGCTTCATTTCCGGTTAGCATTAGCATGTGGCGAAATGCTGCATGTTCAAACCATGAATCGAAGGTGAAATGACATGTGGTGTTGTACACAGAGCACACTGGGTTTAGCACTCATCTATTGCCGCTGAATAACGTTTATTAGGGAATGTTTAAATAACCACAGACACCAGAATGATGTAATTTCACAATACAACAAGGCAGGAATTGCATTGGACCCGCCCCCCGACGACGTCGGCCAATAGGAGAAGACCTCAGATGACAACAGGAAGAGCACGCAAAAGATTGAGCTCTTCCTCCGGCGGACTCCGGCTGACCGGACGCATGGGGAGAGCCGCCTCCACTCGCACATTACATGTTGTAATGTACACCACCGCATCTTTTGTGTAATTAAATGCTGTTAACTTTTATCAGCTTCCCTTGACTCTTTTCAGTCTCTCCTGCCTTCGGGGCTTTAGAATGTACAAACACAACCCGCAAAATACACACACATGTAGCCACTGCTGTGCCGCTGGCTGTTAGCCAGCCGCCCAGCTGGCTGTGCCCGCGAATTCCTGGTCCGCAAATTCGCGCTCTCTATGGTCTAGCCAGATTAATATAATATGGCTCTGGGTCTAGCTATGTACTGAGTGTGTGTATTTCGCGGGTTGAGTGATGTACAATGACAATGGCATCCCGTGGAGGAATTCTGAAATGTTTTACCGTTACATCACAAAAACGCACAGCAGAACCAGACCCTGGAGCGCCGGCCTCTTTATTTACTTACTCCTCTTCATCCCCTATGGGTAATAAGGCTGAGATGAGAACCCTCCATCGTATTTAGTCCTTAGCAATATGCTGCGCCTCTCCCCATGTAGGGATGGGTACCGAGCCCCGGTATTAAATGGGCCCCGGGCCGGAATTATTAAAGACAGTGGTAACGTTAAGCTCCGACGTTATCAGACTTTTTATCGGTACAGGAGACATTTAAAAAATATACGTCGTATGTATTATTGCTACATACACATTATATCGCAGTTTTAGTTTCACCAACTCCGTTTCTAATATGCAATAAGACTAAAACATGCGTCTATGATGTATTTTCGAGCTTTCCAATCCAGACGAGATCTCTCTCTCCCGTCTGTGTGCGAGGGGGCGGGGCCGTTTGTAAAGGTCTCCTGACTGTGTTACAGACTGTCGTCCTGTTAGTGGTTACTCTGGGTTCTGTCTTCAGGACACAGTGTTGGATATTTTTGATAATGGGATGGGACTTGATTGGATTCAATATTAGAGTAATTTTCTCGTTTGTGTGTTTGTTTAAATATATTTGGCCTTTGTTTATGTGATTGAATGATTTACTCAAATAAAAAGGTTGATGAATTATCATCTAATGATTTGTATGATGTTTTATTTATGTTAAGGTCACTTTGAATGATTTTAACTAATGATAATGTAGAAAAAAGAAAAAAAATTCGGGACGGTCCACATTAATTTCGGGACGGCTTGGATTGTATTTCGGGACGGTTCCGGGAGGATGGGGAAAAAAGTTAGTCGAGAGCCCTGGGTACTTGAGTGAGGGACATGCAGGCTCTGCATGCACAGCAAACCACCAATCACAATCAGATCTCCAAAGCAAACGGACGGAGATTAAAGGTAAAAACACTGGATAAAGTAGTTTCATGCATTTCTCCAGGGCAGTTTGGCGCGGCTAACCGAGCTAGCTCAGCTTGTTGCTCTGATAACTTAAGAACCAGACGTCCGTGACTAAAATACTTCATCCGGTTAAATATAGTTAAAAACATACCAATTGTATAGCATTAAAGTTCAAGAAAGGATGGTTTGCTGAAAAAGAAACTGTCTTTTCTTCAATTCCTGTATGTTTTCATATCGCAATATATATCGTAGGGGGTAAAAAAATCGCAATGTCAGTTTTTTCCAATATCGTGCATCCCTAATCACCTTCTATCATGGGCCACTTCTGATTGGTTAACAATGGCTGGTACATGTGGAGCACAGCACTTCTGATTGGTGTGGAGGACTGACACACAAGAAGAAAACATTTTTCAAAAGAAAAGAAAAAAAGTTTACAAATAAATTGCTGGCTTTGCGATTTAATAATCGCATCATTTAAAATCGCGATTTCGATTTAAAATTGATGAATCGTTCAGCCCTACCTTGAATGCAGCTTTAGATGTCACGCATTTATGTAGTAACTACCGAACAAAAACATTTGTATTTACTAAAGAGGAGGCCTGCAGAAAAAGGTCTGGAACTGCTACAGTAAGGATTCGTGCAGGCACTACGACGGCCTACCACTCCTGCTCTGCCAGTGACCTTGTGCATAAAACTTCTATCTCAAAGAGTGACGCCAGAATAAAATATTATCAGCATATTTATTTCTGCCTGCCCTTCACATCTCAATCATCCTTAGTGCAGCCAAATGGGTTTGTTAAGCAACTGACCAACAGTATCGCAAAATAACATGTGTCATAATGTCAATAATTTTGCATGAACCAGACTATTTGAATTAAAGTGGACATTTTTCATTATATATACTGATAACTGATATTGCAATACCATGCTGTCCCCCCCCCCTAGAATAGTGACAAATGATTAGTGTAATGAAGATGGTGAGGTTTAAATGTGCACTTCACACTTATATAATGAGGAGAAACTGCAACAGGCACGCAGACAGAACGAAACTGACAACAATGACAAATATGTTTGTCCTTTTCTTCGATGCAACAGAACTCCTAGCATTCCTTCCAGGGGAGGGTCCGGAGGTAACGAGCCTGTGATGTAGAAGTGTGAACACTTGGACGTAACTCCCGGCTTCACACCCGTCTGGGAGCAGCAGAGCAGAGAGCAACACGACACAAAGCCCAACGGGCAGCCAGCGATATCATTAGCACTACAAATAGCCAACAGGTCTGTGTTGTTTCTACAGTGGAGCAGATTCAGCTGAACCGGACTCCTGCAGCAGCAACGTGCTACTACACTGACAGCTGGCCGTCATCCAGATGATCCGTTTCCACTACGATGCCCATGGGACTGTGGTCCCCAGTAATGAGCCATTATCAAGCCCGGAGCAGCCCAAAACAAACAGTGGCCTTTGGCAGATACTGCCCTTCAGACGTCACTGCAGACGCACAGAGGCTGACATGCAGCAGACACGGCTTCTCTCTGCTCTGCCCTCGGAAAACAAACAGCTTTGTTGTCAAAAAAAAAGTGCACAAAAGAAAGCTCAGTGCAAGCTGAGTGAGCTTGGCTGGAAATGGATGCAGGGCAGGAATGAATGGAGGGACAGAGGGCTGTAGAAGAGACTTGTGACTGAGATAAGAGTGTGTGAGATGGAGAAACTATGCAGCTGTGTGTATGTTGCAGTTGGACCCATGCCAAAAGGCTGCCGGAGTCAAACGTACAGCTATGGTGAGCTCTTTCCCTCGCCCCGGCGTCTGAAAGCTGCTATTCATGACGAAGGCAGGGAGATGCCACACAATGGATCTCCGACACCGCCCTGCCTATATGGAACAATAAACAAACGCATGCAGTCTTTCCAGCCTCCACCCCTGGGCTGCATGTCACTGCTGCAGTGAAGGTGGAGCAGGGCAGGCCAGAGTCTGTGGTGAAGCCGGCTGTCCGTCACATAGCAGCACGAAGGGTTAAACAGCAGTGTGGAATTAGTGATAACGGGCAAACAGCTGATTACGAAGCAGAGTACAGGCTGTAAAGGAGGGTTTGATTTTCAAGTGAAGAGGAACTGAGATGAGTCACAGGGGGATATGGGGGTGTTCCAGTGGGACAACATAGTATGCATGTGTGGGACAGAGTGTAAAGTCCATCTGTACAGATTTGCATGAAGCTTTTATGATATTGAGGAAAACACACGTTATTGTTAAAAGCTCGTAGCAGTAAATTGAAGATAATGATGGTGTTTGTCTTGTGATTACGCTCCTTCTGGAATCAATAGATTAGATCCTGAGTGGGCTCCTACTGCAAGGCTAAAGTGAAGAGACGGTATTAAGAGGACACCTGCTGATGTTCATGTTCATATCAGTATGTCGTGTCTCTACGGTGACATGTCCAAAGCTTTAATGCTCAGAAACCTAAAATACTACAGTAAAAGAAAAATCCAAAAGGCAGAATATATATAAGGCGTTCCTGTAGTGTGTTATAGGTTTCTGTGCATGTTTATTGTCTTCAAAAGCTACAACCCCTGAGTTCCCTACAGAGGGAGTTTGCAGGTGTGCGTCATAGGAGAGGCCCCGCCTGAAATGGAGCGCGATTTCTGCCAAAGATTTGGGAAATTGGTCCGTGCGCAAACCATTGTGGGGATTTTAAGACCGCGGAGGATACATATGTGCAGCCTCGAAATTTCCCTCAACGAAGTACGCTGGCCTCGGTAGAATTCCAGGTATCCTGGACATTGGAACAGTCCTTCAGCGGGACTCGATGACGTAGTATCCTTGAAATAGTGGCTCTGGAGCAGCTTTCCTCGACATTGAGAAACACCCACACTGTTTCAGTTGGTAGCAGAGGATTGCAGAAACAAGATATTTGAAGATGCAATCAAATTGGATTTTAGGGTGCGTCAGACCAGCCTTTTATAGTCCAGTTGAATCGAACCCTGGTGCGTTTAGCCACTTGGTGCGTTTCATTTGGTTCGGTGTGAACGCAGTCCGAGACCTCTTAAGTGAACTAAACAACCGGACTCTGGTCCGCTAAAATAGGTGGTCTCGGAACGCTTGCTTGTGAACTCTGGAGCGGTTCATCGCTGGTGTGAACCATAGACTGTATAGGTGTGAACGCAGTCCGCATCAAAACATAGGAAGCGTAGTATTTACGTGCCACAAGAACGCGGATGTCTTCAAAAATCTTCAGCGAAAGAGTCTTTCAAGACATCCGCGGTTGTTTAGTTAAAGAGTGAAGTGAATTAAGTGTTGAACAGTGTTGTGTAAAGTAAACATCCTCCGTCAACTACATAAAATTAAGAACACCTGTCGTCGGTGAAACGCCCCTCCTTACTGCAGAATGTCTCATTACATGTTATAATGTTTTTTAACGGACGTTGTCTGATGATATAATCATATGCGCGGGTCACTAGTGTCTGTTGATCTCCAGATTAACAGCAGCATGAGAATAACCTGCTGAAAGTGCCGATGCTCCATGGCGGAGGCTCCGGTAGAAATTGCCGGGATTTGCGTTTTTACCCCCTTAATGTCTGACCAATGGTTGAACGGCATTTCCGTGCACATGACTTGTGTTTAAAGTTTATAGTCCGTTTGAGATTTGCCCGTGTGGACGCAAACCGAACCTTCTGAGAAATGACACACTGTAACAAACTGGTCTGGTGCGCACCAGAGAGCGGACTGTTAGGTGTGAACGCACCCTAACACTGCTATCTCATGAGAGCTTTAAAGGACCTTGTACGAAATATAAATGTTGCTGAAAGTGATTAAATGTGTAAAAAACAAACACAATTTCTGACCCAAAATACCCATCATTTGAACATTGTCTGCCTTGAATCTTTGCATGCACTCAAAACAGCGTTTGAATATTTTCTTACAGCCATAGCATTCGTTCACATATTTGTCCTGTGCTTCCGTAGTGCATGTTTTTCAACATCATTATCCTACTACTGTTGTATGATTTTATCACATTTTCTTCTTCTTGTTATTACAGGCTGTCAGCCTTTTGGCATTGCAACAATGGCTACCACCCAGACATGCAGAGTTGAACCGGACATTTGTGTCAGGAAAAGACATGGAGTCTGCACCTGCATTCCCATTTCAGAGCCTCCTGTTGCATGAGACATTAGTCAGTTTGCAATAACTCCTGGACATCTGGGAAGCCGTGCTTACGAGGGTGAAATGTATTTGTCTACAAACTGCCGACCTTTGTCCTGAAGTTCAGAGTTCAACGGGGCAAGCTGGGTCAGTGAAAGTATCGTTTTCTTTTCCTGAGTCAGAGCAGTTTCACTGACTTGTGTGTCCTCTCTGTGCTGAACTTAGATAAGAGAAAGAACAGCTTATTGTCAGTTCTCACCCACTCCCTGGGTGTTTTTAAGATTCTTTGAAGCTGTGTGTGGCTTGTTTAAGATATGAGGAAAGCAACACATGCTGTGCACTTGCAGACTCTTTATGACTCTGAAACTCTCGCCCTCTTAAAAACACCCAGGGAGTGGGTGAGAACTGACAACGAGTCACATGTTCTAATGGTCTGTAACTAAAGCAATGACTCCGTTTAGTTCAGGAACCAATGGGCGTCCTTATCTGCGAGAAAAGAAGGGACATTTCTGAACAAACCAAATAAGGACAGGAATGACAGGCATAAGATTACCGCATGTGATAACCCGAGACAAGTTGCATGAGGAGTAACCCATGCAGACACACACGCACACACACACACTCGTAAAACAGGAACGCAGTGTTGGGAGGTGTCTCAGAACAAGTGCTGATGCCTAATGCCTAGTAAAAGCCAAAGTCACTGTGACCATAGCATGCATGACATGATTTGAGCACAGCTGGAAACAGTAATATGCATGTTAATATCTGTGAATGACAAATGAATGGGTATTATCCGTTCTCCATCCTCACGAGGCCAGGTGACTGACTTGATGACTGACGGGGAAATGGTCTGGACTCAAAACCAGGAGCAGAAAGAATGACACTTTTGTGACTTCATTGATCAATTATTTAATTTTCTCAAATGTATAAGATCGAATAAAAGATTTCCCGTAGCAGTGTTACATTTTCATATATTTTGGAAACCCACCAGAAATTGATCTGAGCTCTGTAAAGTGTCTTCAGAGCACATACATCTGTTTATAATCCTGTGTTATCTTTTTCTATTTAACACATACATATATATATATATATATATATATATGTATATATATATATATATATCGTATCATATATATCGTTTATTGAATCCAGCATTTGACTTGCACCAATGTGTCATTTGCACAGTTTGTCTTTTCTTTTGTTGTAAGTCTATTGTGTAGACGAGTGATTCTCAAATGGGGGTACGCGGACCCCTAGGGGTACATTGGGGTACTGCAGGGGGTACGTGAGATTTAAAAAAAATAACTAAAAAAAGTTAATAAAAAAAATACCATGCATGATTACAAAAATAATCTGAGTACAATAAGTTAAATAGAAAACACAATTTTATATAAAATATTCCTAGAACCACCAAGGGGTCCTCATATAAACATGTCACATTTCAATGTGTGTATTGTATTGTATTTTATAGTTTTGCATAATATATAATTGTTCATTGGTTCATTGGTTTGTTAAACAGATAATACTCCTTGGAAAAATCAGTTTTTAAAATGTTTCGTTATGTTGTTTTTTTTCATGCATAAAATGAAAATATCCTTAATTTGTTGTAATGCATGCATGAAGGAGTTAATAAATCACACACTGAGGGAACATCACTATATTGGAATTATTTGTATCGGCTTTTTCGATCAAAAATGTTCGGGGTCGGTCAGGGGGTACTTGGCTGAGAAAATGTTTCAAAGGGGTACACTACTGAACAAAGTTAGAGAAGCACTGGTGTCGAGTATATTATGCATACTGCACTGAGCCTGGGACTTCATATGTTTATAACCAACAACTGGAATCAACAATAAAGCCTTTAACATTTGAACATCTTTAATAAAAAAATGATTGATATGATCCTCTACACAGCTCAGATGGCTAACGTTGCTAACAGAGCTATCAGTGTTAACCAGGGGGTAACTGTTGGAGAAATACATGAACGCTTTCAATTTGGAATTTAGAACCGTTACCTTGACTCTTTGTACCACACTTTGAGTATAGGTAGATGTGGACATATTTCTCGGGATAAATACACATTTTAAACATGCTGGTGGCAGTAAATCAAAAGTCAGTTTTGTAGGACATGAAGTGTCAAGTCCAAGCTTAAATAACCTGATGACATCATTAGGGTTGTTTTTTTATCTTTAAAAGAAGCTGGAAAGAAACTTGAAATTCAAGGAAGACGGTATACAACAGGGAGTTAACTGAACTCAATAGAGTGCCGAAGCCCCTCCCTTCCGGTGGACCTCCATGGGACCTTATTTCTGAAAAAGTATGGATTGAAGTCGATGGAGAGAGAAAGATTATCTTTCGACCCCGTTTGAAATTACACATATGATGTTTGTCAATTTAAAAGATCATTTTGCAAATAAAAAAAATAAAAATGTGTTGTAAAACTGTGAAGTAACCCTTTTTGTTGTGTGAAACGCTCAATGAACTACATCTCCCATCTCGCACCACACACCCAGACGGCCGTCACGTTGGAACATCTCACCTCTTTCTTTCAGAATGAGGCGAAAAGGATTAAAAGAGGAGAAAATCTCTACAAGTCTGGGCGCGTTGAGAGCTGTGCATACACACAAGGGGAGTTAGTCGGTTCCGTAAGAGCCAGCATGCGGGACCGGGACTCTGGGATTTGTAGTCTTTCTAGTTGCATATCTTTCATAGTCTTATCTTTCAACAGTCTTACGACAAACTGTGACTTTTTTGACATGGAAATTATTTGTTAAGATTGACAAACATCATATGTGTAATTCGTGGCACAATTCCAGCGGGATCGAAAGATGATCTTTCTCTCTCCATTGACGTCAATACATGCTTTTTCCTAAATAAGGTCCCATGGGAAGTAGATGGGCGGGACTTCGCCTCTATGTATAAATTGGTGTACTGCCCCTTTAAGAAGGTGAGGGCATGACAGCATAAATACTAAAAACACAATCACAGCATAAAAATCCAAACAAAATCCCCCTTAAGAACCCTGAGGTCATTCAAGACATTCCATCACGTTGCAAAGGAATAACCAATCATTCCATTGTAGTCAAAAGTACTTCTGCTTTTGAAACCTACGTTACTGAGGCAGAGAAAGAAAGGGAAAGTATGAATCCTGTCAGCCATCTTGCATCATTTAAAGACACGAATCGAAGCAAGTCAGATCAATTAAGTAGATTGAGTGTTGTCACATGACATTAAAGACAGCAAAGCATGAAAGCTGAAATCATTAGTCTACGTAAAATACATCAAGAGCAGAGACAGACCGACTCTCAGGCAGCCAGATAGAATTACAAACCCCCCACCACTAAACACACAAACACGTGCACACACAAAGGGGTCTGAGATACTATTAATCAGAAGCCACATGAATGGCTGCTCCTCCCTCCGACCACGGCCACTCCGTTCATCTCCCAGTTTCAAAGAGATGTGGCGTGGAGGAAGAGGCTCGCTGTGTGGGTCACACTGAGGCCACTTCCTCTGCAGCCCCCCGCAACTGATGGTAGCCTCCTACTCATCCTCCCTCCCTTTGCCTCTACTTCCTCTCCCTTCATGCTCTATCACAACTTAGTCAGCTCTGAGGTCACTGGGTCCACCTGTCTACTTCATACCAGTAGTTTGGGAGCTGCACATTATGTTGGAATGACCATTAAAGTTAGTCTAGTAGCCAGCTCAAAGAGTCCTATTGTGAACCCGGAAATGTTGAGTACCCCAAAGTGTTATGATGGAAATGTATAGTACGGGGGGAAACGCATATGTTGGGCAATTTGCACAATTAACATCAGTTGCGTCAATTAGCATTAAATGATAACCTTTGAAGACAATAGTTTCAAGGCTTGGCTGATTTGGACACATTTCGATGTTCAGCCGATCGTGCCTTGGTGGTTTGATGGATTGCTAAAAACAGGATTTGCTGCGCATGTAGGGCCTGCATGTTACTCACTGGGCAACACACTGTGTATCCAAGCACCGCTAAATCAGACGACATCATGTTCTATCTCTCAGACTGCTCATCTACTCTTGTATCAAGCAGGAAGCAAGTGTAGAAGGACACTTTGGAGATATTTGTTGCCTTCCCTGAAATTGTGTTAAGAATACAGAGTGTTGAATTGACAACGTATTTGTGTAGGCCAACCCGGAGGTTAGCATCGCATTGCTCCCTTAACAAAAGGCAATGTTCTCTTTCCTTTGGAACTCAGAAAACATTGCAGAAAATAAGAACCATCACACCCACATGGCGGCGTCTCACCGTCGCTAATCTAAAGGTGAATAATGTTTGGCGCAATGACGTTTCGTTGTCTGATTTAGACACTTGTTAGCAACAGCTGTTTTTACGACGATAGAAGCTTTGGAAACTACAAGGGAGGTGTTCGGTGACATGTTTTATGTCGTAGAACAAGTGAAAATGTCTTCAGACCATTGTCTTTGACTCTTTTAGTTCTTTTGGGACGGAGGTCATCTCGGAGCGTAGGCTGGAAGACAAAGTCCATTTTGCCAAAAATGTGGGCTTTCTGGGAGTCCATCATACTTTGTAAAAGTTTGGCGTTGAGTGCGTTAGCTTCAGCCGCCCCTCGAGTCGCGTTAGCCGGGTCAGGCAAAGGCCAGGTTTTGCTGCGGCCTCCTCTCTGTGCTTCGGATCTTTGGCGAGCAGAAGACATTTTGGTTGTTGTGGTTAACAAAAGTCACACACGACGAATCCTTAGTTTATGTTCTATTTCATCTCAACGATAAAAGGCCAAAGTTGTGCAGGATTTATGAAATTAGAAACACGTCTTACATCCTCAGTGCCCGTGACTCCACCCAATTGAGACCATTGTCTTTCAATCAATCAATGTTTATTTATATAGCTCAATATCACAAATGTTACATTTGTCTCAGTGGTCTTCACAGTGTGTACAGAATATCAGTATGACAATACGACACCCTCTGTCCTCAGACCCTCTGTCCTCAGACCCTCTGTCCTCAGACCCTCTGTCCTTAGACCCTGTGTCCTTAGACCCTCTGTCCTTAGACCCTCTGTCCTTAGACCCTCACATTGTACAAGGAAACACTTTCGGAGAAAACCCACAGTTTAAAGGGGAACATGGGAGAAACCTCAGGGAGAGCAACAGAGGAGGGATCCCTCTCCCAGGACGGACAGACGTGCAATAGATGCCGTGTGTAAATCTATCTTTGAAAGGAGTGAACAGGAATTGCTCAAATGCACCACTCATACTACACTACTGTATATACACATAGCAATGTTGATGCTGAAATATTATATCATGCAGCTCTAGTTTAAAGTAACAGACATTCAATACATCAAAATACGCAGAAAGCTGCAAGGGTAACGTGGAAAAACGCAGACAAAGCTCCACTGTGGAAAAGTCTTCAACCTCTAGGGATGTGTGTGCACAGATGTAATCATCGTTTCGAAATGGAGGTAATATGAAATGTCTGATTTGCAGATTCTGAGGCTGACTGCTCCTGGTAAGGGAAAATAAATGTTCCACACAATCAGATAAGTGTCGTTGTTTTAATGCGAAGTCTGTGCAGAAGGGACATTGCCTGTGTGTTACCCAGAGAGGTAACTGCACAAGGACCCACTGTACAAGAAGCTGAACACATTGTGAGGCCATGTTCCAGCGTGCACCAGAACACAGCGACAGGCTCCGCGTCAGACAAAGCCTTGGAGCTCTTTAATGTGCGTCAAATAGGAGTTCATGTTGACGGAGCAGACATTGAGACAGGCGGTGATTGTGTATCTGTAGGACACCTGTTGTTGCTTGTTGGAGACACAGAGACACAGTGTGGCCTCGGACAAACAGTTTGGGGCCCAGGGACGAAAAGGGGTGGTGGTTCTTCCTCACAGTGGATGCGAGCCCCTCTGCCACAGGTGCCCAGCTCTTCTCCAGAGTCCCAGCTAGGCCTCAGTGAGGAGGCACACATACTGGCCTTTGTTTGGGATGCCAGCAAACGTCCCATAGACTCAGAAAGGCCGCTGAAGAACCCATCAAAGTGACACTGTCTCTCTGGCCTGCTCACACACACTTTGCATGTGTTATGATGAATGATTTATTTGTAATTGGAGCCTTTCCCTCTTACTCCTCTCGTAAACCGGAGTCCTCGGTTGACCATCTTTCAGAATCTGAACCAGGCTCAGTTTAGCATCCATTGGGACTAAGCATGTTATGCTAGCTTGTTTTTAGTCCAGGAAAGTAGTGCAAGGGACTAGGGCTGTACCCGAATATTCGTTCGTTGGATTACTATTCGGGCTTCAATTTCGTTTTTTTTTATTTATTGGAATTTATTGAAAACTCCAATATCAACGTAAGAGCTTGTGCCTCTTCGGGGGGTGCCAACACTTAACCATAAACGTTATCGTTTACCTTCTCCGTCTTTTTATGTAGATATTACTTTTTCTCCATTAATCTCTGTCACGTTGTTTCCATAGTACAACAGCTTCCTGTCAACAGTGCTAACTCTCCTTCAAAATAAAAGCATGTCCATACAAAATAGGAAGCCAAGACACATTACACTTAAAGGTGGGGTATGTAATTTATTTCAGAGACACTTTTTGTTATATTCCATGGAATGCTCTTAATATCCCGATAGCAATGAATATATTAAATGCTTTGACAATTATTATATAAAAAATGTTTATCTGTTGAAGCCGTAGCGCTGTAAAAAGCACAACCAATCATCTGAGCCGGCCCGGCTAACGTAACTGGATGGCCTACCTGCCTGTCAGCCTTCCATCGGGGCACAAGCTTATCTCGTGCCCTCATTGGTTATGTGCGCGTTCGTGTGTGTTGGAGGAGGGGCTCTGGAAGGCAGTGGCAGATTTTTTCCGGTTGTGTATTTTCAAATTCTAGCGCACTCGAGCCGGTTTCTCCAAAATTACCTACGCAACGAAAGTAACAAACACAATGCAATATTCTTTTTAATTTCAAAGAACACAAATTGGGTTATATACAAATAACTATAAAACTACAATACTGTAGAATAACAAAATGAATAAACCGAAATACACACGGTTCGCTACTGATTACTACGCACCCCCCCACGCGGGCCGAATATCTGAATATTCGCTGCTGATTACTACCGAATATCCGGAGTCTGAAAAATGGTATTCGGGACAGCCCTACAAGGGACACATCGGTGCAAATGCAGGAATACATAGTTGACTTATTGTCTATATTTTTACTTGCACCATTGTGTCACTTGTACTAGTATCTGGCAGTACTTTATGTTTTGATCCTTTCCATGTCTTAAGTCTATTGTATGTTGCAGTTTTAGAGGAAAGTTGCATTGCCATCAACCATGCTGTCACTATTGTCCAAAAGACAATAAAGCCTTTTAATGTGAAACTTGGAATCCTGAATGGATGCTAACCCAATGCCGTTTGGGCCGATGCCATGCACTCTTAAGCATGTAATATCAATCTCTTATTTTTGCATTTTGTAAAAAGGGCATTCAGAGAAACAATGGCATCCCTCGGTATATGGACAATACAAGCTTGCTACTTGTCAAAGGTTTATGATATCAAATCACGTAAATGTTTATTGTATTTATTTCATATGGTGTTTGTTCCTCATGGTCTTGGTGTTAAATGTGAATCATTTTTGGAGTTCTTGAAAATGGTTACATTTTGCATAAAATGTGGTTAACAAATGGTATCAAAATTGATTTCCACAACTACGTATGACATCATGTTTTAAGACTTTCTACAATATTAACCGTCAACATTTGAATAGGCACCTGATCTTTACGCAAGGTTTATTACACATTAAAGACGATACAAACTTGACACAGGTGGTTCTCAAATCATCTTCATGTTCCATGCTTCAGATGTTGTAGAATGTGACAGTGCTGACATACCACCTCTCCCTTGAGATCCCTTTCTCCCGTTTGGAGACCAACAAGGGTCCGTAATGTTGCAAAGGGAGTTTGATTGAAATGCAGTTACTTTAGGAGCACATGCTGCTTGAAACAATGCTGTCTAGATCTACATATGAAGTCATAATTCATATATTTCCCTACCTGGCAGACAGGAAGTGTATTCAAGCCGTCTGACACCTCTGACAGGACATGCCCATATTTGGGCTGTGTACTGTAAATCAGAGGAAATGGCATAAGTGTGCAGAGTGTGTGTCCTCACAGAGGTGTGTCTTCCTGTGAGTGGGAGCACTTCAAAGCCCGGTCCAACCAGAAACAAGGATTGGCTTTATGACATTCCTACAAATTCCACTGCACAGGAAACGCTGAGCTATAAGAGTGACATGTGCTTATAGATAAATGGCTTCCATGTATTCTGAAGGGTATGCATGGAGAACAAAGCATGGTCGCCTATGATAACAACCAGACGCCATTTATCTGTTGGCATGGCAACCTGGCACCCATTACTATAGTGTAACTGCAGGTAGATTAGCAACAAACAGCGGATCCTCTCCAGAGGGAACCCCGCCTGTCGGCCCGTGTGATACCGACACTCTGCTTGTATTGTTACTACAGAGTCCTTCCAGTAAATAGTCCAGACAGTAACCTGATATGCAGGACAGGGGTGCGTGCGCACACACACACACACACACACACACACACACACACACACACACACACACACACACACACACACACACACACACACACACACACACACACACACACACACACACACACACACACACACACACACACACACACACACACACACACACACACACACACACACACACACACACACACACACACACACACACACACACACACACACACACACACACACACACACACACACACACACCACACACACACACACACACACACACACACACACACACACACACACACACACACACACACACACACACACACACACACAGTCGGAGCTGTCAGATCGCTGACTCAGGGTGCAGGTGCAACACGCCGTCTCTTTCACAGACATGTTTTATAGGGAGAACGTATATGAATTAGTCCAATAGAAACGTGGACATTCAGAAGTGGCAGATGGTGTGTGTATTAAGAGAGTGTGTGTTCACTAAAAGCTCCCTAAGGCCCCTTGTAAAAGAGGGGCCATTGAACGTGTTCTAAGCAGGCAGCAGCTCTGGAGGCAGGATGCAGTCAGAGTGCACCGCCATGTGGCAGAAAAAAGCTACTGCAGGTGTGTGGATGACTATTCTTATATATTATTCTGTGACAGTTCCAGATATTAAAGTTCCAGCAGTATTTAGTTATTTTTGTACTTGCACCTTATGAAAGGCTCTTTTATAGGGCTACATTATAAATCGAATATTATGGAAATCACAATTTGGACTCACGCAATATTCAAATTGCAGTTATCGCAATACATATTTAAGGCAATATGAAATATCGAAGAGCTAGAAGTCCTACAAACGGTATTCTAAGGACTAAATACGAAAAATATTTGTATGGTCCAGAGCCTCATTTTAATACATTGTTAAATGATGATTGTCAGTTGCAAATTAATATCTCAATTTAAAATGATCGTTTGTTTTTCCAAAATCTTTTGATATTATTCATAACAAATGCAAAAATCCAACAAAGTGCTGACTCTATTAATGTGATCAATCAATGTTTATTTATATAGCTCAATATTACATTAGTCTCAGTGGCCTTTACAGTGTGTACAGAATATGAATATGATCACACAAAGCCTCAGTGTTCCCTCTGCTACCTCGGGGTCTGACTTCAAGTTATGTGAAGTATTTCATAAAAGCACACACACAGCTCTCAAAGCAGAGCTTTAGGACTTGATGTCCTAGAAAGACACTATTTATGTGTTCCTGCAGATATGTGCTGGCTGTTCTGACGCTGCACACGTCACATTACCACCACATCCCCTCGTGCTGAGCACTGGGAGGAGTGTGGCCGTCAGCAGGAGTTGGCAGTAATGACATGTTTTATTATTATATATTATTTAAAGTGTAAGCTTATAGTTAGCAGCAGGTGGACAGACGTTAGAGAGACGTTCCTGCATGTGTAGGTTGAAAATGACAATGGGCTTAAGATAGACTTTCTTATCGTCACAACTGATCTGTAACATTTCCTTCCTCTTTCCCTTATGTTCACTTCGTCTTCCTTCCATGCTGCCCCTATAGACAGGAACAACACAAAGCATGCCTTCTGTTAGATATCCATGACGATTAGTTGACTATAGCTATTAGAATAATCAAACATGACAACTAGGGCCGGCAGATAGCTCAGAGGTTTGAGCTGCTGGCCCACATGGCCCTCTGTGTCCCCCGTTCAACATCTCCAAAAAGACCCTCTTGCCACCTTAAAGACAACCAACCGTTTTATTTTGCAAAAATGTGAGAAAAGCTGTTTGTTAAAAATACAATTTCCTTGATCTGTTTTATAACATTACAATTAAGGATCAGCTTGGATATGAATAAACCTGGAGGGATATTTTTCACAGTTTTCTGACATTTTAGAGACTGAAGGATAATCAATAAAATGATCATTAAATGTCAACCAATCAGAACAGATGAATCTGGAATTAGGACAACAGAAAATCGTATTGAGTTCTAAATGTAATCCCTGAAAATCAGGCCGTATTTGCAATGGAAATGTTTTTAGATTCATATAAAATATATTGAAAGGATTTAGTTCAAATTGGAAATTGTTATAAGGATTATTTCTACAATAAATGAATCTGTCAATTGTTTTATTATTTCATTTTTATTCCAACAAGAAAATGCCCCACACATTCCTTGTTTGCTCAAAGCATCAGTCCAAAACTAAAAACTGCCAACAACACAAAACATTTGGAGTTGACCGTAGGAGAAGCCCAGGAGGACAGGATACATGGAATGATGCTGCTTTAGTTTAAGGTGGACTCACTGTCACACTGCCAGGACCTGCTGTTCACTTGAACAGGTCCGTGCCATCAATAATGTCCTCAGTAACACCTGTGCTTTCCTGCTATCACCTGTCAAGAAAGGCCTGTTGGAGAGGAGCTGTGTCTGCCTCGAGAGCAGACCAGAGAGCAGAGCAGAGAGCAGACAGACCAGAGAGCATAGCAGAGAGCAGAGCAGAGAGCAGACAGACCAGAGAGCAGAGCAGAGAGCAGACAGACCAGAGAGCAGACGGCAGAGAGCAGACAGACCAGAGAGCAGACCAGAGAGCAGGCGGCAGAGAGCAGACCAGAGAGCAGGCAGACCAAAGAGCAGACAGACCAGAGAGCAGACGGCAGAGAGCAGACAGACCAGAGAGCAGACCAGTGAGCAGGCGGCAGAGAGCAGACCAGAGAGCAGGCAGACCAAAGAGCAGACAGACCAGAGAGCAGACCAGAGAGCAGACAGACCAGAGAGCAGACCAGACCAGAGAGCAGACCAGAGAGCAGGCGGCAGAGAGCAGACCAGAGAGCAGACGGCAGACGGCAGAGAGCAGACCAGAGAGAGCAGACCAGAGAGCAGACCAGAGAGCAGACCAGAAAGCAGACCAGAGAGCAGACCAGAGAGCGCAGACCAGAGAGCAGACCAGAGAGCAGACCAGAGAGCGCAGACCAGAGAGCGCAGACCAGAGAGCGCAGACCAGAGAGCGCAGACCAGAGAGCAGACCAGAGAGCAGACCAGAGAGCAGACCAGAGAGCGCAGACCAGAGAGCAGACCAGAGTGCAGACCAGAGTGCAGACCAGAGAGCAGACCAGAGCGCAGACCAGAGCGCAGACCAGAGTGCAGACCAGAGAGCAGACCAGAGAGCAGACCAGAGAGCCGACCAGAGCGCAGACCAGAGAGCAGACCAGAGCGCAGACCAGAGAGCAGACCAGAGAGCAGACCAGAGAGCAGACCAGAGAGCAGACCAGAGAGCAGACCAGAGCGCAGACCAGAGCGCAGACCAGAGCGCAGACCAGAGCGCAGACCAGAGAGCAGACCAGAGCGAGCAGACCAGAGAGCAGACCAGAGAGCAGACCAGAGAGCAGACCAGAGCGCAGACCAGGAGGAATCTAACAGCCTTCAGTGAAACACCTTGAGCTGACCTCACATACAGGACTGCAGAAGTAGCTCTGGAAGTGCAATAGAAATCGGACTTGAACAGAATGGAGATTGAGACATTTGGAGCAACCCCATGTACTCAGGCTGAGCCCTTAGCTAATTAGCAAGCCAGGTTTAAATACATGTATTCCCCCTTTTCCAGTCAAAGTTAACTTAAAGGTGGGGTAGGTAAGAATGGAGAAACCAGCTTGAGTGCGCTAGAATCTGAAAGTACGCAGCCGAAAAGAATCTGCCCCTTCCTTCAGACTTCCTCACAGAGCCCCTCCTCCAACACACACGAACGCGCACATGACCAATGAGGGCACGAGATAAGTTTGTGCACAGATGGAAGGCTGACAGGCAGGTAGGCCATCCAGTTACTTTAGCCGGGCCGGCTCAGATGATTGGCCGTGCTTTTTACAGCGCTACGGCTTCCACAGATGACGTTTTTGTATGTATTTATTGTCAAAGCCTTTAATGTATTCATTGCTATCGGAATGTTAAGAGCATTCCATGGAATATAACAAAGAGTGTTTCTGAAGGGATTACCTACCCCACCTTTAAATAGTGCAGTTCTGTGTTGGTCTGACTTTTCTGAAGCAAGCCTAAGATCCATGTATCACGAGCAATTCAGCGCATTTAAAGAAGCTGGAAGTAGCCAAAGTTTAGCATTTTGCATGAAAAACAACCAAAATGTATTGATTTTTAAAAGTTGTTGGAGATATATTTTCAGTTGAATGACTATTTAACCAATCGACTAATTATTTCAGCACTGGTTGTTTTTTAATTGAAAATATATGTTGTGTTCAACTTACAAACATCACTTATGTTCAATGATTCAATCTTGGGTTTGGATTTGTGTTGCTAACCTTGACAGTTGGAAATCTAACCTCAGATCAGTGTCTACAGGGAACTTCAACCTTGGACGGTTTACACTCTAAACACACCCATCTTATCTGCTTCCTCCTCTCTGACCAATCAGAGCAGAGGATGGACAGCTGTGTGCAGAATAAGTATAGTGGTTGAGGCCGCAGCCCCTCATTGTTTAATACGTGTATACACAGGGTACAAAAACATTTCTATATGATGGGAAACTCACAGCAGACTTACTGTCTGTTTAAAGATGATCACTATTTACACAGGTGATGCCATAACTCACTCCGTTTTGTATTCACTTGATTTTACTGTATTTTTTAAGTAAAATAATATCACACTGGTTATTGATTGGCTATATTGTAGTTATTGTATTGTTCTTAGTTGTTTAGAGAGGTGCAGTACATGTGCCGCTCATGGTTATACAAAATGTTTTTATTACCAATACAGATGTAGGTCCTTTTTTTCGGGAATAGAACATCTTGTCAATTAAAAAAAAATAGCATTCCACTGACCAGAGAACACATTAAACAAATGGCACAAATAGCATCATTCAAATCAACATTTGCCTGATGAAAGAAAACAAATCCCATCACAGTTCAGTTTTGTGCATTCATCTTGAAGAAGATGAACACATCGGCTCCCTGGATCCGAACAGGCCCTTTCACAGCGTAGGATATCCCCTGCTGAACTGAACACTCTCTCGCTTGGCACGCTGCTTCCCTGAACACAAAAGGCGCGTTCACACCGGAGTACTTTTACCCGTACTTTTCTCGTTTAGTTCCGTTAGTGCCTGGAATTTTGCGTTCACACCAAAAAGAGAACTTAGTTCTGAGAACTTTTACCCCCATTTGAGTGCCTGCTAGAGAGGAGGTACTATACTAAAAATGTACCAATTTCGATTATCTGAAAAGTTGTGTGAAGCCGCCATTGTATTTGCTGGCATTAGCATTATTAGCATTATTAGCGTTAGCCCCGCGCACCAACGGAGAGAGAATAACTTATGGCTACACAAAAAAAAACATGGGAGCGGTGGAGATGAGGAGGTGTCGGCGTTCTGGCGATTTACTCGGAAGGCTTCAGTAGCAGCATCTGGGAAGACTCCCAGCAGCTTCTACTGAAGCCAGTCCCCAACTCCGGGGACTTTGGGTGGCAGTATACGCCGTGAAGTTGTTTGCGGCCTGCCAGTAAACCCAAAGCAGAAGAAGAAGAAGTGACGTCAGCGGCTTTATTTGCGTAATCTTCCCTCAGGGAACTTATTCTGGTGTGAACGCGATCTGTACTTAGTTCCATGGGGGTACTAAGTGCTGGCACTAAGTGCTGGGCACTAAGTACGGCAAAGTACTTGGTGTGAAAGCGGCTATTGGTACTTGGTTTCCATACGAGACAGCATTGGTTGGAGGTTGGATGTGTTGCCGCCCTTCCCAGAAATAAACTTCTTGCATTGGTTACAGACCCCACCATTCAGACTGGCAGTCCTATGCAGCCACACTTTAGATTTTCTAAAGTGCCTCGTTTGCGGAGTTTCACGGTGAAATTTACATCGTATCGGTATGCACCCCCATCAGGGCTGCACATAACTGGTGCGCCGTGTCATTTGAAAAAAGGCGCATTTGCGTACCAACATTGAGAGCGAGAGAGGGAGAGAGAGAAGATAGAGAAGGGAGAAGAGGGAAGAGAGAAAAGAGAAGAGAGAGAGAGAGAAAGATATTTGTGAGTTGCATATGAACTCAGGGCCGGCCCGTAGCACTGGCGTAATAGATGTTCGACTAGGGCGCCAGATCTGTGGAGGCGCTGCGCTGACAGCTCTGGGAGAAAAAAAAAGTGTTTTGACTGTTGGTGCTCATCCTAATGTTCGGCCTTGATGTAACAACATTCATAATTAAGTAAATGTAACACCCTTTTCATCCCGGTTACACGTTTCATTCGCCCTGTACGATGGGCGCTGTCAGTGATGAAAATGGGGGATGTTGGCTTATCTGGCACCAGCAGCTCACAGCCAAAGTGCGTGGGAGCGAGGGAGAGAGGGAGGGTGCACCGGTACCGGCGCTGTTGTTATTAGCATCTGGTGCTAGCTGCTCTAAAGGAAGAAGAAGATGTTTCTACAATGATGTGGACGGGAGTCCTCTCCAGTCAGACTGAGGCTGATAACTACAGCTCAGTGAGGTAAAGGACTCTGAGGGTTTAGATAGTTCACTTTAGTCTAAGTTCAAACGGTTTGGTCACAATTTATGTAAACACATATTTCCAAGGCACTCCTTTTATACTATAGGACAGTAACCAAAAATATCCTTTAAAACTGGAGATAAAAAAAAATGCATAAATAAAGTTAAGGTAAAATAAGATATGAATGAACAACATAAATAAAATAAGTTACATTAATTTGTTATTGGCTATGGTAGGTTATTGGGTATGTTCACATACTTATTTGATTACATCCACTTGTCTAAGATGACTCTGCGTGTGTGTTCTGTGTTCACCTCTGCATGTGTGTTCTGTGTTCACCTCTGCATGTGTGTTCTGTGTTCACCTCTGCATGTGTGTTCTGTGTTCACCTCTGCATGTGTGTTCAGTGCCGTGTGTCTGGCAAATAAAGTCAAGACCCCTCAAAAGTTACGGTTTATTTCATTTTGAGGATGAGCACCAGCAACATTTCCAGGTGCTCCTTTGAGAACCAGGGCAAAAACGTGATGTGCACCCTTCTTAATGTTAAGAAGAGACATGAGTGAATGTATTTAAGGTCTGAATGCAGGTCTCCCTTGAAAAAGAGATCTATGATCTCAATGGGACCAATCTGGTTAAATAAAGGTTTGAAATGAAATGAAAGGTACAACTAGTGTCATTGTGTAGGCATGTCCTCATTACATTTGTATAATGTCAGTAAAAAAAGTATATATTCTTTTTTTTTATAGCTCAGAAAAAGGCTGAATAGATATTTTAAAATGCTTATACATAGTTCAATATTTATGCACAGCTAATGAAATTCCTCTGCTAAAACGACAGAGGAACGCAGACTGAAGATGGCGTTGTTGCTCATGCCTACCATTATCTTTTGTTTTGCTTATTTAAGATGCATGCAGCGATAATGAATAGCTACCTGCAGGACTCTTGCTTTTGTGTTGGTTTCTTAATCACTGCTTGCACTTATTGTCAGTTGCTTAGGATAACAGCGTAAGCTAAATGTAATGTCATAAGCCTGTGCTCAGAATACACACACACACACACACACACACACACACACACACACACACACACACACACACACACACACACACACACACACACACACACACACACACACACACACCACACACACACACACACACACACACACACACACACACACACACACACACACACACACACACACACACACACACACACACACACACACACACACACACCTTCATCAAAGAAAGAACCTTCCAAAAGTGTGTGTTACTAAAGCGATGCATTGGGTTACTGTGTTAGCTCATGACATGCCGTCACAGGCCCACGGTGCTGGGAGTCGGCGACAAGTCACAACACACAGTGGGCTGTCAGGAGGCAATGCTCAAAGCCACATGAACAAAACAAAACTGCTTCAAAATCATTTTCCGGCTTCACTGATTTGAAATGTCTTTGCCGATTTTTCGTTTGCTGCTTTTCTTCATTGTATTGAAGAAAAGCAGAAACTGATACTATATTGCCTACTGATGGTACATTTGGACAAAAAGTCATTAACAAAAGTGAAGTGTGCGATTGATTTTGGGACTGCCCCTAACAATGATTTAATTAGGCTGAAAAAACTGAAGTTCATTTTTCTACAACAATCTATGTCTATAGAAAAAGTCAGAAAATTGTAAAAATGCATCTTTTAAAAACACATGAAACATCTCCACCAAGTTGACAAGACAAGGACAGCATTTAGAAAACATTCAGCAACTTGACGAGACATGAGCAGTGTTTAAAACACAACGGAGGACACGAGGACAAGGAGAAGTAAAGGCTAGCTACCTAACCTAGTCATTACAAATATACTGACAACATTATTGCAATTATGAAACAGACCAACTATGCATCTTGCAGAGTCCTGCACAGGCCTGACTTTCAAGACCCGCTCCCGCCCCACACCCGCGACGTGCAATACCGAACCCGCCCCGCTACCCGCAGATATTGCCAATTAGTTCCGCAACCCGACCCGACCTGTCGGCACAAGATCCGCAACCCGACCCCGCATATATATGAGCAGTGAAAACGTGCAAGTATTAACACACGCAGTTGCATATTTGGCTCAAAAAGCGTGGCATATTGGTTCTTTTCTCCATCTAGGTCTGATGACACCCAAAGCCTCCCAGACGTTGGATTTCGCTCTTGAGGAAGAGTTACTGAAAATGCTGTATTCTCCGCTAGAGAGCTTCACCTCAGCCATTTTGAATGTGGCGCGCACAGCAGCAGATTGATGCGCTGCAGAGGTTATGATTATGCGCAGTCCCGCGGGGGAGAGGTCTGAGGATTATTTAAACATTAAACTAAATTATTTTAATATATTTATTATGCAATACCCACGACCCGACCCGCATCATCTTTGGTTTACCCAGAACCGAACCCGGAAAAAAGCGTTTGAAAAAATACCACCCGCGAATCACCTTTTTTGCGGGTCACCCGTCGGGTACTCGACCCGATGCAGGACTCTGGCATCTTGGTGAAGATGTGTTTTCATTTGCATGCGTTTTGGAACATGTGTGCTTTATACCTGCATTGTTTTTGAAAGTGCAGCGCATTTTTCCTAATGGAAGTGTTGCGGGTCGTCGCCGCGTGTTTGCACCCGACGGCCACCTAGTGTCAGCAGAAAGTATTAAAATAATGATTACAACAAAATGCAAAAAATAAATAAAAAAATATATTACTACATTATATAAAATATATTTTAAGATCATGTTTAATCATCTGATTCGTCTGTACGTTGCTGTTTTAGTCTGTGCTCTTCTAATTAGTGTCTACAGTGTGCCTATTGAGCTGTTTAGAGCCATGTGGGACAAAACCCGATCCTGCCCCTCCCTCTCTCTGTCTAAGTGAACGGTGACTGCAAAAACTACACTGCGCATGCTCAGAGTATTTTCCTATTTAATGTATGTGGCAAAAAATAATGACCATAGGGGCAAAGCGCTGCCATCCCCACCATACGTCATCTCACATAATCCAGAGCTGATTGGCTGTAAGTACGTGTGCCGCGAAAAGTGTGGTGTGTGAAGAGGAGGAGAGAGAGCTGCAGTGAGGCGTCCTAAAACCCGGAAGTGAGCTGTGCATGGCTTCCCTCCACAAAAAAGCAACGAGATTTCTCCATAGGATTTTAGGAAATAGCTCAAAATAAGATCTGTGGGAAACGTAGCTGTTAGATAAATGAACGTTCTGTTCAGCCGGATAATATCCACATGTCTACCCTACTTTTATCATTTTCGAATCAAAAATCTATTGATTAGATTAGATTTATGATAGACTTTTGAAACTACAAGAAGATAAGGAGGACTTTTACAAAAAAGTAATAGAGATTTTTGTCCTGAAGGATAGGCAAATGGACTTCATCTTCAAGTCAAGGTAAGACTGCAATGTTATTGAAAATGGGATCTTACTAAGAGAGAACAATTCAATATTTAAATGATAAAATTACATTTGTTTGGGTATCCTTCTGTTGAACTGTCTGTTTAAAAGTAATCGAAGCATCAGACAAAAAAAGCTTTTGAAAATAATATTATATTTTGATTTAATATATGTGTAAACCTGAAGAGTCGGTGCCAGAGCCTCACCAGCCATGAACCTCTCTGCAGACGCTTATATATATAGACATCTGAGTGTTTTGTGCCCCACCACTTTTGTACATATAGAAACGCCACTGCGGCCACCGTATAGCTACAGGTAACTAAAACTGAAACTAATTATTGTCATGTTGTTGCAGTAGCCTTTTCTTGTTAACTTGTAAGGATTGAAAGGTAAAATCATTCAACACAAAGTTTGAACCAAACTAAATACAACTGATTTCCATCCTGACCCACACACAACAGTGATACAGCTCTGTAGCTGTGTGCAGGTGGAAGTCGTTCTAAAGCAGGTCATGGTGGATTATAATGCTCCTGGTTTGGGTGGAGACGCCTTTTCTCTCTTTCTAATTGTCAACTGTGTCTTCAACTTAGACTGACAAACAAAAGCTGTGCACAACTTCAGTGTAAAGGCAGAGAGAAACCATAACAATGATTCACAAAGACTCCTGACACATTTACAGGAATGAGGGGAAATTAGGTCTAACTACCTATCTGAGATGGTTGCTATGCAACACTTCCTGCTTGGCCTTGAAAAAATGTGCAATATCTGAGCTTTATGTCTGATTACTGCTTCCTGAAGCAAGTAGTGAAAAGTCTACCATCATCGCCTACAGTTAATGTGCGGATTACAATGACAAACAAATGAAAGCATATGTGAGTGTGTCTGCTTTGAAGTCAGTAGGAAAGGATCCAGTTACCAATGGTATTTCATGAAAGCACGTCTCAGTTGCCAAACCAACAGATGGGTGTGACTGTACATCCGCTAAGTCACCACCACTCCTCTGAGCATCTGCTCCTGGGGAGGGAGGAATCCAAACTAACCACTGCAGGCCTCGTGACTACAACATGCACTATGCAGAGCACGCACGACGGCACTCTGGAGAAAAGTATAAGGGTTGAGAAGTAGTTATGTAATTTAATCTGGCATCGTATGATTAAAAGCAACACGATCATGGACCCGACGCAGTCCCCCATTGTTGTTGTTGTTGGGGAGAAAATCAGCGACGTAAACGGTGACGTCATGACGCAGCCGCAGCAGCACCAGTCGGGCTCTGGGCGGTGTGAACAAAACGGGGGCTGAAAAGAAAAAACGGTTCTGAACCAGAAGAGCACTAGCACGGAGCTAGAACGGGAACCGCGTTGGTGTGAAAGGGGCATGAGAGAACCAACAAAACCAGCTGGAAAGACCCCAAAGATATTCTTCACCAATGATATATATATTTAATCAATCGACTCATTGGTTCCACTCTAAACTCTTTCAAAGAATACACAACATGTGCATGACAGGACTATTTAAGTGTTGATGAGTGTGTGGAAGCAGGGAGTGTGATGTAGTCTTTGATGAGGTAAAAACATGTACTTTAAACAGTCACTTTTAGAAACATATACTTAAGTTCTGCGTCTGTGTGCTGGACAGATTATGGGAGCACTGTAAGGAAGTAGTAAGTTCACTCTAAACAGACCAAAGCAAGTACACACCGGCATGTACACACACACACACACACACACACTCCTATTTCAACAAAGTGTGTAGAAAGCAAGAGCTGTGGGGCCGCTCTAGGAGGAAACAGATCGTGAAGAGAGGATCCCGCCTCGCTGCGTCCTCCTCCTGTTCGACAACAAGTCGCCACAGAGCTGCCGATCGGGTCGGGCAGCATTCTGTCAGAGGACAGGCACAGGAGACACTTCGACCACACGCACTGATCCAATTAGCAGGGCTCAAAACTAGCAGCAGCAATATGCAAGTGGCTGCTTAGGCTGCAAATACTAATTTCTTTCATTATAGAATAATAATAATATATGTATTTTGATTTCATATAAAACAGAGATAAAAGCAGGAAATCTCCATATTTGAAAGGCGGAAAAAACAGCATCTTCTGCTATTTCTGTAGGAGAAATTGCAATGTATCTATAGTCAAATAGTTGTATTTTTCTGTCAATTGACAACTAGCTGGTAGATCTGCCTGACTCACAAGGCCCAAAAAACAAAAGCAATTACAACTGAGGTCGCACATGTGCACAGTGATGAGCGGGCCCTCGCGTCCGTGCGCCTGTCGGGGAGGGCAGCCGGTCGTCCCGGCGTCAAGCAGACGCACACGAGTCCTCGGAAATGAGCCGTTTGTCATTTCTCTAATTTTCGTGTCCCAGACTCCCAGGTCCTCCGGCAGCAACCCGGAAACGGATGCCGGCACGCCATCTCGAAGGAAAACAAATTTCTCTAAAGGGTCGTCGAGGATCGATTATCGAGGAGGCTGTCTGGGGGAACCGTAACCGAGGATACACTAATTTAGAGGAGAGAGGAGTCTCTCTGGAGGAGCTATAACCAAGGTTACACTGATGTATTCTCCGGAGTCGATTTCAGCCAACAGTGTTGTTTCCGTTGTGATGAGTTATTTAAGATGATCAAATGTGCATCAGACTTTCTGCCCTTTACCGTTTGTTTACTCACTAATCACATCTCCTCTGGATGTTAGGCTATCTATCATACAACTGCTTTCATTGTGAGGCGATGTTTACAGTGAGAACAGCTGCTGAGGTCAGTGCATAAAGCAGAACAGTGTGTATGATATACAGTGGGGCAAAAAAGTATTTAGTCAGCTACCAATTGTGCAAGTTCTCCCACTTAAAAAGATGAGAGGCCTGTAATTGTCATCCTAGGTATACCTCAACTATGAGAGACAAAATGAGAAGAAAAAAAAATCCAGAAAATCACATTGTCTGATTTTTAAAGAATTTATTTGCAAATGATGGTGGAAAATAAGTCAATAAAAAAAGTTCATCTCAATACTTTGTTATATACCCTTTGTTGGCAATGACAGAGGTCAAACGTTTTTTGTAAGTCTTCACAAAGTTTTCACACACTGTTGCTGGTATTTTGGCCCATTCCTCCATGCAGATCTCCTCTAGAGCCGTGATGTTTTGGGGCTGTCGCTGGGCAACACGGACTTTCAACTCCCTCCAAAGATTTTCTATGGGGTTGAGATCTGGAGACTGGCTAGGCCACTCCAGGACCTTAAAATGCTTCTTACGAAGCCACTCCTTTGTTGCCCGGGCGGTATGTTTGTATCATTGTCATGCTGAAAGACCCAGCCACGTTTCATCTTCAATGCCCTTGCTGTTGTCACTCAAAATCTCACCCCAAAGCATGATGGTCCCACCCCCATGTTTCACAGTATGGTGTTCTTTGGATGCAACTCAGCATTCTTTCTCCTCCAAACACGTCTAGTTGAGTTTTTACCAAAAAGTTCTATTTTGGTTTTATCTGACCATATGACATTCTCCCAATCCTCTTCTGGATCATCTAAATGCTCTCTAGCAAACTTCAGACAGGCCTGGACATGTACTGGCTTAAGCAGGGGGACACGTCTGGCACTGCAGGATTTGAGTCCCTGGCGGCGTAGTGGGTTACTGATGGTAGCCTTTGTTACTTTGGTCCCAGCTCTCTGCAGGTCATGGACTCGGTCCCCCGTGTGGGTCTGGGATCTTTGCTCACCGTTCTTGTGATCATGTTGACCCCACGGGGTGAGATCTTGCGTGGAGCCCCAGATCGAGGGAGATTATCAGTGGTCTTGTATGTCTTCCATTTTCTAATAATTGCTCCCACAGTTGATTTCTTCACACCAAGCTGCTTAACTATTGCAGATTCAGTCTTCCCAACCTGGTGCAGGTCTACAATTGTGTTGCTGGTGTCCTTTGACAGCTCTTTGGTCTTGGCCATAGTGGAGTTGGAGTGTGACTGTTTGAGGTTGTGGACAGGTGTCTTTTATACTGATAACGAGTTCAAACAGGTGCCATTAATACAGTTAACGAGTGGAGGACAGAGGAGGCTCTTAAAGAAGAAGTTACAGGTCTGTGAGAGCCAGACATCTTGTTTGTTTGTAGGTGACCAAATACTTATTTTACCGAGGGATTTACCAATTAATTCATTAAAAATCCTACACTGGGATTTCCTGGATTCTTTACCCCCATTCTGTCCCTCATAGTTGAAGTGTACCTAGGATGAAAATTACAGGCCTCTCATCTTTTTAAGTGGGAGAACTTGCACAATTAGTGGCTGACTAAATACTTTTTTGCCCCACTGTCTATCGCTCAATAATATATGTACCAGGCCTACATTTCACACTTTATTTGTAGGCTTTAGGAGATATCTACAAATAGAGTTAGGGTTAGGGAGTGTATAGGTGTCTGTTGTAATGAATATGCCGCCAGCAAAGGGCGTTGTTGGACTAACAGTGAGTGAGTGAGTGAGTGAGTGAGTGAGTGAGTGAGTGTGTGTGTGTGAGAGAGTTGATGTGCCAGGCAGACAGGCAGGTCTCAGTAGGTTATCTAAAAAATGGTACATTCTCCGTTAGCCTACGAGCTCCCCGTTTGAGGGAAGGACTATTCCTTCTCAATGTAGCATGACATTGGATATGCGCTGAAGTTGTCCTGGATTGGAATTTTTCCGATCATTCCCCTATGAGGAGTTTGCAGAAATGTCCTTAAAATGCATGAGAAACGCACCTTTTGTAAAATGGCCCACTTTCTGGACGATTGAGCTCTCAAAAAATGTCTTCCCAATTTAGCATCATATTGGATAGGGGCTGAACTTGTCCTGGATTGGAATTTTTCCGATCATTTCCCCAGGAGCAGTTAGCAAAAATGTGCTTAAAATGCATTAAAAACACAAATCTTTCAAAATGGCCGACTTTCTGGGGGGCGGGGTTAATAAAAAGCAATTTGAAATATGTGTGCAATCATAATAGCAATGTGTATACAGCGCTTCGTGAATATCGTAAGAACTATATGCGAGTAATTTGGAGTAGTTTGGAGTCATTTGCGACATAAATGGTCAAAACTGGTGTATTCGCTGTTAGCTTACGACCTCCACAATTGATTTATCAAAAATGTAATCCGTAATTCCTTATGACATTGGCCAGGGGCTGAGTCTGTCCTGCATTGGAATTTTTCTGATCATTCCCCTAGGAGGAGTTTGCAAGAATGTGCTTAAAATGGCTGAAAAACGCACATTTTTCAAAATGGCCGACTTTCTAGGGGGCGGGGATAATGGAAGGCAATTTGAAATATGTGTGCAATCATAATAGCAATATGTATACAGCGTTTCGTGAATATCGGAATAACTATATCCAAGTCGTTTGGAGTAATTTGCGACATGTAAATCGTCAAAAATGGTGTATTCACTGTTAGCTTACAACCTCCACGATTGAGCTATCAAAAATGTTCTTCTCAATTTAGCATCATATTGGATAGGGGCTGAACTTGTGCTGGATTGGATTTTTTCCGATCATTCCCCTAGGAGGAGTTCGCAAGAATGTGCTTAAAATGCATGAAAAACGCACATCTTTCAAAATGGCCGACTTCTCTGGGGGCGGGGCTAATGGAATCTATTTACAAATATGTCCGCAATTCCATGAGGAATGTCTGTGCCAAAATTCGTTAAGTTCTGAGAAACTATATGTGACTACCACACAATTGGGGGCGCTAGTGAGCAGTTTTTTAGAAAAATTACATTGTTTTTTTTACCTTCTCGAAAAGGTTGTGGGCTCTGACGTGTGTCCCAAGTTGTGTCCGAAGCTCATTTTATGCTATCGCAAATTAAAAAAAATGTATAGGCCACGCCCACATTCTGAATTTGTTGCGACACTTTAAATCTGAGTTTGTAGTCACCCCGAGAGTATGTGTAAACATTTTTTTTAAAAAGTGTCCATCCGCTCTTGAGTTATAAATTGGTGGTGTTTTTGGCGCCTCCTATAGTCCAAAATGAAAATGCTTTGGTGTGCCTATTCCCCAAGACAGACTGAACCTATCTACCAGAATATGTGATGTTTGGATACATTGTTGATGAGTTATGAGCATTTCTTTCTAAGCCCCGCCTTTTTGCGAGTACGTTTGATGTTGAAAAACTGAAAATTGAAATTTAAGTGAATATTTAACTGTTTTGAACATTATGCTAATTTAAATTAAATGTAGGCGGAGTTTAGGGTTCCAAGAGGATTATTTGTAGAGCAGGTCCACCTGGATATGTATGCAAAATGTCAGGTCATTCGGAGTTATGGTGCAACTTTGTACATTTTTTACGAAATAGGATTTTGATAGGTGGCGCTAGAGAGCAGGTTAGAATATTTAACCCATTGACTCCAGAATATTGAATTTTTCACCGGTCCTGGTGTCCGTGTAAAATTATACAACTTTTGAAGCATCCGAAAGACCTCAAAAAGAGGAAACGCCAGCACTATAATAATAATACCACCAATAACAATAGGGTCCTCGCACTTCGTGCTAGGACCCCGTCGGGTCCTAGCGCTCTGTGCTCGGGCCCTAATAATCTCTTGAGTAGCCGGTAAAATTCAGTAGCCATGTGTCGTCTGGATAAGGTCTTACAGCATTGGTTACGGCTACTTCCCACATGACCCAACAGATGATCTATTGTTCAGAACCTAAACTCATATGGACACAGACTGATCAGACTGATCTAAAACCCGGAGTTTTTTAATCTCATCCTTGCATTAGGCGAGACATTGTTCCCAAATAGCCCCCTCCTCCTGTTACTAATCAATTGACATGCATCACATGTCACGTTAAATCCTGCCAGCAATCTGGGCGAACCCACCAGCACCAAAGCTGCTAGAGAGAGTTTGAAAACACACCCATCTCGGAAAGTATTATTTGAGGAAACAGGTTGAGGAAATGAAAAATGATTGGGAATAAAATAAGTGATTAGTGTTTGTTGTGAGGAATTACAGCAGACAGGCTCATGATCAGACCTGACAGCATTACACAAGGCAGCTGTTCATGGACGTCATCATCTTCATTTCTAATAAAACAGCATGCAGCTTTTCATGATAGGATTTCTTAAATACACTACTCGATATAATACGTTATCGTTGATTGATTTATTCCTGGCAAATGATGACCACATCTCTAGTTTAAGAGGCCCTATTATGCTTTTTGGGGGGTTCCCTTTCTTGTAGTTTGTTACATAGGTTTTAGTGCATGTAAATGGTCTGCAAATGCTCAAATCCCACCAAAACGCCTCCATTGGACACCTTTGTTACTTCTGCAACATAATGACATCACTAACACTCGCGCCTTATTGGCTATCACTTTAACACATTGTACATGATAGAGATGTCATGCAACTGAGCCTAAGTGGTTGACCAATCACAACAGAGCCGGCCAGCTAACCAATCAGAGCAGACTGGGCTCTGGTTTCAGACAGAGGGTGAAAAGAGGTGCTGCAGCACAGGCAGTATGGGAAAAATAAAGTAAAAATACATACTTTTTATGTTTACATGAATTTTTTTTTAACTGTATTACAAATGTTTCCTTAAAGGGGACCTATCATGCAAAATGCACTTTTGTACGTCTTTTATACATGAATATGTGTCCCCGGTGTGTCAGGGAACTCACCAAGTGTCAGAAAACACAACCCTCTCTCTTTTCCTTCATACCCAAATCTCTAAAAACGGGGCTGCAACGGATCTGATAGACTGATCCAGATTTGAACACTGTCCTGACGTCAGGACAGTATCAGGGGAATGAGAGGTTGGGCCACGGCCGGCCATTGCTGCTCGAAAGTGCAGGAGACGCTGTAGTACATATGCCAGGCCTGTAAGTGGCGCTGTAGTCTGCCACAGAAGCAGCGAAGAAGACTTCCCTTGCATGGTTGCCATAGTTGCCCTTCTGTTTATTCTCCGCTGGGGCTCTTTTTCTCCCTCCTCGAGGCAAGCCTTTGCGCCTCCTGCTTTTAAAACAAATGAATAATGATATATAATATATAATCATATGTGCGGGATAATGTGCAGTGACTCGGTCATTATGGGGAAAAGAACACCGACAGGCTGATCAGGAGCCCGACGCCAAGCGGAGGGATCTAGATCGGCATGAAAGGCACATTATGCAATGTGCAATGTGCACATTATCCCGCTTATTACATGGCCACATTCTCAACAAAGTAACGACATGACTCCCAATATTAATGTAAATGCTTTTATGGATTTAGAAAATTATTTTATTGATTTAAAAAATGGTTGGATTGATTTAAATTGACATGCATCCGATAAGAAAAATAGTCCGTTGTTACTGTTTGAACTACGTAGCAACGGCAGGAACTGCTTCGATAGTGTTTTTGAGGAGCTTTTTGATTACAGATTTGAAAACATCGTTGCTTGCTTTAAAAGTAGCACAATTAATTATATCAAACCTTGGAAAGTATCTAGATATCCCTGCTCTCATGCCAAAGTAACTTCCAACTCCCCTCGGGGGGCGTGGTCAGCTGCAGCTCACAGAATCAGCCCCCTGCAAAAACAGGGCTGGAAAGAGCAAATGGAGCGAAATGAGGCATGGCTAAAATGCAGGATCTGTTTGGTATTTTGAAAAAATATATATATTTATATACTTTATATAGGTATGGCCCTACAATATATGTTTCAAATATAGCATGATAGGTAGGGATGCTCCGATCGCCAATTTTGGGGCCGATCACCGATCGCTGGAATCAGTATCGGCCGATACCGATCGCCGATCCGATCGCCGATCCGATCGCCGATCCGATCGAGTGGGCGGGGCCTAAATGGAAGATTTAAACATCACGTTAAATCTTCCATTTAAAGTGATGTTTAAACTCAGTTAATGGGGCTCATTCACTGGAGCTTCCACAAACAACAATCAACTTTTACATTCAAATGATGTACATTATTCAAGTTTACATTCACTTTGGAGAATAACATGGGAGAAATTAGCGGAAGCGCTCTCTTTTTCTCTCTCCCCCCTCTCTCTCTCTCGACAGCCTGTCAGTATCTCATACAGCTCACTGATCCAGTAATGAGTGACCCGACAGTGAAGAATAAATATATGTATAACTAGTTTAGCTAGTTCCAGAAGTAGATAAAATAGCTAAGTGTGTTAGGTCTAACTCTTGTGTGTTTCGCTGCGCTTACCGGTCCGGCGGGCGGAGCTGCGGGATTTCCGCTTCACACACGTTGCATACCGCTATTTTACTGTCTTTTTCGGACACCTTAAAATAATGCCAGACCGGTGAAGCCATTTTGGCGAGCTTGTTTTGCAGCACACAGAGAAAAGTGTCATGTATTTTACGTCTTGCGATCGGCTCTCGCGATCGGCATCTTTAGAGAGCACCGATCGAACGGTAGAGAGTGTATCGGCCGATCTCGATCGGTGACCGATCGATCGGAGCATCCCTAATGATAGGTACACTTTATCTTCTAATGTTTATAGAAATATTTGTATTCTATATTTGTATTTATCTTTTGTTTTACTTTATTCTTAAATGGGGAGTTTAGCCCTAGGAAAATCTGTGCTTCCTAAAGTCCAAGAGGATGTTATTCAACTCAACGAAATGAGGTTTACTGTCATTGAGGAATGAATAAACCCAGAACATAGCCACCTTTCAGATGCTGGTATCAGAATATTTAAACTTTTTCCCCCTTGGAACCAATATATTGTCAAAGAAGTTTGAGATTAAATGAAAAGTTGGATTTTTCTTAGCAGCTCTAGTTAATATCAGCATGTTGGTCTGATTTTTGAGGCACTTACTCTCGGCCAGTGTCTGTCATACTGCTGTTCACTCCTTCATAATAAAACGTAATGAGTGTCACACCAAAAACCAAACCCTTGTCATCAGCGTGAAGGCAGGACGTGTGTGATCCTCTGCTTCCAGTGTGTGTAGCGACCCACTCATGCTGATGGGCGTTGAGAGGAAGCTTTGATGCTGTGAATGGGGTACTAATGAGTTGGCCTTATCAATGGCCGGTCTGTATTCTGTCCTCCTCACAGCCAGAGCTGCTGACGCTCACGGCTTCATGTCAACATCTCAGCCACTTGAACCATCACATCATCTAGCTGGTTCATGTTGGACTACACAGGTAGTGTTGCAAGCGATTACCTATTGCATAATCGACTAATGTGAAGGAAGTGGCTAGTTTAGGTCTATTAAGGTACTTTTCTGTTCTGGAATAATCCATTTTGCTTTCCAAAATAAGTCAATGATGTGGCAAACACATGACAGCACTGAGTAAGCTCAACTATCACCTGTTGAATAGTATACTCATGAATCAGTGAGGATAATAATTATGTGTGTGGTCAGTGAAGTCACAGCTTTTCTCACTCTACTAATGTTTATATTAATATGAATTTTTTTATTCTACGTGGAAATAAACATATCTCCTTTTTAAAACGAGATATAATGTGGTGCTTTTTTATGATTATTTGTGGAAAAACAGATCTTTTATTTAATTTGGAAATGTTAGATTCAACCTATGTTTGTATTCATGTTTTTTTTAATTATTTTTAATTTTATTACACGTTTCTTTCTTTTACTTCTAATGTTTATATAAATAATTGTATTCTCATTTGCATCTATTTTATTTTATTTTATTCTTAAATGGGGAGTTTACAGTAGTCTGTTTCCGAAAGTCGAGGATGACACCCTCAAATCGTTTTTTCCACAAGTCAAAGATATTTGAGTTGTATGTTGCTGTAATAGAGTAAATAAACCCAGAAAGTAGTCTCTTTTAAGATGCTGGAATCAGAGAATGTATACTCTTTTTCCAGAAAACTAAATTGGACATGTATTTGAAAGTTAACTAACGGATGTATCTTTGTAGCTCTTGAGAAGGAAGTGGCTAGTTTAGGTCTATAAAAGTGCTTTTCTGTTCTGGAATAATCTATTGGCTTTTTCAAAATAAGTCATTATGTGGCTAACACAGTAGGTGGGGCCTGTAGGGAATAACCAGGGCAGAAGGCCCAGAGAGCACTGAGTAAACTCAAGCTATCACCTGTTGAATAGTATATTACATTACTATTAATTAAGTTGAATATGTATGTGTCTGGTCACCGAAATCACAGCTTTAACGACATTTAAACTGTGTTAGGTAAACTGTGCGACCTAAGTGTTGCGGATGAACAGCTGGCAGCAATGACAGCAAATATGTCTCATAGATAGTAGAGCAGAACAACTGTTGCTTCAGGTAAGAAGCTGTTAATTAATGTGACAGTTTATCGACACATGGCAGTCTTACCTGGCCGAGGTAGTGAACAGTCAGGTCCGGCCGTGTCTCCTTTCACTGGAGCCGAGCTGTATCCGTCAACAGCCTGGGAGGAGACCTTTCCCTCTGCCGTGTCGCTCACCGCGCAATGTCACAACTCCACTACCGTGTTTACACCATACGCTGTCTCTGCATGGACCAAAGCGGCGACTTCAAAGTAGTGCCGCTTCAACTTTCCGCTGACGGGTTGTGTTAATATTTAATTTCGTTTACTTTCTTCCTTCTCTAGAACATCAGTCTCCCCCCTCTCCTTTCCTCCGCCAATTGGGCACTTCGCTACGAAACAGCTGAATTGAGTCGGGAGGAGAGGCCGATCGAGAGAAACACTGGCGGATGTTCACAGCGTCAAGCTAATGGCTCTCTTAGTACTACTTCCTGGTAAGGTTTTCAAAAATAAAACTCCGGTTGGAGTATTACAACTTTTCGTAGGGGAAATTAAACAGAATATATGCTCGTCGTAGTGCAAATAATAAATCAGGGCCCTAATACTGACACTGGTCATATACCCTCAATAATTTTCTAAATCAGCCTGTGAGGTTACACATTTTGGTGAGACCATTTATGTAGGCTAAAATGTAGCCTACTACTACTACTACTTATTTTAGGCCGATACAAAGATGTTTCCAGACAACGTAGATTAGGCTTTTAGGCATACCATTTAGAGTTTAATCTATTTAATTATGCTAGCAAATCAATTAATGTATTTGGATTGTGCTCTGATTTTGTGATAAATACATTTGACGTGCAACTTATTATTAAAATAGTCCTCCAATAATTACTGGAGTCAAAGCTAAGAAAAAGGAAGTCGTAGAAATGCAAATACAATAATCGTTAATGTCAAATATCCTGTGCTTAAAATCTGTAAAAACACAAAGTTAGGACTTCCGGTTTCACGCTTGCTCTCTTTGGCTAGCTTAACCAATGATACAAGTGAAAGTGGAGTTGTTCTTCTATGAGCCATGCAGTGGCGGCATTTCCCTATAAATGTAGCTTAGTCAGACATCAATTACAAACTAATTAGTTACTTGCAGCAAATGTTTCATACCAACAAATAAAATCTCAAAAAGCCTAAAAGCAAGACACACTGAATTACAGATATTTTGTTGATAATCCCATCCCTAGTTGTATTCCTCTTTAAACTTGTGAATAAGTGTCAAAAATAAGGACTTCACACATCAGGGTATTAAGTCAAAGTGTTTTTATTTAAATTAGAATAAAAAGCAAAAATAAAACTAAGAACCATGTATAATAGGCTACAGCCAACTTCAAAAACATTGATAGAGCTTGATGCATGTATTTTGTGAAGTTGAAAATAAGCACTTTATAAAAAATAGATATCTACATTGTAACAATGAACGTACAGTATGCATTTCCCAAAGTGGCTATATGGTACATTTATGATATAAAAAAAAGATCTCCGCCACTCGAATGATTGACCGCAGGACTCAACATGATCTACTTTCTATGGAAAGATATGTGTGACAGGCTCTGAGGCCTTGAATGAGAATACAGCAGGGAAATTAAGCGATAAATTAAACTAAATGTATCTGAAAAACGTTACCTATTAACGCGGTCCATTGTCAAAAGGATTTAGTTTTACCACACTGTACTTCTAAAAAAAAGTGTGACAGCTGCCAGATGCAACTTCTGACCAACAAGAAATTATTTTCTTTACATGCTAATCTCATTTTTGGGTGTAAAAAGAACAATGTGCAACATTTAAAAACATAACACAGTTTACATTAAGTATGAAATGTAAGAAAAGGGTACCACTGTGAAATGAAAAAGGACAGGAGTGTTGATAATATTCATCCATGGGACTGGTTAAATGGGAGCTGGAGCTATGATGCAATTTATTGCCGGGCAGTGTCAAAATAAAAGCCTGTTGGATTACATATAGTTGTTGGAGCAGTAGGTAGTAGAGAGGGGTTTATTAACAGTGGGACATCTACTCCTGGGCCTCTTTGCCGGTCATCTTGTAGATCTCAGTGGGGCCGTCCACATGTGTGATGGTAGTGGTCAGCTGGATGTCCTCTCCACTGTTTCCTCCATTATCTCCTGCAAACATAAACCCATCAGACACTACAATCAACACTATCATCACGTGAAAACTAAATATCTTATCAGCATGGACTTTGTTGAGGTGTACGAAGACGTCATTATCTGTTCGAACTACAAAGTTATCTCTGTATTACGGTACGGACTTTTGCTTATCTCTCTTACAGTGCAGACGCTTTTCTGCTTGCTCCTGCCTCTGCTTGCTTTTTATGCTGATTTTCCTATTCTTATTCTCTGAAAACTTCGAGCAGCGGCTCCTGGACATTAACCTATCACTGGGACAGTTCATCTTCGTAAATGGACGGAGGTTTTCAGCCATATTTCAACATTTTTACGGCGACCCCAGTCTTACAGTAGCGTGGCCTAGCAACAGCTAAAGCCTGGTAGGCTACTGCATGCTATTTAGCTTAAGCTAGTTGGTAGCAAAATGCCTCCGTTCTCTACAGATGACTTCCACAAACTTCTACAGAAGATGGCCGTGCTGGAAATGAAAATGCAACGGCTGGAAGTTAACGTGGAAGTGAATGGACTATGTTGTGGGAATGACATCACTTTACCAGTGTTGCAAAATAATGGAAAAGGGTATGCTAACTCACAGCTACAGATGTAGCACTCCAGATCAGACTCAAATGGGTGTGTCCCAGTCAAAAACCCAGCGGATGCCAGTGGCTGGGGGTGTTGCCAAATTGCTAGAGGGCGTTGCCCAATTTCCCCATTTGTTCAATTACAGGATTTAACCATGAGATGGCGCTTCATTCACAAAATACACAATGGGCGTTGTAGAAAAATCAGATCAAATAAAGTATATAGTTTGCTTTATGCAGTATATTTCTTGTAATATTGTACAGTAGATTGAAGTAAATCAACTTATACATTAAGATAAGATAAGATGGACCTTTATTAATCCCGTGGGGAAATTCAGTTGTTCAAATAGCAACAGGCTGAGAGTGAAAAACAGGACAGCACAGATTCACACAGATTAATAAAATCAAAAATAAAATGAGCGATAAAAATAATAATAATGAGAAACTATGAAATAAGAAATGAATAAAACTAAAATGTAATTATCATATCATATATTATAATGTATTGTATTTAAGTAATATCATACATTAACCCCATTATAGCAGATGCCACATTAAATGGATGAACACATGTATGCATCAATGATTACAACAGAGTATTTCTAAATATAAGTTGTAAAAATACTTATATGTATTTAATATTAACCCTTTGGAGTCGACCGTCACGCCGGCGTGATCAGTACTGGCTTGAGACTATATACCAGTCTTTGTTTCATGCAAAAAGACCCAGTAAACACGGAGATACGATGATATAAAGTTAATACATTTCAAAAGTATAAAATATGGAAGCACATATTCGAATATCTTCGCCGTATTTGATCATTTTACGAAACGGAAAATACTGGAAACTGTAGATCCTGCTCAACAGGATGTATATGTGTATTTCTGTCGAAAGTACTGGCTTGAAACACCTATATGCCAGTCTTTGTTTCATGCAAAAATACCCAATAAAAACGGACATACGATTCTATAAAGTTAATACAGATATATTTCAGAAGTATGAATAATGGAAGCACATGTTTTAATATCTTCGCCGCATTTTATCATTTTACGAAACGGAAAATACTGGAAACTGTAGATTCTGCTCAACAGGATGTATTTACCAGGGAGGGGGTGAGGTAATCAGTTAAACGGAGTGATACGAAACGAGACGAAACGAGACGAAGAGGGACGGCGGGAACCGAAGAGAGACGGCGGGAAATGGAGAGAGACGAAGATATACGAAGACAGGCTGCAGGAGACGAAGAGAGGCTGCGGGAAATGGAGAGAGACGAAGATATACGAAGACAGGCGGCGGGAGACGAAGAGAGACGGCGGGAAATGGAGAGAGACGAAGATATACGAAGACAGGCGGCGGGAGACGAAGAGAGGCTGCGGGAGACTGCGATTGAAGTAAAGTGACAGACAAACATTGAGAATTTAGATATATTTAGAGTTTTGAAGATTCAGCTATGATGAAGAGAACTCTGAACGTGAGTCAAGCTTTAAGCTTGGTTTTTGACATGGAGGAGGAGGAATCTGTGATGTTGTCCTCTGTGTCTGACAGAAACCGCTTTGAAGCGTGGCACAGATAAAGACAGAAAAAACTGATTGTTGTACATAATGTGTGTATATATATATATATATATATATATATTTGTATTATATTTATAATAACACTTTTGCCTTATCAGAATGAAATCCCATGCTACCTCAATCAAACTTTCACATTATCATAGTCACATCCCATGTATATATTTCCAGCTTTTAAATGGTTTCGTTGTGTATGTTTGTGTTATGAAAAATAAAATCATTTTCAAAATCTGTTTTTACGTTTTTTTTGTGATTTTGGGTCCAAAATGTTCATATAGTAGAAGATCACTGCTCTAAACAAAGTCAAAAATCCTACATCCAAACGAAATAAATATAATTAATTATGATGAATACGTTACATACATTTTCACTCTTACACACGGATATTCTCCTTTTGCTCTCATGAGAAATCTACTAAAGCAAAGTATGTCATGTATATTTAGTTTTCGTTGATGAGACGAGACGGACTAAGGTGTTAATGATGGACTATCGGACATTCAAAATGCAGCATATTTCCCCCAAGTGTCTGTCAAAATGCATTTTACGTTTCTAACTTGCAATATCATTATTTCCGCTCTCTTCAGAAGAGCGATCTCCCATGTGTGCGGGGGAATCACGGGAGGGGGGAGGAGAGCTGTGGAATGTGACACACATTCCGATGGCCAATTAGTTTTAAACAAAGGGTCCCCAACATACATAGGCCACATGGGGGGGTTGGGCTGGTGAACGGGCAGCACATCACAGAGGCATTTAAAAAGTGAAGACAATACATTCTGGAAATGTTCACATCAGGCACCTTCAAGTTAAACAATACTACTGTACAGTAAACAATTAGCACAGTAAATTATGTGGATTAAATCACATTTATTTTGTTAAAAAGAAACTAAATGACTCGGTTTGCATTCATAAAGAATGCACAAACGTGTTTAATCGTTAATGTCAGATATGTACTAGTAAATAGCCTACATTAGTTCCTGCTCAAGATTAGATTCAACTGTATTGTTATTGCACATATTACAGGTACTGAGACAACGAAATGCAGTTTAGCTTCTAACCAGGTGCAACCAGCAGTAAAGTGAAAAGTAATGTTCACAATCTACAGAATAAAATATAGAATGAATTGAATGATGAATAAACAGTGAGGGGTATGAATACACTAGATATCAGCCTGTGAGCAGTATGAACAGTGTGTTAATCGTTAATGTCAGATATGTACTAAGTAAATAGCCTATATTAATTTCATGATGGATTAAACCACATTTATTTCGTTAAAAATAAACAAAATGATTAAATGTAGGGTGAATTGCCCTAACGTGGAAACATTTTGCATTTCAGACTTCGGGAATATATTGCGACATGAAGCCGATACAATAAATCAAAATCGAGTAACATTCTGAAATCCCCAGGATGTGTCCTAATCAAACCAAAAGAGAACATGCAGATATTAAACTCATAAAATAAATGGTAGACATATTAGTACTCTTAGTGCCAAGTTGTCTCAGACAATCTGTTTTCCTAATGTGGGACAGTTCTGTGCAAAATGTGGGACCCTGAAAAGTCTATATTAAAAAGCCTCAGTCACCTTCATTCATGTAATAAAAAAATCTCAGGCCAGTAACACTCAAAGCTACAGTAAATGTGCAATGCCATGCTATGTTACTATTTATAATGTTATTGTTGTTACAACAGAAGATGTTTTTATTTAAATTGAAGTTAAATGCATAAATCTGGTGCACTGAGGGCAACATTAGTAGATTTGTGGATACAGCTCTCAACACTCATATGAAACAGAACTGTTCTTACAATGTGTGTTGGAAGGTATTACATTACTATGCATATGTTATTGTGTAAACACACAGCTGATCACCTGAGAGCTGTTTCATTCGGAGCGTTTAAAAAAGCGATTTCAACAACTCAATGTGTGATTGTTATAGCAGTAATATTAGACACTAATAATACAGTAAACTATGAACACTGTACATATTATTGTTTGCCCGTGGATAGGGTGATCGGTAGTGAGAGCCGCTGCAGTTTCCCCCGGTCGGATGTGATATAAAAACAAAGCGATTATTTTTTTTGTTGTAAACTCACGTGGATTAAATGTAGTGCATTCATTTCAACTCGCGAACATATGGTACATTAAATGATCGCGAGGATCACGATCGAACATCGTTTGTTTGACCCTGGATGCATTTCCTGATCTAAAAACATAGCGATGGTTTTGTACTTACGCCAACGTGAATTAAACATTATTTTGTGAAATAAAAACATGGTGATGTTTAGTAAATTATTACATGTCTCTTACTTAAGCACAGAATATGATCCTGTCCGTGACATATATGGATTTTAACAAATATCCGCTATATCAGATCCCTGTACATCAGCTGTTTATTTCACATGAGTTCCAGTGTGGCAGCTTTTCACGGCTCCCCCTGGTGGATCCATGATCCATTGCTGCTGGTTTCATTATAATTAAATGTATTTATCAAGGGGGCGTTTCAAGTCCTGCGGGGGGGGTTTTCCTTTTCAGCAGGGGCCCACCCCGTGCCGATCACGGACCCGCCCGGGTAGGCGTCTGAAACGAAGCGCTACATCTGTAGTTAGCAGCTACAAGGATTCCAAGGAACAGGAGGGCTGTGTACCGGGTCATAAATCTACAAGTGGTGGTCCTCCCTGGAACTCTCTGGGTGCAAAGCCTAAGAGTAAATCATTTTCATGGGATTTGGGAGGAAGGATAACGGGCAGAGCCCAACACTCTGAAATACGTGATGCGACCGACTGGCCTGCATTGTTATCACCCAAGAGGAGCGCCTCTTCAACCCCTAAACAGCAGTGGACAGCTGCTAAAGGGAGAATTACAAAAAATCCTCCTAAACCACCAAGTGTGCCAATCCAGAACATATACGCTCCGCTGAACGAGAGCCGGAGATCTCTTTCTGATGACCTGGATAACCCGTCCTCTTCACACAGCAGGGTAAGGACCAATAGCTACTCCAAAAGTAAAAGGCTAGAGGGAAAGCTAACGACTGGGCCTGAAACTCTGATTGTGGGTGACTCTGGTGTTGTTCTTACTACACAGACCTTTTACATCTCTTACAACAAAGTACTCTGTTTTCCCAAGGATACAGTCTCTGACTTGGCTGAGAAGATCCTGCATATTGGGGCTGAACATCCGACTGTGAAGAATGTGGTACTACATATTGGAACAAATGATGTTGTGAAACAAGAGTCAGAAGTGCTGAAAAAAGACTTTAAATGTCTGTTGTAAACTGCCAGCTCTCTAAATGCAGAGGTGTTCATCAGTGGCCCTCTACCGCCAGTCAGAAGAGGAGTGGAGAGATTCAGCAGACTGTTTGCACTGAACACCTGGCTTTCAACTGTCTGTACTGACCATTCTGTGCATTTTATTGACAATTTTAACTTTTTCTGGGACCGCAGACATCTTTTCAAGGCAAATGGAGTTTGCCTGAACAAGTCAGGAGTGAAATTGTTTATCTCTAACATATTCAACTGCCTGCGTCATCAATCTGTTCCCTCTGCCAAGGACAAGCGGCAAGAGGAATCAAAACAGGAGATAGACACAACACATCGCGCAGAAAACCCTGAAGAAGTATCACTGCACCCGCCTGAGGAATGTTCTGATTATGGGAGACCTATGAAACACACGGAGGAGTCCCCACCGCCCGTCACCCCCCCCCTGTCAACGCCTTTGAGGATACTCCGTTCACCCTTTCGCCTTCACCCACCCTCCTGGAGATCGTGGAACACAAGAAGGAGATACAGAGGGCAGGCACCGATTCCTTCCTGGATTTCAAAGACCACACTAAGGCGATACGCAGGGCTGGCAGCATGTCCTTTACCCCCGCTCCTCAACGACGCCCACCAAAATCACCAAAGCAGAGACGCGCACCATCTCCCCCGGCTTCATCACCATGCCTACCACAATCATCCAAACCAAAACAATCTGCAAACTGATATCTGCTGGGTCCAGGCTCAAGGGCGTATGGCACTCTCAACTCTTTCCAGGACATGCCCGGGCCCTGCCTGCCAGTAGCTTTGCCGATATCTGTGTTGATAGGTAATAGATTAAGTGCGGTGAATGATCTTAGATACAGGAAGCACTCAAACGTTTGTGTGAGTTTATCTAATTTAGCAGTGATTCCATGTCAGCCACAGCTTATTACAAAAAACATGACTGATAGTGTGTTTAACAAACTTAAACTAGCTTTATTAAATGTCAGTTCTTTGGCAGGAAAAACATTTTTAATCAATGATTTTATCACTGAGCACAATCTTGATTTTATGTTTTTAACAGAAACTTGGATTGAACAAAATAACAGTGCAGCTGTTCTTATCGAATCAGCCCCTCCCAACTTTAGTTTTATGAGTCAGGAAAGAATGCATAACAAAGAGGGTGGAGTTGCTATTTTATTCAATGATTCCCTTCAATGCAGGAAGACATCGTATGGAAACTTTGATTCTTTTGAATATGTGGCCCTTCAGCTGAAATGCTCCTCTCGAGCTCTGTTCCTAAATATATATAGACCACCCAAATACAGTGCAAGCTTTTTTGAAGACCTTACTGAACTGCTGTCTATAGTGTGTATTGACTTTGACCGTCTAGTCATTGTTGGTGATTTTAACATCCATGTTGACAACCCCCAGGACAGAGGGGCTAAAGAACTGTTTTGTGTTCTTGATAGCTATGGACTGACTCAGCATGTGACGGAGCCCACGCACAATAAGGGGCACACTCTGGACTTAATTATCTCAAAGGGTCTGAATATCTCTAAGGTTGTGGTGACTGATGTTGCACTGTCTGACCATTCCTGTGTTTTCTTTGAGAGCTCTATTTCTGCTCACACAAGTGTTCAAAAAGAGGTAACCACAAAGCGATGTTTAACTGAAAATACTAGGGAAATGTTTACTCAGAATTTTTCTTCCACACTTGCCCCTGCTAACATCTCAGTAGATGAGCTAGTAGATCATTTTAATTCAAAAATTAAAAATGTTATAGATGCCATTGCTCCAATTAAGGTAAAGGAAGTGACTGGGAAGAAAATATCTCCATGGAGAAAGGCCATGACCGTTAAAACAGAAAAAAGAGAATGTCGAAAAGCTGAACGCAGGTGGCGAAAAACAAATCTCCAGGTTCACTTTGAAATTTATAAAGAGAGACTTGGCCTTTATAATTTGGAATTGAAAAACACACGACAATCATTCTTCTCTGACATCATTACCAAAAACAAAAACAACGCACGTGCCTTGTTTGCTACCGTCGACAGACTAACTAACCCCCCAGTATCAGTAGCCTCTGAATTTCTATCCACCAGGGCGTGCAATGATTTTGCCTCCTTTTTCACTGACAAAATTCAGAAAATCAGACAAGCAGTCAGTGCCTCTGCATCAGGAACAGCAAATGTGTTGTCTCTGTGTCCACTTAACATCAATTCAGACATCATGACACAATTCCATCAGATTAATGATAAAAACCTGGAGGACATTATACAACTTCTGAAATCCTCCTCCTGCTGCCTTGATATTATTCCAACAGGATTTTTCAAATATGTTTTGCCTTGCATGGCCTCAGAACTACTTCATATAGTAAACACATCTCTTCACTCAGGTATTTTTCCACAGGCCCTGAAAACTGCAGTCATTAAACCGCTCTTAAAAAAGAATAATCTAGATGCTTCAGTAATGAACAATTACAGGCCCATATCAAACAACCCATTTCTAGGTAAGATCATTGAAAAAGTTGTTTTTCAACAGTTGAGTAATTTCTTGCATTTAAATGGTTGTTTCGATGTGTTCCAGTCAGGCTTTCGTCCAAACCACAGCACTGAGACTGCTCTTGTAAAGGTCTTTAACGACATCCACTTAAACACAGACAGTGGCAGAACTTCAGTGTTAGTATTATTAGATCTCAGTGCTGCGTTTGACACTGTTGACCACAGCATATTACTGGACCGACTGGAAAACTGGGTGGAACTTTCGGAAACAGCTCTAAATTGGTTTAAATCCTACTTAAAGGACAGAAACAACTTTGTTTCTATCGATAAATACACATCTGAGTTGACAAATATGACATGTGGGGTTCCTCAAGGCTCCATCTTGGGGCCTCTTCTCTTTAACATCTACATGCTACCACTGGCTCAGATAATGAAGAACAAGAAAATAAGTTACCATAGCTATGCAGATGACACACAAATGTACGTAACAATTTCACCAGGAATTCACCAATTCAAACACTGAGTAAGTGCATTGAACAAATCAATGACTGGATGTGTCAGAACTTTCTCCAATTAAACAAAGATAAAACTGAGGTAATGGTTTTTGGAGCCAAGGCAGAACGTTTAAAAGTTAGCGCTGAGCTTCAGTCTGCAATGTTCAAAACAACAGATAAAGCCAGAAATCTAGGTGTAGTCATGGACTCTGACCTGAGTTTCAACAGTCATATTAAAACAGTTACTAAATCAGCCTACTATCACCTAAAGAACATATCTAGGATTAAAAGACTAATGTCACAGCAGGATCTGGAGACACGTGTCCATGCTTTTATCTTCAGTAGACTGGACTACTGCAATGGTGTCTTCACAGGTCTCACTAAAAAATCTATTAGGAAGCTGCAGCTGATTCAGAACGCTGCTGCTCGAGTCCTCACTGACACTAAGAAAGTGGAACACATCAGTCCTGTTCTGAAGTCTTTACACCGGCTTCCTGTGTGTCAAAGAATAGATTTCTAAATACTGCTGCTGGTTTATAAAGCACTGAATGGTTTTGGCCCAAAATACATTACTGACCTCCTGCTAAACTATGAACCATCCAGATCTCTCAGGTCTTCAGGGACTGGTCAGCTTTCTGTCCACAGAGTCAGAACTAAACATGGTAAAGCAGCGTTCAGTTATTATGCTCCAAATATCTGGAACTAACTCCCAGAAACCTGCAGGTCCGCTGCAACTCTGACTACTTTTAAATCCAGGCTGAAGACTTTTCTTTTTGTCGCTGCTTTTATTTGAACTATTCATATCTTAAACTGCACTGTAACTTTTATCCATGTACTTTTTCTTGTAATGTTTAATTGAACTATTTATATTTTAGACTGCACTGTAACTTTTATCCATGTATTTTTTTTCTTAATGTTTATTTGATTAGCTTTTTTTTTAATGCTTAATGTCTTTAATTTTTTATTTTTTTGTAAAGCACTTTGAATTGCCTTGCGTTGAAAAGTGCTCTATAAATAAAATGAACTTGCCTTGCCTTACGTCTAAAACAGCAGCTTTTCAAAAATCTTGAAAATCTTGGAGCTGGGCGTGTCTGACAGCTTGGGGATATCTTGCGAGCAATGCGACCAACAACCAATCACATGAATCTCCCGCCACCGACATACAAAGCAAAAAACCCCGGGGATTTTATGTGAGCAATATATATATATATTAGGGCTGTCAGTCGATTAAAATATTTAATCGCGATTAATCGCATGATTGTCCATAGTTAATCGAAATTAATCGCACATTTTGTATCTGTTCTAAATGTACCTTAGAGGAATATGTTTCAAGTTTTTAATACTCTTATCAACATATGAGTGGACAAATATGCTTTATGCTAATGTGTATTATCATTTGAACAATGACACATATTCTCATATTAAACACAACAACCTCTGAACATTACAAATATTCGCCTCAATTCAACCTGGAACCTTTCTCATACAATACAAATGGTGTGTGTGTGTGTGTGTGTGTGTGTGTGTGTGTGTGTGTGTGTGTGTGTGTGTGTGTGTGTGTGTGCAGGGGCGCCGCCAGGGATTTTGGGCCCCATGAAAATATATCACATTGGGCCCCACCACCAGGCCACTTTGTTTATAAATTACCTCGAGGGCCGTACCAAATGGTCTAGTGGTCCGTATATGGCCCGGGGGCCGGAGGTTCCCCACCCTTGCTTTAATATAATAACATTAGTATCAATATCATAACCAACATTTCGGTGATTAAAATGTTGTTTACAGACTGATCACTCAATGCTTCAAACTGTCCATCATCCTAAATAGACTAAAAGCAGTTTTTTGTTTTATATAGATCATTGGCTATGTGGGAAAATACTGTGTTTGAAACGTATAATTAAAATTAGATGTTAGCTTTTTGTGATATATATATATATATATATATATATATATATTAGGGCTGTCAGTCGATTCAAATATTTAATCGCATGATTGTCCATAGTTAATCGCGATTAATCGCACATTTTTGATCTGTTCTAAATGTACCTTAGAGGAATATTTTTCAAGTTTTTAATACTCTTATCAACATATGAGTGGACAAATATGCTTTATGCTAATGTTTATTATCATTTGAACAATGACAAATATTATCATGAATATTAAAACACAACAACCTCTGAACATTACAAATGTTCGCCTCAATTCAACCTGGAACCTCTCTCATACAATGTGCGTGTGTGCGTGTGCGTGTGTGTGCGTGTGCGTGCGCGTGCGTGTGATCGTTGGAGCTACGTGCAACTCAAGGCATATGCTCGAACGGGAGCTGCTTGGACGCTGCAATCATGAGTGTCTGGCTTCCTGCATCAAGTCAAGTGCTCGGCGCAGTTGTGTGGATAGGGCGCTCCTCTGTTTTAATTTAAACAGCTCCTTATATCCGTTAGCGCAGCTAGCTAGCACCAGATGCTAACAACAACAATAGCCGCGTTCACACTGCGGTACGGTAATGCACGTAAGGTCTCTCTCGCTCGCTCGGGCCACACAGACACACACGCTCCCGGTCCTCCCGATAGCCAGTCGGTGCCTGCCGGTGAGCGTGGAGGTGTGGTCTGCCACAAGCGGGCAGCAGGAGCGGGGATGTCAGCAGCATCAGCTTGTAGATGGTATTTTAAACTCGATACGCTCTGAAACTACGGGGCGGCCGAGGAAAAAAAATACACATGCGTTAATCGCGTTAAAATAATTAGTGGCGTTAATTTTTGCGTTAACGCGTTATTAACGCGTTAACTTGACAGCCCTAATATATATATATATATATATATCCCGTCAATAGTTCTGGTCGTAAAGTACCGGGTGATTTGCTACCGTAATTTCTCGTTTGGAATATGAGGAAATGAACTGCGGTCTGGTTCTCACTGCTTACACGCGGTTTGATTGGCTAGCGCTTCTACCTTCAGATTTGCATAAACGTGTTTGATTGGCTGGCGCTTCCAGCTCAGCTTCAAAAGTTGAACATTGCTCAACTTTTGAATCCTGGAGATCCTGGAAATCTTCGCTTCGCTCCCCCACAATGCAGTTCGGCGAAAAGCGAGGCAAAGTGACGTCATCCCCATTCAAAGTCAATGGGCAGAGAAGCGTTGGAGGCGGTGGAAGTTTCTTCTGAAGCTGCTGTGGACGTACCGTTAGGATAGAAGATCGGCAGTGGGGATGTTTTTTTACCAAAGTCTGGTTAAATCATGCTAATGTTTAATAGTTAACTTCATTTTCATTAGTATGCAATGCAATTTGTGCTTATTCAAAGCATCACATTTATTTAATAATGACATTTAAATGATATATTAAATATGGTATTACATCCTTATGAAACCCCACCACCACAACAAACCTTTCATTTGGGGATATTAACCAATACAACATTGAGTTTAACATGCAACCTATGGCTGATGCATACAGAATCAGGATTGAATGTTGACTAAGACCCCGTTTACACAAGGACGAAATGGGTTGTATCCGCATAGTTTCTCTTGCGTATAGCCCTTTCGTTTACACGAGGCCGTAACAAAATGATAGAAACGGACCCCGCAAACGATAACGGGTCCCAAGGTGGATAGATCTGCAAACGGAACGCTCTGGGGGGTCAAGCGGCTCCGTGTTTACGGCTCTATATGATCATTTTCTGATAACGATGAAATAGCCCCGCCTCCCTCTCCCCACCCCTCCTGCTCAGAGATCAGCTGCTGGGCTGTCAGAAGAGGGGGAGGAAAAGAGAGGCTCCGTTTATTATTCTTATATTATTATATAGAGTCGTTTGAATTTCTTTTAAAGCTCAATAAATAACAAAGAAGACCTCTGACCGGTCGCTTTTCAAATTTTGTACGGAAGATTTAAACTTTAACGGACATATTGACCGGCGAAATTTCTTCTAATGGAAACTCAGCCGACCCTTGGAAGAGGCGGAGAGGTGGGTGTTTTTCATCTGCTGCTGGACTACCGGAGAGATTTACAGCAGGAGCAAACACCGTCCACCGCGGAGAATAAGCAGAAGGGCAACCATGGCAACCATGCTCCGGGGTCTTCTTCGCTGCTTTTGGTGTACTGTGAACGGAATACTTTTTTGAAAACGCATACTGTGCGTTTACGCAAACGTTCCCGTGTACATGGGGTCTAAACAGGGTAAAACGAATTATTTTATCTGAACACAAACCGGCCTGAAGCGACCCCTTTTCAATAACATGTATTTAATTAAACGACTAATTAGTGAAACCTTCTTAAACATACATTTAAGGACTTTGCAAGCAGGTCAAGAAAGGCGTATACACAGATCAAGGTCATTAACTTTTATAGATTTCTTGACGGCTCTGCATAGGGCCATATTATATCGTGAGGATCACATAAAGGCAGTTTTTGTATGTCTTTAGTTAGCAACAAGTCCTAGAATTTAAATGGTAAGGTAAGGTATATCTAAAACTTAGTCATCTTACTTGCTTTTTAACCTGCCCATTAACAAATGTTATATCAAATTATATATTTTTTGCATTTTATTATTGGATAAAACATATGAATTCAATCACTTGACTGATCCATGTCTATTTTTCACCATTACAGAAACATATTTTTCCCTCTTCAGATAGACAAACTTTTCAAAGACCATGTGAAATCAAAATCAGATTTTTTTTATCTTGTGGCAATCAAACATGATTTAAATCAATTTGAAGAGATAAAAAACACCCAGACTTTAATTTTAGACTTCTTTTCCTTCAGGTAAAATAACTGTCCGTTTGAATACAATATTTAGGTTCATCCCTCATATTGTGTACTTTGGGTTCCTGTTGTGCACATTCCCTTGTTTTACTGCAGGCATGAGATCTGTTGCATAACAAGCTGAGCTGAACTTCACCAACAGAGATACTTTCAGCTTATTTGAAACAGAAGTGAAACTCAAGTAAATCAACATGCAGACTGAAACTTGGATAGAGCCTGCCTGAGACTGGTTGACGCACTTCAGGGAACTCTTCCAGATCTCTAAACGTTCTTGTCCTCTCCCTGACATCAGGAGATGGATGGATGGTTTTCATTACTCCCCCGCTCCTCCCCCCACCCTCCTCACTGTTCCCTCCCTCCCTCTCTGTCTGTCTGGAAGGAAGCCTGGTGTCCATTAGAATCACCCTCTCGGGCCAAAGATCCTTCTTTCCCCTGGGAATCTGGGTCCTTCACTATCACCAACCCCTTTCCTCCTGAACCAACTCTGGATAAATAGGCAGCTTTACAGCAGAGGACTGACAGAATAAAGAGGGACACTGGTGACAATAACTATAAGAAAAAAAGTTAGAGATGCAAACTAATTTGTTATAATAGCACTATCAAATCTGATTTCTATAGCACATTTAAAAACGATTTTCGGTCGAGACAAAGTGCTGCACATGCAGATAATAACACATTACTACCGATGTAAACAGAAGACAATAAATTACAACACCAAATATAAAAATCAAACGCAGGGAAGTGTCATGAGTCAAGCTCTGCTATGATTAGAAGGCCAGGGTGAAGAAGTGAGTTTTTAGTTTTGATTTAAAAACCCCTAGGGTCTGGGCCGACCTCACATGGAGG